>CM021247.1:15075414-15777099 GCA_010577795.1 Isatis tinctoria | reverse complement strand
TCCAATGCATACAATCAATGCTTTCCCAACCATCCTGAGAAATCCATGTTGGTCTTTAATATGATGTAGTTGTTGAAGATCCTCCGGTGTAGGTCTAGTAGCTTTGGCGTTCAAAAAATGCACAAACAAGAAATTTATTATTGGCGTTCACATTTATTATTCATTTGACAAAATTTTCAAAAAATGCACAAACAGTAATTTCAACAAGCTGGAGGTATTCGTAACCGTATCAGCCCCACCACCGGATGCCAAGAGACGAATTGATGTTGTACACTTTTGAAATGGAGAGAGACCAGACCTTCCGATAGCGACTTTTTTTCTCGAAAGTATTGAACTTCATTGGAGAGGCGATCAACAATATGCAAGAACAATGACTTGTTAATTTTAAAAGGTCGCCGGAATAAATTATGAAGATATGTTGGAGGTTCACTGATTTAATCATTTCATAAGCGTATGTGGCATTCTTCACGATTTCTTTCGATAGGGACTCGTTTTTTCTTTGACTTTCTTGCCTCTTGATGATCACCATAATCAATCAAGAAATTCTCGAACGTTTGCTCGAATATTTGATTAAAAATGATCCTTCAAAAGTATTATTAGAAGAATATGCCATTTATGTCTAAAGAAAGTTTCAGATTTTGATGAAAAGTTTTGGAAGAATAAAGTATTTATTCAAAGTGGTGGTAAGCAAGGTGAGAAACATGGTGAAGGGAGATCAAGCAAGTGCTGGCCCTGAGCAGAAGCAGGCTAAGCCCATGCTTGCATCTCTGTTTTTATATATAAAATTTCGGCCACATCAATTTCCAAAACTTCTTCTTAGTCTAGTGGCAGAAGTTACTTCTTTTAGACTTACAGGTCACGAGTTCAAGCTAGAATTTTATATTTCACAACATAAACCAACATATTTTTGATTTGGGCTTGTGGCCATAAAAATGTTAGAACCGGCTTTGAAGAGGAAGACTACAAAGTATAGTCCAAATTATTCGCAAAGCATTTGCAAAGCAAAAAAAAAAAAAATAAGCGTAGTACAAAGTCATCGTAAAATATTAGCAAAGTAACAAACAAATATGCAAAGCAACAAGTCTTGTGACTTCTCTTGGTGGCTTGTGATGTTGTAAATTAATGCTTCTGACTTCTCTTGGTGGCTTGTGGCTTTCTTCTGTTTCGTGTGACTTTCTCTTGTTTTCAATATAAGTTTTAACAATATAAGTTAAGAAGCTAAAATAGAATGTCAATCAATATAACTTTGAGAACAAGATATAATGATTTCTCACCACACATGCTCTGGACCATAGGACTCCTCCAGAATGCTAAAATCTTTCAGGTATAAGCGCTCTGCTTTGTCGAATTCTTTTTTAATGAAACTTCTCAGAAAGATCTATATCAACAGACAGAGAATTTGTAATGTATATATATCTCAGTCTGAAACCAGTAAAAATGTTAAACATTTAGGGATCATACTATTGTTTAACATTTGTCAATTCAATCCAAATACATAATCAAAAGGGATTCAATAACATTTATCAAACTGACTATTACCAAACCAGATATATAACCAAAACATGATTCCCGTTTAAAATGTCAATCTAGAGAAGAATAAGGAGCTTAAGTTGAAACGATTTTCTTGCATCATGAGACAATATAGCATCTATAAATACACACACAGACAGTGAAACTGCATTACATTCATTCCTTAAATATCTAAATACAACATCAAACTTAAGTTGCAAAACAAAAGCAATTAAAATCAACTTCAAACATAAGATCAAATATAGGATTAACCATTACTACCCGAATAGATTCATTAAAGATAAAAACATCAAACACTAGCTAGTCAACATGTCTGCAATCAGCTTGTTCTTCAAAGCTTCTTCAAGTGCATAGAGTGGTTCTTTCTTTGCAAGGAGAGTGTCGAGTAGCTTCTTATTGGCCAGTCATTCTTTCATGACCAAGTACTTCTCTTTAATCGCCCACCTGGTCTGAAACTCGGACACAGAATTTCCTGCATCTAGAATCCTTTTACCTTTGGCTTTTGCTACCTTATGGTAGGTTCACCATTAACAGTGTGAGAGCTTAAAGATTGGACACCATCCTCACACTTTCTTCTTTTAGAGGTTCCATCAGGCTTACCAAGCAAGTCTCACACCATTTTTGGTCATTGTACAACTCATGGATCCATGCGTGTTAAAGTGTGAATTTCTTCTTGTGATCGTTGAAGAGGATTTGGTGAGCCAATTTGAGAACATCACCCTCATTCTGGCCATTACTTTTCTATCTTTGTGCAACATCATAGGATCCACAGAACTTTCACACCATATAATTAATCTTTTGCCACCTCTGCTTACAGTGACATGCCTCTCGCTTTTCATCACCTGCGACCTGAGGACTTGCGGCAAAATAATTTACAATACGATTCCAAAAAGTTCCTGATTTTTGCTCATAACCAACAACTGCACCTTTGCTGGTATTTAACCATGAGCTGATGAGCACAATATCATCCGTCTGGGACTATTGCCTTCTTTCTCTTTGCTCAACAGCCGTGTATTTTCCAACAGAGAGATATTGAGTACTTAACACAGGGACAGAGGGACATTGAGTACTGAAGAGGGGATGTCAGATGATCCTAGAGATATACTATGAAACATTTGAGAATTTTCTGCTTGGCTGTTCAACAGTTCCATAAAGTATGAGTATTGGCTATATGGACTCGGAGAACCCATAAGCAAACGTTTGTTATGTGTTTTGGTTTTGATTTGTTGTGTGCTTTGGTTTTAAGACAGAAAGAGAAGAAAGAGACAGAAGGAAATGGGTTTTCGTTTCCTTTTGTTTCGATTTTAAGACAGAAAGACAAGAAAGAGACAGGAGGAAATGGGTTTTCGTTTGTTGTGGGTTACGGTTTTAAGATATAGAAAGTGAAGAAAATAGGTATTATTACCTAACTAAGGACACATAGTTAATTTCTTACCTAATTCCCTATTAAAATAATAGTTAGTAAGCATCACAATCCCAGTCAATAAGCATCACAATCGCAGTCAGTTATTTATTAAAAGCTATATGCACATATACTCTATAAGCAATCAATTACAGAGTTAAACACAAACAACCACCTTTCATATTGACATTTAAAGAAGAAAGTGAAATACTGACCTCTCGATTTTGCAAGGAACATATACAACACGTTTAAAGTCATTTCTTCCTTCCCACAATAGAACTCAGAAATACAAATATTGAAACAATGAATGTAAGAATGAGAAAATATGAAGACATATATAACAACTTAATGAACGCCTAGTTATCAACATTGCTATGCAAACTCTAAATACATAATTAAATCAAAATCGAACAAAGAGTTTTATCAGCAAAGAGAATAAGCATGTTTCTCTGCATTCGATTGATAGGCTAATCAAAATGATTTTAACATCCTAATATGCTATGCGTTGCTTTCCATACTCGTGGTTGCGTCGTAGACTGGTTTGACTAAAAACGTTCAAAGCAATATACTATGGTTTCGTTTCTATGTACCTTCATTCGTAAATCGTCTTTCTTTCTTTGGTATCATGCCTATTTTACCTTCCGAAATTTTCAATTTGTCATGAAATTAATACACATTTTCTGTTTTGGCCACATCTCACATGACGACCAAAATAATTTTGTTAACTATTTTGAGCCATATAGGAGAATGGGCATGAAGTTTGCTCTAATTTGCGATTCGAACAGTTATACTGTTTTATTGTCACTGTTCATGTGTGTAATGTCAATGTTAGCCTCCTACGTAAGTTATGCGATATTTTACAAACTATTTTCCTCCTAGTGTCACTATTAGAGGTTATCCTATAATAGTTAATTAGAAGAAGAAAAAGATTTGCATAAATATAGAGCCACTCAAGTATATGGCAGACACCGACAAAAAATGAAAAGATTTTGCTATCGAAAATCATCATTAGCCTATTGTTATGTAACATTATCAGTAAGTTTTTCCTTCTTTTGCCTTTTATAAAATACCTTAGCAGGTTCGTTCTTCATCATATTTCACCAAAAGAGGTAAGCTTTCAATAACTGCAAAATCGAGGTTTTTTGGCATTTACCACACTTTTCATAGCTCCTCGCTTGTTAAATGTGATGTGCGGTTCATGAGAGAAACATTCTTTAATAATTCTCCATGTTTGTCTTCATAATTGGGTTGGTATTCTTTTTATATTACTTTACTTAATGTACAAATTATGCTAAATGTCAAATGCTAGCTTTTTGGGTAGATCAATATATTTTGCTCTCATCTCAGTTTTTCTTGTACTATTTGGAAATGAAAAAGTATGCCTCCTCATTTTAAACAGATAAAATGCATAGATTAATTTAGCACAATGTTTCGCCCTGCCTCTGTAAATGCATGCATCTGTAGTTAACCTAATTGTATTTTTCTTTCCATTTTAAAGTGAGAATTCAATTATTTTACTTCGATTGTTACGTAGATTGATAGGTATTTGGTAGGGAAAAATACCGAGTTATAGATGAAATCAAATTGGCTATTTAACTACTTAGTACATCCCTATTAAGTCTATTTAATTTTTGTTTTCAGATGGGAAGACTTGTTTGACTATATCAGGAAGACTGGGTGAAATTTCAGAATTGTGATTAGGAGTTCTTTGGAGATCAAAGAAACATCGGCTTTGTAATTATCGTCAAGGATGATGATACGTAAGAGAACCTTCTCTGGAATGTCCGTATATGTTTCCATGTGGATGAGAGGATGGTTGTGTTACTAACTTATCAGTACTCTGAATGGATCCTTGTCCTGGATGGTAAGAAGACACCATCGATAACAATGGAGAACACGACAGACGTCTGTGCACTAATGGTTGCACATAGGTGGCATCCGGAGATAATCGTATGTGTGACCTTAGGTGCAAAATCAGTTGCCAGATATCAATTCCAAACCCGAGCTGATTTTAATGTGGCAATCACATCTTATTCAGTGGGTGATCAACAAGCACTGAACGCCAAAGCTGCTTTGGACGGTATAAGTATTGTACATAACGATTTCCATTAGTTATTGGACAAAGAATCATGGATAAAACCTAATATAATTGCATTTTGGTTGCTTCTTAGCTTTGCGGTCTTGGAGAACCTTCCTTCCAATATCATATTACATTTCCATGCTGTTTCACAGATGTGGGAGTTGTTCCATAGTTGTCCTCAACCTTATCAGGCTAGTCCGAGAGTATCATTCGTTTAATAACTCAGGATATGCGTGTCAATAACACCGCTGACCAGGAAGTACCTAGTGAAGGTATGGTAGCTCGTTAAAGTTTCTAACATTTTATTTATCCATATCCACAGCCTAAAACTTACAATGCATGCATATTGTATGCAGACAACCACCATTCACTGGTGCAACATATCAACAACGCTCCCATATCTGAGCCATGTCCTCCTTTTTGGCGCCTTATGCTTGCCTTTGGTCCAACCTAGTAATCGACAACATGAATGACATACATGTTGTGATGGGTTTTTGGGAGGAGTGGATGATGTGGATGATGTGATGGGTTTTTGGGAGGGATTACTTAGAGAAGGTGGTGGGACAGAACCAAATCAAAGTTTAGATGGGTTAGGTGGTACGACTGACGACCCAAGGACACTTGACTTCCTTCTCGCTCACAATCTCCTCTTCCTCGGCCAAGAACTGTCCCATGAAATTCCAAAGCAAGTTACGCTTTTTCTGTCGGGTCTTCTGACGGTCTTGCAAGAGGAGAGATTGCAGATGTTGAATCATCTGTTCCAGAAACAGTGGAAACAATGCGTGAAGCTGTGACTAATGAGGGAAATAAATCAAATGACGAAAATAGTATTGCTGATGAACCTATGGGTAAGGATTTTTGTAACCAATGTAATTTACAACTATAATAATGGTTTCTCTATCGTACATCTATTGAATATGTTTTGTGTTGTCTTTAATGTGCACAGGTAGTATTTTCATGTTCTTGAGCTGTTCGAATGCTCTCGATGAACAGGCATCGGACATTCCCCAACCTAACGACGAGACCATGAATGAAGAGGGAGACAGTGTTGGTGGGTGTCCTTAATATTACTTACCAAGTCTTTTGTAATTTATAAAACTGTTTGCTAAGTCTGCTTATGTTTTGATAGGAGTAAGGGGTTGTGAAGGTTTTTGATGGCCCGGTGGTAATCGTATCCCGGCCTTATAATTTGAAGTTTGTAGTGAAACACATTCCCATTCCGATTAAACGTACATAATTTACGTCACTTATTATGTTATCTAGTTAACTTTTTAACAAACACTTTAACCAAAACTATGATGAGAATTAATATACAAACCAAATGAAATATTTGAAGTCATGTGTTTAAAAGTAGGGATGCTTTCAAACTCCACATGGTCGTCTCTGCTATCGAAGGTAAATTCATGTACGATAACACTCGCTCATCACTGGATCGTATGGTTCTTGCATATTTCGGCTCCTTCTGTCTCTAGCGTACATATGCTATTTTGGTAGAGGGGACTTTAATGTTCGAAATACGAAGAGTAGAGCTAAAACATGAATGCACCGTAGACGAAAGATCAGACTACCAAAGGCAGACAACTACAACAATTGTCGGGGAGACTACGATTAAAGCCAAATTTACTGGGCCAGAAATGGGCCACAACCATACGGTATAATTGGCATGATGCTCGTTGATCACGACATCACTATTTCTTACTGGAAAGTTTGGCAACCAAAGGAGAGAGCAATGGAACATGGAAAATTATCATGTGATTCGTCATTCAAAACTCTCCCCATGTATCTGGAGAAACTTGTATCTGCTACCCATGAACAGTCAGGGGCGGATGCACCTTATGGAGGGGTGGGGCAAGTGCCCCATACTAAATCTATAAATAAAATATTTTTGTATATGTAACATGTTTTCATTCACTAGTTCAACTGGTTTTCAAGGCTTTTATTTATGTTCCTCCTACATGGGTTCAAATTCCATCTTTGTCTTCTATTGCATTTTTTTTTCTAAACAAATCTTATTTTCCTTTTTTAATATTCAAAATATAATTTATCTTTTCTTATTTTTTGTTTTTTTTTGCTAAATAAAGATCTTCTTTTCTATATACAGATTTTTCCTTCATTTTATTTTTTTCTTCCAAAAATTTAAAAATATATTTTGTTCAAGTTGGACATCTTTAAATGATTTTAAACAAATTTATATTTTTTTCTTCTATTTCAGTTGATTTAAATTAAGTTTTGATTTTTTTCTTTCAATTTTGTATAAAAAATAATAATTGACAACAAACACAGATAATAGATTAGTATATGTAATACACAATTTTATGTTAATAGCACCAAAAATTATTCAGTATTTAAAAAATGAATTTATCCTTTTTTATTTTAATTAAAAATAAAATAATTTTTAATAATAGTTTATGTAATACAAAATTATTAAGTTGTGCCCCATATAAATTTATTTTCTGGATCCGCCCCTGTGAACAGTTGCTGAGTTTCATACCGAGTATAAGGAGGACATCAGCCATCGTTTCAAATATTTATTCCTCGCATTTAGTGCATCTATCAAAAGATATGCATTTATGCGAAAGGTTGTGGTGCTTGATGGCACACATTTAAAAGGAAAATACGCTGGGAGCCTGCTGACTGCATCAGCGCAGGACAAAAGTTATCAGATTTTTCCATTAGGGTTTGCCATTGTGGATGGAGAGATTGACAAATCGTGGGAGTGGCCTTTCAGAAAGTTATCTGCATTTTTGCCTCATGAAAAAGAACTCGTATTTGTCTCGGACAGGCATGGTTCTATTTACTATGGACTCGGCCAGGTTCGTCTGTAAATGTTTTAAATTTTTGGTGCCAAAGATTGAAACCTTGTAGTAGAGCACATGAGTCATAGGTAGACAAAACCATGCAAGTAAGATAGTAATTGGTTGCAAGTTGTGTTGTGAATTTCTTAAGTAAAGGGCATGTTTACAAGGCTAATGAAATTTTTATCCCATTTGTTGCAGTAGTATCCAAAAGCGAAGCACTGCACTTGTGTGGTCCATCACATATTTTATCGACAGGCTTCTGTGGCACCTAGTTACCAGGGCTGTGAGAGCTTACTGACTAGCTGACTTCAATTCAATCTTCACGGAGATTAAGAATATCAGCGCCTGTTGTGCTGACTACCTAATTGGAATAGGGTTCAAGCGCTGGGTTCCCGTCACCTCAATGGATGTCGTAACAAAATTATGACCAACAATATTGCTGAATCTTGGAATTTCGTTTAAGGAGAGACGAGGTAGCATCCTGTCGTGCCTCTTATGGAATACATTCATATGAAACTAATGACTTGGTTCTCGTATAGACGCAAAATTGCTGGAGGCCTATTGGAAACCATAACTCCATAGGTTATGGAGGATGTCTCCGCTAATTTCGAACTATTTAGTGGTTACGAGGTTCATAGAATCGGTGGTCTTGAGTTCGACATGAGAAACAAGGACAGGGTGTCCTTTCACATTGATCTACAAACGAAGTCATGTAGTTGCTTTAAATTTCAGATACTTTGTATCCCTTGTTCTCATGCAATCGCAGCAGCTGTGCGGTCAAACATCAGGGTTAACTTTTTGGCTTGCAAAGAGTACAGTAAACAGAACTTAGTGGTAACATATGCTCATATAATTGCATCACCGACCACACTGAATCCATTTCTTGAATTGGAGGCTACATTGCTGACCTTACTCTCCATGCACAGTCAACAAGATGACAACTCGGTAGGCCGCGTAAAAACCTGACGAAAATTAAATTGGGAATTTCGTGTCAGCTTATTTATTGAGGAAATTAAATTTATTTGTATCATTACATGACTAACATATGTTTTTCCTAATGTAGACGAAGCAAACAAGACGGAAAGTAGTTTGCAGTCCAGCATGGGCTTGGGCCACAACCGCGTGACATGTAAGAAAGCTATATAGGAAGTTTAAGTACTGGGAGAAGATCTATGTGTGGCCAGCTCATGTAAGTAGCGAAGGTGGAAGCTGATCTGGAACAGTGAAATTTTCTTGTTTATATATTTCTTATATTTTCGGTGATTTCCAGTTCACAGTGGTGGTGGTAAGACTGCACATGTATATAATAAATAATGTCTCTCCCGATTATAAAATTAATATAAAAGTCAATGTTTCATGATACATTACTCTGTATCACGAGAAACTTATCTTAAACTGGATTTAAAAAATCATAGGCTTATCACCTTATATACATAGACGCCAAATTGCAATCATCTGGAATCACATTTACGAAGCCGAAAATATTACATTTAACCGGCACCAAATCATATGAGTTGGATAAATTCATAAAACACACACTACAAAAAAAGTCCACATTGATAGCACCAGATAATAGCTCGTTTTACTGAACTGCTATTGTAGATGATCTCAAAATTTTCATACTATATAATAGCATTACATAAATGCTATGATAGACTTTTAGTAAGCGGGAAGCTAAAATTAGCTTTTCCGCCAAACACTTAGCCAAAATTTCCCAATCTCGAAACATTTCCCTCTTTAATATTTTTTACTTATAATTTCCCTCTTCCTCTTAGAAGCCTAGGTGAAATTCAGCTCAGAAAATCTTCTGGAGACCTTGATTCTCCCAACCACAAATTCATCTCAAATCACTGAACCTCTCGCCGACCCTAATTTTTCAATATGTGCTAAAATCGAAGGCATGTATGCTTGCTTTGAATCCTCCTTTGCTTTTTATTCACACTTATTTCTTTCATTCGTGCTGTCGTGATTCTTAACAACATTTACCTAGGGTTTTAGTTTTATGCATTTCGATTTTACGGATATGGGATTCGATGCATCTGATATGGATTGTTTTGTGGATTCTAACTTCCTATCGACAACGGCGGCGACGAATCGGAGAATACCGACGCGGCGGAGAAGCCCTCGTTGAGAACACTTACTTTTACTTTTGAAAACAAAACTCTTCCAAGTTTCGGTCATGGCCTCAGTCTCCACTTGGTTCAGATACATGGCTCACAAGTTTGAGTATTCCATCACACTCAGTATCAAGGTTCCTCTCTCTCACTCTTTTGCTGCGTTTAACTCGATTCTATTTTGTTCCTCTTAACAAATTTCTCTTTATTGTCACCCTTGAAATTCAGTTATATGTTTGGATTAACGTTTTCTCTTGAAGTTCAGAAATCAATTGAGTTTATTTTGTAAAAGTCTAAGTATTAACTTGTAATAATTTTTTTTTTTTTTGGTTTAGCAGCGACCACTTTGGCCAGAAAGTCTGCGCCGATGTCTACAAAGGAGTCACCATGAGTCAACTCGACGAGTTGGCTGCTGAGACTGTTGCTGCTATGACTTGTAACCATCCTGATTATGCCTCGGTAACTATTCAGTGTTCTGTTTAAGATCGTTTGAAAAAACAATCTGATTCTCGCGAGGAGAAAATACAGTGATATGTATAGTTTACATGTTTTATTTGTGTTTATATCTCAGCTTGCTGCTAGGATTGCTGTCTCAAACCTTCACAAGAACACTATGAAGTCATTTTCTGAGACGTGAGTGGTATCTTAAATTGTGTGTATGTATTTCATTGGTTTGGGTTCTTGTTTCGTAGGAGTTGACTTTGATGGATCGTGTTTATTTTCAGGATTAAGAACATGTTTAATCATGTCAACGAGAGATCTGGACTGGAGGCTTCTCTAATATCTGACTTGCTTGATTTGGTGTTGAAAGCTCCTCACAAATCTCTTCTGACATTAGTATCTCTTAAGCCTTCAATGCCTTATTCATTTTCATCAAATATTGAACGGGACGAAGATTGTTTTGGATGAAGGATTTAATTTAGTCATGGTTTTGCTTGGATGGCTTGGATCGAAGCAGAAGCATCTAAAGAAATATTGGATTGGTATACATCAAGGGGTTACCATGTCATTTCTTTCACTCTTCCCATGCATGAGGTTGTGAGCTATCAAGTTGGAGGAAAAGCAGAGAAGAACATCGAGTCTTGGCTGAATGGTTGGACGAAGAGCAACAGAAAATCTTGTATTTCACGACTTCAACAACACTTGATGGTTAACGTAAGTTTCTATATCTCCACATTCGTTTACATGAGGGTCTCACATTTCACACAGATATTTTCAAGCATGGTGGAAGATTGGATATCTAAAGCAAATGCAAGACAAAGAATGGGAAGAGTAGGACGTGTCTATCCTATTTTAAGAGATTTTCATTAAGGTGTTTATGAATGGTTTTTTCTAGACTAAGTTAGTTTAAGACTTGTTTGTTGTTGTTTGTTTGATAACACTTTGGTTATTAATAAAATATCTTTCTGATCTTGTTTTAAATATTTTCATTATGTAAATCCAATTGATAAAATATATAATAATATAAATGCAATAGGAAATTGTTATTATAGGATGAAGTATCATAGCACGAAATATGAACTGTCAATTGTTTGATACAAAAATATGAAGTGCTATTAGAAAACAAATAAGAACTGTTCGTTATTGCTATGATATAAGAACATATCACAACATACAAAATAGTGCTATCGTATGGGTCGTACCTACCATAGCAGCGGCGGATATAGAATTAATCAAAATACTATGTATTACATAGTATAGCTTTATTTCCGCGCTAACAATGTATACTTTTTTGTAGTGACATTGTACTCCTGCAAATACCGCATTACCATATAAGCATTGCTAAACTTAAATACACATGATGAGTATTCTATGTGGAGCTACTAGGATGGATATGGAGCGAATGCATAAGTTAGCGAAAGAACGAGCTCAGAAACAAAAATGGATAAAAACAAGCCGAAGGAATCTGATGAGACATGTGTAGGGCGAGATAGTGATCAAATGGTGACCCTATTTCTAGAGGAGATTAAAGATGATCTGATCAAAGTCCAAAATGTCGTGAAGAAAGCTATTTTGGAATTGACGGAGATAAAGAAGAAGTTCAGATTATTTAAATCGTCTCTTAGTAGGGAGTTTGAGGCGAAAATGTCGAAAATGCATGACGAGGTCATTCAAACCATTAAAAACTATGCATCTCATCCTGGTGTGGTGCACTGTAATGAAATATCTCCTACAACACGCCAACGATCATCCTTCTCAGTGGGTGGTCACCAACGGCCTAACGACTGCGGTGCAGCCAGTATAATTGACGATGTCAATCTGGATGTAAATGAAACGTGTCAACACTTCCGCACTTCTCCTATGGAAGTAATAAGTATATATTTGAATAATAACTGTACATAAATATACTTTACCACCTAACATCTTACTAACCAAAGCTCTCCAAAAAATTTCGAGAATGCAGGAAATGAACGATGAATGAAATTTGAACAACATGGAGGCTGTCGCCGAGAAAAGTCTAAATACAAAATCAAAAGAAACGATAAATGGAAATTTGAACGGAGAGCAGGGACTGTGGACGAATAAGCCAAATGGAAAAGTAATTTTTCTAGGTGCGTATATAAATTTTGGGTTCGTAGTCGAGTTCTAAGTTGCTTGTTTTCTGGATTGCAAAGTAATAGACATTGAGGGTGGAATATTAGACTAGAGGAAGAGATGTTATGTGAAATTATTTAGAATGGATTTATACAAATACATAACATCATATGTAGCAGATACTCAATAAGCTTTACTTTAGAATCCTTCATGATTATGGACTTCAAAGGTGTCATATATTTGGAACCCTTCTGATGGAGTTCCCAAAACAAATCGTTTAATAGATGCACGTGGTAATGTTGTTGGCCGGTAAATTAGGGGCGTAAAGTTGTGTTATCACAGACGGTTTGATTTTCATATTCATTGCACAATATAATTCAGATAGCGAGTGTGGACCGCATCCATCTTTCTCATTTGGATTAACGGAAGAGAATGAAAAAGCACACGTCAACGACGACCGAGGTTCTGATGTGTCACCTATGTCGTCATTCCCTCTCGGGCTTATGCAAGAATTTTTAGATCATGTCTCCGAAAACACAATTTTGAGAGATAGGACTGATGATTTTGAGGAAAGGCGGCATGCTAAAAGACATAAAACATAACCAATCATTTGCCACGGTGATTCCATTCCTAACCAAAAAGAGGAACAATTAGAGAAGAGGCTACATGTGATGTTTTGTGGGACGGCTGCAGGAGTGGGTTATGGATCAAAGTTTCGAA
Source organism: Isatis tinctoria (assembly GCA_010577795.1). Lineage (NCBI taxonomy): Eukaryota > Viridiplantae > Streptophyta > Magnoliopsida > Brassicales > Brassicaceae > Isatis > Isatis tinctoria. The sequence continues at coordinate 15,763,920 of CM021247.1, read as the reverse complement.
AATTGGAGGTCAAAGTGAATGAAAACTAGTAAGTGACCTTCTAAATATCCGATTTTGTGAAAATGATAAAGTTTTTGTTACCCATCTATAGAGTTAGTTGATTGATAACTTTTTCCTATGTTACTATGCATTCTTTTACTTCCAGCACAATAAGGGTTGGTGGAGTAGTTGTATCTTCGAAAGAGCTTGCTCAAGTTTGGATTCGAACACAACATCTGGCGGCGAAGGTATATATTCATTTATTTTACGGTAAGCTACTTTTTACAAAATCTACTAGTAGGCAATCCTCACAAACATTGGACTTTCAATAATAATATGCAGATGATTGACGTCTTGATGTATCACAATGAACAACAGTTTATTTACACCTCCCCACCAAATCATCTGAAAAATACTGTCTTTTTGACACAAAATTTGTTGCATTAATCAGATGGAAACGTAGGTCGGTTCTATAAGGCCGCCAGGAAGGAGACTTTCAAATTCCCTCTTCAACTTGTGGATTAATTTGACTATGGTGATGTTACACCTCCCTTCGCTTACATATTTTATTTTCATTTTAATATTGACAATAAACATTGGATTGATATTTGCGTTGAGTGCGATTGTTGGTCTCTTTTTGTGTTGGACTGCAACACATCTTTTTGTAATGATGCGCAAATGTCAAATACTCTCACACCAATGTCAGAGATGTTTCCCTTCCTACTGAAGCAAGTAGGGCGTTACCTGACCGTGAAAGATCTAGCACCTTTAGACATCTATATAGTAAGTGGTATCCCTCAAAATTAGAAGAAAACTGACTCAGCAGTCACGTCTATCTTTAGAATTGAGGAGCATGCGATGGGTGTGGGGATGCGTAACCAAATTACAAAGGACGTGTTGGAAGTCGAGTCTCATAAGCTGGATGTGATGCTGTATGAGGAGAATGATGAGCTCATAGAGTACTCCTCCGTTTTATATTTCATAATGGAACTATTACCCCAACATCATCCACTCTATTTCTAAATGTTATTTATAAACTTGGAAGACAATATGTTTCATACTCTTTACTTTTAAGTTGAGGAAAATTTCTGGTTAATTTGCAGTTTATATTACGGTGTTTATTTGTGGGGAAATGCTGCATATGGGATATGTACACTGCTTTGATCAGTAGATTGCCTCCAGTTCAGTGTACTGGGAGTGCCTAAACTTTCCATAAATTTTCAAAATCGCTTTGCCATATATTTCCCTAAATTGAGTGTCGTATACTTTCGAAAGTAATTTCGAAACTAATGAAAAGTAACTAAACAAAGCAATATTGTAGATCTAATAAGATGAACTGACATACGGTCCGCGATAAGCTCTTATAACTGAATCAACTATATATAGCCACCAATTCCCTCGACATTAGATACTACCGCACACGAACACCCTTCACTTCTGTCACCTTTCATATTATTTCACTGTTTACATTAATCTCATTGGCCATCAATAGGATACTCATCATGTGTATTTTTTTTTTTATCAAATATGTATATTTAAGTTTAGCAATGCTTATACGGTAATGCGGTGTTTGCAGGAGTGCAATGTGTTTTATGAATTTATCCAACTCGTATGATTTATGAATGTATCCAACTCATATGGTTATGCAATCTGTTTTATGAATTTATCTGGCTCACTCTTTCACTAACTTAAGCATTCGCTCCACATCCATCCTAGTAGCATTTTCTTCGAACATATACTGTCTGAAAGTGTGTTCGACTTTTATAAGTTTCACCATATTGTCGACCGCCTCATCGTCCTCATCGTCAAACCATGAAATATCACTCTCATCTAGTAAATTATCTTCACCCTCGTCGATGATGGAGTTCACAAGACACTGGAAAATAAACAAAGACAAAAGTATTTCAGTTATCCGGCTAATTTCCAACTTGGAGGACAGACATCGAACCAAGAAATTAAATGTTTTCAGTTTTGTACATTCAATCTCTGCCCAGATTCTTGGAATTATTAATGACAAGTATTGTTCCCACCAAAATATGTATTGTTTACAATCCTATACGACAACAAAGACTACTGATTAAGTAAAATAACACAAAATTATTTGTACATTTCGCTCTTCGTTCACTGCTCGCGCATGCTCAGGACTCAGTTTCACCTTTGGCTTCTCAACCTCGTACGCTTCTGCTTCATCATTAGCGTTATCTGAGTCGTTCTCATCCTCAGAACCGAACGAACAGTTATCTTCAACAACACTTGTCAATTCCGAGACAGCCTCAACCAAAACCAGTTGCAGTGACTGAACAAACCCTCGGAGAGATACCGTACACTGAGACAAGGATATTTCATCTTTTTCTTTCAAGTTGGTCATTGGGAATTTAGATCCAAGTGTGCCCCATGGGTAATTGAAGAATTGTTCGATATCCTTAATAAGCTCCACATGTTCTTTTGATATTTTCAAATTGTAAGTTGTTGGGAAGAGAACAGAAGCCAACAACGCTAGGCATGAATACTTTATATGGATACTTATGTCTGTAACCGTCTTTCTCTTTAGCATTTTTAAGACATTTTTGACGGATACATTCTCTAGCTTACCAAACAAGGAAGGCCAGTACGGGGTCTCTGTGATATTCTTCCTCGTCCTCTTCTCTGACTGCTTCGGGAACTTCCCACATAGTAAACCAGTTACAATTGTAATCTCTCTTAATGAAAGCCTAGCCGGAGAAGATGCGAAGAGAAACCACGCCTCATGCTTCCTTCTAACATCTAGCTGACGCGAAATTAGATACCGTGCAAACCTCCCTGAGAAAGTTGGTTTTTCGGCAATAACTATAAGTTTGCCTAACGATGACTCGCACAGTATCTGAACTTCTTCCTGGCCGTGAACAGCCACTAGTTCTTTAATTGTACTCGGTGTGTGGTAGGAAGGAACCCTAATACCATAGGGTTCATGACCGCTGGCGAACATACGAGCTAGTAAATCTGGAACATTTTCTGATTAGCCATTACTCCGAATTCCACCAGACGCTACCCGAGAAGAAACCATCTAACAAACAATAAAAAACCACAGTTAGCATTCTCTCACCCAACAATTTAATAGAATATTCGAAATAGAAACACCTATGAGATACCCTAAATTGGATGCTACTACAGTTGACCATACTTACCATGTATGAAATCAGATGATGTAGTTATAAGGGTGAATTGTTTCCTGTAAATCAGTTTAGATACTCGCAATAAATCGAGAGTGGTGCAAGAAAGCGATGTTGTAACAAACGGTTTATGAAATCAGAATGACTGTTGTTAATCGACGGCTGTAACTGTGAGAAACTAAGTCTTCTTTACCGATTATGCCATTTCGGGAGTTGAAAAGATGTTTTTGATGAACAGGGAAGAAAAAAACCCGAGGAATGTGGAATAACCTATGAATATTACTTCAAGAAATTAAGTTGAATTCAACTCGGCAATTACTTCTTCCACAAAATATTTTTTTCACACAATGCAGGTGTAGGTTATTATGCTCAATGGGTAGGTTGTAGTTTATATCGGTATAGATATATTGTGCGTATGGAAAGTAGAGAGACTTTCAGTATTTATCAAAAAGTAACATAGACAATGTCCGTTTCCCTAAATAAGACATCTAACATGTCCGATTTCCCAATTATTTTAAATATTTTCTTACACATGTGTGTGGAAATGGGTAGACAAATGTTGTAGCGTAGAGTCTCATATACAAATTTAGAATCTAGTGCATATGAAACTATGGTACTTTGGTATGATACTTAACTGTGTCGTCCGTAACCTGGATTGCAGGCTCTCCTCCCTTCATTCGGAGCTTAAAGCACTACTATGGGCTATGCATTGCATCCTCTTTCATTCTTCCGTCCAAGCCTTTCGGATCTTTTGTCAAGACCTTTTGCAAATGATAAATGAACCGAAAGATTGGCCGAGCTTCTCCACGTAATTGAAGGAATCTGAGAGACTTCGACATTCTTTCTCCGCGTTTTCTTTGATTTATATTTCACGTTTGATAAATTCGGCTACAAACGCTTTAATGAATCCACTCACGATTATTCTAGTTTTAAATTTTATATGGATAGCGTTAATGAAATTTATACTCAACTTTATATATTAATAGATTGAAACAACTATATTTTTTTTTTTGTTCAACATTGAAACCACTATCTTAAACACAGAAATAGTCATATATAGATATATTATTTTTAATATATATATATATATGATCTATTTTTTGTTACCAATATTTATTCTAAGTATAAATATTTAATTATATAATTGAAACAATTATATTACATTAACAAATTTTAATTAATATTATGTTACTTTTTGTTAATATAAAGTTATAGATAACTTTCTTATCTTATATATTTATAATTTTCTTATCTTATATATTTTAAAAAGAATATTAGTATATATAATTTTATTATATTTATTCTAAGTTTTTTTCTTGTCACAAAGCTAATCGTATGTTATTTATAGTTAATTATATAACTCAGACAATTCTTAAGTTAGAAGTTTTTCTAAGCTAATATTAAATTTCTTTTTATTAATAGAAACTTTTATAATATAATTTTAAAATTTTAAAATGTTAGTGTGTAATGTTGATATTGGATGTTATTTTAAGTTATGGAGCTTTAGAGACATTTAATCTCAATTTTTGTATATTAATTAATAAAAAATTTTGTGATTAAGCTATTTATATGTTAATTTTTTAAAAATATATTCATTACATCCTTTTTAATGATTTTTTTTAGTTTAACCTATCTAATATTAATTTCTGTTTGATTTATAAATTTTTGGGGAAATTTTGATATACTTGAAAATATTTAGTTAAATTATTGACTTGGCATGTTTTAATTGGTTATTTTAAATTTTATGGGAGTACTCTTAGAGGCTTATAGCTCAGTTTTAATATATTAATAAAAAATATAATATAATGTGGAAACCATTTATTTTCCTAATTTGTGAAAAACCTCTTCCGGTTCAAGTGTTTTCATATATGTTACAACTGAGACGAGTCAATGTCTTTATGGTATACATTAGGGGGTGATCCGCGCTTCGTGTGGGATGTTGAAAAAATATGTTTTATATTTGTTTTGTTATTTCTAACTGTTTGTGAATATTTGGACTGCTGGTTTGTTATCTAAATGAATTGAATACAATTAATTATCGTGGAATTTTGATTGTTTAATAAAAAACTTAATCTAATCAAATAATTATAGTGTTATTTATATTTTGTAATTTAAATATATTTATCTAATAATAAATATTCTTACTGGATACCTATGAATATTCATAAGTATCACTATTAAGTCTGTAACTAATTATTCTACATCATAGGAATATATGTTTTTTCTTTTTTAACGCATTATTTCCTACTCATCTTGATCATTGTAGTGTTATTGTTTGTACATATTTTGTGTTTTAATTTTGGAAATTAATTGGATTAAAATGGAATTTGACATGTTCAACATTTATTATTTAGTTTTTCTGTTTTGTTCAAATGAGGAACACAAACTTCACCATTTACTTGTAGTAGTAGCACTGATGGCATCTTTCTTCGAGATTGTTTTTTCCGCACATTATTGTTGGTTCAATTGCTGCAAGTGTTGCCATGTAGATTTGCTTGCACCTGACTTCTATGAGAGAGACTTTTCATTCTCAAAGTTCTCAGTCTTGCCCATGATTTTTCTCGTTTGTCTTTTCCTATTGTTTATGTCTGGTTTAATGTTGTTTATTTTGTTTTATGTACCTATACTTTTTAATCTTTTTTTTTTTACTTTTTTATGTTTTTTTGTTATTTCTTCTTCCTATAACTTTTTCTTTTTATTTAATTTAATCTCACTTTATCTTAGTACCAGAAGCTTTTATTTTTATTTTTTCTTTGGGCAAAGCTTAGATTAAAATACTTTAAGAGTTGAGCCTAAGCCATACAAAGCTGGCTTGGCTAAATTGTCAGCAACTCCATTGAGTTCACACTGAAAGTAAGAAGAAGAAATGAAAGCAAAGTTCTGAGCTAGAAAAGATAATTCGGATATTACACTTTAGAGATCAAAGAGTCTAAGTTCACCCTTGATCGCTTTAATTAGATGTTGAGAGTCTGTTTGGACCGTCAGCCTGAGAAAGTTCTTGTGTGATGCCATTTTCATGGCTGCCCGGAGAGCTAGCGCTTCGGCCATTAGAGGGGAAGTTATCTCTTGCTCTGTTGTACTGAATTAGAGGAGAGCTTCGTTTGCTTGTGTCTCGAACATCCATCCCAGGCCTGCCCGTTGGGTTTCCTTGTTCCAGGCAGCATCTGATCGATAGATAACTCCAGTATTCGCGGAAATTGGAGCTTGGTGCGGTCTCGAATACCGCTTATTCGGCTGTTTGGGCTCTTGGTCGAGTAGTGTTCATTCCCAGCCCGCCGTTATTGCCTTGGTGATCGTTTCCTGTGCAAAGAAATCTTTCCATTGAAGAGTGTATTATTTCTGGTGGTCCATATCGTCCAGCATATCCAAGCAGCAAAGTTTCCAGCTTCCAGGCCCGTTGGAGGGAGACTGTGAAGCACCTTGCATAGCCTCCATCCCTCGGCTACATTGGTGACTGATGTCGAGTCGAAAAAATCGTTCAGGGGGGCGAGGTTCCATACCTGGGAGGCAAAAGGGCATGTAAACAGGACATGGTTGGTTGACTCCAAAGCTCCACAGCGCTTACACGCTGGATTCAAGTCCATTCTCCTGGCCATAAACTGCTCCCCCACAGGTAATGCATTTTGAAGAGCTTTCCATAGAAACATCTTGATCTTTGAGGCTGTGTTTACTTTCCAGATGTCCTTCTTCCAATTGATTGTACCCGCGGGATTTGCTGGTTGTGGTAGGTGTTGTCGAATTAGTTCCCGTGCCAGTTAGTATCCAGACTTTGTAGTATACTCCCCCGAATTGTGATGTAGCCAGATTCGTTTGTCAGGGGCGTTTGTCCTACTTGCCTTGATTTTAAGAATTTGCTTTTCATGGACTGGGACTAACTCTCTGATATTTCTTAAATCCCACTCCGAGGTGCCGGTGATGAAGAGGTCCTTTACGAGCAGGTCTTGTTGGTGGAGAGGAACCAGTCCCATAGGTGGCAGCCGTTCTGAAGTTGTGAGCCAAGGTTCATTCCATATATTTATGCTTTCCCCATTTCGTATGCCAACCTAGGTGCTGGAGGAGTAAATCTCGCCCGATTAAAATACCAGTCCGTCCGTGTGAACCATTTTACGGGTTGGAGCATACAAGGAAAGTAGCTTCTTGGCAATATTTCCCGCTGAGAACGAGTGCAAGTAGGCATTCCGGATGCTATAGAATTCGCCAACTGAGTTTGGCTAGTAATGCGTCGTTGAAACACTGGATATCGTGGAAGCCCAAAACCCCTTCATGTTTTGTTCTTGTTTGTTTAGTCCATGCAATCCAAGCCATTCCTTTCTTTCCATTGGTTCCTTCCCACCAGAAGTGAGTGAGAGCCGACTGCATTCTCTTACAAAGGGATAGTGGTAGCTTAAAAGTTGACATTGCATAAGTTAGCATGGAGGCTAGGACACTTTTTAGCATAGTCATCTTGCCAGCAGGGTTGAGGAATTTAGTGCTCAAGCTATTGGCTCGTTAAGTGATCTTGTCAACAATGGTGGTGAAAAGATCCCTCTTTTTCCGACCGAAATGTTCAGGGACTCCAAGATACTTCCCCACACCCCCTTCCTTGTTAATGCCCATCTTAGACTTGATATTCTCTCTTAGCGCCTGTGGGGTCTTTTTTTAGAAAGTTATTGCGGATTTTCTTGCATTGATATACTGCCCATAAGCTTTTTCATAGTCCGATAAGATGAGTTGCAAGGTAGCACAGGTCTTGATATTATCTTTGGAGAAAAACTAGTATTGTCTGCCAATGGAAGGTGATTCACATAGGGGCTGTGTCTAGCGACTCTGATTCCTTTTATGGATCCTTTTTCCTGTGCTCGCCTACATAACTCTGACAGCACTTCGCCGCACATAATGAACAAGTATGGAGACAGGGGATCACCTTGACGGATGCCTCGTTCTGGGATCACCAATCCTCTTGCTGAGCCATTGATCAAGAATGAGTAGGAGACATTTCATAATCCCAACCAATCCAGGTCGCATGGAACCCAAATTTCTTGAGTACTAATTGGATAAAATCCCACTCCAGGCGATCATAGGCTTTGCTCATGTCCGTTTTCCCGGCCATTGAGCAACGTACTTCTACTTCTGATCTCTTAAGGTAATGTAGAACCTCATGGGTGATTAGGACATTGTCTGATATTGCTCTCCCTTGAACGAATGCTGATTGGTTCTCTGAGATGATGTGGGGTAGCACCGGTTGTAGCCTTCTAGTTAGCACTTTGGATATTATCTTGTAATAGACATTGCACAAAACAATGGGTTTATAATCTACTACATTCCTCGGCCCATGCACTTTAGGTATTTACCGCACATGTGTTTCGTTGATTTGTCTTGGTAATTGACTCGTTCTGAAGAAACCCTGAATCTCTTGCACTATTTCAGGTCCTGTAGCTGTCCAGTTGGAGTGATAAAAGCTGGCTGAGAATCCATCTGGCCTGGGTGCTTTATCCGCATGAATAGAAAGGACTGCTTGCTTTATTTCTTCTGCCTCCGGTATAGCTATAAGCTGCGCATTGGTCTCTTCTGATATGCAGTTTGTTAGTGCTTTTTCCACTGTTGCTTCTTTCTCGAGATTTGTTGTTGTGACGATGGATTGATAGAAGTTGGATATAATCATCGAGATTTGAGATTCTTCATATGCAGGGTTACCATCATTGTCCTCCAGCACTGCAAATTTGTTTAGGGCTCTTCGTCCTCGGGCTACAGCGTGGAAATAACTAGTGTTCTTGTCCCAGAGACATAGCCATAGGAGGCGGCTCCTTTGTCTCCAAAGGTCTTCTTCTTCCTTATAAGTTTTCTTGAGTTCTTCAGAAAGATGGGTGATCCGCGCTTCATCGCCTTGGGACTTGGGGAGTTCACTCTCAAGTTCCTGTCGTAGTTCCTCAAGTTTCAGCTTACTATTTTGTTGGTTTTCTTTGTTCCACTGAATGATGGCCCTGCAGACTCGTGATATGCGAACTTCTACTGATCCATGCGCTGTATCTTTCCAGGTTTTCTCAACAAGATATTTTATCTCCTCATTATTTTTAAGCCTACGGTCATATCTAAATAAACATTTGCCCCTTTTCCTTGAAAGCTTTTATTTTATAATATATTTTTATGCTTTGAATCTCATTTCTTTTTTACGGTTTTCATTTTAAATTTTTGTGATTATTCCCTTTTCACTTCTTAATTTTTTTTTTGTAATTTCTCATATATGTATTTTTCTTTTAATTATTATTTGATTTTACATTATGTTAATTAGTCCCATAATTTTTTTTTTAAGTTTCGAATCCTTTTTTGGGTTTTTCTTTTCAATTGTTTTCATTTTGTTCTTCTAATTTCATTGTACAGTGTTTTTTTTTAATTTTCTGGGTTTTTTTGGGGAAAGTAAAATATAAGAAAAAATATTTGAGATTTGGGTTTGGTCATTTTCGAAAATGTTTGGTTTTGAAGGTAGGGGTGTTCAATATGGATATCGATTCGGTTTTGGTTCGGTTTTGTCCGGTTTTTGGTTTTTCGTTAGTAAAACTTAGCTACCGTTCTAAATCCATACTTACTTTGGTTTGGTTCGGTTAAATACCTTTCGGTTTTTGGTTTATTCGGTTTTAAACCAAAAGTCATTAAAATATAAAAAAGAGAAAATAAGAGAATAACAAAAAGCATTAAAACACTTGTATGACATCATATAATGCAATCAACATAAAACTAAAACTTAAATATCAAAACAAAAACCACGAAGAAATAGGTTGATGGGAAAAAGAGTTATTCGACTCTTCCATATATTCCTTCCATCAAGGTCTTGTTTCCTCTGGTTTATTTTTTTCTTACAACAAAGAAAACTTATATATTAGACTTTTAGTTTGGAAATACATCGTAAAACCAAAGAAAAAAAAATACATCCTATATTGTATAATATATGAGTTATTTACCCATGCCATAAATGTATTGTAGTGTCTCTATATAATATATATATATAATTATACAATATCTTATGTTCAATCGGTTTTATTTGGTTTGTTCGGTTATAAACCTAACCATATCTATATACTGTGATTTTCTAAAAATAACATCCATTCGGTTTAGATGGTATTACCAAAACCAAACCATATGCTCTATCGGTTTGGTATGGATCAGTTCGGTTCGGTTTTACCGTATTGAACAGCCCTATTTGAAGGTTTTGGTTTGGATATTCTAAAAAAAATGTTTGGTTTTGATTTTTTAATGCTAATTTGGGCTTAATGTGTGAAAGAAAACTTGTAAAGTAATTAGAAGTGCTGAGATGTTTTTCTGGGTTTTTTTGGGGAAAGTAAAATATAAGAAAAAATATTTGAGATTTGGGTTTGGGCATTTTCGAAAATGTTTGGTTTTGAAGGTAGGGGTGTTCAATATGGATATCGATTCGGTTTTGGTTCGGTTTTGTCCGGTTTTTGGTTTTTCGTTAGTAAAACTTAGCTACCGTTCTAAATCCATACTTACTTTGGTTTGGTTCGGTTAAATACCTTTCGGTTTTTGGTTTATTCGGTTTTAAACCAAAAGTCATTAAAATATAAAAAAGAGAAAATAAGAGAATAACAAAAAGCATTAAAACACTTGTATGACATCATATAATGCAATCAACATAAAACTAAAACTTAAATATCAAAACAAAAACCACGAAGAAATAGGTTGATGGGAAAAAGAGTTATTCTACTCTTCCATATATTCCTTCCATCAAGGTCTTGTTTCCTCTGGTTTATTTTTTTCTTACAACAAAGAAAACTTATATATTAGACTTTTAGTTTGGAAATACATCGTAAAACCAAAGAAAAAAAAATACATCCTATATTGTATAATATATGAGTTATTTACCCATGCCATAAATGTATTGTAGTGTCTCTATATAATATATATAATTATACAATATCTTATGTTCAATCGGTTTTATTTGGTTTGTTCGGTTATAAGCCTAACCATATCTATATACTGTGATTTTCTAAAAATAACATCCTTTCGGTTTAGATGGTATTACCAAAACCAAACCATATGCTCTATCGGTTTGGTATGGATCAGTTCGGTTCGGTTTTACCGTATTGAACAGCCCTATTTGAAGGTTTTGGTTTGGATATTCTAAAAAAAATGTTTGGTTTTGATTTTTTAATGCTAATTTGGGCTTAATGTGTGAAAGAAAACTTGTAAAGTAATTAGAAGTGCTGAGATGTCTAATTTTGAGAAAGAGTTTGTTGATGTGGCAGCCTGAGAAGTGAGAATATTTAACTTTATATATATAGATACTTTTCTTTATCCTGACTAATTCAAGATTATTAGCCTGGCAAAAAGGAAGAATACTGATCTATATAAAAAAAAATCTGTATAACTATGGGGTCATTCAATAGGTAAAAGACTTGATTCTCTTTATTCAATAAGTGAAGGACTTGAATCTCTTTCTAATGAAGTTATCTGTTAGCTTTGATTATCCAATGGGTAATCTAATCTTTCAGTTCAAGACAAATTATAGTATAAAATCTACTAACTTAATAGAGAATAATTAATTCATTTCTTCCTTCAGCTTTTTATGCTCTTTATTAATATACAACAAATCTTATGTGAAAGAAGAAGATAAAGAGAAACAAGAAGCAGCATTGGATGAAATGTATCAAGAACGATGCCCCAAGCACAATACTCCTCTAAATTCTACAAAATTCTCATGAAAATGCCATGCGTGTTACAAAGATGGTCATGCCAACAAGCAAGGCTACAAGTGTGATTTCGACGATTTTTATGTCCACGAGGAATGCATCAACCCCAACATTCCTTCTCGTCATAAACACCCTCTCAAGCTCACAAACTCTCATAAAGGATTTGAGTCATGCTGTCTATGTGAACGCAATGGGCTGGAATTGTTATACTAATGTTCACCTTGTGTTTTTCGTGTATGTATCCAATGTGCGAGAAAACCTCTGATCTTTGACCAAGCTAAGACCAACAAGCACGAACTCTACCAAGTACCGATGAAGCTCTCCTTCTCATGTAATGCATGTGGATCGTGCAGTTCAGACTATCCATGTATTTGTCATCAATGTTGTTTTATAATCCATAGAAAATGCATCTTCTTGCCACGTGTTATATACATCAATCGCCACGACCACCGCGTCTCTCATGTTTCTTCTCTTGGCCCGTCGAAGTGGACTTGTAGGGTATGCCGTGAGCTTGGCAATGAAGAGTATGGAGCATACTCTTGCTTGATTTGCCCTTATGTTGTTCATTCAATGTGTGCAATACGTATTGACATTTGGGATGGGAGAGAACTCGAAGGAATACCCAAAGAAGAAGAAGAAGGTAAGCCATTTGAAGTGATAGATAAAAATCTAATCAAACATTTTAGCCATCAACATAATCTGAAGGTTTCAATATGACTCAAAGAAGATAAACATTGTTATGCATGCACCATTCCTTTGAACTCCGAAAAGTGTTACAGATGTACACAATGTGATTTCATACTTGATGATGCATGCGCTAATCTCCCCTTGAAAAAAAGACACCCGATTAGCAACCAAAAAACTTACTTTGTAAGCTAATGTTCAGCACACCAACTATTTTGTTTGTGACGCTTGTCTATGTTATTGCAACGGCTTCACATATACTGACAACTTCGATACTGATGTGAAATGTGCATCAATTACTGATGCATTTAAACATGAAAGTCATCCACATTTGCTTTTCCCATTTATATTTGACAAGACAGACACGAGGTGTAACATTTGTGACTCGTTACATTGGATGCATCTACGTTGTATTAATCAAAATGATTGTGGCGGTTTCAATTTATGCTTCATGTGTACTACTCTACCCACAGAGGTAAGACATAAATATGATGACCATCCTCTCTCCTTATGTTATGCTGAGGGAAATGTGAATTCAACATACTATTGTGGAGTATGTGAAGACCAAATATACCCAAAGAGTGGGTTTTACTGGTATAGTGAGTGTGACTCCATTCTTCATAGTAAATGCGTATATAAAAATCTATTGCACCCAAGACCTGGATACTCTTTAATGATACGTGAAAAGGGAACATATTATTTGCTTCCCAATGATAATCTGTCTCGGTCGACTTGCTATTTATGTAAACCCGTTGTTTGGGTGATTTGGTTTTAAACGATAAGATGGATATAAGTATATTCATGTGCTCTTCTTGTGCCTTTTGTGAGTTGAAGCTAGGGTAAAAGGGACATGCGACAAGTGTATTAATTGCATGCTACCCATAAATCTCTTGTAACTAATCACATCATTTAAAAAAAAAAAATTTTATTTATTTTCCGAAATAATGATCTCTATATAGTAACCTTTTTTTTCTCGAAGCTAACCTACTTGGTCCGATCTCTATAAAAATTCTCTTTGTTCTGTATAGAGACAAAAGTAAACAATTAGAAGTGATTTGTTTTTTTCCGAAATAATGATCTCTATTGTAACCTTTTTTTTCTCGAAGTTAACCTTTTTTTTCTCGAAGCTAACCTACCTACTTGGTCCGATCTCTATAAAAATTCTCTTTGTTCTGTATAGAGACAAAAGTAAACAATTAGAAGTGAACATCAAAATAGAATCAAAACAAAATGTACTATACCTTTGTGAGAGCTCCTTATATTCTTTGGCATCATAAGGAGAAGCTGTACCAAAATTAGATGCAAATCTAACTACAAGTTGGATACGAGATTAAAGTAGAACCAATAACAAAGAAAAAGAGGAACCTTTGCAGTTTCCCTCATCACTCTCCTGTTTTCACTCTGAACCAGAACTTGACAAACAAAAAATAATAGTAAAAAAAGTTATTCCTAAACAAAAAATAATTTTTTTTATTAAAAGAATTTAGAAAGAACAAAAATTATTATCTTTTTGATGAATAGATTATTCCTAACAAGAATAAGATTATTCCAATTAAATTTTTATTAAAACTGTATTAGAAAAAGAAAAATTAATAATTCTTTTTTATTTCTGATTCCTAAACCAAAATGGATTACAAATATTTACATAATAGGTGACTCACCCGCGTGCATGCGCAGACATGAATATTTGTAATTAGTTAATTTTTTATTTCTTCGTTTTAAAATTTTGTTTATTTTTTTTTGCAGCTTTTTATGTTTAAGAGTTAATATAATTTAATATTAAATAATTTTAAGTTTTTGTTTTAATTATGGTTGCTGTTTTAGATTTAATTATAATGATTTGTATTGTTGTGGATTACTTTATTTTTTGTTTTTCTAATTTCACTCACTGGTAGTTTGATTATTTCTGGATCACAATTTTTTTGGATCTTCGGTTGTTGGGCTGTAATTTATTTAAGTTTGGTTGTCCGAACTTCTAATTAACCATTTTTCGATTTTGAAAAAATTGAGACGAAATTCTGTTTATTTTAATTCTTATTAACTGATTACTCAATTAAAGATAGTTATTCCTGGGTCCGGATCAAATAATTGGGTCCGGTTTTAGTTTTAGGATCAAACCAACCCGACTCACCATTTTATAAACAATTATAGTTTAACTCGAGTTGAGAAAAAGGAAAGAGTTCTGAATTCTGAAATAATCGGATTATCCGAAAGTCCCAGAATAAGCGATTCAGCCTCCATCGACGAAGATAGAGCAGCCACCTTCGTTATTGAAGCATTTATTGGTCCATTCTCTTCTTGTAGGTTTCAACATTCCCACTTTTCTTTGGAGTTTTTCGCCGTCGTAATGAAGCCTTATATAGACTGAAAATGCTATGATCACTGTATTCGATTGTGATCAATTTATCATATACTAGTATTGTTAATAGCCCTTTAAATGATTTATTATAATTCTGAACTGTCTAAGATTATTCTTCTGGGCCAAAAATTTTGGTGGATTGATTGCTAAAAATCTCAGCTTTATGATATCTTTTTGGAGCTTTTCATTGTAACTGTGTTTGATCGAGATCAATTTATCATATATGATTTTTGTTAATATCTCTTTGATCGATTAATTGCAATTCTGTACTGTATCTAAGATTATTCTTCTTTCACAGAAACTTGTGGTGGATTGAAATTAAAATCTCATATAGAATTCATTTATCTAAATTCCTCTTTAAAATAGGTTATCTGGTTCTTTTAGTTTAATTTTTTTATTTATTTGCATCATATTCTTTTACTTCTTTGTAAATATTTGTTATTTGTATGAATATCTGGTAACAGAAAAAAGGAAAAATAAAATAAATGAAGGTGTAGATTTTCAAATTAAAATCTCATATAGATGCATTTATCTAAATTCCTCTTTAAAATATGTTATCTGGTTCTTTTAGTTTAAATGTTTGATTTATTTATTTGCATTATATCCTTGCGGAGAAAAAATTAAGAAAGTAAAAAACTTCCCTTTTAATGTAAATACGTTTTTAGTTTATAAAAAAATATTCAATAAAATAAAAATTTATGGAAATTTTTTTTATTTTATCGTCAATAAAATTGGATCGATAGTTATCAAAAATTAAAATAAAACAAACTTGTAAATAAGAAAAAAAATTGAAAAAAAATTAAAATTAAAAAACAAAACAAAGAACAAAACTTTCCATTATTGGATATTTTCTCCTTTTCTTTTATTCTTGTAAAAGGAAGTACTTATTTTTATAAAAAAGTTTTTAGTTTATAAAAATATTATACAAAATATAATTAAAATATAAAAGATAAAAATATAAAAATATATAGAAAAAACTTTCCTTTATTATTTTAATAAACACAAAAATTTATTTACAGATTGTTTCCTTTTACTTATAGATTTAGGTATATGGATATTTTTTCCTTTCTGTTATTCTTGGAAAAATAAGTACTTATTTTTATATAAAAGTTTTCAGTTTATAAAAAATATTATATAAAATAGAAAAAAATATTATCTTATTTTATCTCATTCAGGATATTATTTAATAAAATAGAAAATAAAAGAAAATAAAACTTTGTTTTATTTTATATCACTAAGGGTATTATTCTATAAAATTAAAATTAAAAAAGAAAAATTTCTTTTATTTTATCTCATTAAGGGTATGCTTGTAATCAACCAGTGTTAGAATCAACGTGAGCGCGACACATATGTAAGTGGCTTCTCAAATAATATTATAAATATATATACATATATACATATATATATATAATTTCTTTTACAATTTTTCCAACTACTTTAGCATATTATTGCATATATATGGGGAATTAATTGACTTATTTAAAAATATAATATAATATATGTATAGATATTAAGGTAAAATATAGTAAATATACACATATATTATTGTAATTTATTTGTAATAATTTGAAAAAATATATACAATAAAATTATAAAACTCAAAAGAAAAAATCAAATCAAATATATACTCAACTATGTAAACACTTAACTGATTAATTCTTATAGATATATATAGTTTTTAAATTTTATTTTTAACAATATTAACAAATCAGTTTTACTGTTTTTCCATTATTCATGCTTGGTGAGCTTAAGAGAGACACTAACCCCTTAAGCCCTTACAACAAAACAGTCAGCAAAAAATGATTATTAACATCGTAAAAGAATAATGAAAATTTTATTAACTGTTAAAATTAATCGAATATATTTTATTTAACTTTTTCAAATTTAATAATTTTAGTGTTATAGAATATTTTTTTTTCAATTTATTAAAAATAATTATACTCTTTCCGTTTCTGAAAGACGAATTTATTAAAAAAATGATTTCACAAAGATAGTTTTTAAGTTTTCTATGGATTCTTTATTGATTCATTGGTAATTTCAAGATAAATAATTAAATTTATTGAATTACTATTGGCTTATATTATTGAAAACTTGTTAAACACAGAAAATAATGTATTTATAGTCATATACAATATATTTTATTGTTATTTTTTTTTTTGAACATCTAGAATTATATTAGATGGTATAAGGAAAATACAAATAGTTAATCATCCAAGATGGAGGTGAAGTAAACATATTACACAAAGAAACATTATCATAGACTTCTTTTGAGAGCTTATCCGCAATGGAATTGTGTTCTCTATTAACATGACCAATTGAAACACAATGGTAGTTTTCCGATCCAATGGCGAATATCACATAAAAGATTCCCCAGCTCCAAGCAATTTAAACTGCCATTGATTATCTTTGTGAGCTCCGCAGAGTCTCCTTCAAACCAAACCTTACGATAGCCCGTACTCCATATTCGTTGAACAACATAGAGGAAGTCATTTGCTTCCGCCTGTAAAGATGAAGTTACATTTGGTAATTTGGCAATTTGGCCAGTCCATATTCAATATACTGCCCTGCATCACTACGCACAATCAAGCCCACACCCATCCCTTCAGCATCCCTTCTAAAGCTACTATCAAAATTGCACTTGAGCCAGCCTTTATCCGGTGGTTCTCATTGTGATGAACGGTATATTTTATTAATACATGTGAAAATACATCAAAATCTATCATTTGAAAATAGAGGTAGTAATAATACATGTGTATATTTACTATTTTTACCTTGGTTTGAAATAAGTCATTTAATTCCCCAGATATTTTCAATTGACTGTTTAATTCCTGAACTATCTTGTATGTGTAAATTAAGTTTTTTAGTTTACGTTGATTTTACAAAATTGGCTCAGAAAAATCAACATTAACTCTCTGTTTTCTTGGTTAACGACTGACTTTTTTAAGTCCAAATTTGTATATCAACTTTCAATTGAAGAAAAGTTATGTGCAACAATCCCCTATATATTAATTGAGAAGATACCAAAAGAGATTTCTGTCATGTGTCCCACTAAGAGCAATTTAAGAAAAACTAACTAATAAAATATTTCTATTGGGTCATGTCACTAAAAACTATTAAACTTATTCAAAAATTAGTAGCCCAATAATAGATATATATATATATATATAATATTTAGAACGACGGGCCATTCCGAATATGTAACTCTTCTCCTTTTACAAATAAAGGATTCTCTCCACTGAAATATATTCTCGCGACTGTCCAAAGTTTTAAACGTTCAAATTGAACAAAAAATTACAACTTTTTAATAACATGTAGTATGTTAATAAATCAGTGTAATTTGGATCGAGATATATTTAGAATGTTATACCATAAATTAACTATTGGTTTTATACAAAATAATTTAAATAGATTATAAAAAAATTCATGAATACATAATATCCGAGCTGGACTCGGGTTATAATCTAGTAGTTGTGTATTAAAACTGCACATTTTAAATACTTCAGAAATTAAATACCTATTTTCTCCTACATTAGGATAATATAATTTTTTTCCCTAACAAAAATTGCTTTCTCGTAGTATCACTTTTCCTTATATTTTCCTGGGGAAAAATGTCATTTAAATCCCCAACTTTCCAAAAATGGTGGTTTAAATCATGAACTTTCAAAATGTCATTTAAATCCTAAACTTTTTGTTGACTTCCCAATTAAATGACGAACTTTTGTTGACTTCTCATTTAAATAACAATCTTTTATTATTTAAGCCATTTGAGTCCCGTCAAAAATATAATTAAAAAAACTAAACAAATTATTAAGTTTTATCAAGAAAAAATTATAAATATGGTAAACAAATTCAAAGAAAAATTAACATTAAAATAAAATTAATTTTCTGATTTTTGTGAGTGCTTAAAATATTTTTATGTATATTTGTATTTAAAAAAAATCTAATGAAAGATCAACATATATAAAAAGCATGAATTATGATATTTAATCAAAACAATTCTTGTATATTATATTAAACACTAAAAACTCAGAAACTTAATTTTATTTTTTATTTAATTTTTTTTATGAATTTTTATCATATTTGTAATTTTTTCTTTATAAAACTTAATAATTTTTTTTAGTTTTGTTTAATTATATAAATGGCTTAAATAATAAAAGATCTCTACAATATTAATTGGGAAGTACAAATATGGAGAAACCTAAGAAAAGGAATTTATTTACGAAAAATGCCATTCAATTATCATACAAATCTGTTTGGAAACAGATATAATAGGGGTTAAAGTCGACCAAAAATATTGACCCGACCCGATTCCTAAAACAATACACGCGGATCCTTATTCTAACTTAATTTGAACCGAAATAAAAATTAAACCGACTACTCAAAAAATTTGTAGAGATAGGAATCCTATTGTAACTTAATACGAACCGGCATTAAATCTACAAAACAGGAATTTGTCGTATTGGGCCACTCACGAATTTTTTATTGAAAATATCAACGTTAACTCTTTAAATCTTTTTTGTTAAGCCGAGAAACCAAAATCTACACACACAAAAATTTGTGACCTATCTGACAGTATAAAACGCTAGCTTTACAAACAATCGTTCTTGCGTTTAAAAAACCCAATCATACAAAAGCAATATTTGAAACCTAAACTAGAGCAATAAACACAAAAGACTAACTTTTACACACTTTTAACTTCAAAATTATTTTTTCTAAGATAAGAAAACATCACCCCGCCCAAACGCAGATAAATAAATATTAAATCAACAAAGAGCATAATATTTATGATTTTTAAAAATGATATTAGTTTAATTTCAATTATGTTCATTCAAGGTTTCATAAATAATACATTTTCATATTCCAATAAATAAATATTCTCATACAATATATCAGTTCGGTCAATAGACTAATCATCTAAAAAAATAAACTATTCTTATTTATCGTAATTTTCAACTACTATAAATTATTTAATTTCCCGCAAAGAGTTTTTTCGTTCTGCAAAAAACAAAACGAATTTTTCGAATCCAAATTATTAAAAATATATATTTATTCATTTATTTTATTGATAACATTTAAATTTATAGATAATTATTATTAATAATATACAAAATGAATATCTTTAATACAATTCTATAAACTAAAAGATAAGGAAAAACTAATTTTTTTGCTAAGATAAAAACATCACCCTGCCCAAGGACGGATCAAAAAATATTATATCAATATAAAACATAATATTTATAATTTCTAAACTACGCTTTAAATATATTAAAAATGATATTAGTTTAATTTCAATTATGATCATTCAAGGTTTTAAAATATGCTTCATAAATAATACATTTTCATACTCCAATAAAAAAATATTCTCATACAACATATCAGTTCGGTTAATATACTAATCATCCAAACAAAATAAACTATTCTTATTTTCGACTACTATAAATTATTGAACTCCACACAAAGAGTTTTTTTGCTCTGAAAAAAACAAAATGAATTTTTCTAAACCAAATTATTAAAAAAAAAATTACCCCGCGCAACTGCGGGTCTGTTACTAGTTTTTATTTAAATGGAAAGTCAACAAAAGTTCGTTATTTAATTGGGAAGTCAACAAAAAGTTTGGGATTTAAATGACATTTTGAAAGTTCATGATTTAAACCACCATTTTTGGAAAGTTGGGGATTTAAATGACATTTTTTCCTATTTTTCTGTACTGATTGGAATAAGTAGCTCAAACAATAATCCATCAAAAGACCGATTCATCTAAACTGTTAAATCTGTCAGAACTGACTTCCAAAATCTCCATTTAAATTAATGTGAATTGGAGTAAATGACAAAACCAGACCGAAAATGACTCGATGGAATTTCCAGCTCACTTTAAGTTTGTTACAAAAGTCACACCGAATATGCGATTGAAACGTTCGAAGAAAAACATTTGGCTTAATAAATCAGAAAGCAAACAAAAGCCACAAAAACCGTTGAGGGGAAAGTAGAATGTTGTTAAAATCAAAAATTAATAATTAATGGTAATATAATATAGTATACTCTAATCTATCGGTCCATTTATACACTTGTCCCTACACTTTCAATACAAACGATTAATGTTAGGTACTTATTAGTTGAATCTTAGGTGTCTCATCATCTTATTTCGAGGGAGAAAGAAGATGTTATCGTTCGGCGTGCTGCGGGCAGCAACGGTATTCTCGTGCTCAAGTTTCCAGAAGTTTCAGAAATATTGCAGCTTTGAAGTTATTGTATCGGATTTTGGTCTAAAGTCGTTTTTCTTTTGTTGTATGCTTCCCTTTGATAGGGCTTTGACTCCGGGGATTTCTGTTTATTCCGCCGGCTTAGTTTCCCTCGTGTGGGCTTTAGTATCAAATCTTGTAATGTGACTCTTGGGTATCTTAATCTATATTTTCAGATGGCAAAAAAAAAAAGAGAGAGAGAGACTGTTTAAATTCTTTTTTTTTAATATCCAAAAAAAAAATTTTGTTTTTTTTTCCCGCTTAGTATTAATTAGCCTCTCTTCTCCTCAACTGTTATTTCACCTTTAACGTACAGATGAGAGAGAGACATAAGAGCATTAATGGCAACTTCACCTACCAGTTTTCTCGTGGTGTCAGATTAATCTGGAGGAAGAAGAACAGAGAGATACAAACAAAACCTCATCTATCTACGATCTCCTTCTACGAGTCTCTCTGCTTCGCCGTCGTTCGATGTGGAACTCGACGGAGAATGCATTCTCGCGTTCGACGTCGTTTAAAGACGAAGTCGAGGACGAGGAAGAGCTTCGATGGGCGGCGTTGCAGCGTTTACCGACTTACTCACGGATCCGTCGCGGCATTTTCAGGGACGTGATTGGTGAGCATAAAGAGATCAGAATCGGTAATCTTGAAGCTAGCGAGCAACGTCTTCTCCTCGACAGGCTCGTTAGTTCCGTCGACCATGATCCTGAACAGTTCTTCGCTCGCGTCAGGAAGAGATTCGACGCGTAATTTTTATTTATTTCTCACTTCTTTCTTTTTTCCCCTCTCTCAAATTGCAATTTGAATTTAGTTTTAAAAATTTGGCAGAGTGGATTTGAAGTTTCCGAAGATTGAAGTTCGGTTTCAGAATCTGATGGTGGAATCATTCGTTCATGTTGGAAGTCGAGCGTTACCAACAATTCCCAATTTCATCATTAACATGGCAGAAGTAAGTTCCTCATGTTTTGTCCGATTTTTTTTTTCCATCTCCTTGTTGTGTTTTGTAATAATGAGAGAAAGTTTTTGTATGAACAAGGCACTTTTAAGGAACATGCGTTTGTACGGTGCGAAAAGAAGCAAATTAACGATCTTAGACAACATCAGTGGAATCATTAGACCTTCGAGGTAACTAAATTTTTCATTACAAGTTTTTTTTTGGCTACTTTTGTCCTTTTCTAAAAAAAATTTCTTTGCTTTCCACAGATTGACACTTCTTCTCGGTCCTCCAAGTTCCGGGAAGACAACACTACTCTTAGCTTTAGCTGGACGTCTCGGAAACAATCTTCAGGTAAAACAATGGTTACACGAATCATAGCTAGAACTATATTACAAGATATTGTGTTTTGAGATATTCTCTTGGCTATTTTCGTATATGAAGACATCAGGGAAAATAACATACAATGGATACAATCTCAAAGAGATAATCGCGCCAAGGACATCTGCGTATGTCAGCCAACAGGATTGGCATGTAGCAGAGATGACAGTGCGGCAAAACCTTGAGTTTGCTGGTCGTTGTCAAGGTGTTGGATTCAAATATGGTACGTAGTAACTAAGAAACATTGTCTGTGTGTGTAGGTCCATTGTCTCTTAGTTTGACATAAAAAATTAAACCATTAAAACAGATATGCTAGTGGAGCTAGCAAGAAGAGAAAAGCTTGCAGGAATTGTACCTGATGAAGACCTTGATATATTTATGAAGGTACTGTTTCTTTTTAAAGTAATTTATTTCCTTAATTTCAATCATACCCTTAGATTCAAATTTGTTTCTCGTACATTCTAGTCCTTAGCTCTCGGAGGACAAGAGACAAGCCTTGTCGTGGAGTATATTATGAAGGTATCCTCCAGAGCCTTTGACTTTGTATAAACTATACTACGTTTGAAGTATTTCTGAAAGTCTCATATACATCAAATAAAGATTTTAGGGTTGGACTCATGTGCTGACACATTGGTGGGAGATGAGATGATTAAAGGAATCTCAGGAGGGCAGAAGAAACGTCTCACAACAGGTGTGTCTGTGTTCGTTTTGAACAGTAGATAGATACACTGACCATTACTAACTGAGTGGGATTTGAATTCACAGGGGAACTATTAGTAGGTCCAGCAAGAGTTCTTTTCATGGATGAAATTTCGAATGGTTTAGACAGTTCAACGACTCATCAGATCATCATGTATATGAGACATTCAACTCATGCCCTCGAAGGAACCACTGTCATTTCGCTACTCCAACCTTCTCCCGAGACATACGAGTTATTCGACGATGTTGTTCTTATGTCCGAGGGACAGATTATTTACCAAGGCCCTCGTGAAGAGGTTCTTGACTTCTTTTCATCGTTGGGATTTAGCTGCCCTGAGAGGAAAAACGTGGCGGATTTCTTGCAAGAGGTATGGTTTTAAAATGTGTTTGAAAGTAGAAGTTAAAATCGTTCTTCTTGAAAAAATTCTTAGTTTAAGTTTCTGATAATAGGTCACTTCAAAGAAGGACCAGCAGCAGTACTGGTCAGTCCCTTTCCGGCCTTATCGCTATGTACCTCCTGGAAAGTTTGCTGAAGCTTTTCGTTCTTACCCGACTGGTAAGAAGTTGGCAAAGAAACTCGATGTTCCATTTGATAAACGGTTCAATCATTCAGCTGCTTTGTCTACATCCCAATACGGTGTTAAGAGGAGTGAACTTCTCAAGATCAACTTCTCCTGGCAGAAGCAACTGATGAAGCAGAATGCTTTTATTTATGTGTTCAAGTTTGTTCAGGTTTGGCTTCAAATGATTTGTCTTCGTAAAACTAAGAACTTTTTTTAACTCACTCTCTTTACATACTATGCATCTGCAGCTTGTTTTAGTTGCCCTGATCACAATGACTGTCTTTTGCCGGACAACAATGCATCACAACACTATTGATGATGGCAACATATACCTTGGATCACTTTACTTCTCCATGGTCATCATTCTCTTTAACGGATTCACAGAAGTTCCTATGCTAGTAGCAAAGCTTCCGGTTCTGTATAAGCACAGAGACTTGCATTTTTACCCAAGCTGGGCTTATACATTACCTTCCTGGCTTTTGAGTATCCCTACTTCAATAATAGAGTCTGCCACATGGGTGGCTGTTACATATTATACAATCGGATACGATCCACAGTTCTCTAGGTACATACATTCTCCTAAAAAACGAACTGGATAAAGATTTGATTGCTTAATAATTTTTTTTTTCTGTTCTTCAGGTTTCTTCAGCAGTTCTTGCTGTATTTCCTTCTTCATCAGATGTCCTTGAGTCTTTTCCGTGTGATGGGTTCTTTAGGCAGACATATGATCGTTGCCAATACGTTTGGCTCTTTTGCAATGCTCGTGGTCATGACTCTTGGAGGGTTTATAATCTCCAGAGGTTTTTTGATACTCTTTCTTGGAGTCTTTAAAACTTTCTTCTTTTACCATATGAATATTCATTTTCTCTTATTTGATTTCTTAGATAGCATACCCACCTGGTGGATTTGGGGTTACTGGATTTCTCCTTTGATGTACGCTCAAAACGCAGCTTCTGTGAACGAGTTCCTTGGCCATTCTTGGCAAAAGGTGAAAAAACATTACCAAAATTGTCTGCTACAACCATGATCTTTTACGTATGATTTTATTGAATGTGAATATACTTTTGTAGTTACTGTATGTTTTCTCTGTTTATGAAGAGAGCTGGGAATCACACCAGCGACTCTCTTGGTTTAGCGTTGCTACAAGAAAGAAGTTTGTTCTCTGGGAGCTACTGGTATTGGATTGGTATTGGTGCCTTGCTTGGATACACCATTCTTTTCAATTTGCTCTTCACGCTGTTCTTAGCTTACCTCAACCGTAAGTTTCTCGTTCTTTTCTTTCCTCTTAAAAGCATCAACTGTAAACCATTGTGCTAATCTTGTTCAAACTATCCATAGCTTGGGGTAAGTTCCAAGCTGTTGTATCCAGAGAAGAGTTGGACGAGAGAGAGAAGAAAAGGAAAGGAGATGAGTTTGTTGTGGAACTAAGAGAGTACTTGCAGCATTCAGGGTCACTACATGGTGAGTGAAACAAAACGTTTTCATTTCTCATCTGTTTACTGGATTTGAAAGAAGCTAAAGCTTATAGTTATTTTGGTCCAGGAAAATATTTCAAGAATAGAGGCATGGTTCTTCCATTTCAACCACTCTCGCTGTCTTTCAGCAATGTCAATTACTATGTGGATATTCCATTGGTACGTTACAGGGTTTTTCTACAATCAGATCAAAGCCGTTATGTATGTGTGTCTCATGCAACGAAAGTTTCAGGGACTAAAAGAACAAGGGATACTAGAAGATAGGTTGCAGCTACTTGTGAATATCACTGGAGCTTTTAGACCAGGTGTGCTCACAGCTTTAGTTGGAGTAAGTGGTGCCGGTAAGACAACCCTCATGGATGTTTTAGCTGGAAGAAAGACCGGTGGGACAATCGAAGGAGATGTGTACATATCTGGTTTCCCCAAAAGACAAGAAACATTTGCAAGAATCTCAGGCTATTGTGAGCAGAACGATGTTCATTCTCCATGCTTAACTGTTGTTGAATCTCTACTTTTCTCCGCATGCCTTCGTTTACCATCAGATATTGACTCAGAGACGCAAAGGGTAACATAATTTCCCATCATCTTTCGACCATTTTGTCATGGATTATGCTGACATTCTATAAACTTTTATGTTCTTTGAGGCTTTTGTCCATGAGGTGATGGAGCTAGTGGAGCTTACCTCCTTGAGTGGAGCATTGGTGGGTCTACCTGGAGTTGATGGCTTATCAACTGAACAGAGGAAGAGGCTAACCATTGCTGTCGAGCTAGTTGCAAACCCTTCTATTGTCTTCATGGATGAGCCAACTTCAGGATTGGATGCAAGAGCTGCTGCTATTGTGATGAGGACTGTTAGAAACATTGTCAACACTGGGCGAACCATCGTCTGCACTATTCATCAGCCTAGCATTGATATCTTCGAATCATTCGACGAGGTTGGTTTCTTCAAACGATAATGAATCAAAAAGTCTGCAGAATTGTTAAAAAGTCTCTTGTTTATGTAGCTTTTGTTCATGAAACGTGGTGGTGAGCTCATATATGCCGGTCCACTAGGCCAGAAGTCTTGTGAGCTTATCAAGTATTTCGAGGTAGCCTTAGTTCTTGATCCTTCAGAACTGAAACTTGGTTCAAGTTCTTGCCATTTTTGAACTAAGAGATGCATGTAAACCTAACTCTTGATCTGTTCTTCCTTTAGTCTATTGAAGGGGTGCAAAAGATCAAAACCGGCCATAATCCGGCAGCATGGATGCTTGATGTCACATCTTCGACAGAGGAACACCGGCTTGGTGTCGATTTTGCTGAAATTTACAAGAACTCGAATCTCTGTCGGTATGTGACTGACTTTCCTCATTTTGCTCAGAATTTCAAATTAGCTTTTTCAGATGTTTGGTTTACCTTATTTCCTCACTGTTTAACTGCAGACGCAACAAGGAGCTGATCGAAGGACTTAGCAAGCCAACTAATGTTTCAAAAGAACTCGAGTTTCCGACCAGATACTCTCAGTCGTTCTATAGTCAGTTTGTTGCTTGTCTGTGGAAACAAAACCTGTCGTATTGGCGAAATCCTCAATACACCGCGGTTCGATTCTTCTACACCGTGGTTATCTCTCTAATGCTTGGAACAATATGTTGGAAATTCGGCGCCAAAAGGTATTTACTATCTCCACTTTTTTTTTTTTAACAACAATGGTAAATTTCATTCAAACGGTAACTTATTGTTCAATAACTTGATAGAGTTCTCATTTCAGAACTTGTGTGATATCTATGAAATTTTATAAGACATGTGCCACTATAAATAATTCAATTTATCAAACCAAAATAAATTTAATTGTATTATTGATTTATAATAAAATATTACTCTCTCTATTTTCAAATGATAGATTTTTATGTGTTTTCACATATATTAATAAAACACTTTAAATTTTAACTATAGATTCATTATTTTCTGTATTTTCTTGGATTAACAATTTTCATAACTCTAACCAATAGTAATGCAATAAATTTAATTATTTCTCCTGAAGTTTACAGTTTATTAGTATTAATAACTTATAAAAAATACATTGAAAACTTCAAAAATTTATTTTTTAAAAGGAATTTATCTTTCAGAAATGAATATGTCATGAATGGAAATGTGCCGAGTATGAGTCGGACGTGGTTAGTGGTTGCCGCTAAAGCAACTTCTTTAACCAATGTATACATTTTCTTCATGTATAGGGACACACAACAACAGTTGTTCAATGCAATGGGATCAATGTACGCAGCAGTTCTCTTCATTGGAATCACCAACGCAACCGCTGCACAACCCGTTGTCTCCATCGAAAGGTTTGTTTCATACCGAGAGAGAGCAGCAGGAATGTACTCAGCACTTCCCTTTGCATTTGCACAGGTCACACATAATGTTTTACTTTCTTTCTTTACCATTCCCCTTGAGTTTTACAAAAATTTTGATAAAAGACAACAAAGATTGGTGGTTTTTGCAGGTGTTTATAGAGTTTCCATACGTGCTAGCACAATCGACTATATACAGCACCATATTCTACGCGATGGCCTCGTTTGAATGGTCGGCGGTGAAATTCTTGTGGTACTTGTTCTTCATGTACTTTTCGATTATGTACTTCACCTTCTACGGGATGATGACAACAGCAATCACTCCAAACCACAACGTTGCCTCAATTATAGCTGCTCCTTTCTACATGCTTTGGAACCTCTTCAGCGGTTTCATGATCCCATACAAGGTAATCAGCTAAGACACTTAAACTGATAGATCACTCGGAAGTCGGAAATATCGAAATATGGCACTTTCTGTTGCAAGTAACTCTTGTTCACATACAGACTTTTCCTTTAGAAGTTGGTAAAAACGTTTTGGTAAAGACTGTTGTTGTAGGATGCTTTAGGTTGTTGCTTTAGATTTTGGTTGTAGAGATTTCAGTTCTGATTGGTGTTTTGACTTAAAAGATTTATGTTTTTTAAAGTTATGAAAGGCAAAATTTTACCCACCAATGTTTTAGGCTTACAACTTCAACAAATTTTAAAAGTCTTCAAAGCCATTTTAAAAAAAAATTATCTATTTTGTTCGTCTTTTTCTATTTTTTTTTCAAACTTTATCTGAAAACTTTAGTTTTTGAATTACCAATGAGATGTTTTAGATATTATGACTATTACTTAAATTCTGGAAAACAATTTTAGAATATAAAAAATGAACAAAATAGAAGATTTTTTTTTTTTTTTAAATTTAGCTTTGAGAGCTTCTAAAATTGTTTAAAAACTAAAATACTGATTGGTAAAATTTTGACTTTCATAGACTTTACAAAAAAGTCAAATACCAATCTAGAGCTTAGTTGGTTAAAACCACAAAGATTTGATAGATTATATAATTTTATTTGTATTGCTACTTGAATTTCTCTAGAAACACTATCTTTTTAACTATGATCTTTGGATTGATTTGGACAGAGGATTCCGTTGTGGTGGAGATGGTACTACTGGGCGAACCCAGTGGCATGGACACTGTACGGTTTATTGGTGTCTCAGTACGGTGATGATGTGAGAGAGGTAAAGTTATCGGACGGTGTTCATAAAGTGATGGTAAAACAACTACTTGAGGAGGTGATGGGTTACAAACATGACTTCTTGGGTGTCTCTGCTATTATGGTCGTCGCATTTTGCGTCTTCTTCTCGGTCGTCTTTGCATTCGCCATTAAAGCATTCAATTTCCAAAGAAGATGATGATTACCAAAATTATCATAATACCAAACCAAACTCTCTCATTTATTAATCTATACATACATATACTAGAACCAGCCTTATTTATTTATTTGTATATTGGAGATTTTATACCCCAAAATGTAGGGTATTGCATAACTTTCTTCCACTCTTTACATGTACGGATCAATAAAAGCTTGTGTGTTTTGTGTATTATTTCTTCGTAAATGTGTTATCTATAAAGTCACCATTAGCAGATTACATAAATGGTGGTACATACTTTTTTAGAACTAAACAAACCATACTTTTAAGAAACTAAGTTTTTTCACTTGTCTTAATATATATGATTGAAAATTATATAATTAATAATATTTCAATAATATTTATATATCTATAATATGATGTTGAATGATACATTTAGTCTCAACTTTTATATATAGATACTTATTTATATACATTTATTTAGCAAAATAAAAGAATATATGAAAAACATATAGGTCCACTATCTCTTGTAATGCCAAAAAAAATCATCTATCTCTTGTAACTAGGACAACCAGAACTTCATAACCTGGCCAAAAAAAGACCGCTACTAGGTCCACTAAACCACTTCTGAATACGGCTTTGACGCACTCAGATACGTCTCAAGAGCGTCTAGATAAGAAACCTTAAAAGAAAATCAAAATCTCAACAAATCTGAAGAAGAACAAGGCCATCGCCAATAGAAAATGGTTTAATAACGAAATGTAGCCGGCAAAAAAGAAAAAAAAAAAGAGAGTAAAAGACAGAGTTGAAAAAGAAAAAAAAAAACAAGACACGAAAAAAGTATTACAAGAAGTCTGTCAGTGACATTGGTTACACATCTATTGGCTTATAACAAAAACACCTTCTCATTTCTCTCTTTTCTTCTTCCCCTCTTTGGTCTCTCTCCCCAACAAAACCCTAAAAAATTCATCAATCTCTTTCGCAGATTCGGCCTCGAATCAACGCCCTTTTAATTCACCACCACGTAATCACGAAATCATCATCGTCTTCTCCACACAGGTCCTTCCTCTTCTCTCTGTTGTCTTCGATTTTGGATTGAAACATCTCTTTTACTCCTCACGACTCTTCCTGATTCGTTTTCGTGAATTGCCTTCGTTTCAATCACCATCCATGTCTTGAACCTTCATCTCTTTTCGGTCAATTCAATAATTTTGTTTCTTTTTTTTCTTTTCCTAATTCACGTTCTTGGTAATTACTCTTTTATCTATTTGCCTCTGTTTTACTCATGAAAAAAAACCGAACTTGAATTGTTTTTGTTGTTGTTTCGTTGAAATTTTCATAAAGTTTGAGTCTTTTCGTATTTGTGCTCTTCAAGAGTATACGAGAATTAGTTTACAAGCTGAGTCTCCTCCACCTGTTCTAAGTACCATTTCGTAAAATATGTGAACTTTTCTGGTTAATACTTTCTGCAAACTTTCTTGTACAATCTTCTGTTCTTGTGTCTGTAGTTACGTTACGGGAACCACATGGGCGTGTTGTGTCTTGTTGTAGTTCTTAAAAGAAAGAAGTTTGCTCAATATCTTGATAACTTTAGGGGTTATTGATGTTCTTTGCAGAGATGTCTCCAGCAACAAAGTCAAAGTCAAAGGATAAAAAAGCTCAAAAGGCATCACCGAAGCCTGGACTGTCTGTAAATGGGAGTAGCAGCATGGCAGCTAGTGCTTATAACCCACTTCTAGGAACATTCCAGGTTCTTGATTCAGTCTCGTTAACTTCCGCTTCACCGATACAATATGGTCGTTTCCGAAGTATAGATGAGACAGATGTGAATGGGGTTGAGTCTGATTCCGTTTCGAACAATGGTAGCTGCTCTGGTGAGTCTGAAGATCACAAGGAGAAGACAGCCAATCTGCAAACACTCAGGCAGGAGGTGGTAGTACCTGGTGCAGACAGTGACAAGCGAGAGAAAATACGACAAAAGAATGAGAGGAAACATCAGCGACAGAAGGAGAGGCGAGCTCAGGAGTTGTATGAGAAGTGTAGTACTTATCTCATGTCGAGAAAGCTTGAAGCTCTTACGCAGCAGCTTGTTGCGATGGGGATTTCTCAAGAGCATGCGACGACGGCGTTGATGATGAACGAAGGGAAGGTAGAAGAGTCTGTTCATTGGTTGTTTGATAGGGAAGAAGAAGAGATTGAGAAGCAAAGCATTCAGAGCCCTGGTAATTTAAAAATAGACATAACAGAAGAACTAGCTAGGATTGCACAAATGGAGCTACAGCTTAAGTGTACAAGGCAGGAAATAGAGCGTGCGGTTGTTCAAGCAGAAGGTGATTTGGATAGAGCAGAAGAAGTCTTGAAAGGTACAAAGTTTGAAGAATTGTCTGTGACAGTGAAACATGATGAACCTGGTGATCATCTTACAGCAAGTAATGGCAAACATATAGTAGTGATAGGTTATCAGAACTCAGATGCAGAAAGGTCAGAATCACAACCAACAAGAGATGACAAGAACTTTAACTATATGAAACCACCGTCCAAAGTGGAACCTGTGAACAAGACTGCTCAGCCTATGAAACGACCACAACCGAAGTTAGATTGGCCAAAACCTCAACAATCTGCTGTTTTGGTTGATAAAAGATGGACAAATACAGGACAGGCTCTGTCTGCTTCCTTCGCTTTGCCGTCATCGCCATCACCATCACCACAGCCTTCTGTGAGAGTCGAAGCTCGCTATATAGCTACGAGCCCTCAGCAGCAGCCAGCAAATTGGGAACCAGTCGTGGCAATGAGACAGCGACCACAAGTTGTAAGCACGAGTCCAGTTCCAACTTCGAGCATGAGCGCATCATCACCTACCAGTTGGCATCCTGCAGCAAGCATAGAGATCATGAAGTCAAATGGGTTCATGCAAACACATAATAACATCCCTACTGCTCGAAGCCCGAGTCCAAACAATCTGAGTCCAAACCAGATCTACCAGCAGCTTCAATATCAAAACCAGAAGCGGTTCAGTAACAACACCTCACTGGATCCACATGGTAGCATTCCACGAGGGAACAGCGGCTTATGGACAAGAAACAACACTGCTTCATCTTCATCTATATCTGCTGCATCCTCGTTGGGACTGTTCTCCGCGGTTGGTTCAGCAGGAACATCGGGTGCATCCTCACCGATAGATTGGAGCTCTGGTGGTTTGGTGGACTACAACAGCATAGACTGGAGTCTAGACCAAGGTTTATCCCCAAACACTAGATTCAATGGAATCTGGTCAGGGTCAAAGAGCAGTAGCCACATGTATGATCCGAACATGAACAGGTACAGTCTAAACGGTTCAATGGGAGGCCGAGTCAGTAGCAGCAACGGTGTATCTATGGAGCATGCGAGTGCTGGTGTAACCGTGAAAACACAAACAGCTACATCACAAGACTGGACTTCACCATTTGAAGGAAAAGATATATTTGGCTTGTCTAGACAATATGTGTCTCCTTCTCTGTAAGAGCAGAGGAGTTGCATATGGAAATTGAAGTAATAAGAAAAATGGACAAAGAAAATGGTTTCTTGACTTATGTGTGGTTGCTTCTCCGTTTTGTTATTATTCGTGAATATGTTAATGTTTTCTCTCTTTTTTTCCTTCACTTTTAATATATGTTAAGGGCATCAAAATCAATCTTTTAAGTCTGTACCAATACAGAACAAAGCCAAAGGCCTTAAAACTTGTTACATAACATTGGGAATCTACTCTGAGGATGATGTAGTAGCCAAAACCCTAAAAATATAAACTGGCGTGGTATAAAGGCAAAACCCTAAAACACATATTTTTCTTTGCACATTCAGTAACAACGCCCACATTCACCCATTTTCTCTCAACAGGTCATCTTCTTCATCTGTGTGTTAATTATCTTCATCCCTTGTCGATTTTCTTCTTCCCAAATCGTGATTTGTTTTCGTTTTCGTTCACGGGGTATCAAGGATTTCGTGAAACTTTGCAAATATCTTTCAAAAAGTATCAAAAGTTTTTGGTACAAAAGAGTTTTGCCTTGAGTACATGTTTCGTAATGAAGTACTTACTCTATTCTTATTGTTTACAGAGCAAGAACATCTTCTATCTACATCGATATGGAATCATCTTCAAATCACATGGTATATATTGTCACATTAGTGTATACATTAATGTTTTTATGTATCTTACGTGTGTTAAAAGTTTTGTGTGCACAGGTAAGTCTCTTCAAGATTGAATCTCCTACGTCGGCTTGGGTGAAACCCCTGGAAAATTTGCTCAACACCATTAATGGTTTCATACTCTTTTATCACCCTTTTTCTCTTTTAATCATATTTTTTCTTAATAGTTCCATATTTTTAACAACTTTGTTGCATATACAGATGTGGATTTCAAGATAGACAAACAAAGTAAAACTGTATACGTATATGGGAAAATCAATCCAGAGAGAATACTTGAAAAGATTACAAAAGCAGGCCAAAAAGCTGAAATCGCATGGAGCGATTACGGACGCAACCATTCGATGGAACAATGTGGTTATAATGGTTATAACTCGAACTATCATCATCATCATCATCAACAAGGCAACTATCCTCCACAAACTTGGATGTATCAACCTCCAATGCATTATCAAGCTTGTGCTCTTCCAGCTCCATATATACGTCAGGTTCATCCGCAGCCGCCTCAACTGTATGCCTTCCATCAGAATGAGCCGGCGGCTAAGAGTTTCCCGCCGACGCCGGCTCCGCCTAAGAACTTCACGATGGGAGATTTGCAACCAGGATGTAGGATCATGTGAATGATCCTAATGAGTGTTTTCTCTTTCTTTTTATATCATTCATCATAATCATAATGAGTTTTTTTCCCTTCATTTATGATTCTTTTGTTGTAGTTGAATTTGTGCCATTCTTTTATATACAGATAATATTATAACATTCGTGTTTGCTTTTGAACTGATGACACAATTGAGAAGCTCAGACTTTGAGAAAATGGGACCAGTATTCGAATTTGAGAGAAGTAACTCTGTACCAATACAGAACAAAAGCCTTTTGACTTCAAACTAGGAGAGACTCAGAGGATGATGCAGTTCTTTGTACAGAGAAAAAGCTTTTTGACTTCAATCTAGGCGAGACTCAAAGGATGATGCAGTGGCAGTTGCAGATGTAAGTTCTTTGTACCATACACAAGCAGAAGATTAGAGTCTAGACCAAGTTTCATCCCCAAATACTAGAGATTCCATGGAAGCTGGTCCGGGTCAAATATAAGCAGCCACATGTATGATCCGAACATGAACTGATACACGCTTGAGAAGCTCCAATACAGAACAAAAGCCTTTTGGCTTCAAAATTGGCAAGACTCAGAGGACGATGCAGTAGCAGTTGCAGATGTAGGTTCTTTGTACCATACACAAGCATAGACTGGAGTCTAGATCAAGGTTTATCCCCAAATACTAGATTCAACGGAACCTGGTCCGGTTCAAAGAGCAGCCACATGTATGATCCGAACATGAACAGGTACAGTCTAAACGGTGTATCTATGGAGCATGCGGGGTGTTAGTGTAGCCGTGGAAACATAAACAGCTACATCTCAAGACTGGACTAAACCATTTGAAGGAAAATATATCTTTGGCTTGTCTAGACACAATGTCTCTCCTTCTCTGTAAGAGCATAGGAGTAACATATGAAAATGGAAGTAATAAGACGAGAGAAGAAGACAGAAAATTGTTTCATGACTTGTGTGTGGTTGCTTCACCGTTTGGTAACTTTGGTTACTATTCGTGAGTATGTTTTCTCCTTTTTAGTTTTAATTTATGTTTAGAGCATTCAAACCAATCTTGTAAACAATTAACTTTATACCAGTACAGAAGTTTCGACGTCCATGTAACGTTGTTTTTCTCACCTGTCATCGTCCCAAAGAGGTATTCAGCTTCAGAGATGCCTTTTCATTGTGCATACATAGCCAGAAGACCATTAACCACACCAACATCCAAATCAAACCCCGTTTTTACTGTACTCCCATGATTCTGTTGTTGGATCTCGTTTTTGACAAAATGGTTTTAGACCATTTGCCGGTATGTTATTGGCGAAAATGTTCGTCAGAATGACTGGATGTTGAACTCTATAAAGTAGTGTAATCATATGTTAAATCGAAGTGGTTGTGAATGAGAAATGAAAATTTAAAGTGGGTTGCTTTTAAAGCTTTAAATGTAACATTTGTAAAATATCTCACTTTAGAATATAAAGTGGAAAAAGATATATGTGGACCAAACTCAAATTTTGGGCTTCGAGATTTGACAAATGAACTTACGGTTTAAAAGATTAATATTTTACCAAAAATCGTTTGCAAATTTATTGTTCAACAAGTAACTAAATATCTTTCTCTTTTATGTAATTTCTTGCAATCTAGAGTGTATAGATTGTTTTTTGTAACATAAAAATAATCATGATGTTATGTAGAGAATAAATTCTCATTAACACAATTTTGTTGTGAATTGTATGTTTTATTAATGAGACCAAATGGTCTTTATATATAGGTTTACATAAGGATCAATATGACAATATTTCATAAACCTATTCCTTGTCTGAAAAGGAATGTCTAATACTTAATATATACTAAACATAAGGACTGGTTATGTAATAACCTCTACGTGGGTCGGTCTGTATTGAGTCCATCAAACCAAACGGTTCATAACACTCCCCCTTGGGCGAAATGACCGTGCCCAATGCAACCAAGGATCTTTGTAATACGCTTGGGGATGCTGTCTCATTAAAACCTATCTAAGGAAAACCTAGAGGGACAAAACCTTAGCGAGGAAAAAGAGTACAACACGTATTACTCCCCCTGTTTTAGACATCACTAAAGTCCCTTAGTCGGCGCATGCCGATCTGATACATCAGCTTCTTGAGCGTGGAGGTTGGGAGCGACTTCGTGAACAAGTCAGCTGAGTTGTCGCTTGAACGGACTTGAAGCACTTGTATTTTTCCATCCTTCTGGAGATCGTGAGTGAAAAAGAATTTGGGCAAAATGTGCTTCGTCCGATCTCCCTTGATGTATCCATTCTTCAGTTGAGCTATGCACGCAGCATTGTCCTCATGAAGTATGGTCGGTTCGTCCTTTCCATCGGCCATCCCACAATCTCGCCTTATGTGCTAAGTCATCGATCTCAATCAAACACATTCACGGCTGGCTTCATGAATTGCCAAAATTTCTGCGTGATTAGACGATGTGGCCGTGAACTCTGCTTCATGGATCGCCATGAAATTGCGGTTCCTCCGTGAGTGAAAACATATCCTGTCTGAGATCGTCCATTGTGTGGATCCGATAGATAACCTGCATCAGCAAAACCAACTAAACCTTTATCGTTATGGTTAGTGTAAAACAGACACATGTCCTTCGTTCCTTGTAGGTAACGAAGTATATGTTTAATCCCGTTCCAGTGCCTCTGGGTCGGACAAGAACTAAATCTTTATAGGAGGTTCACGACAAAACAAATGTCTGGTCTAGTATGACTAGCCAAATATAATAACGCTCCTATGACACTGAGATATGACACTTCGGGACCAAGGATTTCTTTATCCTTTCTCTTCAGACCAAATGGATCACTGTCTAATCAAAGGCTTCTCACCACCATTGGGCTGCTCAATGGGTGGGCCTGGTCCATATTAAATCTCTTGAGTACTTTCTCTGTAGATGCCATTTGATGCACAAGGATTCCATCTTTTACATACTCAAGCTGTATTCCCAAACAGAACTTAGTCTTTCCTAAGTCTTTCATTTGAAATTCGGCCTTTCAATACTCAACTGTTTGGGCGATCTCTCCAGAGGTTCCGAGGATGTTCAAATCATCCACGTATACTGCAAATCATTTGTTTGCAAACTTCTTTATAAAGATACACGGACTGATGGGATCATTTCTATAGCCTTATTTGACTAGGTACTCACTTAATCTATTGTACCACATGCGCCCACTTTGTTTCAGTCCGTATAAGGATTTGTTCATCCTGATGCAGGGTTCTTCGCGAGAACTTCTCTTATCTTTGAGCTCAATACCCTCTGGTAATTGCATATAAATCTCATTATCCAGTGGACCATATAAATAGGCGGTTACTACATCCATTAACCGTAAATCCAATTTTTCTCTTATGGCCAGACTTATCAGGAATCGGAATGTCGTTGCATCCACCACAGGGGAGTATGTCTCCTCATAATCGATTCCTGGTCTCTGTGAGAATCCTTGTGCCACAAGCCGTGCTTTGTGTCGAACAATATCTCCTTGTTCGTTTCTCTTCCTCACAAAGACCCATTTATGTCCAACTGGGATTATATTACGAGGTGTCCGAATTATGGGACCAAAAACCTCTCTCTTCTTTAAAGAGTTTAACTCCACGTTTATGGCTTCTATCATACTGATCTTAGTACACTATATTCCAGTAGCTATAGCAGGTATAGTCTCAAGGACTTTCTTGTGGCCTTAGGCGATTTTAACTATCTGAAGAAATTCTATGTTTCCTCCGCCCATTGTTTCCACATGATAACCATTCAGACGAATGTCTTTAAAACTCAATAAGTTTCGATTTGAGCTTGGTGAAAACAATGCATCAGGGATTTCTAGATGCGTGCCTTTAGGCATTAAAATGTTGGCTGATATATCATGGTTTTTAGTGTTTTTAGCCATGATATAAGTTGTATATATAGAGTCTTTATAGTGTCTTTGGAGTCTTTTAGAGTCATTTGCAGGTTTAGGTATGTTTGGAGCTTATTTGGAGATTATGGATCATTCTGGAGTTAAGTAGGAAGTTGTGCTGAAGATTTCAACTTGGAAGCAAATTTTAGAGATGGTGTCGATCGACAACAACCCAGGTGTCGGTCGACACCAATTCCTGACGGCAATTTCGAGACGCGTTTTCCAGGCTTTGCAGAGTTGCAAACAGATCTCTGAAGCTCCTAATATTTACAATTAAGAGCCAAACATGTTTTCCATATTTTTATACTATTTTTATGGGTTTTGAATGTCATTGTTTGAGACCAATCTATTATTCTAAGCGAGAGTTTTGGAGAGAAGAATTCAGACTCCTTCAGAGAAGATTCAGAACTCCTTTAATCTCTATTCTTATTTTTTTATGCAATCTTATTCAAACATGTTTATTGTTTCAATCTCCATGTCTGAGTAGTTTGCTAGTTAGGTTTAGGGTTTCTCATTAGGGATTTCATGGATTGCTAAGTTGATTGGTTAGTTAAGGATTCTGGAACACTAGTTCTTCATCTAGGTTGTGATTAATGCTTGATTTGAACTGACGAGTTAGATTATTGATCATAGGTTGATTCTCGCAACGAAAGTTGGTTAATTAGCTAGAAAGAACCTTAGATGAGCAAAATAACTATTCGCAAAGAGATTTGGTTTAGGTATTTTGTGAACATATCGAAATTGAATTTAATGCATGTCTGAGCCTTTGAATTTGCAAAGAGATTTGGAATTCTAGGATCTAGACATAGAAATCTCTGCAACGAGAGTTGATTGATTTGAATATTTTGTTTCGAGTTATAGAACATAGCAGAATCCTGGTTGACTGATTAGCTTGCATTCTGATTTCCTGAGAATTCCCTGAGCTTGACGTTTCTCCCATGTGATTTACAACCGATTTTATTGCACTGTTTTCATTACATTTATTCTCGTTTAGCTTAATTCGAAAACCTATAATATATTGTGTGATCTTGACTCTCTGTGGAAATCGATCTCTAAGTATTACAATTGATCTCTTAATTTGAGAGAGTAGTTCAAAGGGTAAATTTGAGCATATCATTGGCCTGGCCGTAGTCTTCTATTAGGCTGGCCATTCCTGCTATAGTACTTATGCTTGCCTTTTTGAGTATAAGATTTATGAAGTATCTTTTATATTCTTGACCTACTATCCACCACGAACTCGTCCATACTTCATAAAACAAGAATTTATGTCTTAAAAAGCCTTAATATTATTCATTAAACACCAAAGAAATGAAATCCAAAGACATAAAATCAAAACACAAATAAGAGCAACATGAAATGGAAAAACTTAGAATCTCCGATTCACTTCAAACAGTCGGAAATCTCATAATCCACGTTATCGTTCCGATCTGTGTCCATAAGATCATCTTTTTCATGATCGTAATCACCCTCATTGTCATGTTCATGCTGGATCATGTGGGCCTCAGGATTCTTCCCTTTAAGGCGCTCTTCATAGCATTCTACAAGATTTCTGGGAGTCCTGCAAGTCTTGGCCCAACAGATTCTGACTACCAAACTAACGAGAAAGCAATAGATCCAAAATCGATCCGTACTAAAATGGAATCATGAATCATTGCAATAAGCGATGTCAAGAGAGAGATGGGAGATTGGATTACTTGAGAACAATGGTTGCTCCTGCCAAGAGAAAGAAGGCTACATGACGAGGCTCCGAGAATCGGTATAACCGGAGGCGCTTTAGCAGGAGACGGGACGACGAATTGCTGTGGAAGCTGGTAGGTTCTGGCAATGGCGGATGACTTCGACGGCGACGGGCTAGACTTTTTGAGAGAGAAAAAAGCTTCTAATTTTTTTTTCTTTGCCTGTTTTAATGAAAGGGATAGGATAGTCATTTTGTTATTTAATGAATGCTAAGTTGGGAAGAAATCACCCCGTGTGCTATTTTAAGAAGAAAAACTTGAAATTGTGTCATCTATGAGAATTGTCCTATATTAAATAAGAAATTGGATGTATATATCTTTATCTACAAAAATATCATAAATTAAAAAAATGGAAAAAATCAACTATTGATTTATTAGATGCTTGAAATAGAAAAGGTCAAAGAAACTAAAACAATTGTAAATATATTTACAAATTAAATAAAAGTGAAATAGATAATAATATATAAATATTTTTAATATAATTTGACTAAAAAGCATAAAAGACTAAAATTAATTTGTTGCTTGTAATGAATAAAGTGGTAAAGTCAGTTATCGAAAATTTTAAGGTTAAAACAAAATTGAAAGTAATTGTGTCCGAGATCTGAACCAAAGGACCCTGAGATAGTTCTTTCGTCGGAGATCAGGTAGAATAAACATTTATGCTGCTATATGTTGTAAACATTTTCAACCCTTGCATGGAGGTTGAAAAAGATAATCTATTCTTCCAAAAGAAAATATGATGAGTTCTACTAACTTTATAGAGGATGCAACATGTGTTTAGAGAGTGAACTTTTCCGATCAGAAATCAGGAAACAAGGGCATCCGCCGGTTGTTGGAAAATTAGAGAGTAGCACCAAATTCTGTTTTGAATATAATAAATAGATGAGATGTTTTAGATTGATACTCGTAAGAAATATCAATGTTTAGAAAAAAATGCACATAAGTGTTTTGAAAGCACTCTTTTTTTAAAAGATTGGTTCTTTCTATTCACCGTGATATTGTAATTTTTATTGTTAGTATTATAATGAACAACACTTACTTAGAGCACATATGCTAATATTAGCAATATATAGTTCTTGATATCAAACAATTAATTAAAATCAGACCACATTCGCAAATAGAATTAGAAAAAAAATTGCAAAATCATTTTTTTGGTATTATTCAACCTACTATTTTTTTTTAATATATGTGATGATACATTATAGATGAGAACAAAGAAGATAGTCACAATCAGCTGCATACTGTCGCGCTTCACAAATTCCTGATTCTATAATATATTGATGACAATATATTTGAGCTTAAAACATATGTTAATATAGTATCAATTTTTTGTTATAAAATAAAAAAAGAGATGAATAAAAAACCATCAATAAAAGAGAAGAACATTAAATATATTTTTATAAATTTGAAGTGTAAGACAAACCTAGAACTAGAACAACCATCATGACAACAAGAAAAGTGGCTTTAGCCATTTTTTATAACACAGTAAAAAATGAAAAATTTATATAGAAAGCAATGGATATAATTTTATTGCATTCGCAACTATCATATATATATATATGATATGCGTGTGAAATAAGATATTGAATGTATACATCTTTATCTATAAAATATCATAAATTATAAAAATAGAAAATAAGTCAACTAGTAATTAATTAGATGCTTAAAAAGAAAAACAGTCAAAGAAAAAAAATCGTGAAGATATTTACAATTTCTTTTTTTGTTGAAATGCGAAATTTATTTATCAGCCAAAAAATGACAAAACCGTTATTCAAACACGGTTGGCCAGAATTTAGTTGATCATAAGCTGAAAATACAAAAGACATTAAGAAGGACGGATGTTCGAGAGCGAGTCCCACCGAACGTGACCTTCTCCACCAAGTTCTTCCTCATTCCCGCAGGTGAGTAATCGAAGCTGCATCTCATTGTGAATTGTGGAAGCCGTGAAGGAAACAGAGTGGTGAGGGCCGTTGTGAATCCTACCATTTCTTTCTCTCCACAGCTGGTAAACAGTTGATTGGAAAACCATGAAAGCTAAGTTTTTATCCGAAGCAGTCATGTGATTCCGAAGAAGAAAAGAGACAGTCCTCGTGATACGCCCTTGGCTATGGATCACTCAACCGGTATGAATAGATAGATGATCGCCGATCCTTTACAAGGACAAACGACTTGGAGTTTTGTGGAATGCAGGGATCGCACGATGGTTGTGGATTGGCCACCGATACTTCCCACTCCTTTGTTGCTAGATATGACTCACTAGTCCAACAATGGAGGTTGCTGCAAGGATATGACACACCAAGCAACGAAAATGTTCAAGAAGAACAAACAGAAGTTTTCGCCAAGAAAGGTGAAAAGATGATAAAAATCGATTTTTGTCCTTCTCAAAATGAGTTTGGGTAAAGTGCTTATGGGTTTAAGTAATCAAATTGAAAGTAAAAGACTGCATTTTAAAATAAAAGATGGACTGATTGACTTCATGAACTTTTGGCCTCTTTTTGCGTGTTTTGGTGGATTGTTCAGCTCCTTAAGCAAGTTGATTGTCTTTGGTTGAATTTGGTCCGGTTTAAGTGACAACCCGGTTCATGCATACCATCTCTCCAACGGTCAAGTCCTGTTTCCCTTGATCATTTTGAATATTCTCTTGTTCGATCATCTCCATAAATGAAAACAAATGTTCCTTGAAGTTTCGGTCGAGAGCAATGTCCATCGGGTCGTGGAAGTGTGGTTGGTGCTCGGACGGCCGTGCGGCACAGTCGGGTTCCACGGACAGTCCAAACCATCCTTATGTACGAAGTTAATTCTGCTCTGCTCGAAAGTTGTATTTTGCATGGTTTGTCGAGGAATAACCCATGTGGGTCGAACGATTTGATCGTTTGGTCGTGGTTCCAACCTCAGCTTCTTTCCGGGCGACCGCGGGTCGGATCGGTACACAACACTGTCCGTAGCAGCTTCGTTCCAGTCCTGATCTTCATTCTGCTGCGCATCATTCCCTCCCTGTTCAAAAGGATTTTTCTTCAAATCTGGAACATCATCAACAAAAGGAGATAGGTCAGAAACATTAAAGCTTGAAGAAATGTCATACTTACCTTGCAAATCAAGTTGATAAGCATTATCACTGATTTTTCTAATGATCGGAAAGGGGCCATCAACACGCGGCATCAGCTTAGACTTCCTCTCTTCTGGAAAACGCTCCTTCCTCAAGTGGACCAAGACCAGATCACCTTCTTCAAATACCACCTCCTACGATTTGTCTTTCTTTCATAGGTCTTGGTTTTAGCCTTAATGTTGGTGCGGACCATATCGTGCAGCTTCTTGATGTACTCGGCCTTCTTCTTTCCATCTGTACTAACAATTTCACTCACAGGCAAAGGCAAAAGGTCAAGTGAGACATGGGTTTGAAACCATAAACTATCTCAAATGGAGAAAACTTGGTGGCAGAATGCATAGAGCTATTATAAGCAAATTCCACATGTGGCAGGCAATCTTCCCAAGTTCTAAGGTTCTTTTTGACTAAAGACCTAAGCAAAGCTGACAATGTGCGGTTAACAACCTCAGTTTGGCCATCAGTTTGAGGGTGACAGATCGTAAAAACATCAACTTAGTTCCTAGTTTTGACCACAATGTTTTCCAAAAGTTACTAAGGAACTTGGCATCTCTATCCGAAACAATTGTCCTAGGCATTCCATGCAGTCTAACAACATCCATAAAGAAGAATTCAGCTACATGAATAGCATCATCATACTTTTGACAAGGAATAAAGTGAGCCATCTTAGAAAACCTATCCACTACCACAAAAATGAAGTCTTTCTAGACTTAGGCAAACCTAACACAAAGTCCATTGACAAATTAATCCAAAGATGAGAAGGAATAGGGCAGAATACAAACCTTGATTGGATGTTTGGACTTGACTTGTTTGCACACCACACATCGGTTACAAATCCTCTCCACATCCTTCATCAAACTCGGCCAATATAAGTGATCATGCACGGCCTTGTGAGTTTTCTTCACTCCAAAGTGTCCCATTAAGCCACCACCATGTTCTTCCCTAACAAATAACTCCCTCAATGAACATTGGAGAACACAAAGCCGATTATCAAAGAATAATAATCTGGAAACTTGGTAATACTTGCCATGGGCGGTTGTAGTACATTTACCAAACACTTCTTTAAAATCCGGATCAGTTGCATATAACTCCTTGATGAACTCAAAACCTAGCAACTTGGTTTATAAGGCGGAAAGAAGTATATACATGCAGGATAAGGCATCAGATACCACGTTTTCTTTACCTTGCTTGTATTTGATGACATATGGAAATGTTTCATTGAGCTCCACCCAGCGTGCATGTCTCTTGTTCAGCTTCTGTTGTCCTTCCAGATGTCTCAATGACTGGTTATTTGTATGTATCACAAACACCTTTGGCCACAAGTATACGTTGCCATGTTTGAAGGGCTCTCACCAAAGCGTAAAGCTCTTTGTCATACGTGGGGTAGTTGAATGTGGCGCCTCCAAGTTTTTCACTGAAATAGGCTGTGGGCTTCTTTTCCTGCATCAACACAGCACCAATATCCAATCCTGAGGCATCACATTCGATTTCAAAGGTTTTAGAAAAATTGGGAAGAATAAGTAATGTTGCTTGGGTTAACTTCCCTTTTAAAGTCTGAAATGCTTCTTCTTGTGCTTCCTCCCATTTGAATCCCACACTCTTCTTGATCACTTCGGTGAGGGGAGCGCTATGGTTCTGAAGTTGGGCACAAACCTCCTGTAGAATCTGGTTAAGCCATGAAAGCTCCGGACCTCTCCAATGGTCTTAGGACTTAGCCAATCTCGGATGGCTTTGATCTTCTCCTCATCAACTCGGATTCCATCAGCACCTATAACAAATCCTAAGAACACAAGGTTATCTGTTCCAAAAGAGCATT
Source organism: Isatis tinctoria (assembly GCA_010577795.1). Classification (NCBI taxonomy): domain Eukaryota; kingdom Viridiplantae; phylum Streptophyta; class Magnoliopsida; order Brassicales; family Brassicaceae; genus Isatis; species Isatis tinctoria. Next base: position 15,719,758 of record CM021247.1, on the reverse strand, counting down.
TCTTAAAGTTAGTAAACAATCGCTCTTTCCTAAGAACATCTAAAACAGATTTCAAGTGTTGAACATGCTCTTCTTGTTTTTTGCTATACACAAGGATGTTATCGAAGTAGACTACCACAAAATTCCCTATAAACGACCTCAATACATGATTCATAAGGCGCATAAGGTGCATTAGTTAAGCCAAAAGACATCACAAGCCATTCATACAATCCTAGCTTAGTCTTAAAGGCAGTTTTTCACTCATCACCTTCTTTCATGCGAATTTGGTGATAGCCACTTTTCAAATCTATCTTAGAAAATACATTGGATCCATGAAGCTCATCTAATATGTCATCTAGCCTAGGGATGGGATGCCTATACTTTACCGTAGTGTTGTTTATGGCACGACAATCCACGCACATACACCATGTCCCATTCTTTTTGTGTACGAGTAAGACTGGTACGACACAAGGGTTGAGGCTCTCCCGAATGTATCCTTTGTCAAGTAAGTCATCAATCTGCTTCTGAAGCTCCTTTGTTTCCACTGGTTTGGTTCGTTAAGCTGGCCGGTTTGGAAGAGTAACTCCAGGCATTAAATCGATCTGGTGTTCTATTCCCCTAACCGGTGGCAATCCTTTGGGGTTCTCATCTAGAGACACATCTGAATATTCCTGCAAAATGGCTTGAAGATCACTCGGAAGCTCCGGTGCAAGGTCAAAAGAAGCCATTAGTGTTTCTTTGAAAACAAGCAAAAGAAAAGATGGTTGAGAGAGAAGAGATTTTGTCACCTGACTTTGGTTGATCAGGAAGTTGGAGTTCTTGGCTTTCGATTCCTCACTTGGTTTGTCAGCATCTCGGCTTTTCTTCAGTTGAACCTGGTTTTTGTGTACTTCCATGGGTGATAATGGGACCAAAGCAATCTTCTTGCCCTTGTGTTCAAAAGAGTGTCGGTTTACGTAACCATCATAAACGACTCTCTTATCAAATTGCCACGGCATCCCTAGAAGGATATGGCTGGCGTCCATGGGCAGGACATTGCACAGGACATCATCCTCATATTTTCTGATGGTTAAAGGAACAGTAACTTGTTCTTTGACGTGTTGCTCACCGGATTCATTGAGCCATTCAAGTTTAAATGGTCTGCGATGTGGCTTGACCTTCTATCCTAGCTTCCTGACAAGAGTTTCACTTGCAACGTTAGTACAGCTCCCACCATCAATGATTAGTGAACAAACTTTCTCTTTAACAAAACATCGAGAGTGAAAGAAATTCTCCCTTTGTTCTTGTTCGTTTGGTTTGGGTTGGACATTGAGGGCACGTTTGGTGACTAGGAGTTGTCCCTGGACTGGGTAATCAAATGTCTCGTCTCCTCATCAAAGATCGGTTCCATATGCGGGTTGAAATCCTTATCATCATTTGATTCTATTTCACCATTGTTCAACATGATCATCACTCTTTGGCTTGGAAATTTGTTGGCATAGTGACCTAGACCTTGACACTTGAAGCACTTAATGTCTCTTGTTCAGTTGTTGGTTTCAACCTTGTCTTTTCCCTTGTCAAAACGAGCAGGAGCACTAGTCTTATAATCGGCATTTGTTGAAGAAGAAGACTTACCTTTGTCTTGGTCATTGGACCGGGGTGTGTAGGCTGGCTTTGGGGCACAGGACGGTTTGGTGTAGCTATTCCTCTTGTTCTGTTGTTCAATTAAGACCGCCTTATGGAGCATCTCTTCAATCCCTTCAAATTTCGGAGCTCAATTCGGTCTTGTTTTCACGGTTAAGCCAGCAAAAAATCGTGCCAGAGTAGCATCAAAGGGCTCATCAGCGTCTGCCTTGATCATGAGTCTGCATCTCTTGAAAGTAATCCTCCACTTACGTAGTACCCAGAAGTAGCCGCCTGAGTTTATGGTGGAGGTCTCTTTGGTAATGAGCCGGCACAAATCTTTTCCTCATCAAAGCCGTGAACTCTTCCCACGTAGCTATAGCCCTTTGACCGGTTCTTCTCCTGATGGTCACAACTTGATCAAACCAGTTAATTGCATAACTACTAAACTCAGCTGCAGCTAGCCTAATTTTCTTTTGATCAGAAAAATTGTGACAATCAAAAACCAACTCAATTTTTCTCTCCCATTCTAGGTACACATCCGCATTGTTCTTGCCACTAAAGGATGGAATCTTAAGCTTGATGTAACCTAGACCATTCTGATTTCGATCATTACCCCTGGAAAAAGGATTGGTATCCTCTCGTTCTCGGTTGGTCCTCCTTGGCTGGTTGGTGGATCGGTCATCCTCCTCCTATTCTTCTTCCTCTTCTATTTCACCCTCGGTCCGGTTGTTCCTCCTTGTTTGGTTCCTTCTTGTCGCGCTCCAAGGCCGGGTTTGCTGGCTGTTTTGGAGCTCATCTTGCCTAGCATGGAGTTGTTCAAGTCCTGCATTCATGAGATTAGACATAGAATCAGTTAGAGCTTTCATTTGTAAATTAGACAAACCGGCTACAGAATTTCCGGGTCTGGATCTATCCCTTTCTCTATCCGACATGTTGGAACCTGAAAATCACTTAGCAAACACGTTAGATAAAAGCCTCACCCACTCGCGTGTTTAAGCTCACCCACTCTTGTGTTTCTCTCAATTTAAATGGTCACTCAAAGCGATTTTTCTCAAGGTTCTAGGAGAACAAATCTCGGTCAAACTTAGTGTGAATCTCCCAGAAACAACAAAAAAATGATAGAAAGATTGCAGGATTTTTTTTCCAGGAATTTGCTTTAACTGGCCGAGCTGGATTTCTCTTCAACTCCCACTCTTGTACGATCTAGGAATTCTTTTCTCTCTCTCTTTTTTGTTTTGAAACGAGATTTTGACAAGAAATTCCCCTATTTATTTTTGACTAAATCCTATGAACAAGAGAGACAGACAGCCCAAATTCCTTGTTTATAGAAAAAGGTAGATAAGAAACTTTTTTTTTATGGATGAAACAGAATGAGAAAAGAGACTTTGATACCGGAAGAGTGGCTCTGATACTACTTTGATACGCCCTTGTCTATGGATCACTCAACCGATATGAATAGACAGATGATCGCCGATCCTTTACAAGGATAAACGACTTAGAGTTTTGTGGAATGAAGGGATCGCACGATTGCGGATTGGCCACCGATATTTCCCATTCTTTTGTTGCTAGATATGACTCACCAAGCAACGAAAATGGTTAAGAAGAACAAAGAGAAGTTTTCACCAAGAAAGGTGAAAAGATGATAAAAATCGATTTTTTCCTTCTCAAAATGAGTTTGGATCCTTTTAAACAAAGAAAAGGGCTTATGGTTTAAGTGATTAATTGAAAGTAAAAGACTGAATTTTAAAATAAAAGATAGACTGATTGACTTCATGAACTTTTGGCCATGATATAAGTTGTATATATAGAGTCTTTTATGTGTTTTTGGATTGTTCAGCTCCTTCGGCAAGTTGATTGTCTTTGGTTGAATTTGGTCTGGTTTAAGTGATAACCCGGATCATGCATACCATCTCTCCAACGGTCAAGTCTTGTTTCCCTCGGTCATTTTGAATTTTCTCTTGTTCGATCATCTCCATAAGTGAAAACAAGTGTTCCTTGAAGTTTCGGTCGAGAGCAAAGTGCATCGGTTCGTGGAACTGTGGTTGGTGCTCGGACGGCCGCTGATATATCATGGGTTTTAATGTTTTTAGCCATGATATAAGTTGTATATATAGAGTCTTTTATGTGTTTTTGGAGTCTCTTACAGTCATTTGCAGGTTTAAGTAAGTTTGGAGTTTATTTGGAGATTTTAGATCATTTTGGAGTTAAGTAGAAAGCTGTGCTGAAGAACTCAACTCGGAGGAAAATTTTAGAGATGGTGACAGTCGACACCAATTCTTGACGGCAATTTCAAGACGCGTTTTCCAAGCTTTGCAGAGTTGCAAATATATCCCTGAAGCTCCTAATATTTACAATTAAGTTCCCAACATGTTTTCCATATTTTTATACTATTTATGGGTTTTTAAGGTAATTGTTTAGACCTATCTTTATTCTAAGCTTTATGGAGAGAGATTTGTTGCAGAGTTTTGGAGAGAAGAATTCATACTCCTTCAAAGAAGATTCAGAACTCCTTTTATTCTCCATTGATTTCTTTTATGCAATCTTATTCAATCATGTTTATTGTTTCAATCTCCATGTCTGAGTAGTTTCCTAGTTAGGTTTAAGGTTTCTCACTCGGAATGTCATGGATTGTTAAGTTGATTGGTTAGTTAAGGATTCTGGAACACTAGTTCTTCATCTAGGTTGTGATTAATACTTTGATCTGAACTGACGAGTTAGATTATTAATCATAGGTTGATTCTCGCAATGAAAGTTAGTTAATTATCTAGAAAGAAGCTTAGATGAGCAAAATACTTATCTGCAAAGGAATTTGATTTAGGAATTTTGTGAACTTATCGAATCTGAGATTATTGCATGTTTATACATTAGAACTAGCAAAGGAATTTGGTTTTCTAGGTTTTAGAAACAGATAGTTTTCGCAGCAACAACTGGTTCACTTTATCATTGTGTTTCGAGTTCTAAAAAAATCATGATTGATTGATTAGGTTGCATTCCTGATTTTCTGAGCATACCCTGAACTTGACGTTTTTCCCATCAGATTTACAACCGGTTTACTACATTGTTTTCATTACATTCATTCTCGTTTAGCTTTATTCGAAAGCCTAATAATCTATTGTGTGATCTTGAGTCTATGTGGAATTCGACACCTAAGTATTACAATTGATCTCTTAATTTGATAGAGTAGTTCAAAGAGTTTATACAGGCATATCAGCATTTTATAACTCAAGCACACTACCAGAAACATCATTAAAAACTCGTAAATTGGTGATCTTCAAGCTACCCCTCAAACATATATCATCAAGCTTCATTCTCCCCCTTTTTTAACTTATTTTGATACTCAAGCACAAGCACTACCTCTCTTTGAATCAGCCTATCACATGTATCATCTCCCCTTGCTTGAGTGCATAACTGAGTTAAAAACCCAAAACACCCATCATCCGTGTTTCCAAGATCCAGTCGATCTCTGACCAGAATTCAACTTGAGACGACTTTTAACATACCCAGAGCAAGAAAACAGAGGCGATGAAATCATTCACTCTTGAATACAGACTGTCAAACTCTTTAACTGCTTATTGCACTCTCACTTATCGTATCTTAAGATTACTATACAAAGTTTAAGTTGTGCTACCAAACCTTGCTGCACCAGATTCCCAATTTCTGAGTTTCTCAAATACACTTTACTTCCCTGACTTTTGACACAACATTCTGATTTTCTGACATTAATAAGTGTCTCGTGTACCATCATTGTAACTGCTCCATCCTTAAATGCAGAGATCATCAAACGCTTGAACTCTGCATGTTTGTAAGTCATGTAACTAACATAAAACTCCCATCTTGACCCTTTGCTTGAGTACCATAACCCAGATATCAACTTTTTGTTGCTTTCAATTAGAGCCATTTCATAAAGCAGATAAATCTAAGAGCAAAGCCTCCAGCGATTGATCAAGCCTCTAAGTTTCCCTCTATTTCAGAAAAACTCCAAATGAGCTCTCCTTTGGTCAGAAAATATTCTTGAAAGAATTCAGATCAATTCGACCTTATTTCTTTATTCAAACACAAAATTTGTCAAGCTGGTCACAGCATACTTGGTACAGACCTAACTCAGAGAGACATACATAAATCACGGAATAACCGTTGGCATCTCAATCCCACTGTTGATTTCAAAGACAACAGTGCGAAGAAGCACACCACCAAGGTTTACGCTGATCAGAAGACCTTTGAAGCCCTAAACGTTGCTCTGAAGTTGATCTGAATATGAGTCAAATTTCATCAAAACTTCTCACCTTTTAAAAATTTCAGACTCATTGCAGAACATCATCGTGATCTCCACTTCTATCTCACTGAAATCCTTACTGTGTCACTGATAAATCTTGGAAGTGTAAGCTTCTGCATTTAAACTTTTATCTTCTACATACTTTTGTCCAGCATGAATTCTCAACAAACTGATAGTAATCTTTCTTCAGAATTTCTCTGCAACCCACCATTTTCTGAACCGTTTGTTTTTATCTCAGTAACAATCTCTTACCAATGACAAACCAGGGTTCGATGCGATTACGATCAGCTACTGCATATCCGACGATATTTAGTGAGTCTAGCTACGTTGCCATCATGTTTTCTGAGTAAGATCACTTATCAAATCGCTCTTCTTTCTTGATTTCACAAACAAGAGATGAAGGAATTTGTACAGGTTTTAATCACATTAAAACAACCCTAGAACAAACTCTAAGCCACGGATCAAGTGTCAATTGAATCTATATCAGATCTCGAGTATACCTGGAAATAAAGCAGCACTACAGGAAATCTAGGTATTGATAGCACTAAAATATAGTGTTTGATGCAGTTGTGCTATGATCGACATACCTGTGAGTTTTTAATAGCGTTTACGAATTTGCAAACGCTACGGTAGATATAGCGCCTAAACTTTTTTTAATGCCCGCTTCTTTTTTCGCCGCCAGCTAAAATTTTAAGATAGTTCGCCTGAAAATAAATTTACAAACGCTACAAAAAAATATACTAGTACATAAAAACACAAAGTAAGAACACAATTTATTGCCGCTAAAAAAACAAATTACACCAAATTAATTTAGGGGAAAATTTGGTAGATGTTATGAATCATTTGGTTAATGGACTCAATATAGACCGATCCATATAGAGGTTATTAACATAGCCGGTCCTTAGTATAATTAGATGTTTTCCTTTATAGACAAGGAATAGGTTTATGGAATATTTTCTTTTCTTGTTATGAGTAGTAAAAGGATAATTACCTTTTCTCTACATGGTGTAACCACTATATAAAGAGACATTTGGTCCTCATAATAATACACACAGAACATTCAGTTCACAACACGTTATCAGCACGAAAGCTCCTAAACCCTAAAGTAGCCGCCGAAACTTTAAAGAGTCGTATCTTTCAAACCGTTAGGAACCAGAAGGCGATCTAGATATCAAATCGAAGCCCTCGACGAGAAGAATCTACCGGTGAAAACCGCTTGTCGATCCAACATCGGACGCGCTCTCACGCGCGCATACAGTGCACGACGATCTACCAAATAAACCAAGGAGATCGGATTTCAGCTTGTGTTTTCCGAGGTCTTTAGCTCCCGGTTCCAACCAGTCAACCCAAAAGGTGTTAAGGTAAACTCCTATGCTAAGAACAAGAGCAAAATCGAATTTGAACTAAGAATAAAGAAACCCTAAAATCAATCTCTCATAAGAACTTGTCTGTTCATGTTTAAACCATCATCTGAACTTGAATCTAAGCTAATATCAAGACCATTAAAATCGGCTATGTGTTTAAACTTGTTTGATCTCATAAACCCTGAAAATCGAATTTGGATTGCTTGTTTAATGAGTTAGGTTGTTAGAATCGATTTGTGCATGCTTGTTTTGGCCATAGTTGAAATCGTGAAACCCTAGAGAAAAAGCTAGGTTGAAATCGATCATAAACCTAATCCTAATCCAAATAGGAAAACCTTAATCCCTTCCTTTTAGTAAAATGGAAAGTGTTAAGTATATCATTTTCCCCTTTTGTTTAATTTCCTTTATTGGTTTATCCCTTTAATGAATTGCCTTATGATTAATTTTGCAAAAAGGAAAATTGATTAATATTGCTAATAGCATAATAGAAAATCGGTTGCATGATTTAATTAATTGATTTGCATAATTGATTGAAACCATGAAGTATTAAAATCGGACATGCTATATGCATATATATATAAACCGGCCATTACCACTAAGGTCCGGATTTATTAAAAGCCCCTAACTGAAAATTGTCAGATGTCTAAAGTTGCAAACTTAGACTATGCAGCCCTTAATGTCTCTGGAGACAATTATCTAAAATGGGCGCTTGACACAAAGATCTTGCTCAACTCAAAAGGCATTGGTGAATGTATCAATGATGGAAACGAAGAGACCATGAAAAACAGATACATGGCGATTCAAATCATGCGCCATCACCTTAATGAAAGCCTCAAGGATCAGTACCTAACGATTGAAGATCCGTTAGAGTTATGGAAGGAATTGAAAAAGAGGTACGACCATCAGAGGACGGTCGTTTTACCTAAGGCCAAGTTTGACTGGCTGAATTTACGGTTCATGGACTTTAAGTCCGTGGATGAGTACAACTCATCATTGTTCAACATAGTTTCTAAGTTGAGACTATGTGGTGAAACCGTAACGGAGAAGGATATGTTGGAAAAGACCTTCTCCACCTTCCATTCAAACAACATATTGTTACAAGGACAATATCGTGAGAGAGGTTTTGATACCTACTCTGATCTGATCGCTTGCTTGTTGCTCGCAGAACAAAATAATAAGCTTGTCCTGGTCAACAATGAGATGAGACTAGCTGGAACTGCCCCACTACCTGAAGCCAACATGGCCGCTGATGTAAAGAAAGAAAACGAGGCAAACTACGTCCATAAAGATCAAAAGCAATACGGCCGTGGACGTGGTGGAAAAGGAAAAGGGCATGGTCGTAACAACTACCACCCCTATGGTCGAGGCAATGGCCGTAACGACCGCGGATACCGAGAGGAATCTAACCGCGGCCGAGACCGTGGCCGTAGTAATGGCCGCATGTACCTATCCGGACATCAGTCCAACTCGACCAAATCCGTTTGCCATCGTTGTGGGATGGAAAATCATTGGGCCAAGACATGTAGGACTGCCAAACATCTGGTAGATTGCTACCAAGAAAGTCTGAAGGGAAAGAATCCCGAGGCCAACATGGTCCATCATGAGCATGATGATGAGGGCGATTTTGATCCTGTTAAGGACGATCCTATGGATGCTGAAAGGGACGATCATATGGATTATGAGTCCTCAGACATACTAAAATAATTTAGTTTCCGATTTTATACTTTCATGTTGCTTTCTTGTTTTGATTTGCTTTGGATTCATGTCTTTGGATTTCTATCTATGATTTAATAAAATATTTAAGGCTTTTTTTTTTTAACGCTGATACAAATTATGAGAATTATTACAAGAACAATTAAACAACGGATAACTTTACCTATTCCACTAGGATCCACGATCACAATGAACGGCTCCGCTTGCACCACGCTGAAAATCTTCTTATAAGCTTGCCTCCATTAATCTGCAGAAATTACCTACTCGGGGATTTGAACCCAAGACCTCCTGGTGTAGAAGCATTAATGAACCCTTAATCAACCACTAGACTAAGGGGCTTCCACAATATTTAAGGCTTTAAGACATGATTCTTGTTTTATGAAGTATGGACGTATTCCTTGTGGATAGTGGGTCAAGTCATACGATCTTGAAAGATAAAAGATACTTCATAGACCTTAAACTAAGAAAGGCAATCGTAGAGACTATAGCAGGACAGGCCAGTCTTATAAAAGGCCACGGCCAGGCCGCCGTTCTAATGCCTAAGGGCACACATCTCGAAATTCCAGATGCATTGTTTTCCCCAGACTCAAATCGTAACTTATTGAGCTTTAAAGACATTCGTTTGAATGGATATCATGTGGAAACAATGGGCGAAGGGAAGAAAGAATTTCTCCAAATAACAAAAATCGCCAACGGCCATAAGAAGGTCCACGAGACCATACCTGCTATAGCTACGGGCGTGTACTGTACTAAGTTCAGTATGATAGAGGCCAATGCCACCGTAAACAAAGCCCTTACGGATATGTTCACTCTATGGCACGACCGTCTGGGACATCCCGGGTCGGGAATGATGCGGAAATTGATCCTCAACACGAATGGCCACGCCTAGAAAGAAAGGAAAGTGATCCCTATGAGTCTCACTTGTGCCTCGTGTTCGCAAGGAAAACTGATTGTAAGACCATCACCAGTAAAGGTGACTAAGGAAACGATAAACTTTCTGGAAAGGATTCAAGGAGACATATGCGGACCAATCCACCCACCTTGTGGGACATTCCGATATTTTATGGTCCTCATTGACGCATCTACACGATGGTCACATGTATGCTTATTGTCATCACGGAATATGGCATTTGCAATACTCCTTGCCCAGATAATCCGCCTAAGAGCGCACTTTCCAGACTTTCCGTTAAAGTCCATCCGTGTGGACAACGCGGGAGAGTTTACGTCCAGAGCGTTTGATGACTACTGTATGTCCATGGGGGTAAGTGTTGAGCACTCCGTGGCACATGTACATACACAGAACGGCTTAGCCGAGTCTCTCATCAAACGAATCCAGCTGATTGCTAGACCATTACTCATGAGGTCAAAGCTTCCAGTTTCAGCCTGGGGACACGCTGCAGACCTAATCCGTATCAGGCCATCTAGTGACCACAGGTTTTCCCCAATGCAATTACTAACGGGTCAAGAGCCAAACATATCCCATCTTAAGACATTTGGATGTTCAGTCTATGTGCCTATTGCTCCACCACAGAGAACTAAGATGGGACCTCAAAGGAGGATGGGGATATACGTTGGATATGATTCACCCACGATCATAAAGTATCTTGAGCCAACTACCGGTGATTTATTTAAGGCCAGATACGCGGATTGTCATTTCGATGAGTCCGTTTATCCAACTGTAGGTAGTGAAAACCGGCTGACAAAAGAACTCTCATGGAATCAAACATCCATAAATTGGCAAGATCCTCGAACCCAAGAAAGTGACTTGGAAGTTCAAAAGATTATACATATGCAAAAGCTAGCTATACAATTGCCAGATTCCTTTGCTGACCCGCAGAGAGTTACTAAGTCGTATGTTCCAGCCGTGAACGCACCAATACGCATTGATGTCCAAAGTGGACCGCAAGTGGCTACAGAGTCTAAACCGCGAGTAAAGCGTGGAAGACCAATTGGTTCCAAAGATAAGACTCCTCGGAAATTAAGAAAAGGTGCTGATATTCAGGCCGAGGAGATAACTAATGGACCGGACACTTATGAGCCTAAGGAGCCGCCAAATGATGCTCGGGACGCCGAGCCTCATGGTCCTGAAGTTCCAGATAACAATGAGATCTCAATAAATTATGTTATGTCCGGAATCCAATGGAACAGAAAAGATATCGACGTCGATGATATATTTGCATGCAACGTAGCACTTGAGATTATGAATGAGGATCTAGAACCCACGTCAATAGATGAGTGCACTCAACGATCTGATTGGGCTAAATGGAAAGAAGCCATAAACGTGGAGTTAAACTCTTTAAAGAAGAGAGAGGTTTTTGGTCCCATTATTCGGACACCTCGTGATATAATAAAAGTTGGACATAAATGGGTCTTTGTAAGAAAGAGAAACGAACAAGGAGAGATTGTTCGACACAAAGCACGGCTTGTGGCATAAGGATTCTCTCAAAGACCTGGAATCGATTATGAGGAGACATACTCCCCTGTGGTGGATGCAACGACATTCCGATTCCTTATAAGTTTGGCCATAAGAGAAAAGTTAGATCTGCGGTTAATGGATGTTGTCACCGCATACTTATATGGTCCACTGGATAATGAAATCTATATGAGATTGCCAGAGGGTATTGAGCTCAAAGATAAGAAAAGTTCTCGAGAAGAACACTGCATTAGGCTAACCAAATCCCTATACGGACTGAAATAGAGTGGGCGCATGTGGTACAATCGTTTAAGCGAGTACTTGATTAAATCCGGATATAAAAATGATCCGGATTAAGTCCGTGTATCTTTATAAAGAAGTTTGCAAACGGTGGATTTGCGATTATAGCAGTTTACGTGGATGATTTGAACATCCTCGGAACCTCTGGAGAAATCACCCAAATAGTTGATTTGTTAAAGGCCTAATTTGAAATGAAAGACTTAGGAAAGACTAAGTTCTGTTTGGGAATACAACTTGAGTACGTCAAAGACGGAATCCTTGTGCATCAAATGGCGTATACTGAAAAAGTACTCAAGAGATTTAATATGGACACAGCTCACCCATTGAGTAGCCCAATGGTCGTAAGGAGCATAAGCCCGGACACAGATCCGTTTGGTCCAATAAGAAAGGATGAAGAAGTCCTTGGTCCCGAAACGACATATCTAAGTGCCATAGGAGCGTTACTATACTTGGCTAGTCACACTAGACCAGATATTTGTTTTGCCGTGAACCTCCTATCAAGATTTAGTTCTTGTCCAACCCAAAGGCACTGGAACGGGATTAAACATTTACTTCGTTACCTTCAAGGAACGAAAGATATGGGTCTATTTTACACTAACCATAACGACAAAGGTTTAGTTGGTTTTGCTGATGCAGGTTATCTATCGGATCCACACAATGGACGATCTCAGACAGGATATGTGTTCACTCACGGAGGAACCGCAATTTCATGGCGATCCATGAAGCAGACACTCACGGCCACATCATTAAATCACGCAGAGATTTTGGCAATTCATGAAGCCAGCCGTGAATGTGTTTGGTTGAGATCGATGACTCAGCACATAAGACGAGATTGTGGGATGACAGATGGAAAGGACGAACCGACCGTACTTCATGAGGACAATGCTGCGTGCATAGCTCAACTGAAGGATGGATACATCAAGGGAGACAGGGCGAAGCACATTCTGCCAAAATTCTTTTTCACTCACGATCTCCAGAAGGCTGGAGAAATACAAGTGCTTCAAGTCCGTTCAAGCGACAACTCAGCTGACTTGTTCACAAAGTCGCTCCCAACTTCCACGCTCAAGAAGCTGGTGTATCAGATCGGCATGCGCCGATTAAAGGACTTATAGGGATGTCTAAATCAGGGAGAGTAATACGTGCTGTACTCTTTCCTCACTAAGGTTTTGTCCCACTGGGTTTTTCTTTAGTGAGGTTTTAATGAGGCAGCATCCCCAAGCGTATTACAAAGATCCTTGGTTGCATCGGGTTCGGTCATTTCGTCCAAGGGGGAGTGTTATGAACCATTTGGTTAATGGACTCAATATAGACCGATCCATATAGAGGTTATTAACATAACCGGTCCTTAGTATAATTAGATGTTTTCCTTTATAGACAAGGAATATGTTTATGGAATATTTCCTTTTCTTGTTATGAGTAGTAAAAGGATAATTACCTTTTCTCTGCATGGTGTAACCACTAAATAAAGAGACATTTGATCGTCATAATAATACACACAGAACATTCAGTTCACAACAGTAGAGTTCTTTTGTTTTCCACGATCTTCTCTTTCTTTTTGCTCGCTTTTTTTTTTTTCCAATTCCAATCGATTTTGGGTGATTCTATCCTTTTGCTCTTCTCACTCTCAATCCTCTCTAAATCTACTTATTCTCTCAATCTCAATCTATCTCAGTCTTAAACCCATCTCCCATCATCACCACCTTTCAATGGCGGATCTGAGAGTGAGTTGTTGTAGGAAATCTGAGAATTGCAGGCCTCTCTGTCTCTCGCGTTTCACCAATCCTTAGTACCATCTCTTTTCTCCGATTCTGACAGCTACTGGTTTCTCTTCTCCAGGGAAGCACAATCGGGCTTCAAACTGTTAAGGAAGGCAAAGATTTAACCGAGGAAGAGATTTTCCTCTCTTGTACTCTCGGTTGGTGTGCATCGATGGGTATGCAAAGATTGAACCTTTTTGACTCTCTAGTATAGGTTATAGATACCTGAAACTCTTGATATGCTTTTTGGCCTGAATGTTAACGAGGTTTTTGAATCGGTTTGAAATCTTGCTACTGTGACTAGCCCTGGGCGTTTGGTTTTCGGTTCGGTTCGGTTCGGTTTTTTCGGTTTTCGGTTTTTTCGGTTATAGATATTTAGTAACCGTTCGGTTAATCATAAAATTCGGTTCGGTTTCGGTTCGGTTTTTTCGGTTTTCGGTTTTTTCGGTTATAGAGATTTAGTAACCGTTCGGTTAATCATAAAATTCGGTTCGGTTTCGGTTCGGTTTCGGTTCGGTTATTTCGGTTTCGGTTCCGGTTTTTTTATATTTTTTGGATAATTTGGATAAAAAACCGGATAACTTCGGATAATTTCGGATATTTTGGATAAAACATTTGGATAATTTTGGATAATTCGGTGTTTTACTAATATTTGGTTAATTTTATTTATTTAGTTATTTTAAATATAAATATAAATAATATTTTTAAGTATATGGATCGTATTTCAGATATTCGGTTATCCGTTCGGTTATCCATTCGGTTTCGGTTCGGTTCGGTTTCGGTTTCGGTTTTTTCGGTTATAGAGATTTAGTAACCGTTCGGTTAATCATAAAATTCGGTTCGGTTCGGTTTCGGTTATTTCGGTTCGGTTTCGGTTCGGTTTTCGGTTTTCGGTTAAAATGCCCAGGGCTAACTGTGACTGTTCTTAAATGAATAATTGTTATTGAGTAAAGTATCATTTGTTCAGGAGGAGATATTTGCTTCTTCTTTTGCTGCAGGTGCACACTTGCAGTCTATTAATTTCCCTAAAGATAAGCTATCATATTTTAATGAAAACTATTTAGCCTAGCTAGTCAGTAAGCATCGTCCAATAAAACATGTTTCAGTCAAATGATTTAAAGAGTATGTCGTGTTTCATGGTTTATCTCACTCTGTTCTTCATCTTTGCAGCTTGTAGCTTATTTCCTTGTTCAAAATCAATATCTGAGTCTGAAACAGTTCAAATTCAAAGTCTTTGTTGTTGTGTTTTGCAGGAAGCAAAAAAACAGAATGGGAGAAGCGAAAAACAAGTCCATTGAGAAAGCACAGGGGTGTGTTGACGAGGTTCTACTGGAAATCAGAAGCGGAAGATGAGGTTCTCAAGAGAACGAATGAATCATTAGCAATACACGAAGTGGATAATGTTCTTCCTCCCGTTGGCCCTATATTTAGACCCTTCGATTTTTTATCATGTTGCTTCTATTTTTGTATTGAATTGGATAACTTGACTTGAGATTATTTTATCTTGAAAATTCAATAAAAAAAAATAGAGCTTTTTAAAATCAATCTCTTCATATTTTCTAAATTTAGTTAACAAAAAAACATTACAAAACACAAACTAAAAGGAAAATTTAGTGAATTTTTTATTTAGAGTTTAGGGTATAGATAGGGTTTAAGATTTAGGGTATAGAGTTTAGCATATAATTCTTTAATACTATTAATAATAAAATTATAATAACTTTTTTTTAATTGTTAATTATTAAACATAAACAACAAATAATATACCAAAAAATCTAACACTTATAATAACAAATTTTTGTAAAATATTTTTCCGTTTCTAAGTTCAGAAAAAATTATAACAAAATGTTATTTCATATTAAGCATATAAAATATAACAAAAATTATTGCAAAATACAAAACAGAAAAAAGTTAGTTGACTTTTTGAATTAGAGTTTAGGGTATAGGGTTTGGAATTTAGAATATACTAGTATATATTATAAGGTTTGAAATATATATTTTTAGTATTGTTAACGATTCAAATATAATGATGTATGAAGTTTTCAAATTTATCTTAGTATAATAAATTTCTAATTCTAAACCTCAAACCCTAAACCATAAACCCTAAACTTCTAACTATTATTCATGAACAATAAATTTCTAATTCTAAACTATTAAACATCAAAATAAAAAATATACAAAAAAGATTAACACTAAAAGTTTGAATTGAAAGAGTCTATTGTTTATGATTAATAGTTAGAAGTTTAGGGTTTAGAGTTTGTCATCAAATGATTTGTAAAGTTCTAACATTTAAAGTTTTTTTAAAAATAAAAAATTAATAGTTTCTAAATCTAAATCATAAATCTTAAAACTTAAGTTTACACCATATTACAAATTTTTTAACATATTAAAAAGTTATTCTACTAATTACAATGAAAAATAACTAAAATGCTAAACTTTATATATAGAACAAATAGAAAAAGCACTCCTTTCGTTTTTCCGGAGTTAACAACAAATAGAAAAAGCTGTGATTTCATTGGTTGATTCATTAGATTGAGGATAACCACTTCTTAATCTCTGTCGTTGATTAGAAAACAATCTAACGGACACAACTCTAACCCTTTTTCTATTCTCTTACCTCCTCATCTCCCCTCTTCGTCTCTTACCTCCACATCTTTGACGACAAAACCAAAAAAAAACCTCCTCATCTCCTCTTCGTATTTTATTCTGTTTTACTTTGATCTGACTCTCGGAGGGCCCATCTTTAGACATCTCTCTGCTTCCTCAGAAAACAACTACAGGTTTGATTGTTAGATTTCTGCTTCTGGTTTCGGTTCCTCTTTCTAATTCAGATCTCTCCTTCGGGATTCTATTGCAGGTTACCATCCTCCTCTTCTTCTCCTCTTCCTCTTCTTCTTCTCTTACTTTTCTCGTTACTGTGTTCTTCTTTTTTAATTTCAGAAAATTGGCCAACCCAGCGATTTTTCATCAATTATTGGATTGATTTCATTTCATTAATCTAACTTCTCTGTGTTTTGTTTGATTTCGTGAAGGTTCAAAGCCAAATTGCTGCAAAAGAAGCTAGAAAATCAGGAGAACATTGTTTGTTCGAGGTTTTCTTAATAGGAATCAATGAAAACTGATAGTTTGCTTGAGGAGATGGTGGTGGTAACTCGATGGCCGGAGAATTTTTGGATCTACAAAGATGTCTAATAGATTTTGCTCAGTGTAGAAAATGTATTTTTATTTTTTTAATTATGTTTATTTTGTAAAACAATTTTTTTAATATTGGTTACATAATAATAAATATGGATTTTTTATTTTTAATATCATTTTATCAAAAAAATCATAATTATAAAACAATTAAATATAATTAATAAAATGGAAATATTATATATAATGTATATAAATTCTACAAATACTGTATACGAATTATGAATTATATGAATTATTATATATATATATTTCAATAAATACGGAACATATAAACAGCAAATATTAATCGCTATTGTATATCAAAAGATTGCATGTAAAAAACGCTATGTTATCAGATATTCCAATAGCACTTACAAAAACCGCTATTATAAAAATAACTATTGTAGTATAATAGAAAAGCGTTACGAAATGTCTCGGACCTATTGTCGCGGTCGAAGACACAGCGTTTCTAAATACGCTGCGCTAGCGAAAGATAGCGTTTTTCGGACGCTGTAAATGCGCGATTTTCCTGTATTGCAGCGGAAAGATGTTTAGGTAATCGAGATCAGGAAGCGCCTCAAGTGCTGCGCGTCTACAGATAGTCCACACGCACACAAACCGGACGACAGGGATGCTAGTGCCTTCGCGAACGATTCGCCTTGGGATTCTCTCTGTGTTTCTGTGACAGCCAGGAACTTGTGTGTCTCAAAGTCGTGCCTTATATCCTATATATAGGCGACATGAGAAGACCTAGTTGACCGATGGACCGAACCGACTTGATTTAAATTAAATCAACATCCGGTTTCTGATCCCGAGTGGTGTCGATTGACACTGGTGTCGATCGTCACCCTCACAGAAACTCGATATTAACGTATATCTTATATACATTGATCATGATCATTACTCTAATGATCAAACTCAATTTATATTATCCAGTTTGCTTAGGTGTGTGACCCTATAGGATCATATGATATTGGTAATGAGTTCATAACTCATAAGTTATAAGCGGCTTCTAGCAAAACATTATAACTGTCCAATATCATATGATTGTCTTATCTCGACATCACGACTCTACTAGAGTAAATACAAGTATGATTTCAGGACATTCCCTTCAGTCTCCCACTTGTACTGGAATCAACTATTCCTATAATCCATTTGTCTCTATATCTCGATCTGGCATAAGGCAAGAACTCATGTCATCCTTAATCAACCAGATCATGTTTGTCGAACTCCGATTTATACTGATGAAAGACAAATGATTGACATTCAACCCGTTTGAGTGCGGCCACACATTTTTCAGTATCAAATCTTCGATAGGCCCAGAGATATTTATCTCCCGTTATATGGGAGGGACAAATTCCATCTTATTCCATCCCTGTTCCCTACATACTTCATGATGTGTCCAATCAATGCCTTTATAGTCACCAGTTACGGCTGACGTTTGACAGAGTCAAAACATACCAATTCATATGTAAGAAAACATGATGAACTCAGGTCTAAGGACTATACTCTATAGTCTTAATGAGAAACGCTTATGACACTCATATAACAATCTTGTAGAGTTCTCATTAGCGGGTCAGGTTCGATCATGTGTTTTCTAACACATATCTATGTGATTGACTTTAATACTCCTATTAATGACTCCATGAAACTTAGTCATCAGTCACCTCACATACTAGTCTCGCGCGGTTATTAATGTCCAACTTTAATAACCTCGACTATGGACACAAATAATTTATGTCATCTATCACTCATATAGTTTCATGATCAAATCACTTATATGATTATCTATGAGAATGCCATAAATTACTTTTGGACTATTATTCAATAACATGATTAAATAATACTGAAACAATTTCATTAAATAAAACATAACCAAATGTATGTTAACATGAACATCAAAACATAAATATGATAACTCCCACTAAAAAAAACAAGATTACTGCATAAGGAATCTAATGCCTATAGCAGCTGCATGACTCTCATGCTTCGGTCGTGGGAGTGGCTTAGTCAAAGGGTCAGCGACATTCTCGTCTGTCGGAACTCTGCTAATCTTGACATCACCTCTCTCAATAATATCACGAATCAGATGATATCTCCTCTCAATGTGTTTGGATTTCTGGTGTGATCTGGGTTCCTTAGCCTGAGCTATGGCTCCATTGTTGTCACAAAACAATGCCACAGGTTCAGAAATGCTAGGAATCACACCAAGCTCAATAATGAACTTCCTAATCCAAACAGCCTCCTTCGCCGCTTCAGAAGCAGCGATGTATTCAGCCTCGGTCGTTGAGTCCGCCACAGTGCTCTGCTTGGAACTCTTCCAACTAACTTCACCACCATTCAGACAGAAGACGTAACCAGATTGAGATCAGAAATCGTCTTTATCTGTCTGAAAACTAGCTTCTGTATAACCACTCACTACAAGCTCATCACTTCCTCCGTACACTAAGAACTTATCCTTAGTATTTCTCAAATACTTCAGGATTGTCTTGACGGCAGTCAGTTACTCTCACCGGGATCTGATTGGTATCGACTCGTCATGCTTAATGCACAAGCAACATCTGGACGAGTACAGAGCATGGCATACATGATGGATCCTATCGCAGAAGCAAAGGGAATCCTACTCATGCGCTCTCGCTCAGCAGGTGTCGAAGGACACTGCTTCTTGCTGAGAGTAATGCCATGAGACATCGGAAGCAAACCCTTCTTGGAATCATGCATGTTGAACCTGTGTAGGACTTTATCAATATAAGTATCCTAACACAGTCCAATCAGCCTCTTTGATCTATCTCTATAGATTCTTATTCCCAGAATATAGGTGGCTTCGCCCATGTCTTTCATCGAGAAACAACTTCCGAGCCAATCTTTTACGGGATGAAGTAACGGAATATCGTCTCCAATGAGGAGTATGTCATCTCCATACAGTACAAGAAATGCAACTGCGCTCCCACTAGTCTTCTTGTAAACGCAAGGTTCCTCTTCGTTTCTGATGAAATTAAAACTTTTTAACTGCTTCATCAAAACGAAGGTTCCAATTCCGAGATGCTTGCTTCAATCCATAAATGGATTTATGAAGCTTGCATACTTTCCCAGCAGCATTAGGATCAATGAAACCTGGAGGTTGTGTCATGTACACATCCTCTTCCAGAATCCCATTAAGGAAAGCTGTTTTCACATCTATTTGCCAAATCTCATAATCATGATGAGCGGCTGTTGCTAGGAGAATCCGAATAGATTTAAGCATAACGACTGGGTGATGCTGCGTATTTTCGGGTGTGAAAACAACAAACAAATGTTATTTTATCGATCCACAGGGAAAGCAAGAATAGGCACACCAAGAGTACAGGATTCTAATCGAGCTAAACGATTCAAAGATTGTTTTTGTTTTGGTTTCAAAGTTTAAAAGCATGAAAAATAAACAGAATAAAGTAATAATTTAGTAAATGTCACAAAGCAGAATATTAAGAACAGTAAATAAACAAGATTCAGTTACAAGCTCTTGCAAAATAAGACAATAATAAAGATTGAAAGCGAGAGCAATAAACATATAAGACTTTTAATGACAAAAATGGATCCTTGGTGAGGCAATTTCACAAGGGTGAATTTCGGATTGATAAGTGATGGTTTAACAAGAAATCTATGTTTTATCTTATGACATGATTTACTTAATTTAGATTAGTTCACTTTTGATGATACTAACCCTTTTACTTAAGAGTTTTGGCTAGCTATAGATTTCTCAAATGCAACCAAACCTTATGTAAACAATGAACACAAACCCATAAATATCATCATCCTTATCCTAGACTCAAGTTTCCAATGGTTAAGATAAGGAGCATGCAAGAAATAGTCAGGTTGAAACAGAATACCTTTTGAGTGCTGAACAACCTAAGATCTTAGGATTCTCTCTTTTGAAGTTCAATGTCTTTCCCCAAGAAGTTACCATTACTAGCTGTATCGAGCATAGATCGGTACTTGGGTAGGAGACCACGGTATAGAGTGCTGAGGATCAATTCGTCAGAAAAACCATGATGAGGGCACTTAGTTGTGTACCCCTTGAAACGCTCCCAGGCTTCGTGAAAGCTCTCGTTGTTTCTTTGAGTAAATCCGGATATGTCATTCTGAAGGCGTGCAGTCCTTGTGGACGAGAAGAATTTGGACAAGAACTCCTTTTTGCATTGATTCCAAGTGACGATTGTCTTTTTAGCTAAGCCTTTCTCCCATGTGTGCGCCTTGTCCCCAAGAGAAAATGAGAATAAGCGAAGCTTGAAGGCATCTTCAGAAACACCATTCATCTTCATTGTGCCACATAATCGTTCAAAGTTGTCCAAGTGATCAAGAGGATCCTCCATTGGTAAACCATGAAATTTGGACCCGCTCACCATGTTAATGAGACTCGCCATTATCTCAAAGTTTTGGCTCTCAACTGGTGGAGGTTCTATACCGGATCGTTGTCCATGCTCTTAAGGTGCATCATACGCTCCTATCACTCTCCTTCTACCACCTTGGACTTCTGCGCTGGCTCCATTTCCTGCTCTTTCCAGAACGTCAGGAATATGATCAGCCATGTTGAACCCTGTCGTTCTTGATAGTCTTCCTCTTTCTTTTCTAGCTCGAGTGTTGGCTCGTTCTAGTCTGCTTATATCTGGTGCCAACTCTACCAAGTGTTGTTTTTCTTGGCTTTTTAGGTTCATGCACCTTCACAAAAGAGAAAAATTACAGAACACCCGAAAATACGCAGCATCAAATTGGCGCCGTTGCCGGGGAAAGCCAGAATAGGCACACCAAGAGTACATGATTCTAATCGAGCTAAACGATTCAAAGATTGTTTTTGTTTTGGTTTCAAAGTTTAAAAGCATGAAAAATAAACAGAATAAAGTAATAATTTAGTAAATGTCACAAAGCAGAATATTAAGAACAGTAAATAAACAAGATTCAGCTACAAGCTCTTGCAAAATAAGACAATAATAAAGATTGAAAGCGAGAGCAATAAACAGATAAGACTTTTAATGACAAAAATGGATCCTTGGTGAGGAAATTTGACAAGATAAGACTTTTAGATTAGTTCACTTTTGATGATACTAACCCTTTTACTTAAGAGTTTTGGCTAGCTATAGATTTCTCAAATGCAACCAAACCTTATGTAAACAATGAACACAAACCCATAAATGTCATCATCCTTATCCTAGACTCAAGTTTTGGCTAGCTATAGATTTCTCAACCCTTTTACTTAAGAGTTTTGGCTAGCTATAGATTTCTCAAATGCAACCTAACCTTATGTAAACAATGAACACAAACCCATAAATATCATCATCCTTATCCTAGACTCAAGTTTCCAATGGTTAAGATAAGGAGCATGCAAGAAATAGTCAGGTTGAAACAGAATACCTTTTGAGTGCTGAACAACCTTAGATCTTAGGATTCTCTCTTTTGAAGTTCAATCCAAGCATTAAGAATAATACATACATGAACATAAGCATAGATTATCTATCAAAACTTACTTAATCAATCTTCCAAACACCCATGTCTGCCAAACCAAGAATCCAAAATAAAACTACTCAATCATATTGAAAGCAACAAGAAGAGAGGTTATAGAAATCATCATAAAAGCTTGAATAGATAACAAAAGCTGAAAAGAAACTAATAAGAACTTGATCAAAGCATAAATGTTTAAAGCTTAAAAGAGAAGAGAAACAATGTTTAGAAGCAAGAGAAGACGGAGAGAAGAAGATGGTGTGTTTGAAGCTTCAAGTGTGAGTCCAATATATAGGCCAAGGTGTAGGGGAGTAGGTGAGACGGGGAACGACCGTTCTGTAGGAGAACTTTCGTTCTGAGTGGTCGATCGCGAAGTAGGTGGGTGTAGGTGAGTCGGGGAACGGTCGTTCTTCGGAGAGAACGGTCGTTCCTTTGCTCTTTTGTCGGTAGAGTAGGTGGGTGTAGGTGAGACGGGGAACGACCGTTCTTGGAGAAAACGGTCGTTCTTCACTCTTGTCGGCAGGGTAGGTGGAAGCAAGAACGGTCGTTCTACTCCAGAACGGTCGTTCTCTTCAATTGGTCCTTTTTCTCGTGTTTTTCCACTTTAACTCGACTCGAACATGTCCGTAAGGGCCAAACTCCATCGGAAGTCCATAAAATCTGTAAAAAGACTCGAAACACTAGAAAAGACTCGAAAAACTAACGAAAGATGCGAATAAAAACTCAAACCGAATACTAAAAACAAATCAAAATATGTTAAAAATATATAATATCACTGGGGAATAAGTTTCATCATAGTTAGCACCATGAACTTGCTTGAAACCTTTTGCCACCAACCTAGCTTTGTAAATCTGAATGTTGCCATCCACATTGATCTTCTTCTTGAAGACCCATTTACACTCAATGGCTTTTACACCATCAGGTAAATCACCCAAAGTCCATACTTGGTTTTGTGACATGGAATCCATTGCGGATTCCGCGGCCTTAAGCCACTTTTCGGAGTCAGGGCCCATCATTGCTTCTTCAAAAGTCGCAGGTTCGTCACTGTCACTAATCAAGAGATCATGACAATTAGTCACAAGAAATCCATATCTCTCGGGCTCGTGACGAATCCTTTCGGATCTGCGAACTTCAGGCACCACAGGCGCGGATTCTACAACTCTTTGTAGATCCAGCCGTTGCTATTCCTAGACAGGTTGAGCAGGCTCCTGTGATTCTCGAATTTCTTCGAGTTGTGCTTTAATCCCACTGTTCTTCTTGGAAATAAATTCTCTCTCAAGAAAAACACGGTTCTTAGCAACAAACACTTTGTTCTCGGATCGGTTGTAAAAGTAGTAAGCCTTGGTTTCCTTAGGATAACCAACGAAGTAGCTCTTATCTGATTTGGGTGAAAGCTTATCAGATATCAACCGCTTGACATAAGCTTCACAACCCCAAATTTTAAGAAAAGACAAACTTGGAACTTTTCCAGTCCACATCTCATATGGCGTCTTTTAAATTGACTTTGATGGAACTCTGTTCAGCGTAAACGCAGACATTTCTAGAGCATATCCCCAAAAGGATAATGGAAGATCTACTTGACTCATCATCGATCGGACCATATCTAATAAAGTCCGATTCCTCCTTTCAGACACACCGTTCCATTGAGGTGTTCCGGGAGGAGTGAGTTGTGAAACAATTCCACAATTACTCAGATGATCACTGAACTCTTGGCTTAAGTACTCACCTCCGCGATCTGATCGAAGAGCTTTGATACTTTTGCCAAGTTGATTCTGTACTTCATTTTGAAACTCTTTGAACTTTTCAAAGGATTCCGATTATGTCTCATTAGATAGACATAACCATATCTACTGAAGTCATCTGTAAATGTGATGAAGTACTGAAAGTTTCCTCTGGCACTAGCACTCATTGGGCCACATACATCGGTATGTATAAGGCCCAATAGGTCACCGGCCCTTTCATTGAGTTTGTTGAAAGGGGCCTTTGTCATTTTGCCAATAAGCAGGATTTACATTGCTCAAATGATTCAAAATCAAATGAGTATAAAAGCCCATCAATATGAAGCTTTTGAATTCTTTTCTCATTGATGTGGCCCAAACGACAATGCCAGAGAAACGTGGGGTTCGAGTCATTGGTTCTTAACCGTTTTGTACTTATGTTATAGACAGACAAAGATTGGTTAAGAATATAAAACCCATTCTCTAATGGAGTGCTACCATAAATTATTTCATTACGATCAAAAGAACAACACTTGTTTTTAATCGAAAAATGAAAATGTTCTAAATCCAAAAAAGAAATAAAAATGATGTTTCTGCTTATAGCAGGTACAAAGTAGCAATTATTCAATTTAAAACCAAGCCTGACGGCAAAGGCAAATAATATGTTCCTACGGCTAATGCAGCAACTCTTGCTCCATTCCCAACGCGCAGGTCCACTTGTCCCTTCTCCAGCGTTCTACTGTTGCTTAGACCCTGCATATTAGTACAAATATGAGCGCCACAGCCGGTATCCAATACCCAAGATTTAGAACCTAAAGTAGTAAAACTTCTATAACATAGATACCTAGAGAAGTCGTCTCAAACGTCTTCTTTGAGTTCTTTAGATCTCCCATATACTCTTTGCAATATCTCTTCCAATGCCCAGACTTATTGCAGTAATGGCATTTATCAGCATCATTAGGGCCGCATTTGGACTTGGAAGAGGCCTCAGGCTTGTCCTGATTCTCAATCTGGACTGCCTTGGCTTTTCCCTTGTTCTTAGCGGGTTTCTTAAACCTTTTACCCCTTTGTACCAAAAGTACATTAGGGGTGCCCTTCTTGATGTTTGGCTCAGCTGTCTTGAGCATGCCATGCAATTCAGTCAAAGTCTTTGTCATGTTGTTCATGTTATATTTCATAACAAACTGATCAAAGCTTGACGGCAAAGACTGCAGAATGATGTCCGTAGCCAACTCTTGGCTAAGGGGACAATCCAGTTTTGCCAGGTTATCAATATAACCCATCATCTTGATGACATGTGGGCTAACTGGACCATCCTTTGGTAGCTTGCAGTCAATGAGAGATTTAACCGTCTGGTATCTCTCAGTTCGTGCCTGCTACTGAAACATCCCTTTTATGCTAGTGATCATCTCAACTGGCGACGCCACGTTCTCATATTGCTTCTGCAAGTCCGAGTTCATGATAGCCAGCATGAGACAACTCACATCTACCACATCATTGGAATGCTTCTCCCAAGCATTCCTTTCAGCGTGTGCGACATTGGATTTCGGTTTCTCAGGGAGAACCTTCTCAAGGACATATTCCTTTTTCTCCTGCTTGAGAACAATTCTCAAGTTCCGATACCATTCGAGGAAGTTCGATCCATTAAGCTTGTCTTTCTCAAGGACGGATCGAAGTGAGAATGTGTTTCTGTGAGGGGAACTAGACATAGCTAAAAACACAAAAACGAGAGTTTAGTTTCGATGTTCAAGAAATGAGAAATCTTAACAATTAAGAAAACTCGCATTATATTCAAAAAAATTTTCCTCAAGTTGAATATAATGATCCAAGATCCATACTTCACTGAAACTTGAGTGAGATTTGGCTCATCGCCCAAATTTCAGCTATCTAGGTAGGCAACACTTTGCCAATTATATCTTATATAATTCATGGTCTTGGATTTATATCTTACATTAAATTCAATCCTATATCTCTGAGTCCAAAACTATTTGATAGCCCAGTTAAGAAAACCAATCTTTTAAGTCATGCAGTAACGATTACAACCTGCCTCACTCGTGTAATAGCGGACAGCCTGCTGTGGCAAGCCCATCACACAATGAAACGAGCCTTGACAGTTAAGATTGGGAAGACATCAGATGCTTAATATTATTTTGAGGAACAGAACCTTAAATCTAGTTTATATCGATTATATATTCTAGATATTTCAATTTGTTTTAAAACTTTTAATTTAATTAAGTCAAACAAATTTAGAACGCGAATTCTGAATTGGTGTCGATCGACACCAGATCAGTGTCGGTCGACACGAGTCATTTTTGTTAACCGACAGATTCCGAACCGGTTCAATCGTAATAACCAATTCAACCGATTGAACTGATTGAACTGATTGAACCAATCGCAATAACTGATCGGTGTCGATCGACACTACATTAGTGTCGGTCGACACCAACTGAATCGGATCAAAAGCGATAACCGATTTACCGCTTGAACCGATCGCGATAACCCGGTCCAATCCAATTGAACCAATCGCGATAAACCGAGTTGTGTCTATCGATACAACTTTTGTGTCGATCGACAGCAGTGGTTTTAAGGGAAATGATCGAAAGATCGAAACCTAGAGATTTCACGCTAAACACGATCGGTGTCGATCGATACACACTGGGTGTCGATCGACACCCTTTTCGCACAAACCCTAGATCGAACAATTCTGAGAGCAAAAACGTTTTTAAACTCTAACATGTAATCCTATATATCAGATATAATGATTTGAATTCAACTAATTCATTAACATTCTACAGATTCAATAGAAACACTAGTCTCTGATACCACTAAAGGAATTTATACAGGTTTTAATCACATTAAAATAACCCTAGAACAAACTCTAAGCCACGGATCAAGTGTCAATTGAATCTATATCAGATCTCGAGTATACCTGGAGATAAAGCAGCGGAAAGATGTTTAGGTAATCGAGATCAGGAAGCGCCTCAAGTGCTGCGCCTCTACAGATAGTCCACACGCACACAAACCGGACGACAGGGATGCTAGTGCATTCGCGAACGATTCGCCTTGGGATTCTCTCTGTGTTTCTGTGACGGCCAGGAACTTGTGTGTCTCAAAGTCGTGCCTTATATCCTATATATAGGCGACATGAGAAGACCTAGTTGACCGATGGACCGAACCGACTTGATTTAAATTAAATCAACATCCGGTTTCTGATCCCGGGTGGTGTAGATCGACACTAACCATTGGTGTCGATCGTCACCCTCACAGAAACTCGATATTAACGTATATCTTATATACATTGATCATGATCATTACTCTAATGATCAAACTCAATTTATATTATCCAGTTTGCTTAGGTGTGTGACCCTATAGGATCATATGATAATGGTAATAAGTTCATAACTCATAAGTTATAAGCGGCTTCTAGCAAAACATTATAACTGTCCAATATCATATGATTGTCTTATCTCGACATCACGACTCTACTAGAGTAAATACAAGTATGATTTAAGAGAGACAAAATCTTTAAGATCTGAAACTCTGAAAATCTGATCAATGCTTTATAATTCATGATGAGATGACTTTTCCATTCTGATTCAGAAATAAAACGATTGGTTGGTCTTGAACAGCACCAGAACTTCTCCACTATCAATCACATCTACATCAGCTCTTTCAAAACTTGTGAAGCTACTGCAAACCTCAATACCAGTAAGCTTCTCCGTCATGAATCTCTTCTTTTTGGTTGCAAACCTCTCAAAACCATCCATCTCTTCTTTATGTGACCTCTCTTACTTCGCTTTTTTGAGCTTCTTTGTCTCTCAGGATCAGCAGTTGTCTTGACGAACAAACCCACTTCTCTCTTTCCATTTGGCTTCTCTGTTATACGCACATGGCTAGTTGCACTTGTTGTATCCATCTTTCACTTCAAAGTAGTATCTTCTACAGTTCTTAAAGAGCTTTGTCTTCTGTCATATATCAGATCTTGTCACCCTTAAAGTATCGATTTCACCATAGATATTGGTATGAAATGCATCCTTTGTCTAAAGATCCTGAGCTTCGACAAAAATTAGAACCAAGAACATGGTCAATATCTCCCTTTGTTACTGATGTTTGGAACCTCCGCATATTGTATTGACAACCAAAAGTTGTCTCTGAAGCACTGTAAAAACTGACGATACAACTTGGAGATTCAGATACAATCTCTAGCCAAGGTCACTGGGACCTTTTTCCCCTTTACATGTGTAAATTCGACCCTGCAATCCTCGATCAGCAAACCAGTTAGCTGTGGAAAAAAAAACCTTTGACAGTCTGATGCTTATCCTGATATTTAGATTCTCTTTGGATAGTCAAAATCACTAGGCGAAACTGACCACAACACATCCTCCTAAATATCCTCCCAGACAAAAAAAACAGAAACCTCAGATACAATCTCTTACCAACACCTTGGTACTTTCTGATAACCACAAGACCTCATGAACTTCACCGTGAAAACCGCTGAATCCTAAAATACCTCTCTCTCAGATTGCAAAGACAAAGGAAACTCAATCTTTAAGATCTGTAACTTGCATTTCCGACCACGACTGGTGCATTCCTCCGGATATCTACACCACTGAATCTTGTAGCTCACAAAGCCGCTTCTTCTTTATTAATCAAACTTCAATGATCCATAGTTTGAGCCTAACCTGCTACAGCTCCAGAAAACATTCATATATACTCTGAATTTAAGAAACCTTCAACCCGTGTTCGAAAAATCAGACTCGGCGGCCAATTACGCGCCGGGTAGGCGCTCGGCGGCACCAAGCCAATGCGATTTAGGTTAGTCGGACAAAGAAATCGGATATGTCATAAAAAAAAAAACTCATTTTTCTGGGATTTGAAGCTTAGATTCAGTTAATTGATGTTAAATTTAAAGGTTTTGTATGAAATCCATAAGTAAAATGCAAACAAAACAACCTAAATCGCGAGAAAATGGTGGACGGCGGCGCACAACTAGGGTTGCAGGTGTTACCGTTCGAGGAAGAAGATGACCAAATTTACAAAAATGCCCTTCTATTAATGAAAACGAAAAACAAAACCAAAATGTTGCACACCGTGCTCGAACTCATGACAAAATGCCTAGGAAACAAGTTATGAACCACCCGACTACCATAAATTTAATGTTTATTCTACATATTATTAATATATAAACGGATAAGTAATTAAAAATCCATAAAACTGACCCGATTAATCACCGCTTACTCTCCATAATCAAATCCTAAAAATCCTTCATGCCATTCTGGTCCCCAAGCATGTCTGTCATATGCAAGATTTTTGTGGATGCAAGAACAACACTGAAGTCTCCTAAGAGAATTCAAGGTAGAGAAGTCGTATTGAACAGAATTATATACTGCCTAATTTCATTCCACAACGATAGGCGGTCACTGTGGAAATTTGACGCATATATACAAGAGCAGATAAAATCCTCTCCATCTTTTCTAGAGATACCAACTGTTATCATATGCGGACTCTTAAACAAAGTCGCAACTTTAACTTCTTTAGACCAAACCACACACACGGCCCAAACGGTGGTAGTCGTAGTTTGTTTCAGATTCCCATCCTGGAAACACATCTTCTTTTATTCCTTTCTTGTTTCTAAGAGACATCCAAAACGAGGTTTTGCACTTGCGATTCATGAACGAACTTGATTATGTTTGTGCATATTGTTGAATCCAAGCAAAAAAAAAGGACGTCATGATCATTAGTTCCTCCGCAAGGAGGACTTTTTTAGTGTGTTGTTCAGACAGGAAACATTCTGTTCTTGTCGGGTTCCAATTGGTTTTTTTTCTGAGTTTTCTTCTTCTTGGATTGGCTCACAGCATTTTTGATCGGCGGCAGAATGACAGGGTCCTCCTCAGAACTGGATGTTTTTCCATCCTCTCCGTCTTTTTTTTGCCAAAGATTCTGTGATCTCCCCATCCTCTAGCTCATCCTTGCGATTGTCTTGGAGAACATTAAAATGTGAAGGAGACAATGTGCCACCGGGTTTCTCCTGGTGAGAGGCTCTCCGATCTCTCCCTTCCTTGCCCGGTGAGTTTCTACTCTGCTTGGAGACTGTGGTCCAGTGTTCCTCCTTGTCATGAAGGGACTGACTAGCGAATCCCTGTATCTCAGCCACTATGTCAGCCGATACCGATTGCTCTGTACTGACTTCACCTATTTGATCCTTCACAATCCGGGAGTCGTCATTTGGAGGCTGACTTTCTGTCTCCGTAACTGTAGCTGCTCCCATTTTCATACTCCCATTTTCATACAAGCTCATTCGGCCTCTTTGTCTCCAAGTAACTGCATATTGAGGATATAATAGATAATAATGTAATTAATTTCTTTGACATAATTTGACTAAAAAAACATAAAATACTAAAATTGATTTTATGGCTAGTAATAGATAGGTATTCTTTGAAAACAGATTGAAAAAAAAAAAAATTGAGTTGGAATAGAGGCCGAAATTGTTCTCCTTTTTTTAAGAATGATCATCCAATAAATAAAGTGACAAGATATGTTATCGAAAGACTTTTAGGTCAAAGAAAAATTGAAAGCAATTGTGTCACAGATCTGAACCGATCTGAACTAAAGGACCCCTGAGATAGTTCTCACTTGGAGATCAGCTAGAATAAATATTTATGCTGCCATATCTACCATTGTATGGAAGTTGAAAAAGACAATCAGTTCTTCCATTAGAAGATGCGATGAGTTCTACTAATTTTGTCGGTCAGAATTTGTTACATCACATTGGGAATCTCCATGCGAGACTCAGAGGATGGTGTAGTAGCAGTTGCAGACGCAGGTTCTTTGTACCATTCATTAGCCTCTCGAGTCATAAAGTTTGCCTCTGCGATGTGTTTACTTGGAATTAGTCCCTTACATATGCAAAATCCAGCAGAGGAGAAACAACTAGTAAATTACAAGAGAAGAAGAGCATACCAGACAAGAACACATTCTTGTATTCGTCATCGTCATATATAAATTGTGGAGGATCTGGTGAACCAATACCAACAATAGTGCTTCCACTGTTATACAAACCCAAGGTTCTGATTAATAATCTCTTATTCGAGCGAAGAGTGCTCAGCACATTCAATAAGACTTATCAAGACACATTTTGTAACACAAATACTATAGTAGCATCATAGTGTTTACTCTGATTTACTGAATACTAAACTACTAGGTGAGCTCCTATGTAACAGATATAGTTGTAGCAAAGGCATACCTGCCAGACATAAAGACAGCATCATATTCCCCTCGCCCAGATGCTATTACACGTTGCTTCAAGCGTTTAAGAGAAGGAAGAACTTGAAATGCTGGCAATTCTGGAAATGTGAGAAGTATAGAAACTGTTAAGTCCTGGTCCATGTACTATACTGAACCTTGCAATATAGAGATGTTTATAGATCTTACCCAAATCGTTTAAGCAAACGCTTTGAGATATGCCATCGCTGGTGACATTCTCCAGTAACGTCAAGGGATCAATGTTGCTCGTCTGGTCTAGACGGAGACGCTGGAAGATAAAAGCTTTAAGCCATGAAAATCCTGAAAAGCGTCTACAAGTCAAATATTAAGCACCAGTTTTGAGTTGATTACTTTGTAAACTTCAGCAGTGGAACATGCTTTTTGTGGCTTTATGAGCACCATCGGTAGATCAAGAGGAAGAGGAGGAAGGTCTTGGACAATCTGCATTGGCCTTTGGATTAGAATTCAGCAAAATAAGCCTCATCATGTCAACAATAAGCGGAGACTCTAAGCGAAACATACCTCACCTCTCCCGGTACAATAGGCAGCTCCATGTGAGAAGAAGAAAGGAATATCTGAGCCAATTTCACTTGACCAATCTTGAAGTTCCTTCTCAGTGACAAGACCTCCATTGAGCTGATTTGCCGCCCAGAGTGCAGTTGCAGCATTACTGCTTCCACCACCTAGACCAGCCCCAGTAGGCACCTTCTTGTCTAGATGAATCTTTCCATATCAAAAGAGACTATAAGTTTTATAAGAGTATGGAACATGATGTTACAGTCAAAATGGTGTTGTCTCGTGTTATTACCCAGAAGAACTTGTCACTACCAGTTTTCTTTCTGTATAGGTTAAGTGCTTTTATAATCTGCAAGAAAACTTATAGTCAAAACATCTGAGAGATACTTTATTAGAATAATCAAAACATCTCACCAGGTTTCTCGCATCTACAGGGACTCCAGAGACATTGGTAGAAAGACGATCTTTGGTTTTGGATGGTGCCAATGAGAATTTAATCGTGTCTCCTAAGCTAATCACCTGATCAAATGCGAAAAAGAGAGATCAAGAAACAGCGTGAAATAGAGAGAAAGCTTAAAACTTGTGACGAAGAAGAAAGTTACATGAAACAAAGAGGCTAAATCATGAAACCCATCTTCTCTTTTGCCGGTTATCCTCAAGAAAACATTGATCTGAAATAGAGAATAAGACAATGGCATTGGTTCTTAGGTAAGAAAGAAGAGATCAAAGTTCAACAATATGAAACTGTCTTGAAGAAAAGAGACCTTGCAAGGTGAGAAAAGCTTAATCCTTGACAAAGGAGCTTCTTTGTCAACATCATCGCCAATCTTATTAAGCCTCTCGTCAGGATCAAACACTATCTAACATCACCCATCAACAAACATCGGCTCAGAGATTGTTACAAAACCAAATGATGAATGTGAAGAACTCAAAGCTTGAAACTTTCAAGAACCCAGATGCTAAATGAACACGGACTAGCTACGCAGCATCAAATCCAGATCCATCAACAAATAAAAATGGCTTTCTCAAAAGCTAACGAGCAGCGAGACCAAGTTATTCAATTTGAGAGAGAAATTAAAATTGATAATACCCAGAGACAAAGAAAGAGAAATAAAATTCTAATAATCGTCACCTCTACTTGCTTTCTGGAAGCTTTGACTGAAAAACTCACAAGGGGACGAAGAAGCTTCGGAGTAAATGAAGAAGAAGAAGAAGAAGAGAAAGAAGGGAGATTGGTTCTGTAAGAAGAACAAGTGAAGTTGAGAGATGAGATAAATGGAGGAGAAGCCGTTGCCATGATAGTCTTGTCTCTCCGTACCTGATTTTCTCTTTGATCGGATATTGCAAACGTGTTTTAAATATATAAATTGGCTAAATGAACCAACACAAATTATATTCTTTGTATCCTCTTTTAAAGGTAAAAAATTGTTGAGTGATGCCCATAGTGAAACAATCATGGAATAAAATCAGTATAGATTTATATTAAAATAAATTTTAGTTATTATGAAGTTATCATAAGAAATTCGATGATAATTATTTATGTACATTCAAATTAATTTTATTTTTACTTTTATAAAATTCTTGTATTTGTGTTAAAACTTCAAAGAATTTAAAATCATAAAAGCCCAAATCAAATTTTATGAAACAAAAGAAAAAAAACAAAGCAATCAACTTTGTTATAAAACAAAGACATGGACTCCTAATGATAAAATGGCAAAATGAAGAGATATCTTCTTATCTCCATAGTATTATTTGAGAAATCAGTTTTATTTTTTTGGTTAATTTACAAATATATCTAAAAAAATATTTTTATTATTTAATTGTCACTATTAGCAATTTTTATTTTTAATAATCTTTTTTCAACCTGCAAAAATAACAAAAAATAAAATATCTATATAATATTTAAAAATATACAGAACACCTTAAAATTAAATATTATCATGCAGTGTGAACAGTATGGATAGAAAAAGATTATAGTGAAAATATATAATATTACACACAGTGCATCTCGAAAGCCTTCTCTTTGATATCTCATTGGATATATAAACATTTGGCCTTAGGTCATGAGCCCATCTCTCCGAGTCATCTCCATCTAGCAGTCCTTCGCTAAGCCATGAAGTTGAACCTCTAATGATTCTGTTAGGTCTCGACCCGTTACAGAGACGTTCAGAACTTCACACTGTGCCTGCTTCACACTGATGTACCAAACTCCGGATATCAACGATCCAACAGGTGTCATCCAAGTTGTGTGATACGTTGAATGTGACACTCGCTCACGCCGAGAGGTTAAGGACACAACGGGTGCAGGCTCAGCCGCGCGATACATTGGTCTTAACTTTACTATTCAATGGGTGTCTGTCATGTTCCGAGCAATACATTGAATTTATCTCTCGCGCACGGTCCAAGGAACCTCACCCATGTATGGATCACACAACACCGCATATGTAACCGTAGTCACATAACATGTTCTTTCTTGATCCATAACATAAATAACCGTAAAAAAGAGTTCAATTTGATCCGGGGATCACAGCAACCGTTTCCACAGTCCACAATATCACATCTGGTAAGAAAGACAACATAAACCCGAGGATTATGTACCTAACCGATACCTGTGAGAGCCGAAACTCACACTGTCAAAACTTATAGTTTATGGGGATCCGAAAATTCTATTTTAAAAGAACTAGAAGACCAAAAATGCAAAAATATATTCTTAATGATATTTTTCGAAAGTACAAGAATAATTGCAAAAGCTGAAAAGTCTTATATTGCAAAAAGCCTTAATACTCGAATTGAGATCCTCTCAACCTAGTACAAGCGTCTATATTTATAGTAGGAGACATAAGGTGCTAAAACTCCTTCTGGGAGATGTGGGACTTTGTTTTCTCCTTCCAGCCGCCGACCTAGTCTTTTGGGCCCGATTCCCGGCCCGAAACCTTCAGCAACCCGTCACATGATTTGATCCTGGTCCGGCCCAACTTTAATGAACAGTAACCGGTGAATAGTAATCCGTGAATAATAAACCGTGAATAGTGAACCGGATATCGATTAAGCTTAAATCGATTTTTCGGTTAACTTTTTCCCGCGTGAATAGTGTTCCGAGCGTTTTACGACTTTTGAGATCGAAACCGCCCGCCAATGCTCATGGGCGGCTGGACAATGCTCATGGGTGGCTGGATGATGCTAATGGGCGGCTGGCCTTGGCTCGCGGGCTCTCAGGATCAGAACGTGCAGACGTCTTGCCTTAGATCGATCCGAGCCGGTAATCATGCTTGAAGGGAGAAGAAGATGGGCGGCTGGACTTGGTACGGGACAAGTCCAGGCGCCGAGTCTCGACTGAGATATGATGGGCGGCTGGACTTAGTCCTGGACAAGTCCAGATGCCGAGTCTCAACTGTGAAATGATGGGCGGCTGGACTTAGTCCGGGACTAGTCTAGACGCCGAGTCTCGACTGAGAGATGATGGGCGGCTGGACTTAATCGGGGACAAGTCTAGACGCCGAGTCTCGACTGAGAGATGATGGGCGGCTGGACTTAATCCGGTATAAGTCCAGACACCGAGAGATGATGGTGGGCGGCTGGACTTAGTCGGGACATTTCCAGACGCCGAGTCTTCAGTGAATGATGATGGGCGGCTGGTCTTACTCCAGACGTCGGGCTGTCCTGATTAAGTGATAGGCTGCTGGCCTCATGCATAGAGCATGGTGATACACGAGTTTTAAACCCTTTTTTCCTACTGCAAGTGCACAGCATACGAAGTAGTATTTAGGGGTCGATCCCACGAAGACCAGTTTCCACACTTTGATATAATGAGCTAAATTAAGAGCTAAGACAATTCAATATGTTTTTGGTTTTTATAAATAACAAATAATAAAAGCAAAATCGGTTGTAAAGATAATTTTAAACAAGCGTTAGGTCAAGGAATATCGCAGGAGATTCAGAGCAAGGATAAACAACTATTCAGGCAATGATTAAGCATAAGTCTAGAACTCAAACACTAAGATAATATCAATCCACTCTCGTGGTATCAATATCTTTGTCTATCAACCTAGAAATCCTAACTCTCGCTGGTACTAGAGATCGTAGACAAGCATTAAGGATAGGTTTGATATGTTCACAATTCTCCAATACATCTACTCTCGCAGGTAATGAATAAATTGTTTACCGATGTTCTTTCTAGCAACCTAGCAACTCTCGCTGTCTAAGTTTAACCCAATATCATAAAATCAAGTGATCAATTCGATCTAAGCATTAAGAACAACAAAGGTGAAGACATTGATTTGAATAGCCTATTTGTGTTTAATCCTAAAGCTCATGAATTCCCTTGACAAACCTTAACCTAACTAAGAGATCTACTCAGACATGATTAAAGAAGAAAACAAAGAGATTATAGAGTTCATCATAAAAGCTTGGATAGATAATGAAAGCTGAAAATAACTTATAAGAACTTAATTAAAGCATAAATATAAGAACTGAAAGTAAAGCATAAATATAAGAACTGAAAGTAAAACTTAAAGCATAAGCATAAATGTATAAAGCTTAAAAGAAACTAAATAAAACTTAATAAAAGCATAAACATAAAAGCTTAAAACTGAAGAAGGAGCAATGCTTTGAAGCTAGAGAAGAGAGAAGGAAGAAGATGATGTGTTTTGAAGCATCAAGAGTGGGTTCATTATATAGGCCAAGGTGAAGGGGAGTAGGTAAGACGGGGAATGGTCGTTCTAGGTGGAGAACGATCGTTCCCAATGGTCGATCCGTAGTAGGTGAGATGGGGATTCGGGGAACGATCGTTCTAGGTGGAGAACGGTCGTTCCGTGCATGGTTGTTGGTGGAGTAGGTGAGGTGTGGAACGATCGTTCTCTTCAGGGAACGGTCGTTCCTCTGCATTTGTCGGCAAGGTTGGTGAAGAGGGGAACGATCGTTCTAGGTGGAGAACGATCGTTCTTCTTCTTCACGGTCGTTCTCTTGTGTTGGTCCTTTTCTCGTTTTTCCATCTTAACTTGACTCGAACATGTCCGTAAACGCCAAACTCCTCCGGAACTCCATAAAATCTGTAAAAAGACTCAAAACAAAAGAAAAAACTCGAAAAGCTAACGAAAGATGCAAATAAAAACTCAAACCGAATACTAAAAACGAATCAAAATACGTTAAAAACACATAATATCACATGGGCGGCTGGCCTCGTCCATAGCCATGTCCCGATATGGTGAGGATGGGCGGATGGCCCTAAGTCGTGTCCATTTCCCTTAAGTTCATCAATCTTCGAGGAGGGGATTTTGACCCCAACAGTTAGCCCCCCAGCCCGTTGCTTACGTGTCAAGAAGCACAGGCGTTTTAATGGAGTGTTTATCGGGATTGATGGATTGAAGGGTATTCGTGTTTGATAAAGGATTTTTTCCATTTTTTTTTAGGCAAAAGTTGAGTAAAGAGAATTTTCCTTTTCGTGTCTGAGATTCGTGGGTGGCTGGCCCGGAATTTGGAAAAAAAATCTAATTCCAAGTTGCGTTAGGATTCGGACCCTCCGGCTGTATATATGCGCACCTCTTTCTTTCTTTTTCCTCACAAATTTTTCGAAAGTCGATTGTATTTTCCTGAATCTGCTACAATGGTTAGGCTATCTCTTCGTGAGAGGAAACAGATGGAGAAAAGTGGGAAAGGAACCGGAGATACGAGTAAGTCGGGAAAGAATCCCGAAAATTAGGCGGCGACTCATTCTTCAGGGTCGGGATTGGCGGCAGTGGTCTAGCCATTCCTCCATCGGAGTGGCCTGCTGACAAGCTACCTTTATCGATCGTTGTGGTTACTCCATTGAAGAAGGAGGTTATTTTGGCGCTGAATATCGCGAGGCGTTTGCCTAAGGTTCAGACAGCGGCTGGCGGAGTTGTATACGGTCTGAACGGCGTGCTGCGCAAAAAACAGACAGGTTGCCCAGCTGATGGCGACACCAAAAGTTCTTCTTCTGAAGGTCCACAGGCGGATTCCTCGCCCGGACTCGCTTTCCTTGAGGCGGTTTGTAAGAATCATCGTCAATCCGCTAGGAGTTTTTCGGTGATCACGGACGCTAGTTTCAAGTTTCCTTCTTGCGATGGTCTGGAAGAATCCGAGAAGTATGAGGAAATAGCCTTGAGTGGGATGAAGGTCCGTTCCTTTTACTCTTGCCTTTTCTGGATCCTTCCTCTTTTTTTTTTTTACTAATCTCGTATATTGTTCGTAGTTCATGTCTTCCGTGAAAAAGTGTGTCAGCTCGTATGAATCAACTATTCGTGGAATTTTCAAACGTGCCGAGGAGGCTAAGGAAGACGCTTGATCAGTAAGGAGAAAAATCGGTGATCTTGAGGCATCAAGTTCGCATCAGGTCGAGTTGCTCGAGAAGCAGCTCGACTCGCCTAGAGGCCAAGGATTCGCATCAGGCCAAGGAATTAAAGGTTTTGAAGGATCAACTAGCCAGCGCGAAGGGTTCGCGTAATTCAAAAGTTCAACGGGCCTACGCAGATGGTCGCAAAGCTTCCGTTACCAAATTTCGCGCCTTCTAGCGAGCTAAGGAAGTTATTGGATCTCTGTTTGAAGCAAGATCTCAGGAAGTGGATTTCGCTCAGATAACGAGTAACCTCGAGCTCGTCGCGTTGCTTCAGGGGATCAAACCTCCCAACTTGGACGAGGAGAAGGCGAAACTGTCCACGTGGAAAGGCGAATTAGACGGGGCTGAAGCTCGATTTGATGAAGTAATTACTAAAGTTCAAAGGAAGATTGACTCTCAGTTGGTTCCGCTTTTTGGAGGTGACAGCGTTCTGGTACCCGAGGTGGGCTTGATGGAGGAAGAGGTTACTTCTCTCGGGGTAGTCGATCTAGCGGGATCAAACGAGTTAGTTTCTGGGATTTCGGACATTGCCGTTGTTAAGGCGTTTGGTCCGGATTCTTGATTTTATAGTTTTTGCTTTTGCCCAGCTTTCTGGATTTCTGTTATACCCGGCCGGATTCATGGTTTGGACTGATTTTGTTTCGTGATTTTAATAAGAGGATGTTTCCAAACTATTCTTCAGTTGAGTGACTACTTTGCTTTTAATCCCGAGCACACGATTGTTTTCTGGGCAAAGATCTCGATAGAGGAAAAGAGGGCGGCTGGCCCATATCTACAGAGGACGGGCGGCTGACCTTTATCGTGAATTGGAGGGCGGCTGGCCCATCTCTTTAAGGAGGATGGGCGGCTGGCCCGTATCGTAGAGTGAAGGGCGGCTGGCCCATCTCTCTAAGGAAGATGGACTGGCCCGTATCGTAAAGTGAAGGGCGGTTGGCCCATCTTTCTAAAGAGGATGGGCGGCTGGCCCATATTTTAAAGTGAAGGGCGGCTGGCCTGTGTCGTAAAGTGAAGGGCGGTTGGCCCATCTCTCTAAGGAGGATGGACGGCTGGCCCGTGTTGTGGAGCAAAGGTTTGGCTTGTTTCGTTTTGAGTTAGGTTGATTAGGGTGCTATACCGGGCGCCCAGATCGAATATTCGGGAGTATCCCTTTCGTGTTATTATACCAGCGAGTTTCGTTGCTGGGTTTAGAGTTTGGTTTGGTGGCTAGTTTGTGAGCGATTTTACGATCTCATACCAGGGCCGGTTTGGTACTTCGTCCCGAGATGTTTAAAACCAGCTTTCCATGTTGGCGTTTGCCGGGTTTGGCGAGCTTATTTTGCGGTTTACGTCCCATAATATCCCAATCTACGAAACACTCCTGAAGATAAGCTAAAATAGAATATCGTCCTGACGGTTCCCGCATTCCCAATCAGATTACGCCTTTCCGACAATTTGTATGGCGCGGTATTTTTATCCGCTTCGGGATGTTGAAAGAACCATGGTTAATAAATCGTCTTGTTGTGATCAGAAACAGACGGTGATAAGTATGCCGAGAGGCGGTTTTAATATATGCCAAGAGGCGATTGGGCGAATTTTTGTGGGAATATATGAGTATACGGACCCACTCCCCCCTAATTTTGTTTAAAAAAAAATGGAAGTAGCTGAACTCGCCAGAAGGCGAGCTGCCTACGAACCCCGTACACAGAGATCAAACCAATTTGTAGTTCTATTTTACAATGATTCTTGTTATCTAGTGATAGTACTTCTTTAGGTGCATCGCGTTCCATGTCCTTGGCACCGGCTTTCCTTCTTTGTTTTCCAGCTCGTATGCTCCTGGGCGGACCACCTTCGTTACACTGTCAAAACTCACACTGTCAAAACTTATATTTTATGGGGATCCGAAAATTCTATTATAAAAGAACTAATGGACAGAAAATGTAAAAAGATATTTTTTTGAAATTTTTCGGAGGTACAAGAATAATTGCAAAAGCTGAAAAGTCTTATATTGCAAAAAGCCTTAATACTCGAATTGGGATCCTCTTAACCTAGTACAAGCGTCTATATTTATACTAGAAGACCTAAGGTGCTAAATCTCCTTTTGGGCGATGTGGGACTTTCCTCTCTCCTTCCAGCCGCCGACCTAGTCTTTTGGGCCCGATTCCCGGCCCGAAACCTTCAGCAATCCGTTACATGATCTGATCCTCGTCCGGCCCAACTTTTAATGAACAGTAACCTGTGAGAGTCTAAACTCACACTGTCAAAACTTATATTTAGTGGGGGCTCGAAATTTCTATTTATAAAGAACTAAAGGACCGAAAATGCAAAAGAGAGATTTTTATTGATATTTTCCGAAAGTACAAGGGCAATTAGCAAAAGCTGAAAAGTCTTAAATTGCTAAAACTCCTAATACTCGGATCTGGGATAGATTTAATCCTTACATGAGCGTATATATATATATACTGATAATCCTAGGAGGCTAAGACTTCAGATTTCCGATGTGGGACTTTGTCCTTCCTTCCCAGCCGCCGACCTAAGCTTTTTGGGCCCGATTTCCGGCCCGAGAGTCTTCTGTGATCCGTCTGCGCGTTCTGACACAAATCTGGCCCGCCGGTGAATAGTAATCGTGAATAGTAAACCGAATCTTGGTTTATATTTAATTCGATTTTTTGGTTAACTTTGTCTCGAGATGAATAGTGTTTTTAGCGGTTTTTCCCGCGTGAACAGCATTCCGAGCGTTTTACGACTTTTGAGATTTGAACCGCCCGTTCTTCACTTGAACTTCCAGCCGCCGGTTTCCGTATTGACCGTATTGACGGCCAGCCGCCGGTTCCTTTGGCTCGTGTGCTCGGCGACTGGTCCACGGACGGCTGAACGTTCGTCACGGTCTTTCGGGAAATGTTTACGGATGTTTTTGGAGTCGGATTGCGCAAATGGATAGTTTTCGGGTCGGTCCGGACTTAGAGTTACGTTTAACGGTCGTTCGACTGGACGATGTTCAGATAACGAGTCTTGACTGAGAAATGATCGTGGGATACCGACTGGTGCATGAAGAAGACCCGGCGGCTGGCCTTATCCCAGCCGCCGGTACTTCATCAAGCAACATCCGGCGGCTGGGATAAGGCCAGCCGCCGGTTGCGGCATGAAGAGGACCCGGCGGCTGGCCTTCTCCCAGCCGCCGGTTGCAGCATGAAGAGGACCCGGCGGCTGGCCTTATCCCAGCCGCCGGTCGATGCTCGGTGAAGGCTCGGCGGCTGGCCTTGTCCCAACCGCCGGATGATGCTCAGTGAAGATCCGGCGGCTGGCCTCATCCCAGCCGCCGGATGTTGCTTGATGAAGTACCGGCGGCTGGCCTTAGCCCAGCCGCCGGTTCATTTCTCGGACGGGTCGTGGGCAGTTGGCCTTAGTTCGTCCGGTCCATGTTAGGAGTAAGTTCCATTTGATCTTTGACCTTGACTTCTTGTTCCGTCAATCTTCGAGGAGGGGATTTTGACCCCAACGATGAGCTTTAAGTCGAGGTTTTATCAGGATTGATCGGAACGGGAAATTTTCCTTTTCTCTTCTCTTTCCTCTTTTTGTAGATAAAATTTCCTTTTTCGCGTGAAAGACTTGTTGCTTGTTGGCTCGAAATTGGAAAGACTCAATTCCTACTAGGACTCGAACCGTCCGACTATATATATGGACCTTTCCTTCTTCTTTTTCCTCACGAGTTCTTTCTCTAGTCGAGTGCTCTTCCGTCTCTTTGAATTTAATATA
This sequence comes from Isatis tinctoria, assembly GCA_010577795.1. Classification (NCBI taxonomy): domain Eukaryota; kingdom Viridiplantae; phylum Streptophyta; class Magnoliopsida; order Brassicales; family Brassicaceae; genus Isatis; species Isatis tinctoria. Next base: position 15,678,127 of record CM021247.1, on the reverse strand, counting down.
ATGGTTAGGCAATCTTTTTGCGAGAGGAGGCAGATGGAGAAGAAAGTTGAGGTAAACAAGCTTGGAAAAGATCCCAAGGATAAGACGGCGGCCGGCCCTTCGGGATCGGGATTGGCGGACGGCAGTCATGCCATCCCTCCACCCGAGTGGCCAGCGGATAAGTTGGCGGCATCCACCGTTGTGGTCACTCCTCTGAAGAAGGAGGCTATTCTTGAACGAAGTATCGCGAGACGTTTACCCAAGGCTAAAGCGGCGGCTGGCGGGATCACCTATGGTCTGAGCGATGAAGACGACCTGTTGCGCCAAAAGTAGGCGGATTGCCTTGCTGAGCTCGGAGCGAAAAATTCTTCTTCCGAGGTTCGGCGTATAGATCCTTCGCCAGGGCTTGCTTTTCCTGAAGCTGTTTGTAGAAATCGTCGTCTGTCTGCTAGGAGTTTTTCGGTGATCACAGATGCTAGTTTCAAGTTTCCTTCTTGTGACAGTCTGGACGAGCATGAGAAGTATGAGGATATGGCCCTGAGCGGAATGAAGGTTTACCTATTATTCTCTCTTTTTCTCTTTTTTTTTTTTTTTTTTTTGTTTTTTGCTGACTCCCCTTCTTTTTTTTTTTAGTTTATGTCTTCCGTGAACAAGTGCATCAGCACGTATGATGCTTCTGTCCGCGGAATCCGCAAGCGTGCCGAGGATGCTCGGGAGGATACTCGGATGGTAAGGAGAAAACTCAACGAACTCGAGGCGGCATCTTCGCATCAGGTCAAGTCACTCGAGAAGGAGCTTGCTTCATTGCGCGCGGAAAGAGTCGAGGCGTTGCAGTTCAAGACCCGTCAAGAGGCCAAAGACGCGCGTCAAGCTAAGGAGATACAGACTTTGAAAGACCAGATGGCCAGTGTGAAGGCGGCGCGCAACTCGAAGGTGCAGCGGGCTTATGCGGATGGGCGCAAGGCTTCCGTCGCAAAATTCTGCGACTTCTTGGATGTGCTAAAGGAAGATCTTGGATCTTTGTCTGAGTCTAGGAATCAGGAAGTGGATTTGGCTCAGATAGAGAGTAATATCGAACTTGTCGCGTTGCTATAGGGGACTGATCCTCCCAGCTTGGATGAGGAGGAGGTGAAATTGTCCACATGGATGAACGAGTTTGACAAGTCTGCGGCTCGGTTTGATGATGTGATCGCCCGAGTTCGTGGGAAGATTGACTCCCAGTTGTGTCCAGCTCATAGGGATGACAATGTTTCAATACCCATGGAAATATCTGTCGAAGAAGAGGCTACTTCTCTCGGGGTGGTTGACCTGCCGGGGTCGAATGAGTCTGTTCCCGGAATCTCGGATATTGCTGTTGCCAAAGCGTTTGGCTCAGATTCTTGACCTCGCGACAATCTTTTTTTCTAGTAATTTTCGAGTTTTTGGTAGTTCTTGGATTTTGTTTATAAGATTTATGTTATATATGGCCTGATTTCTGGTCTGGACTGGTTTTTTCCTTATTTTGAGATTTCAATAAGATAAGCTTCCGAAATTCGAGTTTTGCCGTATACTTTTATTTTGTGCAAAGGTCCAGGTTGGGTGATCGTGGGCGGCTGGGCTTAGTCCGAGACAATCCCGGCCGCCGTGTATTGATATGGAGAGGATGCTGGATTGATCTTAGGCGGCTGGCAATGTCCCAGCCGCCGGGTCGTGTGGTGGATTGATCTCGGGCGGCCGACAATGTCCCAGCCACCTGATCATGCTAGATTGATCTTGGGCGGCTGGCAATGTCCCAGCCGCCGGATCATGCTAGATCAATCTCGGGCGGCTGGCGATGTCCCAGCCTCCGGATCATGCTGGATTGATCTTAGGCGGCTGGCAATGTCCCAGCCGCCGGATCATGCTAGATCGATCTCGGGCGGCTGGCGATGTCCCAGCCGCCGGATCATGCTGGATTGATCCCGGGCGGCTGGCAATGTCCCAGCCGCCAGGTCGTGTCTTTCGAAGCGGGCTGCTAGCCATTTGTACGATTGGCCCGTTTGTTTAGTGAGACTGGGCAGCTGGCCGGTTTCTTTAAAGAGGCCAAGCAGTCCATTTTTTTTTAAAAGATCGGGCGGTCCGTTTATCTGAAGAGATCGGGCGGCCCACCTATCTGAAGTTGTTGGGCGGCCCGTTTATCTGACTGGATTGGGCGGATGACCTTCTTCATATTGATTCGTTTTTGCTTGCTTAGTTCGGTCGGGTTGACCGGGGCGCTGTTCCGGGCGCTCAGACCTGATTGTTCGGGAAGAGTTCCCCTTGTGTTATTCGACCAGCGGAGTTAGCCGCTGGGTTTGGAGTTTCGTTTAGTTGCTAGTTTCCGGACGAGTTTATGATCTCATACCAGGGCCGGTTTGATACTTCGTGGTGAGATGTCTAAGACCAGCGTTCCATGTTGGCGTTTACTGGGTTTAAAGAGTTCATTTCGTGATTCACGCTTCGCATTTTCTACCTATGCGGGGCGTTTAGTGGAAATGAACTAAATTGAACATCGTCTCAAACGTTTCCTGCCAGGATCGCGGAATGTCAGGTTACGCCTTTCGGATGTTAGTCCGGAAATTTGTATAGCGCGCTACGTTTATCCGCTTTGGGATGTATAAAGAACCATGGTTAAAAGGATCGTCCCGTTGTGATCAGCAACAGACGGTGGCATGCTTGCCAAGGCGTGTGTTTTTATGTGCGCCAAGGGGCGATGGCATTTGTTGTGCCCTAATGATGGGTGATATCGTTTAAGTTAGAGATTTGTTATGACTCGTCAAGTTTCAATGTTCGTTTTCTCGGGTTTTTTTTTAGGTCTATTCGCTTTCCGGATCAGGTTTCGAGATGCTAAGTCTCAATGTTTGTCGGAATGGTGTTCAGAAAACCTTTCAAGCTATGGATGTGTTATGAGATGCTAAGTCCCAATGTCCATCTTCTTGATTTTCTTCCGAAAATTTGGGAATATGTATATACAGACCCACTCCCCCCTTGAAAATTATAAAGTAAAAATAGCTGAACTCGTCGGAAGACGAGTTGCCTACGTACCCTGAATGTACGGATCAAGCCGGTTCGTAGTTCCATTTTATAACGTCTAGTGATAATACTTCTTTAGGTGCATCGCGTTCCATGTAGTTGGGACTGGCTTTCCTTCTTTGTTTTCCAGCTCGTATGCTCATGGGCGGACCACCTTTGCTACTTTGTACAGTCCTTCCCATTTTGCACCTAGCTTCCCTGCATTCGGCTCCGCGGTGTTCTGAAAAACTTTGCGGAGGACGAGGTCTCCTTCCTTGAATTTGCGGCTTCGCACGTTTGAGTTGTAGTATTTGGCCGATGCTTGTTGATAGTTTTGAATGCGGATGAGCGCTTGATCCCGTCTTTCGTTTATTAGGTCCAGTTCGTCTAACATCATCAGATGGTTAAGGCCTTCCTGTCCGGCAAGAGCCTTCGTCTGACGCCGGGGAAGTCTACTTCCGACGGTATAACGCATTCGGCACCGTAGACCAGTGCGAATGGCGTTTCTCCGGTTGCACGTCTTGGAGTTGTCCGGTGGGACCAGAGTACTCCTTCGAGTTCGTCCGCCCATCGCCCTTTCTTCTCGTCGAGACGCTTTTTGAGTCCGTCAACGATTGTCTTGTTGGCTGCTTCGGCCTGGCCATTACCCTGCGGATAACGCGGCGTTGACTTGCTCAGGCGTATCTTCCACTTTTCGTAAAATCCTTCGAAGCGGGTGGAAATGAATTGAGAACCGTTGTCCGTGACAATCTCGTAAGGGACTCCGTGCCGGCATATGATGTTTTTCCAGACGAAATGCTCCACTTGAACGTCCTTGATACTAGCGTACGAATCCGCTTCGACCCACTTCGAGAAGTAGTCTGTCAGGACAAGTAGGAACCTTTTTTTCTTTGCTTTATGCATTGGCCCCACAATGTCCATTGACCACCTCATGAATGGGTATGGCGCGGAAATTGATGAGAGTAGTTCTGCGGGCTGATGGATCACTGGTGCGTGCCTTTGGCATTTTTCGCACTTGAGGGAGAACTTCTCGCAATCTTTTATCATGGTTGGCCAATAGTGTCCATGCCGCTTGATTTTGATTGCAAGGGCTCTTCCTCCGGAGTGATTTCCGCACGATCCGCTATGGACTTCCTCCATAATTCGTCTTGCCTCTTCTTTTTCCACGCAGATCATTAATGGTCCCGAGATCCTCCATTTGTAGAGGTTGCCGTCGAGGAGAACGAAGCGGGCCGCTTGGGCCTTAAGCTTTCGTGCAGCCCACTTGTCTGCCGGGACTTCCCCGTCCACGATGTATGTTCTTATCGGAGCCATCCATCCACGATCGCAGGCATACTCTTCCGTCGGACCAGTTGCTAACTCTTCTTCCGGAGGTTCTTCCTCGTCTTCACCTTCTGGCAGTTGTATAAGATTGATGACTTGTGGTGGATCGACGCTCGGTTGCTCTATGAACTCGACGGGAATGATTCGCCTTTCTCCCGGGGCAGATGTTGACGCCAGGGCCGCCAATGCATCGGCCGGAGCGTTTTCTCCCCATGGGATCCTTGTGAGTTCGAATTTTTCGAATCGCTTTGCAAGCTCCCGGACAATTCTGATATATGCTTCCATCCGGTCGTCTTTTGCTTCATAGTCCCCGCTGAATTGGTTTGCCACCAGCTGGGAATCGGAAAATGCTCGCAGATTTTGGATCTTGAGTCCGAGGGCAAGTTTTAGTCCAGCGATCAAGGCTTCATACTCCGCTTCGTTGTTGGAAGCGTTGAAGAGCAACCTGAACGACTGTTCTAGGATTTCCCCAGTTGGTGACGTTAACCGCACCCCGACTCCCGAACCTTGCTTCGATGAAGACCCATCTGCGTGGAGAATCCACGTCGAATCTGACGTTGGTTCATTAACGCCTGCGGTCGGGAGTTCGATCAAGAAATCTGCAAGGACTTACGATTTCGCGCATGTCCTGCTCCGATACTCGATATCATACTCGCTTAATTCTACCGCCCATTTTGCCAGACGTCCCGATTGACTGGGACTATGCAAGATCATTCTGAGCGGAAAAACCGTGAGTAAAATGATCGTGTGCGATTGGAAATAAGGTCTCAATTTCCGAGCTCACATCACCACTGCCAAGGCCGCTTTCTCCATTAGTGGGTATCGAGTTTCCGCGTCCTTCAAGGTCTGACTCACGTAGAAGACCGGTTTTTGTTCGTTGCGATCTTCTCTTATCAGCAGTCCGCTTACCGCCGTTGATGATACCGCCGTATACAGAAAATGGGGCTCTCCTTCGACCGGCTTCGAAAGTACGGGCGGGATTGCCAGGTATTTCTTTAGTTCTTGGAATGCCTGTTCGCATTTCTCTGTCCACTCAAACTTTTTGTTTCCTCTGAGTGTGTCGTAGAAAGGCAAACATTTGTCCGTCGACCTCGAGATGAACCGGTTTAGCGTCGCAACCCGTACGGTTAATCTTTGGATTTCTCTCTTAGTTTTTGGTGAGGCCATCTCTATCAGGGCATTAATTTGCTTTGGGTTTGCTTCTATCCCTCGATGAGTTACCAGATACCCGAGGAATTCGCCGGATGCTACTCCGAATCTGCACTTTGCCGGGTTTAACTTCATGTTGTGCCGGTTGAGTTGTTCAAAGCATTCCCGCAAGTGTTTCACGTGGTGTTTCTCCTCCAATGACTTGACCAACATATCGTCGATGTAGACTTCCATCGTTCTTCCGAGTTGTTCGGCGAACATTTTGTTGACAAGCCTTTGGTATGTTGCGCCCGCATTCTTTAATCTGAAGGACATTACTTTATAGCAATATGTTCCGCGATCGGTGATGAACGCAGTCTTGTCTCGATCGTCGGGGTTCATCATGATCTGATTATATCCGGAAAAAGCATCCATGAACGATAGCAGCTTGTTCACTGCCGTTGCTTCGACTAATAGATCGATGTGCGGAAGAGGAAAGCTGTCTTTTGGACACGCTTTATTTAGGTCCGTGAAATCGACGCAAACTCGCCGTTTTCTATTCTTCTTTTTCACTACTACCGGATTCGCTAGCCAGTCGGGATATTTCACTTCCATGATTGATCCGACTTTGAGCAATCTCTCTACTTCATCGTTCGCCGCCTGGGCGCGCTCTGGTCCGAATTTCCGTCTTTTCTGCTTCACCGGTTTGAACGTCGGATCCACGTTGAGTTCATGGCTTGTGATGCCGATGTCGATCCCGGGCATATCTTTTGCTACCCACGCGAATGACCCGGCGTTCTCCTTTAACAAGGTGATCAACTCCGTCTTGACCGGGTCCTGTAATTTGCTCCAATCTCCGTACATCGCTTAGGATTCGTTTCGTCTATGTTGACCGAAATCACTGGTTCGCACGGGGGATCCTTCTCCGTCTCCGGGGATTCTTCGATTTGTAACTTTTGTTCGAGTTTCGCAAGCTGCCGCTCTTCTCTTCCGTTCTCGGACTTTGTCCGGTGGTGGGAATCGGTTACCGGCTTTCTCAACCTGTGTTCTGTTAAGAAACAAGCTCGAGAATCTTTCTGCCGTCCCCAGATCGTTTCCACTCCGGTTGGAGTTGGGAATTTCAGGCACAGGTGGTAAGTTGACAGGATGGCCTTCATTGAGTTCAGCCACGGTGTTCCCACGATTGCATCGCAGATTCGCAGACAATCAATCACCGAGAACTTCGTGTCCTTCTCCACCCCTTTCGCTTTCACGGGGAGTCGGATCGTCCCTATTGTCATTGTCGTCCTTCCGGAGAAACCAGTCAACGGTTTTGGATGGGTTATGAGATGCTGGGTCTCAATATTCATCCTCCGAAGGGTTTCCAGGAATATGACGTTCACCGTTCCTCCTCTGTCGACTAATACTCTTGGTATCTCATATCCTCCGATTGAAAGATTGATCACGAGAAGATCGTTGTGTGGATGGTTTATTCGGTGGCTTCTCCTTCTCGGAAAGTCATCATCCGGCCACGGCTACCATCCACGGAACTCCAATCCATTGATGCTCCGGTCATTGTCTTCTTTTCCGTATCCTCTCGTTCTAAGAGTTGAGAATATTTCTCGTCCCCACAGACAGCGCCAAACTGTGAGAGCCTAAACTCACACTGTCAAAACTTATATTTAGTGGGTGCTCGAAAATTCTATTTATAAAGAACTAAAGGACCGAAAATACAAAAGAGAGATTTTTATTGATATTTTCCGAAAGTACAAGGGCAATTAGCAAAAGCTGAAAAGTCTTAAATTGCTAAAACTCCTAATACTCGGATCTGGGACAGATTTAATCCTTACATGAGCGTACATATATATACTGATAATCCTAGGAGGCTAAGACTTCAGATTTCCGATGTGGGACTTTGTCCTTCCTTCCCAGCCGCCGACCTAAGCTTTTTGGGCCCGATTTCCGGCCCGAGAGTCTTTCGTGATCCGTCTGCGCGTTCTGACCTAAATCTGGCCCGCCGGTGAATAGTAATCATGAATAGTAAACCGAATCTTGGTTTATACTTAATTCGATTTTTTGGTTAACTTTGTCTCAAGATGAATAATGTTTTTAGCGGTTTTTTCCGCGTGAACAGCATTCCGAGCGTTTTACGACTTTTGAGATTTGAACCGCCCGTTCTTCACTTGAACTTCCAGCCGCCGGTTTCCGTATTGACGGCCAGCCGCCGGTTCCTTTGGCTTGTGTGCTCGGCGACTGGTCCACGGACGGCTGAACGTTCGTAACGGTCTTTCGGGAAATGTTTACGGACGTTTTTGGAGTCGGATTGCGCAAATGGATAGTCTTCGGGTCGGTCCGGACTTAGAGTTACGTTTAACGGTCGTTCGACTGGACGATGTTCAGATAACGAGTCTTGACTGAGAAATGATCGTGGGATACCGACTGGTGCATGAAGAAGACCCGGCGGCTGGCCTTATCCCAGCCGCCGGTTGTGACTTTATTAAGATCCGACGGCTGGCCTTATCCCAGCCGCCGGTTGCGGCATGAAGAGGACCCGGCGGCTGGCCTTATCCCAGACGCCGGTTGCAGCATGAAGAGGACCCGGCGGCTGGCCTTATCCCAGCCGCCGGTTGATGCTCGGTGAAGGCCCGGCGGCTGGCCTTGTCCCAACCGCCGGATGATGCCCGGTGAAGATCCGGCGGCTGGCCTCATCCCAGCCGCCGGATGTTGCTTGATGAAGATCCGGCGGCTGGCCTTATCCCAGCCGCCGGATGTTGCTTGACGAAGACCCGGCGGCTGGCCTTATCCCAGCCGCCGGATTTTGCTTGATGAAGACCCGGCGGCTGGCCTTATCCCAGCCGCTGGTTCATTTCCCGGACGGGTCGTGGGCAGTTGGCCAGTTCGTCCGGTCCATGTTAGGAGTAAGTTCCATTTGATCGTTGACCTTGACTTCTCGTTCCGTCAATCTTCGAGGAGGGGATTTTGACCCCAACATAACCAGTGAATAGTAATCCATGAATAATAAATCGTGAATAGTGAACCGGATATCGATTAAGCTTAAATCGATTTTTTGGTTAACTTTTTCTCGTGTGAATAGTGTTCTGAGCGTTTTACGACTTTTGACATAGAACCGCCTGCCTTGTCCTTTAGATCTCCAGCCGCCCGTTTTCATGTTGACGGCCAGCCGCCCGTTTCGTGGCTTGTATTCATGGGTGGCTGGACAATGCTCACGAGCGGCCGGACAATGCTCATGGGCGGCTAGACAATGCTCATCGGCGGGTGGCCTTGGTTGCGGGCGCTCGGGATCAGAACGTGCAGACGTCTTGCCTTAGATCGATCCGAACCGGTAATCATGCTTGAAGGGAGGAGAAGATGGGCGGCTGGACTTGGTCCGAGACAAGTCCAGGCGCCGAATCTCGACTGAGATATGATGGGCAGCTGGACTTAGTCTTGGACAAGTCCACACGCCGAGTCTCGACTGAGAGATGATGGGCATCTGGAGTTAGTCTAGGATAAGTCCAGACGCCGAGTCTCGACTGAGAGATGATGGGCGGCTGGACTTAATCCGGGATAAGTTCAGATGCCGAGAGATGATGGTGGGCGGCTGGGCTTAGTCCGGGACAAGTCCAGACGCTGAGTCTTCAGTGAATGATGATGGGCTGCTGGTCTTACTCCAGAAGCCGGGCTGTCCTGATTAAGTGATAGGCTGCTGGCCTTATGCATAGAGCATGGGCGGCTGGCCTCGTCCATAGCCATGTCCCGATATGGTGAGGATGGGCGGCTGGCCCTAATTTGTGTCAATTTCCCTTAAGTTCATCAATTTTCGAGGAGAGAATTTTGACCCCAACAATACCTTACCCATCGGGTTACAAAGCTCACGGAAGTTAACTCAACTGCAGCTATCCTACAATAAAGGTTAGATTCACAAGCATCAGCATGGATCCACGACTAAATAACCATGGTAACACACAATACTAACTCCACCGTGCGGAGAACTTGTACCGCATACACCGTAAGTCATATTGAATCGGAACCAGCCATTAAACACAAAAATGCAAACAAACAAACACACAATCACTTCACGAATGACTATGCAAACAAAGAAAATCTTATACCAACGAGACAGGACCATGAATACAACCGCTAGCCCATTCCTCATTGGGAAACATCACGGTTGCAACATGAGTTTGGCTACGTTGGCCTACTTATACCGGGAGCTCACCTTCAAAATGATGACACTAGACTGGAATCCAACACAGCGCGAGCTTCGCCTAATCTCTCACACGCTTACTATATCTCAAATTTCTTTTTTGTCTGGTTTTTTTTTCTAATTGCCATCGAATGGAGCGAATGGGAGAGGTTCAGTATTTATTGAGAGTTTTCCTATTATGATCTAACTAAGGAGGATAGCAAAAATATGTATTCATCTCGTCCAAATCCAACTAGCCGACCATAGGCTTGCAGCATCACCTCTTATAGGTCTTAGGCTTGACAGAAATCATATTTAGGGTGAAGACGCTTCACAGCTAATCAGGGTTTTATCATTTTTACCTTTTATTTTATCCTTCTCCTTGTTTTATTCCATGGGCAGATCTTTTAACAGCTTGCCTGAGTCTTCTCAACATCCTTAGCTCCTCTCAGGCCTAGAGTGATGACGTTTTGATCCGATGTACATTAGCTTCGGTAATTAATGTTTCCACTGATTGTTAATTCATCTTCTTCAATCAGAATGTCCTTCTAGGTGTCCTTAGAAACTGTGCAAAGTTTCATTCCATTTGGACTGGTGCCGCTTGGTCATTTGAATTAAGTAGCTCGAAATTTTCTTTTTCGAGTTTTTATCGAATTCTCCGATTTTTAATTTATGCAGGTGAATTTTTCTTGAGCTGATTCTTTTTGAAATGGATCCAGTAATATCTTTAGTGTCTTCAGGAAAGTCCCAGAATTTTTGAACTGTTTGAACCGGTCTGCATAATTTATTTTCAACTCAGGTATTTATAGCTCTTAGATTATGGTATTACACTCCTGCCATTCGTCTTCAGTACATTGTTGGTTCATTTTTGGGTAAAATACCGAACTACAGACATATCTAGAGCGTCCATAACTATATGTGGGGAAAGGGAAGTAGTTGGAGATTCATCTCAACCCCTGTAACCGATCTATGCTTTTTCCTATCCCCTACGATTTCATTCGATCAAAAATTCTTGAAAAAAAGCTTTGGTATGTAGACTCGTCCAGTTCTATGTTGCGCAATGGGGTTCTACTTCAGCTAATGTTATCCCGGAGATTACATCTATCCCATTATGGGTTCACTTACATTGAGTGCAGTTTGACTTGAGAACCAAAGAGGGACTGAGTTTACCGGCTGGTCTTTTTGGTGAGCCAATTGAAACTGACGACTACACACAAAAAACATCAGCAACTTGAATGTGGCACATGTCACGGTTGAAGCCAACTTAAAGAGTGCACTATCCTCGAGCGGCGAGTTGATAAGGGAAAATGGCGAGATTATCACAATCGACATAGATTCCTCCATCATGTATTCATTGCCAAGAGATTGGGCACATCGCTAAAAACTGCCTCAAAAGCCTCACTCCACCTCCGAGTGTTCCTCCTCCTCCATCTACCTCGAGCGAAAAGATGACAATGGATCTGGTTCGCCAAGAGAATTCTAAGACCCCTACCTCTACCCCGACTTTGGTTCCTGCTTCCTCATTACCCCGCCCCTCGGACTGGCTGGTACTTCAGTCCTTCCCTTACCATCCATCCCCACAGCGGCTTCAAACATCTCAGACCCAGCCATAGCCATCCTGAATTTTTCTGCTTCAACCACTGTCTCTCCATCCTTTAAATTCCCCCTTTCACACCATTCTCACCCTACTACATCTCTTACTTTAATTTTCACCGCCACTGTCACATCTGCAACTCCTAAAACGTCTTTAGCCTCTAAAAAGGCATCCGTCCCTTCAAGTCATACCCTACAAACCACTGACAACTCCCTCCTTCCACATCAACCTCCTCCCTCTCCACTTATACCATTAACCCTCATCCTCATTCTGACCTTTAGGCACCTGTTTCTCAAACTGGAGACCCTCCTGGGGTTTCTCCCTCTTTTGATTAATGAGTACAAAACTCAGCTTTTGGAATGCTCGTGGTCTGAATGACTCTGATAAACACTTGCCTTTCAGGAAATGGTTAAGTCACAATCACACCATTTTTGGTACTATTTGAGAATCTCACATCAAGGATCCCAATCTTACCCAAATCACGTCAAAGGTCTGTAACAGCGGAAAATATTTGTCTAATCACGCATCTGATGCCTACGGTCGAATCATTATCATCTGGAAGCTACCAGCTGATGTTCGTATTCTCTCCCATTCTAAACAGTCTGTTACTTGTGAAGTTCTCTTCCCCTTAAGCCTGTGTTGTATCTGTACTGCTGTATATGCCTCTAATCTCCCTGAAGCGAGATCTTATCTATGGGTTGAACTCACTACTTTGCATCAGCGTTACTCTCTTGATGCTACTCCTTGGGTTGTTGGAGGAGATTTTATTCAAATTTTCCACCCTTCTAAGCATTCCTCTTCCTCAATCAACACTTTATCTCCGACAATGATTGATCTAAGAGATTGCTTCCTAAAAGCAGGCTTATTTGATCTCCGATATCACGGGCACTTCGACACTTGGTCAAACAATCGACCTCTCAACCCCAATTACAAAGAAATTAGATAGACTCCTTTTCATGCAGTCTTGGATCTCTTCTTTTCCCTCCAGCCTCGCAACCTTCCTCCCACCAGAATTCTATGACCACTGCCCATGCCTCCTAGAATTTGCATGCCCTCTACCTATTGCTGGTGCCAAACCCTTTTAATTTCATTTATCAACTACTTAACTAAGCACCTCTGTTTCCTTGCCACAATTGAGGATGTTTCGATTCAGGCCTGAAGCAATATTGCTACCACTCTAGCGGAACTTGTCTGGAAACTTAAATCACTAAAGAGTGTACTAAGAGTCATTAATCGAGAGAATTTTTCTTCAATTCAAAAGAGATTTTTAGATGCTAACCGTTTGCTTAAAGATGTGTAGGTACGTGCTATGAGTAACCCTTCTCCTAGTCTCTTCCAAGAGGAGCGAAACCTTCACCAAAGTGGGAGTTCCTCCGTTCCCTTGAGGAAGCTTACGTCCGGCAAAAATCCAACATAAACTGGCTGAAGGAAGGCAACTTGAAACCCTCATACTTCCACTGTGTCTGAAAAGTGCAAACCGCAGTGAATTATATTCGATCCTTCCTCCTACCCTTAGGCGTTCTCCTTACTAATCCTTATGACATGTGAGTGCATGCGATCGAACACTTCAAAAGCATTCTTGCCCGGGAAACAGCTTCTGGATCTCGTACCACAACGAACTGGTTTGCTCACCTCCTATTTTCCGTTGCTCTACGGTACAAAAGGCATGTCTATCCACTGCTTATATTGCCGCAAAGATCACTTAGGCAGTATTATCATTGAATCCTAGCAAGGCTGGGGCCTGATGGTTTCACCTTGGGTTTTTTTCAAGGCAGCGTGGTGTTTAATTGGATCCGAAGTCCTTACTTCTGTTTAAGCATTCTTCAGAACGTTCTTTCGGCCAACAGCTATCAACTCAACGATTCTTACCTTAATCCCTAAGTATCCTGGTGCTTCTGCCATAGGGGACTATCGTCCCATCTCATGTTTCACTACTATCTACAAGGCCATTTGAAGCTCCTCGTTGCAAAGCTGAAACCCATCCTCCCTAATCTTATCCTATCCAACCAGACTGCATTTGTTCAAGGCCTATTACTAGTTGAAAACATAATCTTGGCTACAGAAGTGGTGAACAGCTACCATCTCGATAAAGGGGCACCAAAGATTACAATTAAGGTTGATATTGCCAAGGCTTTCGGTACAGTTAATTGGGATTTCAATTTAATGTGTCTTGCGTCTCTTGACATTCCACAGTAGCTTTTGAACTGGCTTTGCCCTTGTGTTTCTACTTCGAGTTTCACAGTTGGGTTCAACGACACGGTTCAAGGCAAATTCAGAGAAAAGAGAGGCTTGCGCCAGGGAAATGCTCTCCCCCTTATCTCTTTGTAATTTCCATGAACTGTCTCTCCCACCTTCTCAATCAAGCGGCTGAAGCAGAAAAAATCAAATACCATTCCAAATGTCAGGCCACCAAGCTTACTCATCTTTGCTTTGGGGACGATCTTCTAATCTTCAGTTCAAGGTATCCTATCAGTTCTCAAGAAATTTAAACTCCTTTCTGGACTAGCTGTGAGCATTCAGAACACTTCATTTTTCTCTTCGGAAGTCTCCCAAAGTGACTTTGAGCATATTTCAACCACCATGGTTCTCAGCTATGGGACGTTGCCAGTTCACTATCTTGGTGTTCCTCTTTGCACGACCAAGCTATCTTTATCCCCTTGTGCTCCTCTCCTCCAGCATATCAAAAGTAAATTAACCTCTTGGAGCGCTCGTTCCCTTTCTTTTGCGGGACACATGCTCCTTCTCAAAACAGTCATCTCTGGCATCACCAACTTCTGGACCTCGATATTTGTCCTCCCAAAGGCTTGCATCTCCACGATTGATTCGATTTGTAGTGCATTTCTCTGGTATGGCTCTTTAGCAGGTGGTCACTCAACAAGGATGGCGTGGGAAACAGTTACTCTTGCCAAATACGAGGGAGGATTGTGTTGTCGTGATCTCACCTCCTGGAATATAGCTTCCCTCCTTAAATTCATCTTGCTCCTGTTCTCTAGCGCTGGCTCGATCTGGATTGCTTGGTTCTTGAAAGAAGTTCTTTAAGGCTCACTTAGTTATTTTTGGACCATAAAGCCTAATCAGAAGTTTTCTTGGTTGGCCAATAAGCTCATCAAATCTATACACTTGGTTTATGATTGGATCAAGATAATTGTTGGGTCGAAGAAGTCTGCCCGCTTCTGGAGTGACAACTGGTCACCATTTGGCAATCTTAGAGAGTACATATCGCCTGCCATTACTTCTACCATGTGTATTCAACCTAATGCAACTATATCCCAACTATTCGCTAACGGTTACTGGGTTATCCAACATGCGCGTTTCGATAATTAGGTCTTACTGCTATCCTACCTTTCTACTCTTTCTCTAACTGATCTGTCGGACTCTTATAATTGGATTGTGGCTGAAAGTAAATGGAACAAATATAACACTAGCCAAGTCTACAACCTTCTCAAAGAGCATCCACTACAAGAAGGAGTGTCAATTTCCACAGCCATAATAGTGGGAAAGTTGTGGGAAACTATGTTTCCCACTGATTTCCGACCAAAGCAGGTTGTATGGGATCGTTAGTCGAAAATCGGATATTATTGAAAAACGGTGGGAACTTTCCCACCGATATTTGTCGGTGGTTAATCTATCGAAAATTATCGGTGGGAAATCTGATGGAAATTACCCACAGTTTTCCTTCTAATTCCCAACAAATATCTTCGGTTGGAAATTTGTGGGAAATGTTTTACCACCGTTATTTATCGGTCGTAAATCTGTGGAAAATTATCCGTGAGAAATTTGAGTGAAACTACCAATCGTTTTCCTTCTCATTCCTAACAAAAATATTTTGTTGAAAAGCTGTAGGAAGTGTTTTACCACCATTTTCAATAGATTTTTTAAAAAAAATTCCAACTAAGATCCGACAGAATAATAAAATAAGAAAAAAATAATTAATATGAATTTTGGAATTAGAAAATATTCTATTACCTCAAAGAACATTTTAATTCATAAAGCATTAAATATTCACAAAATATCAAATATTAAAATTCTCCTTACATATTACTAATTAAACATTAAGCATTCAAAAAAACATCTTTAACCTTGAACCACCTTCAACCTTGAGTCTCATCTTCATCATCTGAGGTTTGGGGTGCACTACAAGAAAACGTTGAAATTCCGATGGAAATTCCGAGGGAAAATGAGTTCGTCGGAATTTTCCGACGAAAAACCGAGGAAACTCCGAGAAGTGTGTTTTCCTCGGAATTTCGTCGGAAATTTCCGAGGACATCATGTTTCCTCGGAATATTCCGACGACATTCCGAGGAAATGATGTCCGTGGGAAATTTCCGACGGATATTTGTAAGATACCGAGGGTTAGAGACCCGTTGGGAGAGCCGTTGGGATATTTCCAGAATTCCGAGGAAATAGCGAGGAAAAGTTGTTTTTCCTCAGAATTTCCTCGGAATTTCCTCAGTATGTCGGAGCCGTTAGAGACCCGTTAGGAGAGCCGTTGGGATATTTCAAGAATTCCGAGGAAAAACCGAGGAATTGTTATTTTTCCCCGGAATTTCCTAGGAATTTCGTCAGTATCTCGGGAGGATTTATCTATAAACATCCACCCCTCTTCCTCCTCATTCACTCCATTTCATCTTCTTTCCTCCCTCTATCTTTACACACGATTTTTGTTTTTAAAAAATGTCTTCGTCAAATTATTATCGATCTTGGATGGATCGACCTCATTTGGATCCGAAGACGAAATTGCTTACGAAAGAATACGAACGAGGTGTGAAGGAATTCATGGGGTTAGTTAAACGACAACCGGGAGCCGAAACAGGTAAGTTAAGATGTCCTTGCTCTAATTGTAAAAATAGAAAGGTTATTAAAGAGTTGGATGTTTGGACACATATATTTTTAAATGGGTTTACACGAAGTTACAAAATTTGGTATCATCACGGGGAAACCGGATATGAACCTGGTAGTACTAGCGAACCTCGGCCGGCGGTTAGATTAGAAGAACCAATTAGAACGGATTTAGAGTATGGTGTAGGTATTGAGCAGATGGTAAATGATCATTTTAGAGGGGAAGATTTACCCAATGCAGAAGCTAGGAGATTTTATGATATGTTGGATGCTGGAAAGAAACCTTTGTATGAAGGTTGCAGAGATGGTCATTCAGCTTTATCATATGCTACAAGACTGATGTCCATTAAAACAGATTATAACTTGGCTGAAGACTGTGTGGATGCGATAGCTGAATTTGTAAAAGGTATTCTACCTGAGGATAATGTAGCTCCAGGTTCATACTACGAGGTTCAGAAACTTGTATCTGGTGTTAGTTTACCGTATGAGGTAATATGTATGCAGCGATAACTGCATGATTTATTGGAGGGCGGATGACCAGCGGATTACATGCAAATTTTGTGGGAAGCCTCGTTACAAAGATACGAGTGGAAGAGTTAGAGTGCCATATAAAAGGATGTGGTATTTGCCTTTAAAGGACAGGTTGCAGAGGTTGTATCTTTCAGAAAGGACAGCGCAACGAATGAGATGGCATGCGGAGCACTCAACAGATGGTGAGATTAGACATCCTTCAGATGCAAAAGCGTGGAAGCATTTCCAATCAAAGTATCCTGGCTTTGCATATGAGAGAAGAAATGTCTACCTTGGATTATGTACCGATGGTTTCAGCCCGTATGGAAAGAGTGGAAGACAATATTCTCTATGGCCAGTCATTGTTACACCATATAACTTACCCCCAAACTTGTGCTTGCGACGAGAGTTTTTGTTTCTTTCCATTCTCGTTCCCGGACCAGAGCATCCTAAGAGATCACTTGATGTGTTTCTTCAGCCACTAATATATGAGTTGCAACAACTATGGGCTGAAGGTGCTGAAACATACGACATTTCGTGTAAAGAAAACTTTCAAATGCGGGCAGTACTAATGTGGACAATAAGTGATTTTCCAGCATATGGTATGTTCTGGATGGACAACGCATGGGAGGCTATCATGTCCATATTGTCAAGATGACACAGATGCTTTCCAACTAAAGAACGGAAGAAAAACGTGTTGGTTTGACTGTCACAGACGATTCCTACCACATGATCATCCATACCGTCGGAGTAAGAATTTCTTTAGGAAGAACAAACAGGTGTTTGATGGTCCACCTGAGGAAGTTAGTGGGAAAGTTTTGAAGACACAACTAAGAGATTTTGGTGCAGAAAGGACGCCAGACGTCGGTGGACATGAGAATTTTCCTGTAGATGCTGTTGGAGAACTACATAACTGGCACAAGAAAAGTATTTTCTTTGATTTGCCATACTGGGAGGATCATCTGCTAAGGCATAATTTAGATGTCATGCATATTGAGAAGAACTTTTTTGACAATCTCATGAACACGATCCTTAACGTTAAAGGTAAAACAAAGGATAATTTGAAGTCAAGACTGGATTTAGTCGATATATGTGCTCGTCCAGAACTTCATGTTGATGAGAATGGTAGGGCTCCTTTTCCCATATACCGGCTTGATGCAGAGGGGAAAAACGCGTTCTTTGATTGGATTTCAAACGATGTGGAGTTTCCAGATGGCTACGCATCTAATTTGCGAAACTGTATCGACAGAAAGGAAGGAAAGTTCACAGGCTTGAAAAGTCACGATTGCCATGTGATGATGCAGCGCCTCCTTCCGTTTGCCTTCAAGGAACTATTACCACGAAAAGTTCATGAAGCTGTTGCAGGGATAAGTGCTTTTTTCCGCGATTTATGCAGCAGATCAGTGACTCTTGAAGGTATTACAAATTTGAAGACTAACATTGCCGTGATTCAGTGCAACCTTGAGAAGATATTTCCTCCCTCATTTTTTGATGTTATGGAGCATCTTGCTATTCACCTTGCAAGAGAATTGGAACTTGGTGGTCCTGTGCAGTATAGATGGATGTATCTTTATGAGCGGTATATGTTCCATTTGAAGAAGAAGGTGAAAAATTTAAGTAGGGTGGAAGGTTCTATAGTCGCACAGATGATCAATGAAGAAATTTCAAACTTTGCGGAGCACTACTTTCCAGCAGAAGTTCAGACCAAAAACAGAGATCTGCTCGGCATGATGATAGAGGTCAACGGGCAACATATCATGTTAAGGTTCCAGACATTTTCACAGATGTTGGACGACTTAGCGGAAAACCAAAGGACCGTCGACTTACTGAGCACGAGCGAAGTCATTTGCAGACATATTTGCTGACGAACTGCGAAGACGTTCTTCCATATGAGAGGTAAGTTTATTATCTTACAAAATTCTACTTTAAAAAATTGACATTTTAATCTAAATAGTTATATTATTGACATCATATGTACAGGATTTTCATGGCAGCGAAGCGGTTGGAATATAGATACGCCACAGAGGCGGAACTAGAAGAAATGAAGCAGAGAGAATTTGCTGGATGGATGTTTACCTATGTGAGTGCCTTAAACAAATAAAAAGTACATTTACCATATATTTATTCTAATTCATATTTATTGATATAACCTACATTTGTGCTATTAATAGGTGTCTGCTGGTTTGGACAGAGGTGAAACATTTGACGATTGGATACGCGAGATGGTGGTTGGCCCAAACTGTGTTGTAAAGTCATATCCGAGATTCTGTACTCGAGGATATGCATTCGCAACTGAGAAGAGGAGACATTCGCGTACGACCTACGATGCTGGCGTTTGTTCTTCATCAGGTGATGATGTATACTACGGACACATACAAGAGATTTTGGAAATCAAGTATTTGGGCTTGGTTGGATTGCGCTGTACTGTTTTCTATTGTGATTGGCACGACAACACTCCAGATCGAGGTGTGAGAACAGATGCATTTGGTGTTACATCAGTACATTCGAGGCGAAAGCTGCAATATTATGATCCTTTCATTCTTGCTTCTCAGGCCGATCAGGTAAGTTAATGTTGTACGAATTCCAAAATGATTCACCAAATTTCATACTTTTACTAATATTTTTTAAAATGTTACAGGTTTCTTATATCAAGTACCCACGGGTAAGGAACAGAGATGATCCATGGGTTACGGTTACAAGAGTCAACCCGAGAGGCCGAGTTCAGGGAACTTCAGAGCTTGAAGACCCGCTGCAACCAATCACATCCGGCAACTTAAGTGCAGCTGAAGATGTAGGTGAAGGTGGCCTTGTAGTCGATTTGACAGACTTCGCGGAGGACGCCGTCGTTTACGCAGAAGAAGAACCAGTTATTGGAGAGTTTCACCAAGATCCAGATTCCGATTCATCTGGTGACAATGAGTCAGAATCAGAGTAGAAATTTTTTTTTTTTTTTTTTTAACCAAAAATTCCGACGGATTTCCGAGGGCATTTAGGGTTTCCTCGGAATTTCCTCGAAATTAAAAAATTGATCTCATTCCTCGGAATTTCGTCGGAAATTTCCGAGGAAATTCCGAGGAAATATAATTTCTATGGACATTCCTCGGAATTTCCTCGGAAATTCCGAGGAAATTCCGAGGAATGAGATAAATTTTTTAGTTTCCTCGGAATTTCCTCGGAAATTTCCGAGGAAATTCCGAGGAAATAGGGTTTCATAACCTAAGAACGACGTTTTGCTGATCGAATAACACAGATATAACCTTCATTGAGTGTCTTAAATAGCTTATGTAGTCATACCTAGTGTTTTACACCGTAACTTACATTTTTAAGATTGCTCGAACAAAAATCACACAACATAAGATAAACACTTATACACTTTAACAAACGTTAACCGAATTACTTACAATTATTTTTGAATTTTTTTTATTTCATGGTTTATGATCATCCACACAAATTATCCTCAATTGAATGAATTGCATTTGTACTAAAAATGAAATACCGGGAAAAAATTGGGACTTTCAAACCCTAAACCACGTTTCCTCGGTATTTCGTCGGAAATTTCCGAGGAAATTCCGAGGAAAGATGGATTTTCCTCGGTATTTCCTCGGAAATTTCCGACGAAATACCGAGGAAACGTGTTTCCGTCGGAAAGTTGGTACCGGGAAACCAAAAATCTTGAATTAATTCGAGAACCGCGTGTTAGGTATGATTTTAATTTATCCGACGGAATTCCGACGGAAAAACGTCCGTCGGAAATAGTAAATATAATACCTATCCTCCTTCTTCTTCTTCTCCGCCGCTTCGAACATATCGAAGGATCTCTTCTCTCTCTACTCTATCTCCTCTCGATCTCCTCTATCATCTCGCCGCCGGTTGTCCTCTCTGTCCTCTCTCTCATCTCGATCTCCTCTATCATCTCGCCGCCGGTTCTCCTCTCTCTCCTCTCTCTAAAACGCCGAATCATGTAAGAATAATTCAAACTTCATATTTTTGTGATTCCAAACTTCATATTTTCGTGTGAGATCGAATATTGAGATCGAATATTGCGGATTTTAGGTTGTTAGAAGGATAGTTTCGGATTTTAGGTTGTTAGATTGATAGTTTAGGATTGAATTTCGGATTTTAGGTTATTGTTTTAGTTATCTATGGAATTATTTTTAGTTTTAAAAACGTTTTTCGATTTTTAAAAACGTTTTTGATTTTTAAAATTTTTTCCCTATTTTTAAAAACGTTTTTTGATTTTTTATAACGTTTTTTTAGTTTTAAAAACGTTTTTGATTTTAAAAAAAGGTTTACTTTAGTTTTAAAATTTTTTTCTTATATTTATTTATAAAAACGTTTTTGCTTTTAAAAAACGTTTGTCAATGAATTTGAAAAACGTTTTTACTCTTTTATAAGTCTTTTTTCAGATATAAAAACCAAAAATTTTAAAACTATTTTTATAACTATTACACATTTTTTATAACTATTAAAACATTTTTTGATTTGTAAAAACATTTATATGATTTAAAAAAAGTTTTTTCTATTTTTAAAAAGGTTTAGGAAGTTTCTAAAACGTTTTTTTTCTCATATTACAAATATTTTTTTAAGTATTACAATATTTTTTGATTTTTTTAAAACATGTATATGATTTTAAAACTATTTTTATATCTTTTAAAACTAAAATCACTTATTTTTAAAAAGGTTTTCGATTTTTAATAACTAAAATCACTATTTTCCAAATTCCAAAGAATTTAAAAAACGTTTTTCAATGATTTTTACAATTGTTTTTATGTTATTAAAACTATTTTTTCTGATATTAAAACTATTTTATTAAGTATTAAAACATTTTTTTATTTGTAAAAACGTGTATATGAATTAAATATTACTAACACATTATAACTTTTTTTGGATTTTTATATCTTTAAACTACAGGTCTTACGATGATCAGACCCCGCCTCTCGACATCGTCGTGCTCGTGGTCGTGGCTCGGGGAGCCACTCCGTTCAGGATTCCCGCAGCTCCCACGATACATCTCCCTCTCCATATCCCGACGCTCCTTCTGGCTCTGATGCTGCACCCGTTATTCCTCCGAACTATCAGGCTCCTGCGGAACTGGCGAGGGTTGCAGCGTTTGTTCGACAGCCTGGTCGTCACCATCTTCCGTTTCTCACTCCCCATCCATCTGGACCGGGTCAGACATGGTTTGATCGATCCTCGAACGGGATCAGCGCATGGATCAACCGTATGATGTATCTGTGCTTGGACGTGGGACATCCTACTTTCACCGACTTTCCTATAAGCAAACAAGTTCTGTGGTTTGAACAGTTTGCGGTAAGTATTCTTTATTTTTTCAATTTAAATTTTTTCAATATAATTTTCCTACTAATTGTTTTTTTTTTCAGCAAGAATTCAACTGGAATCCCGACTATACGGCGTTTGTCTATTACCACTTCGTCCACAAAGTTATGACCAACTATGGTTATCAAATTTACGAGTGGAAGAAGAAGTGGCAAAAGAACAAGGTTTGCTTTTTAATTTTTAAAACCTTTTTAAAATTTATTACATTATATTTTAATTAATCTAACAATTTTTTTTTCAAAAAGGTCCCAAAGTTAATGAACCTCGAGGTCTGGGCACAGTTGATTGAGCATTGGAGTAAAGACGAGACGAAATCGACTTCTTCCACCAACTCCACCAACCGCAAGAGCGATCGTAAAGGAAAGGGCGTCTACAAGCACAACTTGGGTGCTCAGTCCCAAGCCACTCTGAGAGATCGCATGGTAACTTCAATCGCTTTTTATTCTATTTAATTTTTATAATTTTTGAAATTTAAAATTCCAATTTTTCTTCTAATTACAAATATTTATATTGATATCAAGGTGGAAGCAAATGATGGTGAGCCGGTTGATGATTTCGCGCTAATGAAGAAGGCGTATACGAACAAGCAGACCGGCGAGATCGATGACGTTGTCGTGAAGGGTGTCGTCGGACCTCATCCAGTCAGTTGGAAGAAGCATCGTCTCAGCTTCCAATCGAAGACGAAGATTCAACGGGTTTCCAATTGCCTCGGGATCAGATCAACGAAATCGTTCAAAAGGTAAGTTTCATTTCATCTTAATTATTATTTACTTTTTTTTATTTTTCTATTTCAATCGGTTCCAATCTTAATTATTATTTACATTTTGGTTATTTTCTATTTCAGTCGGTTCCGAAGAAGAAGGGCAGAATGGTGGGTTTGGCTCGTCCGTCACAGGCGGTTGCGTCTTCTGCTGCAGCCCCGCCCTTTGTTGATCCCGAAGCACTTATGGGTCAGCTGCAGGACAAGGACCAACGCATTTCTGCGTTGGAGACTCAGATGGCGACCCAACAGGCGAGCTTCGAGGCACAGAGGAAGCTGAACGAGCAGATGATGGAAATGATGAGGAGGTTGCACCCGAACGTCGATTTTTCGACCTTCCAAGACCCGAACACCCAAAACCAGTAGTTTTTTTTTTTCAAAAACTTGAAATGTTTTTTTTTATTTGTAAGACTTTCAATTTTATATATTTCATTTTATATTTTCAAATTTAATTTTCTAATATCTTTTCTTTTAAGAAATAATTTTTTTAAAAAAAATTTAATTTTTTTAAAATTATTTTTAAAATTATTTTTAAAATATTTCCGACGAACTCTTCCTCGGAAAATTCTGACGGACTTCCATCGGTAATTTCCGACGGAACGTCTCCGTCGGAATTGTCCGACGGAAGGTCTCCGTCGGAATTTTCCGACGGAAGGTCTCCGTCGGAATTGTCCGACGGAAGGTCTCCGTCGGAATTTTCCGACGGATATCTCCGTCAGAATTTCGACGGAAAGTTCCGTCGGAAATTTCCGACGAGCATTCCGACGACTCGTCTTCCTCGCTTTTTCCTCGGAATTTTCGTTCCTCGGAATTCCGTCGGAAATTTCCGAGGAAATTCCGACGAAATACAAAATTCCGACGACTTTTTTCCGACGGAAGAGTTCCTCAATTTGCCGTCGGAATACCCTAATTCCGACGGAATTCTGAGGAATTTATCCGTGGGAAATTGCTTGTTTTCTTGTAGTGGTGGTGGAGGAGTTTCCAAGTCTGGAAACTTTCCAAGTCTGGAAACTTGCTTAGAAGTAGCTTCTGGATATTTTGCATATGTTGGATATGCTTGTGAGATCTTGCATTGACACTTTCCAAACTTTTAATCTTGTTCAACATTTCTTGCTTTTCAGTAGGAGAAGAAAACGTTGCAGAGGATGAGACAATGGGTTCTGAAATTGAACCAAATCCTAGCCGGCGCCTTTCATAACTGGTATTTCCTGGAAACAAATTGAAACCAAAATAACATAAGTTAAAACATGCATATACCACCTCTATCATCAAGAAGTAAATTGAACTTACGTGCGTAACTATATCGTTGATCTCTGATCGTCCAAGTGCTTGAACTGTGGATCTTGAGTTAATTTCTCATTAATGATGTTTTCCACCTTCTTAATAATCCCCTTCACTTTCTTGTCTTGAATTTCATTAGTCTTCTGAGAAATAAATGTTCCCTCAAAAAACTTCAGCATATCAGGCTCTACTCCATTAGCCTCGCCAGTCTTATAAACAAGAAAAAATATTGATTACTAGAATGAAATAATACACAATCAATATAACACATTCAAAACAAATTTGAAGTAGAAAACATACCATTTCATCATGTCGTCTCAGGAAAGATTTCACACCAGTGTTATGTATTGATTTGCGCTTCTTCCTTTTCTTAGAGTTAGTTTCTGCATCAACAACTACTTCCTATTATGCCATAACTTAATGTAACCTGTCCACACCTTGTCACCCATCCAAATTGGTTTCTTTCCACAATTGTCACCGATTTCCAACTGATATGTTTGTGGTAGGAAATCTGTCGGAAATTACAATCAGTTTTCCCACCGATTTAGGTGGTCGGGATTTCTTCACAGATTTCCCATGGAATTTTCGAACAGAAAACCAACTGTTATTTTTGTGGAAAATTTCCCATCGATTTCCCACAACCGTTTTATTTTATGGAAAATTGGCTGGAAAACGGAGGTTTATATTTCCCACTAAAATTTCTGTGGAAAAATCTGTGGGAGGGTATGTTTTCTTGCAGTGATCAAATGGTAGTACCTTGGAGGAATATTGTTCGAATTTCAAGTGGGATCCCGCAACATTTATTCCTATCTTAGCTGATAACCCTTCATTGCCTTCCAACCAGAGCTTGTTTATTGTCTTGGGGACTGCCTGTTGACTTATCCTGCCTTCTATGTGGAAGTGGTCTCGAATCTCGAGATCACCTGTTCTTTGATTGTCTATTTGGATGGTCAGTGTGGTTCCCGCTCTCTACTCGATGTGTTCTGCCTCCTACTCGCTCATGGCCAGCTCTAACTGACTCCCTGCTCGCGCTTCCGGAATTTTCATGGCGATGCAAACTAATACTACTTGTCTGGCAGCAACCTATCTATGCTCTTAAGAATGAGCGTAATGCTCGGCTTCTTCACAACTCTTTAGAGATGCTCCGACGATCCTCACTTCTATTGATCAGACAACATAGCTCCAAATCCTCAGCTACCGTGACGCTAACCCCATTAACGCCTCCCATATGCTACAATTCTGGTTCTTGTCCTCCTGACCGCGTGCCTTCCGTCTCTTCAGCTCCAATGCATGTGACCTTTCGTTGCCTTCCTTTCATTACAGTTTGACTTCTAAATTGGGCTTGATATGAATTTTCTTAGTTGTGACTCATAGTGAATGAATTTGTATTATTTTTCCTATAAACACTAAGGCCTGGCTGGGCTTGTATTATATTTTTCTCATGCTTTAAATTGAAAAATTCGGTTTCAAAAAAAAAAGTTTATCTGAGTTATTCTAACTAATCTATATTTTTAGTTTATCTAAACTATTTATAATATTAATAAATATATATATATATATACACAAACATAATCAGATTTATTTTTCTACTTCTTGATAATTCTACACTTAATAATAATATTAAATTTCTCTGAATTATTTTAACTAATCTGTATTTTAGTTTATCTACACTATTCTAATAATAATAAATGTTAAGCTTTTCTAAATCGTTCTTACAATTTTATTTTTTTAGTTTATTTAAGATATTCTATCTAATCTATGTTTTTTACATTCAATATAAAATAAATTATACTATAAACTAAATATTTCATTAAGTAGTAAAGACTTTAACCACTCAACTTTAACGCGAGAGCTTGTAACGTGAAAATCACTTCGCAAATAATAGTATAAATATATAAGAACAATTACAAATATTTTTTATAAATTAAAATAAGTATGTCTCATCTCAATATTAATATTTCATAATTTTTTGCGAGCTTGATAATTTTTCCCATATTACTAAATTAAATTATATAGAATATAGAATAATATATATGTATATTATAATAATATTTTTTGCAAAGAATTTAATACCTATATTTTTGTTAACCAATTTCTCTTTGATTACATATTTGGGCTCATATAGTAATGATTTTTATTTCAATTTTAAATATTTTATGATGAAAACTAATTTATATTCATTAGATTTTTGAATATATTTTATACTTTTAAAACATTAGTTAGTTTAGATTAAAACATCTTTTTAATGTACATTATAATTTGCAAAGTTTTATCAGTAAACTTAAAATATTCTGAAAAATTAGGTGTTAGAAGCTGGGTTTAGATATTTTAATAGGTCTAAATAAATCATAAGATTTATTGCCTAAATAGTTGAGTATATTCTTATTTGTGGAATGCTACCTTAACAGAGCGATTGTCATACTTAAACGGTTGGACTAAAAATTATGTCTGCAACGCGGAGCAGATGGGGAATCTATAAATCATGTTCTTTTGGAATGTCCTCAAGCAACAAGTGTAGACTCTCTAAGATCTCATCCAACCCTGTGACATCGATATATGCAAATATGAATTATTTATTTTGGAAAGTACCAAATGATAATATTGATAGCTAGTTTCCATGGTATCTCTCAAAAAGTTGGAATGAAATTTTTTTCAAAAAATATGACCTTTTGGAGTGCATTCTCTGCTAGCCAAAGTCCCTAGCTCCTCAATCTTGATATCTCTTAACTTTCCTTCTGTGTACAAGTCGATTTTAGCATCTCGTAGCTTAAACTACTTCGCGTTCATAGGCCTTATGAAAATCGAAAAATGCTTCCATGTCGTGTCCTAGCATTAAGTGTCAATAGGCATTATGAAAATCACAAAATGCTTCCTTGTCTCATCCTAACATTACTAGATTTTGTTTGGTGTTTGGATTTATCCCTTTATGATTTTGTCCTTGATTCTTTCTGCACTACATACGAATCCTTTAATCTTTTTTTTTTTGTCACTCTTGTCATTTTGCATAGTGGTAATGGCTTAGAACTTGGGTTCTTGTACTCTTATACCGTTCAGACAACATATGTCTCTCGTGTACTACTATTTGCCAGCTCGGTGAATCGCGTCTTGAATTGTTGTTGGCCGTGAGGTTGTCTTACGTTTTTTTCAAGGAATTTTGTGATGGTCTCCCACGTTTTGACCATCCATCATTACACTTCTCAATGGTGATGTTTAAACTAGTCAATCCCCCTTCTCCTAATGTCAAACTCTAGTTCCATAAACTACAACTCTCAAAAATATTTGTAAATAGTATAACTAAAGAAGAGAGTTTGTCAAGGGGACATATAATTGTGAAGGCTTTAGAATTAATTATACAAAAGTTTTAGTTGAAAAACGAGATAAGTGAAGCGAGGTGAGAATCAATGACTTTAATGCAAATTTTTTGCTATGCTAAACTTTTGGCATGCCTTACTATATAAGTTTTCTCCGATAACTGCATAATTAGGTGCTAAACTTTGGCATGCCATACATTGATATTGTGGTAACATATCCCACATCAGGTAGGAAAAAATGAATGCCTTATAAAGATCTAAAGACACCCACATCATTAAGCTAGTTTTGTAACGTAAAAGTCTTTGTGTGCTTGGTTTGAGGTTTGAGCCTAGTTCTATCATATCCTTGATATACATTTTATATGTGAAAAGTTGAGATACTTACATATCATATATTCATATGAACAACTCGATCTACGAAAATATTCTTAGACTTGAAAACTCAATCTTGTTTATATAAAATATGCAAAAGAAATTACACGAAATTAAAGGTTTTAGAATAATTAAGAAGAAAGAGAGCAAACTAACAAGGATTTCATTATGTACAAAGGCTAGGTAGGAGATGACACAATGCATATAGATAGAAATTCATAGAGCAATTGAAATTGGAAAGCAAACTACCTAGTGCCAATACGAATAAGGATACTCTTGATCATGGTAAGGCTGATTCAGATCAAACCCTAAGGATCTCTTCTTAGCTTCATCTTGAGGATTATTCACCTTCACTTCGATTTCCATCTTTATCTTCATATCTACACTCAAACCTTTATCATCTCTCTTTCCTTTGTCTTCATTACAACAACTCGAACTTCTTACCTCGGAGTTTGATGTTTCCATGGCTGCTTTCCTCATCTCCGCCGCGTAGTTAAGCATCATAAGACAGCACGCAGCTTCTTGAACATCCTCGGTTACATCACTCATCACCATGGATCTACTCATCACATCATCACCATCCTCATCATCCTCATCAGCATCGTCCAAAAAGCTGAGCTTGAGCTTTTCTGGTGGAGGAGGTCGTATACCTTTCCAGCTCCGATCAGGATGTCTCCTCATATGTCCAAACAAAGAGTGCATTGTCTGAAACTCTTTACGACATAGACAACACCTAATCTTACCTTCCACGTCAGCCCTGATCAGATCTATCTCTTTCTCCTTCTCCTTGTTCACCAAACCAATCTTTCTCTTCTTCTTCATCTTCTTTGTCTTTCCTTTGTTATTGTACTCGCTTGAATGGATTCTCACATGGCCACCGTAAGCCTTACCGGAGCTAAACTGCTTGTTGCAAATCACACAGAAGTGTTTCCTTTCCTGCGGTGGCGGCGATGGCGGCAGAAACTCTCCAGATTCAGAAGAGGAAGAATCATCATCATCTTCATAAACGGAGGATTGATGGAGAGAGTGAGAAGGGTCGTCTCTTGTTCTCTTCATGATCTTGCTTTGCTCTCTTCAAACAACCATGGAAATGAAAAAAAAAAAGTGTGAGATTTGTGTTCTTTAAATTTTGCTTATGGAAACAATAAAATCTGAGCGAGATTTACGCAAGGGTTTTTATGACTAATGGTATTCTCTTTCTCTATTGTATGACTATGAGGAGAGTAGGGATTTGTAGAGATGGTGATTCCTAATTAATTGTGATTAGCCAAACGGTGAGGTCAGATAAGAAAAAATTTCACACTGTTTTCATTTGCATTTATCTTAAAATCCTCATATATATTAAAACAACTATTAGTCAAAAAGTTAAACATTAAAATAATCATTTACCTAAAATGGATGGCAAATATATAAAATGAAAGGAATAATGTTTTATTTTCCTTTTATTGTTGTCCATATCTATATTTTCAAAACTATCCAAATTTTTGTCTCTTGCATCATCATTTTAATTTATATTCCTTTATTTTTTTAACGTCAGCAACAACTAAAAGATACTTTAAATAACATTGTACTTAAATTGTAAATTTTGGCTAAATTTATAATAAATA
Organism: Isatis tinctoria; assembly: GCA_010577795.1. Taxonomy (NCBI): domain Eukaryota; kingdom Viridiplantae; phylum Streptophyta; class Magnoliopsida; order Brassicales; family Brassicaceae; genus Isatis; species Isatis tinctoria. Next base: position 15,648,912 of record CM021247.1, on the reverse strand, counting down.
TTCAATTATAATATTTTTATAAAAATATTTATGTTAAATAAAAAGTATTTGTAATTATAATAATGCGCACTATTCAAAATTTTATTATACAAAAGCAATGCTGAAAGAGTTAATAAGTCCAATGTATTCAAGATTTAACTTCGTAAACCGCTTACAACAAAACAAAAAAACTTCTTATACGATTTAACTAAAGTTAATCTAGTTATCGCCAAATATTGTCAAGATATTTTGACAGATTTCCGAAAGAAATATATGAAACTTTCCAAACTAATATGGTTAAATATTAATGATTTGCAGGAAGATGATCTCGGTCAAGTTTTAGACATATATTGAAAAGATGCTGCTCTTGATCGGTCAAGTTGTGATGATAGGAGGTCTAACATCATAAATAGATGTAAGAAAACAAAGGGAATAGTAAATAAAAAAAATTTCTTTGTCAAATTCCATTCACATTACATTCCGATTAAATTGACTAAAGTTTCTCTTATTCACGCTATTGTATTATTATTACTAGATGTTTAGTCGCGCTGACGCGCAAAAATTTACTCGCTTTTGTATGCTTTAGTTTTTTTTTTTTTTTTGAAATGTTAATTTTATTTACCAACAAAAAGAAAAAGTACACTCTCATGAACAAAATTTGAAATCATGAGAAGCTTTTAGAAACAAACACATAGAAGAAAACACGAAATAATAGAGAACCATGATTTCCTATTGTGGCGTTGCTTTCTCAGCCCATTTGGTGATTGCTTCATCATATGCAGAGGTGTCATTTATTTGTAGTGATCGTAGTCTATTAAGCACATCCTTATGTACCATTCGTGCCAGTTGGAGAGGAGAGTGAGGTTGGATATTATGCAGACGTCCATTACGTTCTCTCCAAATCCAGTACAATGTGGTTTGGAACGCCATCCGCAGAAGCAAAGTATCAACTCTGGAAGGTCTCTTACGGAGTAGGGTGTTGATCGTTCCACCCCAGTCGGGTGTGATCCTATTACCAAGGAAGTTTGTAGCTAACTTTGTCCAGACAGTATAGGAGTATGGACAAGCATAGAAAAGATGATCCCGGGTTTCGTTGATCTCACCACAGAGAATGCATGACTGCGGTTGTCCCCATTCCGCGGTACGAGCTCCTGTTGACAACCGATTAAGACAAGCTAACCAAGTGATGGAGGAATGTCATGGGATTGCCTGAGAAAACCACACCAGCTGTGCCCAGGGTACTTTTTGCCTTGCCTCACGAAGCTGCTCCCATGTTCTGTTTGATAGAAACTGTGTTTCAAAATTGTCCTGATCCTGGCGCCAGAGGATGCGATCAGGACCAGCATCCGTTGAAGGGGGAGTAGCTGTGCTGATCCGGTCCATAAGTCGCCTGAAAATTTGTCCTCGCCCACGACGTATTCTCCATTCATTGACAGCCACCACATCTGATACTTTTGCATATCGACCAATGCCAGTAAAAATTATCTCTCCCTCCCCCATCGTCTCTCTCAATGGTCCCCCCTGAATCCAATTATCAAACCAGAAGAAAGTGTCCTTACCATTTCCGACATCATGCTTTAGGAACATGAAAGCTTGATGTCTAATTTTGAGCACCTTATTCCACATCCACGAACCCCTTGTTGTTTTATCTGAAATGTCCCAAAATGAGGCCCCACGGAGCAAGTATCTTCTTACCCAATCAACCCATAAAGAATTTGAGTTGGTAAGAATCCTCAATATTAGTTTTAGTGTGAATACATTCGCTGTATCTTTCAGCTTACGTATCCCTAAACCTCCCTCCCTTTTTGGAGCACAAACATCTGCCCATGCAACCTTTGTCTTTGAAGTTATGTTAGGAGAGCCTGACCATAAAAATGCCCCACACATACGTTCAATGGTCTCAAGACATCGATGTGGTAAACGAAAAGCAGATGACCAGAAGTTTGTAATACTGGTAATGACTGAGCCGATTAATTGCAGACGTCCGGCGTAAGATAAGGCTTTATTTGTCCAGGTTAAAAAATGAGCTCTAATACTGTCAACCAATGGCTCATAATCAGCACGCATCATTGACTTTGTAGTAAGTGGGAGACCCAAATATCTGATCGGAAGACTTTCAATCTTGATGTGCAAAGCAGCCACTTTTGTGTGCAGTTGAGATTTCACTTTACCTCCCATATACAGAGCTGACTTGTTTAAATTGATTGCGAGCCCAGATTCTTTCTCAAAATCCTGAAGAGTTCTTAGAATACCTGTCAAGGAGGATTCCGATCCGTCGAAGAAAATGATCATATCATCTGCAAAGCTGAGGTGAGTGATGGCTGCCTCCTTACACTTTGGGTGGAAACCGAAACGACCCTTCTCCGCATCACTGTTGGGATGGAGGCTAAGGATATTGATGGCAATAACAAAGAGTAACGGAGATAGAGAGCATCCTTGTCGAAGTCCTCTACTACTGCGAAAAAACCCTTCTAATTCACCGTTAACACTGACCGTGAACGTTGCCGTAGTTTTGCATCCTTGAATCCAAGTGACAAAAGTCTCCGGAATTTCCATCACTCTGAGAGAGTTTAGGATGAATTTCCAGTTAACTGTATCAAAAGCTTTTGCAATATCAATTTTCAGAGCACATCGTGGAGAGATCATCTTTTTATGATAGCCCTTAACCAATTCTGTTGCTAAAAGAACATTTTCCAGAAGCAGACGGCCCTTTATGAATGCACTTTGGTTTGGCAAGATAGCGTCTAGGAGAATTGTTTTTAGTCTAGAAGCGATGATTTTGGAGATGACTTTGTAGATTGTGTTGCAGCATGAGATAGGGCGATAGTCCTTCATTGTTTGTGCGTCACATCTTCTAGGAATAAGATATAGGACCGTTGCATTGACTCCATGTGGCATAAAACCGGTGTGGAAAAATGATTCAACCGCAGTTACGAAATCCTTACCAATAATTGACCATGTTGCAACAAAGAATTCCTTAGTGTATCCGTCCGGACCCGGTGTTTTTCCAGAAGGCATTGATTTCGGAGTCTTCAGTATTTCCTCTTCCGTTACTTCTTTTGTTAAAATGTTTTGCCTTGCTTCATTACAGCGATACTTCAACAGACTCTGTATTGGGTCCTCCGCTTGTATTTCCTCAGGTACTACCTCTCGCTGAAGAAAGTCACGGAAATAATTAACTGCCTCCTCTTTGATATCTGTCGACTCAGTCAGTGTGATTCCGGAGTCTGTAGTGATAGCTCTGATGTTGTTACTCGATTTTCTGTCCTGCACTGTCTTATGAAAAAAACTTGTGTTATGATCATCTGACCGAAGCCATGTTATGCGTGACTTCTGTTTAAAGAATTCCTCCTCAATGTCCGCATAGTGGTGCCATTCCTGAGCCGCAGCCGACTCCGCTGCAAAGGTGTCCGCACAGGGATTCTCAAGAGCATGTCTTTGTCTTTCACATAGGACTTGCAGAGCAACCTGTGTTCTTCTTGTTATGTCCCCATATTTCTCTCTATTGAGTGCCCTCAGAAGTGGTTTTAGTGCTTTGAGCCTTTTATGAAACAGATGAATCGCAGCTCTTGAGTGGAAAAGGGGTTCCGTTGCAGTCCAATAATCCTTGAAGATGTCCATGAACAAAGGATGTTTCGTTAGATAATTGAAGAATTGAAAGTGCCTCTTCTTCCTGGCTATTGCATTGGTCAACTTCACAACACACCTTGTATGGTCGGAGATGCCGTTTGTCTCAAAGGTTGAAGTTGAGCTTGGAAAGAGTGTGTTCCATGCTGTATTAACAAGGACCCTGTCCAGTTTCTTACTGATTGGGTTAGCTTCCTGGTGATTCCACCAGGTGAACTTCGAACCTAGGGACAGAAGATCCAATAAGCCACAGTCGTGCACTATGTTTTGAAATTCCACCATTCCAGTCTGATCTCCCATCATGCTTCCCATCCTTGAGTGTTCTGCAGAAGCGAGGACAACATTGAAATCACCCAGAAGAATCCAAGGGATAGTATTCGTGTCACATTGATTACTTATGTGACGAAAATCATCCCAAAGCTTTTGCCTGTCTGATCTGAAGTTTGAAGCGTAGATGGAGGAACAAATAAAATGTTCACCACGAATTGATTCAATTCCCACAGTTATCATCTGAGAACTTTTATGCAGGACCGTTACCTGAACCTCATCCGACCAGATAAAACACACTTTCCCAAGCCTGTGGTAGCCATAGTTAGTTCATATTGCCAACCCTGAAAGGTGCGAGAGATGATATCTTCACACATATCTTCTTTTACTCTTGTTTCCAAAAGACAGCCGAAAGACGGTTTTGTTTCCATTACCCAAGAACGTACCAAATTTTGTTTGCGCGTAGTATTGAATCCCCTTGTGTTCCACGCAAAAAAGGACGTCATAATGATTAGTTCCTCCATGAGGAGGACTTTCTTGTTTGGTGTTGACCGGCAATGTATTTTTCTCTTTGTGCCGCTGCTTGTTTTCGCTGAGCATTTTTCTTTTGGTGAGAATTTTCATGCTTTATTTTTCCAGGCGTAGTCTCCTTATCCTTCATCGGATTCTCAACTGCAAACCCCGTAGATGTTTGATTTATTTCATCATCTTCATGGTCTTCATCATCCTCTTGAACATCCGAGAGGACAGTGAAACGAGAAGGTGAAGCAAGTCGTTCCTCTTTGTTTTCCTTTTCTTGATTCTGAACATTTTCTGAGTGTTGTCCCTTTTGCTCTCGAGGTAAGTGACGACTCGTTTTTTGGACCGTGTTGCATTTGTTCTCTTCGTCGGAGAGAGTATCTGTATATGTATCAGACTCTGCAATCTCCTTAGCATTTTCCTCATTATTTTTTGAATCCTCTAACACATTGTGCTCTCCATTCATTACCTCAGAATGATCTGCAGGATTGTCAGTCCTTTCTGCTGATTTCTCCATGATTTCAGATGATTTCTCCAATTGCTTCGAAGCTTCTCCTGTTTCGGTATGTGTTTGTGTATTTGTTACCTCTTCAATATGTTTGGTTTTCACTGTCACCGAGCCTCCTGTCAGCTGTGAGCATTCCTTGTTGTTGTGTCCCCATGTATTACAGAGTGTACAACGAGTGGGCAGCCATGGGTATGAAACCTGGATCTCAATATTGTCATCAAGAGCTATTATCTTTGGGAGCTGTTTTTCCAGGTTTACCACCACCAGTAACCGCACCACATCCAACCGAATGCATCTAGCTGTGTTTGGGTGCAATTTCTGGAAATCTCCAATTATGTCACCCAGGAACTTGAGTCCAGCTTCAGTGTATAGATGGTCTGGAACCTTTTCCAAGTCTACCCAAATTGGCATAGACGAAAGATCAGGTTTTAGATTTGATGTTCTTGGACTCCAATCCTGCACAATCAACGGTATGTCGCCTATATGCCAATAGTGTCGTCGCAATACCCTCGCCCTGGTGGATGGATCATCAATCCGGAAGAGCACCGATTTGGGGTTGAGAAACTGAACGTCAATCTTAGAATTCTTTGATACAGATGACCAGATCCGGTTTACCGTTGCGTGGACTTTTCCAATGTGCGGTGCCTCGTCAATAAAGTGACCGATCACATAATTTGACCAAAGAGGTTGAGAGAATTGCAGAAGTTCAGGAGGTACAGAAGCACGAGCGATTCCATCTGTAAGTTGAACCAGAGTTTTGAAGGTGGGAATTTGTTTTTCAGATACCATCGAACTCCATGATTGTTTTGTGTTGCTAGTCGGAGAGTTTTCTGGAGAGAGGTTGATTCCCTCCGCCTGCGGGCTACGGGCGCTTCCCATGGCCGGATCTGGGATCCGTAGATCTCGGATTGTCAGATCGTTCTCTCTTCGCCTTTCGCCGATCGCCTTTTTTATTTTCTTTTTCCACCTATGCTTTAGTTATTTGTTATCTCTATTTCTAATTTTCATAAATATTTCATTTTGTTTTTTTAATATATTTATCTTCCCATTTTTTCATACTATTATTTGAAAATATTTTGCTCTTTGTAACATTTGATTAGTTTTATGGTTTTTGTGCTATGAAGATAGTTTTGGTGTCTTTGTTTCTCTATGGACTTTTTATGCTCCTTATCTATTATTCTCTTTTAGTTGGTTTGTAATTTTTTTTTTTTGGGCAGCCTAGTTGTTTTGTAATTAGAAATCAATTTTTGGTTTGTTTATTTATAATTATATTTGTTTTATTTTGCCTTTCATCCTTCGCACAAGCAATATAATTTGGTTATCAATGATATTAGTTATTTTTCATCTAATTATTTTGTCTTCCGAGTTCTCTCCATTTGTTTTAGATTTCATGGTCGTCTACATAACTCGACATTCGTCTCCAGATTTAAAACACTGTAAAATAAAATGTTCACTTTAATCATCCTATTCTAATAAATGCCTCAATACCATTTAATTATTTGACTAACTAAAATATTTATGTTTTCCGAGTCACCTACATTTGCTAATATTTATTTTCTTGGTTTATAGCTAAAATCATATTGAGGACTTACATAAAATATCATTGTCTTGATAATCTTTTTTGCAAAAAAAAAATAAAACATTACTCTATTTTAGTCACGAAAAAACCCAACTGTCTCTCATGTCACTTTTCATTCTTCTCCAATCCTCTTGGTATGTGGTGAAATTTATAGAATTTTTATATTTTTTATTCAAAATTCTCTTTATTTTAATATCCTATATCCTTTTTGGCTTTGTTGTTAATCATCTATACTGTTCTAGAAGGTTAAATTCATACATTTTGTCGTCTTATTAATAATTTGTAGTTGTCGTTATTGATATGTTTTTTTTTATTATAGAGTATGTATATGTTATTTTCACTTTCTGCAATTGCTTATTCGAATTTAATTCCTTGTTTTAATCCTATGATATGATATGCCTCTTTAGATTTTATTTCTATATTTTAACTTTTGCCTCTATACGTTTATCTACGGTGAATTATTTGTTTTAGTCAATAATTATCTATTACTAAAAATATTAGGGCCATTTTTGATTAAGAATGTAGAAACCCATCAACTATGTGGGTTTCGTCTTTAACTGTAACTTTTTGTTGTAGTATTTATGCTGTAAGTACATTAGCTGTAGCTGTAATTTTTTTGTTGTAGCTTTTTTAGCAGAGATTTTTGCTGTAGCTATATTGGCTGTAGCTGTAAGTTTTTGGCTGTAGATATTTTTAGATAAAACATGATTGGTAAAATATAAAATGTGTGTAACATGTATAAAATAATTATTTTTATATTAATTAAAATACTTTGTATTAGTAAAAACATGAAAATGATCTCTTATTAGAATTTAAAAATTAGAAAATTACTAAAAATTAAAAAAAAAATTGAAAAATTATAATAAAAGCCTTAGCTAAATAATAATAAATTTTACCTACGACTATTCCACAAAGTTATAGCAATCTCAACTCGAATTCCTTCCATGTATTGTCTAGAATCAACCATTTGGACATCTTCATGTTCTCCAACCACTTCATCCGACGTTGTTTGATAGCTGCCGGTTAACTCTGAATCTGCTTCAAAATCAGGATCCGAAAGATCATCTGTCCATGTAGTCTATCAAACAAAAAAATAATTATATCAACAATAATAGCAACTTTTCCCTAAAGTATTAAAATTATAATTTTGGTTACCTCTTGATGATGGGAAGATGTACCAGTGTTTGCCATGTCTGCAATAAAGTTACAGTAAATGAAGTCAAATATACATATACGATGAACACATTCATAAGTAAAATAAATAAAGATGATGCATTAGTTAAAGTAATTTTTTTTTCTTCAACTGATTGCATTAATTTTGAGTATGCGAGGACTTTCACCACCGCAAGGAGGAACAGCATGATTTATGTAATGATTTATGTAATATTTACTAATGATTTATTTTCTCTACAATTTTTACAGCCCAAAAAATAAGGATGTAGGATTTTTTTGCCTAATTCAATACATATGGAAAGATTTTTTTTTTTGCTGTATCTTTAGAAAATAAAGCCACAGCATGATTGGTTAAAATTAGTAAAATTTTCTGTAGGAAAAATTAAAGCTACATCATGATTGGTTGGGTATTGATGTTTTAAAGCTAAAGAAAGCTGTAGGAGCAAGATACAGCCCAACCAATCACCCACTATGAGTTTTGTCAGCTGGTAAAACATTTAGGCTAGGCTAGTAATCGTTAATATTAACGTGCAATATAAAATTTAAAAGCAACATAATAAAAAATAAAAAGTAGTTATATACAAAGTGTGTTATAAACCATGAGGTTTGGATGTCCATAACCGACTCAGTCCATTGGGCCCAGTCCGTGGTCTAGTCTTGAAGTGAAGACCAAGTCCTATTAGAGATAGAATTTCTTTATTCACATAGGACTAGGAATAAGAAAAGTTTTTCTTTTCCAATTATAAGTTATATTTCATTTTCCTTGTTTGAGTGGTAAAAAGATAATTACATTTTCTCTACTTGATGTAATCACTATATAAAAAGACCATTAGTCATTTAGTCCTCCATAATAATACACAGAATTCATTCGATTTACAACACATTATCAGCACGACTTGCTCTGATAAACCGCCGCCGCCGCAGAAATCAAAGGCCGATCCTGTTTTCGAGGTCTTTAGCCCCCAGTTCTTTTCCAGTCAACACAAAAGAAGGATCAAAGGTAGAAACAAATCTCTAAAACCCTAGAACATGAAGATCGAATTCTGACCTAATGATTATCAAACCCTAAAATCGATTCTTCTATGTTCTACTTGCTTGATCTTTTTAGAACCCTAAAATCGAATTTTGACTTAAGCATATAAGAACCCTAAAATCGATTTTCTTGTTTATCATTGATTGTTTGAATAACCAAAATCGAATTTGAACTCATGATTGTTAATATCAAACCTACAATCGGATGAACCCTAATTGCATGATCTAGCTAAAATCGAATTTGGTTGTTTGATCTATTGCTTTGCCAAATCATAATCGAACTTGGAATTGCTTGATAAAAATCAGACCATTAAAACTTGTTGATCACCGAAAACCATAGATCTTGTTTGTTAGGATCGAAATTGGAAAATTTCCTTATTTGGAATTTGAGAAATTGCCTTTTATTTGAAATTGCCTTAATCGAATTTGGAATATTGCCTTACTGAATTTGGAAAAATTATTTGTTTGATAACCAACCTAGAAGTCGATTGTTAAGTTGCTTGTTTGAAAAATTGAAAATTTTCCTTTTTGCTTTTATCACCTAGAATCGATTGCTAGGATTGAAATTGGAAACCTGCTTGAATTAAAACTGCATTAAATCGATCCTGCTCATACTTGAAATCGGTCCCTTGCATTGACATGCATAAAACCCTAAGTTTTATAAAAAGCCTAAGAGAAAACCGATGCTTGATTTCAGATGGCGAAAGTCAACAATTTGGACTTCGCAGCCCTAAATCTCTCAGGAGATAGTTACTTGCAATGGGCTTTAGATGCAAAGATCATCCTGAAATCAAAAGGGCTCGGTGAATGCATTAATGATGCAAATAACGAATCCGAGATGAATAGGTATAAGGCGATTTTAATCATATGCTATCATCTTGCTGAGAGTCTCAAAGATCAGTACTTGACACTTGAGGATCATCTTGATCTCTGGAAGGAATTAAAGGCAAGGTATGATCATCAGAAGATGGTCATATTACCTAAGGCCAGATACGATGGGTTGAACCTAAGGCTCCTGGACTTTAAGTCCGTGAATGAATACAACTCGGACCTATTTAAAATAGTTTCAAAATTGAAGCTATGTGGCGTGATTGTGATAGAGAAGGATATGCTTGAAAAGACCTTCTCGACCTTCCACTCAAGTAATGTGTTGTTACAACAACAATATCGTGAGAAAGGCTTCACGACTTATGCAAGTCTGATCTCGTGTTTGTTACTCGCTGAGCAAAACAATGAGTTGCTGATGAGAAACAGCGAAATGAGACCTCCTGGATCAACCCCACTTCCTGAAGCCCACGTGGCCGAGGACACTAAGATGGAAACCGAGGCAAACCATGTCCAAAGATACCGAAAATATAATGGGCGTGGACGCTACCACCCCTATGGTCGAGGGAATGGCCGCAGATCAGATTCTAACCGCGATCGAGGCCGTGGCCATGTGAACCAAACCGGACATCAGTCCGACCCGACCAAGTCTATTTGTCACGATGTGGGATGGACAATTATTGGGACAAGACATGTAGGACTCCCAAATACCTTTTGGAACTTTATCAAGAGAGTGTTAAAGGGAAGAATCCTGAGGCCAACATGATCCAGCATGATAAAGAAGGAGACTTCGATCGTGGACAAGATGATCCTATGGATTACGAAAAAGATGATCTCATGGAGACATCCAATTTTTTAAAATAGGCATGAAAATTTTATTTTGTTGCTTTCATGTTTTGCTTTGACTTTTTAGAACTACTTTGAGTTTATTGCTATTATCTTGTTTGATTCTTGCTAATATGAATGTTTTATTGCTTATATAAATGGCAATATGAGTTCATAAATACAAGTATAATATCTCGACCAAAAGGCATTGCCTAAAGGGCATGAATTGTTTCACCCATACAAAGCCCATTGAGTTATAGGAATGGTTTCCAAATAGAAACAATGGGCAAAAGGAAATGAAAGTTCCTGAAGATCGCCTAAGGCATTAGAAGAAAATGGTCGAGACTATACTCTACTGATCTAGACTATTCCAAAATCAGTATGATATAGGCAAAAGCCATGGTAACCACAATTGGTATACCCCACAAAATTTACACTATATGGCATGACTGGACTAGCCATCCTAGTCCAAAACTTGATGCAAAGATTGATCATGAAAACGGCACAAAGAGTTATCCCATAGAGTCTCACGTTGTGTTACATGTGCACAAGGGAAACTCATTAGATTTATTGTCCCAAGCATCACGAAATTATAGTATATTCATGAGGGGAAGTGAGGACAAACCGTTGGTCCATGACTATACTACAAATTCGATGATCATAATAAGACTTGGCCGAATTTTATAAAGAAAGGTCATTACATATAAGGTTTAGACCCTAAAGTCTATCAGCTTGGAGACATCACAAGTTTTACATGTATATAAAGATCAATATGCATCAGACCATACAAGTGAGCATAAATATTCCCATCTCAGATTGAATACGGGTCATGAGCCAGACATATACCATCTTAAGAGATTTTGAATAAAACCACCACATACATATGTGCCATCTAAGATGGAACCTCATAAGGAGATTATATGTTGGATAAGAAATGTTTCTCCTACAAATTTTTAAAGAAACCTTGAGCCAAATATGGGTGATCTATTTAGGGACCAAGGAACACGGATTATATGAGTTTAATGAATCCGAATGTCCAAACATTATAAGGAGAAACATAATAAGCAGATAAGAGAAATGAAATGGTATTAAGCCATCATTGTCTTGGCAAGATCCTCAGACTAGAATAAGATTTAAGGACGTCCAAATAAAAAGATCATATAAAGCTAGCAGGATCAGATGCCAGACACATTGACCCGAGAAGAAAAGAATGACTAAGTCATATCAGCTTAAGCACCACGAAATTGATGTCTTAGAGACACAATCAAGTTTCTACGAAGTCTATACAAGATAGACCAATGAGTTCCATAAGATAAGAAACCTCGTAAAGAAAAAGGGTGCATAATACAAATCCGAGTTTATTAAGGAAACCAGTCCATACATAGAGATATAAGGCTGGCCAGCTGAACATCTAAGGTACCAAACCATGTATCTTGGGACGCCAAGCTGCAAGGTAATAAAGGTCCTGGATAATGAAATCTCAGATTGATCAAATCATGTTTGGATCAAAATAGGAACTACATAAGAGTGTTAACACCAAATGTATAAGAAAGCACGTACAAGTAGCTCTTGAACAATAAAGAAACAAGCGAGGATCAGTGATATTATGTATTTTTAACATATTTTGATTTGTTTTTAGTATTCGGTTTGAGTTTTGATTTGCATCTTTCGTTAGTTTTTCGAGTCTTTTCTTTTGTTTTGAGTCTTTTTACAGATTTTATGGAGTTCTGATGGAGTTTAGCATTTACGGGCATGATCGAGTCGAGTTAATGTGGAAAACACGAGAAAAGGACCAACTGAAGAGAACGCCCGTTCTTTGAGTGGAACGACCATGGAGAACGACCGTTCCCCATACAGAACGGGCGTTCCCCTCTTCACCAACCTTGCCGACAAATGCAGAGGAACGACCGTTCCCCGAAGAGAACGATCGTTCCACACCTCACCTACTCCACCAACAACCAAGCATGAAACGACCGTTCTACACCAAGAACGATCGTTCCCCATCTCACCTACAACCACCTACTTCGATCGACCACGGAGAACGATCGTTCCCCCTACAGAACGACCGTTCCCCCTTTCACCTACTCCCCTACACCTTGGCCTATATAATGTACTCACAACATCAAGCTCAAAACACACCATCTTCTCCTCCTTCTCTTCTCTAGCTTCTAAACATTGCTCCTCTTCAGTTTTTAGCTTTAATGTTTATGTTTTTATTAAGTTCTTATTAGTTTCTTTTAAGCTTTAACATTTATGCTTTAATTAAGTTTTACTTTCAGTTCTTATTTATGCTTTAAGGTTCTATTAAGTTTTACTTTCAGTTCTTATTATCTATATTTATGCTTGTTTCAAGTTCTTATTAAGTTATTTTCAGCTTTCATTATCTATCCAAGCTTTTATGATGAACTCTATAATCTCTTTGTTTTCTTCTTCTTTAATTATGTCTGAGTAGATCTCATAGTTAGGTTAAGGTTTGTCAAAGGAATTTATGAGCTAATGGATTAAACACAAATAGGTAAAAAGAATCGATAGTCTTCATCCTTGTTGATCTTATTGCTTGAGTAAAACTGGCCGTTTAATTCATGATCTTAGGTTAACTTAGACAACGACAGTTGCTAGGTTGCTAGAATAAACATTGGTGAGCAATTTATTCATTACCAACGACAGTAGATGTAGTGGAGAATTGTGAACAAATCGAACCTATCCTTAATGCTTGTTTGCAATTTCTAGTTCCAACGACAGTTAGGATTTCTAGGTTGCTAGACAAAGTTATTGATACCACGACAGTGGATTGATATTATCTTTATGTTTGAGTTCTAGACTTGTGCTTAATCATTGCCTGAATAGTTGTTTGATCATTTGCTCTGAATCTCCTGCGATATTCCTTGACCTAACGTTTGTTTAATATTATATTTTCAACCGATTTCGCTTTTATTACTTGCTATTTACAAAACCAAAAACATAATTGAATTGTCTTAGCTTTTGATTTAGCTCATTAGATCAAAGAGTGAAACTGGTCTTCGTGGGATCGACCCCTAAATACTACTTCGTATGCTGTGCACTTGCAGTAGGAAATAAGAGTTTAAAACTCGTGTATCAAGTTTTTGGCGCCGTTGCCGGGGACCAAATATTCACCTTTGGTTTACGGCTGAATTATTAGACTAAGAACTTTACTAAACCTGTTTTCTTTTCTTCTTTTGTTTTTGTATTTCAGGTGCATGTCCACAAGGAGCACGAGGAGCAAAAACAAGGACCTTCTTAGCTTGACAAACGACGAGCTAGCAAGGATAGAACGAGGAAACAGAAGACACAGCACACCCGTTAAAGAAACAGAAACGTGTGACACCGCCAACTCAGAGATGGGCGGACAAATAGACATCGCAGTTCAGCTGCGACAACTTCAGGCAGCCATGAAGCAGCTTCGTTTGCAACAAGAGAGGCAACTCGTTGCACAACCTGCTTTCGGGGACAAAGATGCGGCTCACGCATACTACCAGGATCGATCTGCGATCGTTACCCCGACCATCCAGAGGCAAGATTACGAAATCAAGGCTCAATTGATCGCCCTCGTGAAGCAACACCTGTTCCACGGTCTGCCTGCTGAGATTCCGATGGATCACATCGAGAACTTCGAAGAGATCTGTAGCACAACCGGCTCCAATGGTGTACCTCCAGATTTCTTGAAGTGCAAGCTTTTCCCTTTCTCTCTTACGGGAAAAGCATCACGGTGGTTAAAATCTTTACCACCAGGCTCTCTACCGACTTGGGCCGATGCGCGAGCAGCCTTCTTGGATAAGTTCTACACGAAATCCAAGACCGCAACCTTGAGGAACAAGATCTCCTCATTCGAGCAACAGTCCGGCGAATCCTTCAATGAAGCATGGGAGCAGTTTAAGGAGTACAAGCGCGAGTGCCCTCACCATGAGTTTAGTGATGAGCAGCTGCTCAGCACCTTCTATGACAGAGTAGATTGGGACTACAGAAACGCCCTGAATGCAGCTAGTAATGGTGATTTCTACACTAAGTCAAAAGAAGGAGCTCTGGAGCTGATCGAGAACCTAGCCGCAAGTTCCAGCAACAAAAGCCCGGAGTACGACAGGAAGAAGGTCAACAGTGTGGACTCCAAGAAGATTGATGAGCTCGCGGCCTTGGTTAACCTTTTGATAAAAAAGAACCAGAAGTCAGTCCATTTTGTGGACGAGAATGGGGAGGCACCTATCGCTAAAATCCATGAGGAAGAAACCAGTAATGATCGGAGGGAGGTCAATTATGTGAACGGGCAAGGTTTCAGACAGAACCGCGATTTCAATAACCAAGGCTTCAACACTCATCCGAACCTATCCTATAGGAGCACCAATGTGGAGAATCCGCAGGATCAGACTTATCCTAACCAAGGAAATCAGTCGCAGATGGGTTTTCAGAAGAACTACTCCAACAACTACCAGAACCGGCCATTCGTTCCTAATCAGAACTGTTTCCAAGGAGGGAATCAGACAAGGCAGCCTTTCACAAACTCGCAACCCCAGCCTTTCACAGATCCGCAGCCTTCATCTTCAGCAACCGGCTCCCAAGACGAGTTGAAGAACATGATGCAGCAGTTGATGACGAGTCAACAAAAGGCGGCAGCAGAGATCAACTCCAAAGTTGACACCATGTATGTGGACCTTAATGAGAAGTTCAAGGCAGTATGGACTCACATGAAGCAGCTTGACACTCAAATTGCACAAACCGCTGAATCAGTTAAGAGGACACCAGGTACTCACGCAGAGGTGAACTACGTGAATGGAAGCTATGTGGAGAAACAGAGCTTGCAAGCTCCGGCGTCTAACTCTCAAGCGAGAAACGTCATATCCTCGGAAAAAGTTATGAAGCAGTCTGAGGAGCACCCGGTCGCTACCCCAGAGCACATGCTCCCCCGAGATGCTCCCACCAAACCTGCAGAAAATCTTCCAGTAAGGGTTTATATTCCTAAAGTGCCTTACCCAGTTCTACCTAGAGATCAGTGGGAGATTAAGGCAGTCTTTGTAGAAGCAAGGAGTACACCACCAGCATTGAAGGTATTGCCTAAGGTTGAAGATCCTGGAAAATTCTTGGTCCCATGCTCCATTGCTGGAATTGAATTCAATGACGCTCTTTGTGATTCCGGATCTACTATTAATCTCATGTCAAAAGCGATTGCAGAGAAGTTGAAAATTTATGAGGTAAAACCTAGCCATATGACTCTTCGATTTGCAAACACCTCCTCAACAACATCGTCTGGCAGCATTCACGATCTACCTGTCCGAATAGGGGATTGCCTAGTTCCAACTGATTTTCAAGTTGTGGAGATGAGAGAGGGTTATGGCATGCCATTACTTCTTGGAAGACCATTCATGGCTACAGTGGGTGCAATCATCGATATGCCGAATAGGCAAGTCTGCTTTTCCAAGATTGACAAGAATGTCTTCTACGAAGCCGTTCCCATAGGAACAACCACACGCTCCTCTTACATCTCAGCAGTGGATAAAGAGGAAGCACGCGCTCCGATTCCGCAAGCACCTGCTCCACCACCCGGGAAATTTAGGGAGAAGGCAAAAACAAAAGAAATTGTCCCGTACAAAAAGATTACGGGAGGTCCTCAAATAACTTTGATCCCTCAAAGATATGATGGAAACTCAGTTGACTACAAAGTGAAGTGCAAAGGTCGTCCTAAACCTATCTCTAGAGTTAGAGCTATTCCTCCATCAGAGTTGAAAGAGAAAGGTATTGATGTTGTGAATGGAATGCTGAGTAGAGTTCTGAACATAAAGATGTCTGATTTCGAAGCCTGTTTTGGAGCAAGCTCTCAAACCAAACCTGATTGATACATGGCACCAACGTCAAGCTTAGCGACGTAAAACAAGCGCTTTCGTGGGAGGCAACCCACCAGGTAACATGTAAATAGCGTGAAGTTTTTCGTTCTTGTTCTATTTACGTTTCTTGTTTTGTTTGAGATTGTTTTTGCAGGCTTTTATTAAGTGTCCGAGAAACCGCTCTACTGGGAGTGAAGAGATCGATCGTTCCTAACAAGAACGATCGTTCTACACGGAAGAAGGATAGAGAGCAGCACCGATGGCTCCAACAACGACCACTGAGCTTGTGGTTATTTCTATCACCCTTGTTATATCCATTTTTTTTATTATGACACTTTAATTTTATTTTACGGGTTTCTCTTTCAGTTTTGTTTTAACCAGGACGATTAAAAACAAGTCTGGGGGAGGGATTCATTTGTGTACTAACAGTGTGTTTTGTGGATGTTTATTTCTTATGTTTTTTATTTTGGTGTGAAATTTATTTTGGTGTGTTTTTCTAAAAAAAAAAAATATTTATCGAGTCAAAACACTGTGTGAAATTGTTTAACTTTTTGGAATTGCAACATGTTCGATGTCATTGCCTTACGACTGCTTAGCATTGTTTGAGGATAGTTTGGAAACGCAGAAAAATCCATAACTTGATCATTTAGTGAATTTCTCAAATCATCTGAACTTAATCGAATTATTGGAACTTAATATGGACTTAATTAATCTCACTTAGGGGGTTGATAATCATGTATTGGATTTTACATTTGGAGTTTTCTTTCATCATTTCTACCAATCTTTGTTAACTCCAAATGGCTAGACTTATCCTTAGTCTAGTACCACACCCTTACCATTTCCATGTTGAAACCCACTTTTCTTCGTTTACTGTCATTGCATTCATGTGCAAAAACTATGGAGTATACGGACCGACACAACTTTTCTTTAGGACTGTGTCTAGATAGGTGGTCTCTTTCTGATTAAACTCATGGTATGTGTCTAGAAATGTGATCTCTCTCATTGAATATATTCATTGAAAATTTTCGTTTCAAAAGAGGGTGAACTTTTAAAAGGGTAGAAGATTTTATTCACATTCAAGAAATAAGTTTACATCGTTGATATTCTTTTGATACAGATCTTAGAGACTAACCGGTTCCATCCTCCGATCAAAAAAAAAAAAAAAAACCGAAGGAACCGGGAAAGTCAAGGTAATATCGTTAAATTTCATAAAACGTTAAAAGAAATCATGTTCTTGTTTGTGACTCAGTTAAAAAAAGGGTAGATGGATTAGAGTTAAGGAGAGTTGTGTACCTCCTAATTGGTCTGTGTCTCACGGTGATTTTGCATAATGATTTGCATCCGTTTTTACTACTAAAAGAAACCGAAACACTTGAGGCACCAAATACCAACCTTGATACCTGATACACGAGTTTTAAACCCTTAATTCCTACTGCAAGTGCACAGCATACGAAGTAGTATTTATGGGTCGATCCCACGAAGACCAGTTTTCACACTTTGATCTAATGAGCTAAATTAAGAGCTAAGACAATTCAATATGTTTTTGGTTTTTATAAATAACAAATAATAAAAGAAAAATCGGTTGTAAAGATAATTTTTAACAAGCGTTAGGTCAAGTAATATCGCAGGAGATTCAGAGCAGAGAGTCAAACAACTATTCAAGCAGTGTTTAAGAACAAGTCTAGAACTCAAACATAAAGATAATATCAATCCACTGTCGTGGTATCAATAACTTTGTCTAGCGACCTAGAAATCCTAACTCTCGTTGGTACTAGAAATCGCAAACAAGCATTAAGGATAGATTCGATTTGTTCACAATTCTCCACTACATCTACTGTCGTAGGTAATGAATAAATTGCTCAGCAATGTTTATTCTAGCAACTGTCGTTGTCTAAATTAACCTAATATCATAAAATCAAATGATCAATTTGATCTAAGCATTAAGAACAACAAAGGTGAAGACATCGATTTGAATAACCTATTTGTGTTTAACCTTAAAGCTCATGAATTCCTTTGACAAACCTCAACCTAACTAAGAGATCTACTCAGACATAATTAAAGAAGTAGAAAACATAGAGATTATAGAGTTCATCATAAAAACTTTGAATAGATAACAAAAGCTGGATATAAACTTATAAGTACTTAATTAAAGCATAAATATAAGAACTGAAAGTAAAGCATAAATATAAGAACTGAAAGTAAAACTTAAAGCATAAGCATAAATGTATAAAGCTTAAAAGAAACTAAATAAAACTTAATAAAAGCATAAACATAAAACTTAAAACTGAAGAGAGAGCAATGTTTAGAAGCTAGAGAAGAGAGGAGGAAGAAGATGGTGTGTTTTGAAACATCAAGAGTGAGTTCTATATATAGGCCAAGGTGTAGGGGAGTAGGTAAGACGGGGAACGGTCGTTCTAGGTGGAGAACGATCGTTCCCAATGGTCGATCCGTAGTAGGTGAGATGGGGAGTTGGGGAACGATCGTTCTAGGTGGAGAACGGTCGTTCCGTGCATGGTTGTTGGTGGAGTAGGTGAGGTGTGGAACGATCGTTCTCTTCAGGGAACGGTCATTCCTCTGCATTTGTCGGCAAGGTTGGTGAAGAGGGGAAAGATCGTTCTAGGTGGAGAACGATCGTTCTTCATGGTCGTTCTAGTGCAAGAACGGTCATTCCTTTGCTTGTCCAAAACGATCGTTCTTCTTCTTCACTGTTGTTCTCTTGTGTTTGGTCCTTTTCTCGTTTTTCCTTCTTAACTTGACTCGAACATGTCCGTAAATGACAAACTCCTTCGGAACTCCATAAAATTTGTAAAAAGACTCAAAACAAAAGAAAAGACTCGAAAAGTTAACGAAAGATGCAAATAAAAACTCAAACCGAATACTAAAAACGAATCAAAATACGTTAAAAACACATAATATCAACTCCCCCCAACTAAAACCTTTGCTTGTCCCCAAGCAAAACCAGAGATCTTATAAAGAGGAGAGATTAGAAAAACGTGTGAGACTTGTAAACTTATAGGACCATACTCTAAATCAATTGCCCGTAAACCGCATTCGCAAGGTTCAGATCAAACCGTACTTCATTGTACTTCTCCATAACTGTAGTAAATAAGTGAAATCTCATGATCAAGCAGAACTCAATATTTAACATTCATTATCAAATGCGTGTACTCTCACAAAGGGAATATCTAACACGTTATGGTCTAGGTATCAAGGTTGGTATTTGGTGGCTCAAGTGTTTCGGTTTCTTTTAACAGTACAAACGGATGCAAATCATTATGCAAAATCACAGTGAGACACGAACCAATTAGGAGGTACACAACTCTCCTTAACTCTAATCCTTCTACCTTTATTTAACAAGTCACAAACAAGAACATGATTTCTTTTAACGTTTCATGAAATTTAAAGATATTACCTTGACGACTTTCCCGGTTCCTTCTGTTTTATTTTTTTTTATTTTTTTCATTTTCTTTTTCTTTCTATTTTTTTTATTTATTTTTACATATCGGAGAATGGAACCGGTTAGTCTCTAAGATCTACATCAAAAGAATTTCAACAATGTAAGCTTATTTCTTGAATGTGAATAAAATCTTCTTCCCATTAAAAGTTCATTCTCTTTTGAAAGGAAAATTTTCGATGAATATATTCAAAAATATATCACTTTTCTAGACACATCCCATGAGTTTAATCAGAAAGAGACCACCTATCTAGACACAGTCCTAAAGAAAAGTTGTGTCGGTCCGTATACTCCATAGTTTTTGCACATGAATGCAAATGACAGTAAACGAAAATAAGTGGGTTTCAACATGGAAATGGTAAGGGTGTGGTACTAGACTAAGGATAAGTCTAGCCATTTGGAGTTAGCAAAGATTGGTAAAAATGATGCAAAGAAAACTCCAAATGTAAAATCCATACATGATTATCAACCCCCTAAGTGAGATAAATTAAGTCCATATTAAGTTCTGATAATTCGATTAAGTTCAGATGATTTGAGAAATTCACTAAATGATCAAGTTATGGATTTTTCTGCGTTTCCAAACTATCCTCAAACAATGCTAAGCAGTCCTAAGGCAATGACATCGAACATGTTGCAATTCCAAAAAGTTTAATAAAATCACACACTGTTTTGACTCGAAAATATATTTTTTTTTTTGAAAATAAACACACCAAAATAAAACATAAGAAATAAACATCCACAAAACACACCGTTAGTACACAAATGAATCCCTCCCCCAGACTTGTTTTTAACCGTCCCGGTTAAAACAAAACTGAAAGAGAAACCCGTAAAATAAAATAAAAGTGGCATAAAATAAAAATGGATATAACAAGGGTGATATAAATAACCACAAGCTCAGTGGTCGCTGGTGGAGCTATCGGTGCTGCTCTCTCTCCGTCATCCGCTCAACCGATCTTGTCTCGCTTTGGTCCTCCTCTCATGGCCATCGCTGGAGACGTCGCTGTAATCTCCTCGTGTCTGCGAACCTGATGCACAAGAACAAGGTCGAATCTTTTGGATCGCTCCCCAGATCTTCCTCATCATTGAGTTGTTCTTCTTTTGCGATTTGATGATCCACTAGAGTTGTTGCGCGGTGTCATCTGCTGGAGGGCTCGGCGCTAAGCGGTATCTATCAGCGCTGTGTGGGAGGAGTTGTTGTGGCTGTGATTCTTCTTCTTCTTCGATATCATCTCCACCCTCCGCCATCTCATCATCACTCTCTTCGTTAGGTTGTGGTGCGCGCTGTGGTCTGAGTATCTTGCGAGGTCGCGAAACGTGTGCGACTTGCCCCGCTGGATCTGATATCAAAAACTCCTGACCAATATCAAACTCCAAACTGTCCTGACCAATGAGAGAAGTGATACCTCTGTTCGGGAGTCTACAAAAACGGGCTACTCCGTCGCGCCCATAGAACTGGTAGACGTCCTTCTTGTTGAGGACTGTGCAACGGATGAGATGGTCGATGTCAATACTCTCCCATTTGTTCAAAACCTCCTCTCCGGACAGATCAACCTGCGTGTGTTGGAAGATAGGCGTGAGGATGTTGCTTACATATGTTATCTTCGGAGGCCTCGTCTTGATCTTCACCAACATGTCACACAACACAACAGCATAGTTCTCGGTAGGACCGTCCGAATCTGCGTACATCGGAATGAGATGCTTCACTCCATAGAAAAACATCCACAACTCATCATCTCATACAGCTCCCGATTCCTTCTTGCAGAAGAAGGTGTTGCTTATGATCTTGACCACCACTCTCAAAACCGGATTCCTGATCGCGGTTATCTTAGCATTTCGCGGAATATACTGCCCACTAGCAATGATCGACCAAAACTCATCCGCATCTTCTTTTCTGAACTTGGAGAACTTGACGTCTTCTCCTTTGTGGAAGCCATATATATCGCAAATCTCGAAGAGGCTGTACTCGTAGTGCTTCTTGTTGAGGAAGAAGGTGAGAGTACCCTCACTTGCCTTCGAGTTTTCGAGATTGGCGTAGGTGAGACGGCAAGTTGCGAGGAATTCCTTCACGAACTTAGGATAGATGGGCACGTTCATCTTCCACAGCCGTCCGAACCCAATGTTCTCGAACACAGTCTCCACATCCTCTTTCAGACCCAACGCCTCCAATGTAGCCTCACTGCCCAACCGGTTTGGCATAAGTTTGGTTTGTCGCAAGTCTGCCAAATACTTGGTGGCATATGCGTCCCACCTTCCGGTTATAGGTCTGTTGAGCGGGTTCTTGTCATGCGCTGTCTTACGCTTCCTGCTCGTGTTGCTAGAGCTTCCCACTTCTCGTTGAACTCCGCTCATCCTACAAAATCGACAAATTTCGATTCATTTTAGCAAATTTGCACAAATTTTTTTTTTCATGAGCTACTTTTCATTGAAAATTCATCAAGTATTGTCAAAATGAGTTCCTATATCAATAGAAACAAGAATCAATTTTCTTCAAGGCCTTGAATTCGAATGCACAACTCATTTTTTTCAACTTGGTCGGATTTTTTTTCGGACAACCAAAACCCAAATTTGATTTTTCTTATGAAACCATCAATTCAACCTAAAATCAAGTTCATATATCCATCCTAGACAAGAATCTAGCAATATTTCACCATCAAACAACAATGGACACAGGATACAAGCAATTTTTTCTCAAAAATGGCGAATTGGTTTCCATAAATTTCGAACTCATACCTTTGTTAATCGTGAGAATGGTTTCCATAATCAGAAAGAGCTCGAAAATTGAGTGGAGTAGCACCCAAGAATTGATAAAAACCCCCAAAAATTGAGAGAGTTATGATTGATTCAAATTTTTTTAGGTTTTGTTCTTGTGAAGAAGAATGAAGAATGATGAAGATGAGAAAATGAAAGAGTTACGATCGTTCTCTCTTGATAAATCAGGTGTTTTTCCGGTTTAATCTAAGTTAAAACCGGTTTAGTTTCGAATTTGGGGAAGAAATCGTACCTGGGAACAATCGTTCTTACCCCGGAACGATCGTTCCATCGTGAAATATGAAGCGAACGACCGTTCTAAGTAGAGAACGGCCGTTCTGTCGTAAATTGCGAGAAGACGGATGGGTTACAGAACGACCGTTCTTCCTCCCGGATCGATCGTTCTTCCGCCTAGAACGACTGTTCTTGTTAGAGAACGATCGATCTCTTCACTCCCAGCAGAGCGGTTTCTCGAACACTTAATAAAAGCCTGAAAAACAATCTCAAACAAAACAAGAAACCTAAATAAAACAAGATCGAAAATTTCACGATATTTACATGTTACCTGGTGGGTTGCCTCCCACGAAAGCGCTTGTTTTACGTCGCTAAGCTTGACGTTGGTGCCATGTGTCAGTTAGGCTGGGTTTGAGAGCTTGCTCCAAAATAAGCTCCATAATCAGGCATCCTCATGTTCGGAACCGTACTCAGCATTCCATTCACAACACCAATACCCTTCTCTTTCAATTCTGATGGAAGAATAGCTCTAACTCTATAGAAAGGTTTAGGACGACCTTTGCACTTCACCTTGTAGTCAACCGAGTTTCCATCATATCCTTGAGGGATCAAAGTCATTTGAGAACCTCCCGTCATCTTTTTGCACTGCACGTTTCCCTGCGTCCTTGTCTTCTCCCTAAATTTCCCGGGTGGTGGAGCAGGTGCTTGCGGAATCGGAGTACGTGCTTCCTCTCTATCCACTGCTGAGATGCAAGAGGCGCGTGTGGTTGTTCCTATTGGAACGGCTTCGTAGAAGAGATTCTTGTCAATCTTGGAAAAGCAGATTTGCCTATTTGGCATATCGATGATTGCACCCACAGTAGCCATGAACGGTCTTCCAAGAAGTAAGGGCATGCCATAACCTTCTCTCATCTCCACAACCTGAAAATCGGTTGGAACTAGGCAATCCCCTATTCGGACAGGTAGATCGTGAATGCTGCCAGACGATGTTGTTGAGGAGGTGTTTGCAAATCGAAGAGTCATATATGACTAGGCTTTACCTTAGAAATTTTCAACTTCTCTGCAATTGCCTTTGACATAAGATTCACAGTAGACCCGAAATCACAAAGAGCGTCCTTGAATTCAACTCCAGCAACGGAGCATGGGGCTAAGAATTTTCCGGGATCTTCAACCTTAGGCAATACCCTCAATGCTGGTGGTGTACTCCTTGCTTCTACAAATACTGCCTTAATCTCTTCTTGAGTTATCTTCTTAAAATCAGTTGGTTTCTCTGCACTGATGGGCTCCCTCTGATCTCTAGGTAAAGCTGGATAAGGCACTTTAGGAATGTATACCCTTTCTGGAACATTTTCTGATGCCTCAGCAGTTTGACCAATCTGAATCTCAAGCTTCTTCATGCGAGTGCAAACAGCTTCAAACTTATTGTTGAGATCATTGTACATGCTGTCCACCTTGATATTGACCTCATCAGCAGATTTTTGTTGGTTGAGTAGAACCAATTGCATAAGAAACTTCAGCTCGTCTTGAGAGTTAGACGCCGAAGCTTGCAAGCTCTGATTCTCCACATAGCCTTCATTCACGTAGTTCACCTCTGCGTGAGTCCCTGATGTCCTCATAACTGATTCAGCGGTTTGTGCAATCTGAGTGTCAAGCTGCTTTATGTGAGTCTGTACTGCTTCGTACTTCCCATTAAGGTCCACATACATGGTGTCAACTTTTGTATTGATCTCAGCCGCGGCTTTTTGCTGTCCCGCCAGTAGTTGTTGCATCATGTTCTTCAGCTCGTCTTGGGATCTGGTTGCTGAAGATGAAGGCTGCGGATTTGTGAAAGTTTGGGGCTGCGAGCTCATGAAGGGCTGCCTTTGTTGATTTCCTCCTTGGAATCGGTTCTGATTTGGGACGAATTGCCTACCCTGGTAGTTGTTGTAGTAGCCTTCCTGTAAGCCCATCTGATTCTGTCCTCCTTTCTTAGGGTAAACCTGGTCTTGAGGATTCTCCACATTGGTGCTCCTATAGGACAAATTCGGATGGGTATTGAAACCTTGGTTGTTGAAACCGTGGTTCTGTCTGAATCCTTGCCCGTTCACATAATTGACCTCCCTCCGATCATCACCGGTTTCTTCCTCATGGACTTGAGCGAGGGCGGACTTTTGGTTCCCCTTAAGGAGAAGGTTAACCTTGGCCGTGAGCTCCGCAATCTGCTTGGACTCCACACTGTTGACCTTCTTTCTGTCGTACTCCGGGTTTTTGTTGCTGGAACTTGCGGCTAGGTTCTCAATCAGCTCCAGAGCTCCTTCCTTTGACTTAGTGTAGAAGTCACCGTTATTAGCTGCATTCAGGGCATTTCTGTAGTCCCAGTCTACTCCGTCATAGAAGGTGCTGAGCAGCTGCTCATCACTAAACCCATGGTGAGGGCACTCGTGCTTGTACTCCTTAAACCGCTCCCATGCTTCATTGAAGGATTAGCTGGACTGTTGTTCAAATGAGGAGATCTTGTTCCTCAAGGCTGCGGTCTTGGATTTCGTGTAGAACTTATCCAAGAAGGCTGATCTTGCATCAGCCCAAGTCGGTAGAGAGCGTGGTGGTAAAGATTTTAATCACTGTGATGCTTTTCCCGCAAGAGAGAAAGGGAAAAGCTTGCACTTCAAAAAATCTGGGAGCACACCATTGGAGCTGGTTGTGCTACAGATCTCTTCAAAGTTCTCGATGTGATCCATCGGAATCTCAGCAGGCAGATCGTGGAACAGGTGTTGCTTCACGAGGGCGATCATTTGAGACTTGATCTCGTAATCTTGCCTCTGGATGGTCGGGGTAACGATCGCAGATCGATCTTGGTAGTATGCGTGAGCCGCATCTTTGTCCTCGAAAGCAGGTTGTGCAACGAGTTGCCTCTCTTGTTGCAAACGAAGCTGCTCCATGGCTGTCTGGAGTTGTTGCAGCTGAGCTGCGATGTCTATTTGTCCACCCATCTCTGAGTTGGCGGTGTCAGATGTTTCTGCTTCTTTAACGGGTGTGTTGCGTCTTCTGTTTCCTCGTTCTATCCTTGCTAGCTCGTCGTTTGTCAAGCTAAGAAGGTCCTTGTTTTTGCTCCTCGTGCTCCTTGTGGACATGCACCTGAAACACAAAAACAAAAGAAGAAAACAAAACAGGTTTAGTAAAGTTCTTAGTCTAATAATTCAGCCGTAAACCAAAGGTGAATATTTGGTCCCCGGCAACGGCGCCAAAAACTTGATACACGAGTTTTAAACCCTTAATTCCTACTGCAAGTGCACAGCATACGAAGTAGTATTTAGGGGTCGATCCCACGAAGACCAGTTTTCACACTTTGATCTAATGAGCTAAATTAAGAGCTAAGACAATTCAATATGTTTTTGGTTTTTATAAATAACAAATAATAAAAGCAAAATCGGTTGTAAAGATAATTTTAAACAAGTGTTAGGTCAAGGAATATCGCAGGATATTCAGAGCAGAGGGTCAAACAACTATTCAGGCAGTGTTTAAGAACAAGTCTAGAACTCAAACATAAAGATAATATCAATCCACAGTCGTGGTATCAATAACTTTGTCTAGCGACCTAGAAATCCTAACTCTCGTTGGTACTAGAAATCGCAAACAAGCATTAAGGATAGATTCGATTTGTTCGCAATTCTCCACTACATCTACTGTTGTAGGTAATGAATAAATTGCTCCACCATTTTATTCTAGCAACCTAGCAACTGTCGTCCTAAATTAACCTAATATCATAAAATCAAATGATCAATTTGATCTAAGCATTAAGAACAAGAAAGGTGAAGACATCGATTTGAATAACCTAATTGTGTTTAACCCTAAAGCTCATGAATTCCTTTGACAAACCTCAACCTAACTAAGAGATCTACTCAGACATAATTAAAGAAGTAGAAAACATAGAGATTATAGAGTTCATCATAAAAACTTTGAATAGATAACAAAATCTGGATATAAACTTATAAGTACTTAATTAAAGCATAAATATAAGAACTGAAAGTAAAGCATAAATATAAGAACTGAAAGTAAAACTTAAAGCATAAGCATAAATGTATAAAGCTTAAAAGAAACTAAATAAAACTTAATAAAAGCATAAACATAAAACTTAAAACTGAAGAGGAGCAATGTTTAGAAGCTAGAGAAGAGAGGGAAGAAGATGGTGTGTTTTGAAACATCAAGAGTGAGTTCTATATATAAACCAAGGTGTAGGGGAGTAGGTAAGACGGGGAACGGTCGTTCTAGGTGGAGAACGATCGTTCCCAATGGTCGATCCGTAGTAGGTGAGATGGGGAGTCGGGGAACGATCGTTCTAGGTGGAGAACGGTCGTTCCGTGCATGGTTGTTGGTGGAGTAGGTGAGGTGTGGAACGATCGTTCTCTTCAGGGAACGGTCGTTCCTCTGCATTTGTCGGCAAGGTTGGTGAAGAGGGGAACGATCGTTCTAGGTGGAGAACGATCGTTCTTCATGGTCGTTCTAGTGCAAGAACGGTCGTTCCTTTGCTTGTCCAGAACGATCGTTCTTCATCTTCACGGTCGTTCTCTTGTATTTGGTCCTTTTCTCGTTTTTCCATCTTAACTTGACTCGAACATGTCCGTAAACGCCAAACTCCTTCGGAACTCCATAAAATCAGTAAAAAGACTCAAAACAAAAGAAAAGACTCGAAAAGCTAACGAAAGATGCAAATAAAAACTCAAAC
Organism: Isatis tinctoria; assembly: GCA_010577795.1. Classification (NCBI taxonomy): domain Eukaryota; kingdom Viridiplantae; phylum Streptophyta; class Magnoliopsida; order Brassicales; family Brassicaceae; genus Isatis; species Isatis tinctoria. The sequence goes on along the minus strand of CM021247.1, from coordinate 15,621,609 downwards.
CGAATACTAAAAACGAATCAAAATACGTTAAAAACACATGATATCAATACCTAGACCATAACGTGTTAGATATTCCCTTTGTGAGAGTACACGCATTTGATAATAAATGTTAAATATTGAGTTCTGCTTGATCATGAGATTTCACTCATTTACTACGGTTATGGAGAAGTACAATGAAGTACGGTTTGATCTGAACTTTGCTAATGCGGTTTACGGGCAACTGATTTAGAGTATGGTCCTATAAGTTTTACAAGTTTCACACGTTTTTCTAACTTCTCCTCTTTGTAAGATCTCTGGTTTTGCTTGGGGACAAGCAAAGGTTTTAGTTGGGGAGAGTTGATATTATGTATTTTTAACATATTTTGATTTGTTTTTAGTATTCGGTTTGAGTTTTGATTTGCATCTTTCGTTAGTTTTTCGAGTCTTTTCTTTTGTTTTGAGTCTTTTTACAGATTTTATGGAGTTCCGATGGAGTTTAGCATTTACGGGCATGTTCGAGTCGAGTTAATGTGGAAAACACGAGAAAAGGACCAACTGAAGAGAACGCCCGTTCTTTGAGTGGAACGACCATGGAGAACGACCGTTCCCCATACAGAACGGTCGTTCCCCTCTTCACCAACCTTGCCGACAAATGCAGAGGAACGACCGTTCCCCGAAGAGAACGATCGTTCCACACCTCACCTACTCCACCAACAACCAAGCATGGAACGACCGTTCTACACCAAGAACGATCGTTCCCCATCTCACCTACAACCACCTACTTCGATCGACCACAGAGAACGATCGTTCCCCCTACAGAACGACCGTTACCCCTTTCACCTACTCCCCTACACCTTGGCCTATATAATGGACTCACAACATCAAGCTCAAAACACACCATCTTCTCCTCCTTCTCTTCTCTAGCTTCTAAACATTGCTCCTCTTCAGTTTTTAGCTTTAATGTTTATGTTTTTATTAAGTTCTTATTAGTTTCTTTTAAGTTTTAACATTTATGCTTTAATTAAGTTTTACTTTCAGTTCTTATTTATGCTTTAAGGTTCTATTAAGTTTTACTTTCAGTTCTTATTATCTATATTTATGCTTGTTTCAAGTTCTTATTAAGTTATTTTCAGCTTTCATTATCTATCCAAGCTTTTATGATGAACTCTATAATCTCTTTGTTTTCTTCTTCTTTAATTATGTCTGAGTAGATCTCATAGTTAGGTTAAGGTTTGTCAAAGGAATTTATGAGCTAATGGATTAAACACAAATAGGTAAAAAGAATCGATAGTCTTCATCCTTGTTGATCTTATTGCTTGAGTTAAACTGGCCGCTTAATTCATGATCTTAGGTTAACTTAGACAACGACAGTTGCTAGGTTGCTAGAATAAATATTGGTGAGCAATTTATTCATTACCTACGACAGTAGATGTAGTGGAAAATTGTGAACAAATCGAACCTATCCTTAATGCTTGTTTGCGATTTCTAGTACCAACGACAGTTAGGATTTCTAGGTTGCTAGAAAAAGTTATTGATACCACGACAGTGGATTGATATTATCTTTATGTTTGAGTTCTAGACTTGTGCTTAATCATTGCCTGAATAGTTGTTTGATCATTTGCTCTGAATCTCCTGCGATATTCCTTGACCTAGCGCTTGTTTAATATTATCTTTTCAACCGATTTCGCTTTTATTACTTGCTATTTACAAAACCAAAAACATAATTGAATTGTCTTAGCTTTTGATTTAGCTCATTAGATCAAAGTGTGAAACTGGTCTTCGTGGGATCGACCCCTAAATACTACTTCGTATGTTGTGCACTTGCAGTAGGAAATAAGGGTTTAAAACTCGTGTATCAATCAGAACCCACGAAAAAAGAATGCATTCATAAGATAAAAGGAAACGTTGGGATTATGAAAGTGGTAGGCGTATTGACCACATAAGAAAACTCCATCAGATGATTAAACCAGTGGATAAATAAGTCCTGTGAGTAAAAGAAAATCGTGAGACCACATGATCTAAAGTGTTCATGTTTTACAAGAATTTTGAGATAGCTTGGATACTCACAGAGACTAAGGAACAAATTATAAGGAGATGTGGTGGGTGCTGCTATAAACTCGAAAGTTTATGATGTATGGACACATAAGAAAGAAATCAAATTGATATAATAAGCAGCCTATGGATCACTGGATAAATGATTTATACGAATGTCCCAGAGGGGATAGAGCTGAAAGATAAAAGAAGTTCTCGAGACCAGCATTGTATTAAGCTGAATAAATCGCTCTATGGATTGAAACAATAGACTAAGCGAGTACTTAGTGAAAGAGGGCTATAAAGACGATCCCATAAGTCCATGCATATTCATAAAGAAATTCGACAAGGGATTCGTAATCATCACGAAAAGGTACTCAAGCGATTTAATATGGACCATGCTCACCCACTGACTAGCCCAATGATGGTGAGAAGCCTCGGACTGGACACCGATCCATTCGGTCCAAAGAAGGACGATGAAGAAGTCCTTGGTCCCGAAGTGCCATGTCTTTGTGCCATAGGAGCGTTAATGTACTTGGCTAGTCACACTAGGTCGGACATATGCTTTGCCGTGAACCTCCTTTCAAGATTCAGTTCTTGTCCAACCCAAAGGCACTGAAATGGAATCAAACACATACTTCATTACCTGAAAGGGACGAAAGACACGGGTCTATTTTATACTAACCTTAACAAAGAAGGATTAGTTGGTTTTGCTGATGCAGGTTACCTTTCGGATCAACACAACGGTCGATCTCAAACAGGATATGTGTTCACTTACATAGGAACAGAAATTTCATGGCGATCCATGAAGCAAACACTCCCGGTCACATCGTCCAATCACGCAAAGATATTGGCGATCCATGAGGCCAGCCGAGAATGTGTTTGGTTGAGGTCAATAACTCAACACAGTAGACGAGATTGTGGGATAACAGAAGGGAAAGAAGAACCAATCAGCATGTACGAGGACAATGCCGCATGCATAGCTCAGTTGAAGGGTGGATACATTAAAGGAGATCAGATGAAGCACATATTGCCAAAGTTTTTTTTTCACTCACGACATACAGAAGGCCGGTGAACTCCAGATGCTCCAAGTCCGCTCAAGTGACAACTCAGCCGACCATTTTTCACAAAGTCGTTTCCAACCTCCACGCTCAAGGAACTTATGCATCAGATCGGCATGCGCCGATTGAAGGACCTTCAGTGATGTTCATTTCAGGGGGAGTAATACGTGCTGTACTCTTTTTCCTTCACTAAGGTTTTGTCCCACTGGGTTTTCTTTGGTAAGATTTTAATGAGACAGCATTCCCCAAGCGTATTACTGAGATCCCATTGTCATCACATCCGGTTATGTCATCCAAGGGGGAGTGTTATAAACCATTGAGGTTTGGATGTCCATAACCGGATCAGTCCACCGGGCCCAGTCCGTGGTCTAGTCTCGACGTGAAGACCAAGTCCTATTAGAGATAGGATTTCCTAATTCACATAGGACTAGGAATAAGAGAAGTTTTCATTTTCCAATTATAAGTTATATTTCATTTTCCTTGTATGAGTAGTAAAAGGATAATTAACTTTTCTCTGCTTGATGTAATCACTATATAAAGAGACCATTGGTCCTCCATAATAATACACATAATTCATTCGATTTACAACAATGTGTTGATTATATGTTAAGGCACTTTCGTAAATTTCTTTACCAATTAAGATACTTTTAGCTACCAAAACAATTTATACATTGTGGCAAAGTTAATAAACCGAGACAATCTGTTTTGATATCCGCTCCTTCCACAATTATTGATATCCGCTCCTTCCACAATTAAACGATTCATAGTTTTAACGTACGACAAATAATCTATATATATACACAAAACATAACTTGTTTTACAGTTTTTCTATTCCCTTATAATTCCATACATAATAATGTAGTACGTAGATCAGAAGTTATTTGTTGTATACATTTATTCTTTATTGGAGTTAGAAGAATTGTATTATTTGTGAATTATAGTTTGTGTTGGTTTATCGGTTTAATATTTATAAAAAAAAATTATTTGTTGACTATAAGTTTTTTTAGTTTAATAGTTTATTAAATATACCTATGAAACTTTATAAAACAAATATTTATATCATATTAAAAAGTATTGTAGAGTTTAAAGTACACTTAGTCGAAATTTTTTATTTTTATTAATTTTTTATTTTTATTATTTTTTATTGAAATTTTTTGTATTTAATTTATTTTCATAAAAATAAAAGGTGCATAAGAAGATTTTTTTAAAAAAACTTTATACCTTATTCAAAACAATAATGATAGGGAAAATGAGGTCAGACTTGACAGAAATATATATTTTTATGATTTGGGAATATGTAGTGGCTATATTGTAGGAGCATTACTTTTGGAATATGCGAAGTAGTAAGTTACACAACAAGTTAATCATTTTAATTTCAGCCTACTATTCTTGTTACCAAACATATTTTGTCAAATAAGACAATAATATAAATTATAGTGACATGGCTTTTTTGATAAAATGACTTCTCAAATAATAATAGTATAAGGGCATCTCCAACGGGTACATATCCATTTTGAGTTTCAGCTTAATTTAATATTAATATTTTTAATATAAGTAAATCACAAAAGTAAATAAAAATGTTTGAACCAATTATGATAGGACAACTGGCAAAGAAGGGGTTCTAAAGTCTCTAAGGAAAGAGACGGTCTCCACTCTCTCACCTACTTTTTCATTTTTTCAATTAAAATAATATGAACAACCATTGTTAGAGACTACAGTTGGAGAAGGCCTAAGATAGATTAGATCATGCTGGCGGCCTTTTCCCTTCAGTTGAACTCTTACTATTTCATTCTTGGGTCTCTTTAATAAGTTGTTATTAACATTGGAAAACAAGTAACTGGAATAAATCTTGACATTTAGATTACAAAAACAACAAAAAACAACTCAATAACTAAAAAACGAATTAAAATTTTCAAAGAGAACAAATGATAAAAACAAAGGAAATTTGGAAAAAGAGACAGATTAAATCATTTTGGAAAAACAATGGAGTCTTGCCATTAAAACAAAAAAAAAAACACCAATCGATTGTGACTTATAGTGTATGTCATAATTTTTTTAAAAAAATTTTAATTATTTGAAGCAAAAATTACCTTCAATCGATAGGTTGATTAGATTAGGAAATTTTCTATAACATTTAAGATTAAGAAATTTTCTAAGTGTAGAGCTCTATTATTAATATAAAAATTAATAAGATAAAGAACTTATCTATAAGTTTCTATTAATAAATATAATCAATTTAATATTCAATTATAAAAATTAATACTTTAAGATAATTGTCACTATTATAAAGTTATTAACTATATATAACCTAGGATAAATTTGGTTCCAGGAGACATTTGTTAGTATCTACAGATTTTCTTATACATATATACAGTAGAAATAATATTTTTCTAAGATATATAAAGTTACATACTACACAATAATTGGCTATTGATAATCAATTTATTTTTAACTGGACATAATTATTATTTTTTAATATTTTATTTTACCTGAAGATAAATGATTCACTGATAATATGTAAATTCAAAAGATTAAAAATACCATAATATATATATATATATATATATATATATATATATATATATATATATTACTAGTATGTTTGATTTCCTTGTTCATCGTCATTAACCTTGGGACCTTGCTACCAAAAACAATTTCGTTTTTTTTTTGCCAGACTGAATAGCATAAATAAAAAAGACGATAGATTTTTTGGATGTTCTTGTAAAATGGAATTCTAATTTTCCAAACTGAATATCATAACTACCTAAAACTATATATATATGGTTTATACTTATAGGTTCAACTTATAGTTCCAACGGACTGGATTTTATATCGGTATATTCACAGAATCAAGACATAAGGTGAGTCAACAGTTGATTATTACAAAGACAGATGAATCAATACATAAAGAGAGTCAACAGTTGATTATTACAAAGACAGATCAATTAATGAAATCTAAATTCTCCCATGTTTACTTATTCGTTAATGCCAATATACGCGAGCTAGTGTGTGCATTTGATTGAAGTTGAGGGGTGTTTTTTGATGATAATATCTTAAAATGATGAAACTTGTTTGCTCTTTTCTGTTGGTTTGATGAGCTGAAGATTAATGACTAAGTTCCATTTCATATTAATGAATCTTGTTCCTTTCACTTGTTGGCTTTACTGTTTTTTGTTGGTCTTCCAATTATCTTTTTAGAAACCACTCGTGTTGTTTTGCCTGCTGTGGCACTGCATTTTGTGGTCTATAGCTTTTGCCATTATTGTTATCTCCACGTGATGAATAATTGTTAGCATTTTTAAGGTTTAAGCATGTTGTCGTTACTTTTCAGAACTAGCCTTTTATGTTCTTGTTCCTTGTCAGGTGTTAGTTTACTGAATCTATAACAACAAGTCTTTAGGAGCTAAAAAACTGACCGATTTTGTCTTTTTGTCTCCCATCTCAGATATCAGAAGCTACGTTTTGAGCGAAGAGTAGAGCGACCAAGCCTTTTTCTTCAGAGACAACATCTGTTATCTTAGAAACCTCTGTGTTTCTTAGTCACAACCCATAGAAAGATTAGTTCTTCGGTTGAACAGGAAGAAGAAGAACGTTTCATGAAATACGGGACCGTGGATAACAAGTTCATGTAGAAGAAGAGTTCAAAGAAATGTTGCATCTTTCACAAACAGAAGCTCATTATCTTTAATGAGAATAACAGCAAAGAAGATGAAGATAACAACAACCACCACCATCATCATGATCATGATCATGATCATAACCATGAACATTCCAAATGTGGTGAAGCCTCTTCTTCATCCAACCATTATAAAGCAGTTGACTTGTTAATTGGTTATCTTTTTTTTCTCTTCACATTACTATATAGGGAGATCTGAGATATTGAGACCTTATAACAAGATCATGGAAGAACACTAATTCGTGTGAGGTTTTTGGTTTTCATGATCTTCTCTTCTCCTCCTGACACATGACACAGTCCCCTACTTGACACATGACACCGTAACACTAGTGGTTTTCTTAGTATATGTACATGTAATTTGCATATTGCACTGTAATGACATTATTCATTACAATGTTGATTTTAACTACTCGAAAGCTGTATTGACAATTATGTAAACAGCATCATTTTTCTTAAGAATTGTTCTTTAAGTACCTTACCAATGTACAAAGTGACTCATTTTTCATGCACGAGAGTTCTAATAGTATTAAACGATCATCTAAAAATGATGTTATTCACATAATTGTCAATACAGTTTTCAAGTGGTTAAAATCAACATTGTAATGCATAATGTCATTTAGTGCAGTATGCAAATTACATGTACATATACTAAGAAAACCCACCAGTAGTACTGTGGAACAATTCTTAGGTTCGCCCCCTGGGGTGAACCTTTATATTCACATTCCTTTCCATAACCAACAAAACTGACATGTCATATTACAGTTAAAACAAAGTTAAACAAATTTAAAAAAAATAAAAACTCAATTATTGGCAGAACAAATAAACTAATAGTACTAAAATAAATAAAAGTGGTTGATGTATTACTAAGCATGAATTTGTATCTAAATAATAGTGACTTACTCCTACTAAAGAAAATAAAAAATACAATTTGCAAATTCTAAAAATATAACATTTTAAAAGAGTGGTTAATTGAGCGAGGTAGCTAATGAACAGGAACAAAATTGGATTTTGGGGAAAGAATGTTGAGCTTTAGGGGTTTATTGGATAATCTCTTAAACAATGGGAGAGTTGATGAAACAATCTTCACTTTGAATGGCTCATTATGATTCTTTGAGTCTAAAAATTACATGAATGGAAGTCTATAAATAAATCTCAATTATGTTGAAGATTATTTTTAAGTTGGAATTATGTGTAATTAAAATCAATAATGCAGAGATATTGGAGAATACATACTTTGTTTCCCGCCCAAATAATGTTCAGATTAACATAAAGAGAGGTATAGGAAGTATTATGAACTTATCATTGAGTTGAAAAAAAAGCTATCTATTATATAATTAGCCAACTTTCTCTCCCTCTCAATGCCTCCACATGACACGTGTTCTACAAAGAATTTACAATCACAAATATTTTAAAGCTCATTATTCATATCTAACTCCATACAAAATTCTGGAACAAAACGTATATGGCCACAATCGAACTTAAAACTAGAAGCCACAATATTCCTCTTCAATTTAATACAGGCCCATTCCAAATTTAATACATGTTCTAAAAAGGCAACTGTTTTAAACATGTTATTATTAATATTACATAAGATTAATGATGATATTAAAAACATTGTTAAAAAATGATTGAATTTCAAACATACACGAATGCCATACAGGAACACGAGAAAATAAATAGATTCCCACCAGACAAACTATTAATAAAATCCATGAACATACAAACACCTAATACATAAATATTTTCAAAATACTTATTAATATATAGCGTAATATGTACCACCAATACTAGACATATAATTAAAAAAACACAAAATTATTAATAAAAACTACACAACGACACAAAAATATTTACGAATGCCACCGAAATAGGGACATAGGGACAATAGAAGTAATATGTACTATGGAGAACCTTTATGTAAAACTTGAACGAAAAGAAAATCCATAAAATACAAGTTTAAAAATCCATGAAAAACAAAGTAAACAATATTCAAAAAGTAAAATTTAGAATTAAAAACAATACTAACAAAAAAATGGAAAAACATATACAACACCAAAACGGCGCGAAAAATGTTAACTAAGAAAATGAATAAATAAAAACAACAAAAAATTAATCACATAGGACGAACATTAACACCGTAAAAATAAAAAAAAATACCCACAAAACAAAACAGACAAAAAGTTTTTAAGAAAAGATCTAAGAAAATATTTGAAAAAATAACCAAAAAAATAACAAAAACATATACAACAAAAAACAGCTTCAAATTTTTTTTTTAACAAAATGGAAACACATAACAACCAGGGAAATAAAAAGTATGTGCATGTCAGAAAAAATTGAAAGTGGTACATCACATAAAAAGTACGCATATTTTTTCTTTTTTATACTATATTTTGTATAAAAACATAATCGACAATAAATATTAAGTATTCTGGATTGCGTAATTTTATTGAAACTAAATATAATACGAAAGAAATAAGCATGTAACCAACGGAACACCACCCCGCGCATGCGCGGATTAGTAGCTCTTCTAGTTGATGAAAATTTATATATCATATCTTGTTGGTTAAGCCCCATTCCTTAAAGCGAATGTGACATCAGACTATGTGCATTGCGCCTGTTGAATAATTAATTCAACTGTTGAACAGCTGCAATCCATGTGTTGAAAACTAAAAAAAACTGGTGAATTCATCTGAGTTGAATATATTCAACTGGTTGAAAAAAATATCTGGGCCCGCGAATGCCATGTGTCAATTAACCAATGGGGATGTGTTTTTCCAACGCTGGAGAAGCAAGTGGAGTTGTAGTGATTTTTTTTGTTTCGAACAAAAAAATGTTGTGATCATGACATCTGTTTTATTGTGATTGGTGATTGAGATTTTGAAGACTTTTATTTCATCTTATCTATTTAAGATCAATTATTATATAGCAAAAAATATTTTTAAAATGTATTTTTTTATATAAAAATTCATCATTTTTAGTTTCTATAAATAGAGACTTGGTTCACTTCATTTGGACACATAACAAAAATCGACATTTCTACCATATTTTTCTAACTATTGTCTAAAAAACTCTTGTTTATATCTTTAAATTAGTTGGTTCTTCTGCGGCTCGCGCGGGCCTGATATTTTTAAGAATGACTCACATACGCGGTTTTATTATTTTAACATTTTAAATTAAATAGTCACACATTTTTGTTTTATTACTTACATAATTATCATATTACTTTCTCCAACAATTCTTTTGATTTAAATGCATAACATTGTCCCATATCTTCAAAGTTGCCAATTTTATGGCGATTATATATTTTTAGCTGATGTTTCTCAAAGTTATATTTGACCACTCTCTATATTTTACATTGATATTATATAGTCTTCATACATGCACGTAAATAAAATTATGTCTTTTAAGTTGTGATTTTTACGGCCGTGATATGTTTTTCCAATTAATATTTGATTTTGACTTTTTTTTTATAGCTATCTTTGGACATCCTCACTTTCTTTCTTTTATATTAGATATAACTACACTTCAAATAAATCCATGATTCTTGCTTAACAAAAAATCAACATGCTTTCATGTTCTTCACATTCAGAAAATTTAAACTCTACAATAAGTTTTTTTATTTTATTTTTTCTAATCTATAAACTTCTACTATTCTCTCTTTCTCTCTTTTTTTACCTTTATCAACTTTATCTTTTCTTTTTTTCTTTCCCCAAGATTATTCAGATTTATTCATAGAGTTTTTGATTTATTTATAGTGTTTTGTAAAACTTAAACGTAAAAAATTTTGGCGATTCATTTTTATCTCATTTTTTTGTTATTTTAAGATCCATTTTTATGAAAATCCAAAGATATTTTAAAAATATATTTTAAAGGTAATTATTTATTAAAATAGTGTATTTTTATCATGAAAACAAATATTTTTCAAACTAATGACCTTTATCTACCACCTATTTAACGTAGTTAATTCCAAAACACTTTCCAATTGCAAAGTTTCACAAGTTCCATTAAATCTCACAAGCTTGTATATTATATTCTTTTCATTTTAATAATCACACATTTTATTTTATTATTTATATAATTATCACATTACATTCTCCAACAATTCTTTTGACTTAAATGCATGACATTGTCTCATATCTCCAAAGTTGTCAATTTTACGCCGATTATATGTTTTTTTGGCTGATGTTTCTAGAATTTAACTTTGACCATTCTCTATATTTTTCATTGATATTATATAGTCTTCATCCATGCACATAAATACAAACTATGTCTTTTAAGTTCCGATTTTTACGGCATGATATATTTTTCCACTTAATATTTTATTTTGACTTTTTATAGCTATCTTTGGACATCCTCACTTTCTTTCTTTGATATTAGATACAACTCAAAATCGATAGAATCCAAATAAACTCATGATTCTTGCTTAACAAAAAATCAGCATGCTTTCATCTTCTTCACATTCTGAGAATTTAAAACTATAAGTTTTTTATTTTATTTTTTCTAACTTCTACTATTCTCTCGTACTCTCTTGTTTTACCTTTATCAACTTTATCTTTTATTGTTTTCTTTCCCTAATATTATTCATATTTATTTATTGAGTTTTAATTTATTTATAGTGTTTTTTAAAACTTAAATGTAAAAATTTTAGACGATTAGTTCTTATCTCATTTTCTATTCTTTTAAGATTCATTTATATGAAAATCCAAAGATATTTTAAAAAATATTTTAAAGGTAATTATTTATTTAAAATAGTGTATTTTTATTTTTTATCATGAAAACAAATATTTTTGAAACTAATGACCTTTATCTACCACCTATTTAACATAGTTAATTTAAAAACACTTTCCAATTGCAAAGTTTCAGAAGTTCCATCAAATTTCACAAGCTTGTATATTATATTGTTTTTCATTTCAATAATCACACATTTTTATTTTATTGCTTGCATAATTATCACATTACTCCCTCCAACTATTATTTTGATTTAAATGCATAACATTGTCCCGTATATCCTGTTACCTCTAATTTTCGGAAATGAATCAAGCTGAGGTTTAAGGTGGAATGGCATAACAGGGAGGTGGAGTTGAGATGCCATGATCGTTGAAGCTTTAAGGAAAAGGATTGTCGCCAGTAGATCATACAATAGAAAATAAAAAATCATCGGCTATTTAACTCCTGATCAAAGATCGAAAAGGAAATTATAAAATGTAGGTACAAGGCCAATCAACGATGTGGAGAGAAAGTGGTCTTAGCTGGAGAAGGAAATATGTCCAAAATTTGGTGGGTTCAACTTTGGACTAAGGCCCAAAGAAAAAGAGAACCAGGCCCAGTGGTTGAGATTGGAGCACACAGGTTGCTCATGTTTGCCAAGACGAAGAGAAGACCTCTTCTCTGAGCAGCCAATAAAGCTCACCACGGCTGCTGTAAAGCCGATGGATATGTTACGCTTGGCGGAGGGAAAGACATGAGTAAACTTGAAGCATACATTGAACAATATTGTGGTGGAGATAGTGGAGAACGAGATACACCGTGCTGGTGAGGAACACCTACATCGATAGAGGCTGGAACATCGCTGGCGGTTGGAGCGGAGGGCCGTTCTTTTCGAGAAATGTTGCTTCGGTGTTTAAGTGACTGGAAGTGGCATACATCTCCTGCCAAACCAAACATGACCAAAGCCAGCAGGAAGGGACAAAAGTAAACAATATTCAAAAAGTAAAATTTAGAATTAAAAACAATACTAACAAAAAAATGGAAAAACATATACAACACCAAAACGGCGCGAAAAATGTTAACTAAGAAAATGAATAAATAAAAACAACAAAAAATTAATCACATAGGACGAACATTAACACCGTAAAAATAAAAAAAAATACCCACAAAACAAAACAGACAAAAAGTTTTTAAGAAAAGATCTAAGAAAATATTTGAAAAAATAACCAAAAAAATAACAAAAACATATACAACAAAAAACAGCTTCAAATTTTTTTTTTAACAAAATGGAAACACATAACAACCAGGGAAATAAAAAGTATGTGCATGTCAGAAAAAATTGAAAGTGGTACATCACATAAAAAGTACGCATATTTTTTCTTTTTTATACTATATTTTGTATAAAAACATAAATCGACAAATAAATATTAAAGTATTCTGGATTGCGTAATTTTATTGAAACTAAATATAATACGAAAGAAATAAGCATGTAACCAACGGAACACCACCCCGCGCATGCGCGGGATTAGTAGCTCTTCTAGTTGATGAAAATTTATATATCATATCTTGTTGGTTAAGCCCCATTCCTTAAAGCGAATGTGACATCAGACTATGTGCATTGCGCCTGTTGAATAATTAATTCAACTGTTGAACAGCTGCAATCCATGTGTTGAAAACTAAAAAAAAACTGGTGAATTCATCTGAGTTGAATATATTCAACTGGTTGAAAAAAATATCTGGGCCCGCGAATGCCATGTGTCAATTAACCAATGGGGATGTGTTTTTCCAACGCTGGAGAAGCAAGTGGAGTTGTAGTGATTTTTTTTGTTTCGAACAAAAAAATGTTGTGATCATGACATCTGTTTTATTGTGATTGGTGATTGAGATTTTGAAGACTTTTATTTCATCTTATCTATTTAAGATCAATTATTATATAGCAAAAAATATTTTTAAAATGTATTTTTTTATATAAAAATTCATCATTTTTAGTTTCTATAAATAGAGACTTGGTTCACTTCATTTGGACACATAACAAAAATCGACATTTCTACCATATTTTTCTAACTATTGTCTAAAAAACTCTTGTTTATATCTTTAAATTAGTTGGTTCTTCTGCGGCTCGCGCGGGCCTGATATTTTTAAGAATGACTCACATACGCGGTTTTATTATTTTAACATTTTAAATTAAATAGTCACACATTTTTGTTTTATTACTTACATAATTATCATATTACTTTCTCCAACAATTCTTTTGATTTAAATGCATAACATTGTCCCATATCTTCAAAGTTGCCAATTTTATGGCGATTATATATTTTTAGCTGATGTTTCTCAAAGTTATATTTGACCACTCTCTATATTTTACATTGATATTATATAGTCTTCATACATGCACGTAATAAAATTATGTCTTTTAAGTTGTGATTTTTACGGCCGTGATATGTTTTTCCAATTAATATTTGATTTTGACTTTTTTTTTATAGCTATCTTTGGACATCCTCACTTTCTTTCTTTTATATTAGATATAACTACACTTCAAATAAATCCATGATTCTTGCTTAACAAAAAATCAACATGCTTTCATGTTCTTCACATTCAGAAAATTTAAACTCTACAATAAGTTTTTTTATTTTATTTTTTCTAATCTATAAACTTCTACTATTCTCTCTTTCTCTCTTTTTTTACCTTTATCAACTTTATCTTTTCTTTTTTTCTTTCCCCAAGATTATTCAGATTTATTCATAGAGTTTTTGATTTATTTATAGTGTTTTGTAAAACTTAAACGTAAAAAATTTTGGCGATTCATTTTTATCTCATTTTTTTGTTATTTTAAGATCCATTTTTATGAAAATCCAAAGATATTTTAAAAATATATTTTAAAGGTAATTATTTATTTAAAATAGTGTATTTTTATCATGAAAACAAATATTTTTCAAACTAATGACCTTTATCTACCACCTATTTAACGTAGTTAATTCCAAAACACTTTCCAATTGCAAAGTTTCACAAGTTCCATTAAATCTCACAAGCTTGTATATTATATTCTTTTCATTTTAATAATCACACATTTTATTTTATTATTTATATAATTATCACATTACATTCTCCAACAATTCTTTTGACTTAAATGCATGACATTGTCTCATATCTCCAAAGTTGTCAATTTTACGCCGATTATATGTTTTTTTGGCTGATGTTTCTAGAATTTAACTTTGACCATTCTCTATATTTTTCATTGATATTATATAGTCTTCATCCATGCACATAAATACAAACTATGTCTTTTAAGTTCCGATTTTTACGGCATGATATATTTTTCCACTTAATATTTTATTTTGACTTTTTATAGCTATCTTTGGACATCCTCACTTTCTTTCTTTGATATTAGATACAACTCAAAATCGATAGAATCCAAATAAACTCATGATTCTTGCTTAACAAAAAATCAGCATGCTTTCATCTTCTTCACATTCTGAGAATTTAAAACTATAAGTTTTTTATTTTATTTTTTCTAACTTCTACTATTCTCTCGTACTCTCTTGTTTTACCTTTATCAACTTTATCTTTTATTGTTTTCTTTCCCTAATATTATTCATATTTATTTATTGAGTTTTAAATTTATTTATAGTGTTTTTTAAAACTTAAATGTAAAAATTTTAGACGATTAGTTCTTATCTCATTTTCTATTCTTTTAAGATTCATTTATATGAAAATCCAAAGATATTTTAAAAAATATTTTAAAGGTAATTATTTATTTAAAATAGTGTATTTTTATTTTTTATCATGAAAACAAATATTTTTGAAACTAATGACCTTTATCTACCACCTATTTAACATAGTTAATTTAAAAACACTTTCCAATTGCAAAGTTTCAGAAGTTCCATCAAATTTCACAAGCTTGTATATTATATTGTTTTTCATTTCAATAATCACACATTTTTATTTTATTGCTTGCATAATTATCACATTACTCCCTCCAACTATTATTTTGATTTAAATGCATAACATTGTCCCGTATATCCTGTTACCTCTAATTTTCGGAAATGAATCAAGCTGAGGTTTAAGGTGGAATGGCATAACAGGGAGGTGGAGTTGAGATGCCATGATCGTTGAAGCTTTAAGGAAAAGGATTGTCGCCAGTAGATCATACAATAGAAAATAAAAAATCATCGGCTATTTAACTCCTGATCAAAGATCGAAAAGGAAATTATAAAATGTAGGTACAAGGCCAATCAACGATGTGGAGAGAAAGTGGTCTTAGCTGGAGAAGGAAATATGTCCAAAATTTGGTGGGTTCAACTTTGGACTAAGGCCCAAAGAAAAAGAGAACCAGGCCCAGTGGTTGAGATTGGAGCACACAGGTTGCTCATGTTTGCCAAGACGAAGAGAAGACCTCTTCTCTGAGCAGCCAATAAAGCTCACCACGGCTGCTGTAAAGCCGATGGATATGTTACGCTTGGCGGAGGGAAAGACATGAGTAAACTTGAAGCATACATTGAACAATATTGTGGTGGAGATAGTGGAGAACGAGATACACCGTGCTGGTGAGGAACACCTACATCGATAGAGGCTGGAACATCGCTGGCGGTTGGAGCGGAGGGCCGTTCTTTTCGAGAAATGTTGCTTCGGTGTTTAAGTGACTGGAAGTGGCATACATCTCCTGCCAAACCAAACATGACCAAAGCCAGCAGGAAGGGACGATAGAAACCCAAAAAAAGCCAAAAGCAAAGCAAAGATTCGAGAGGAGAGAGAGAATAGATGAGAGATTCGGTGGTTTGTGCAGCGCCTTGATAACAATGTCTGAGAGAGGACTAAGGTAAACTCGTACCACAGACCTTAAAGCAACATTACTGGGGCTTCTAATAAGAGATTCTCTAAAAAAAATTATAATCTATACTATTATTTACGAATGCTCTTAAGTTGTTTTTGCTGATTTGTTTTAATTTAATTGGTTGATGATGACGTGTATTGATGACTCAATATTGACATGGATGCCAAAAAATATGACATGGCAATTTGATTGGACAATTCGATTTCAACTTAAAATGATTAGACATGTAAGTGGATAATTAGCAATTTTTTATTTTAAATATTGATAAAAATCATCTACTTTTGTGGTCTTTCTAACGAATTAATTTTTCTGCTTTTTAATTAATTTATTTTTTTATTTTCTTCTGTAGAGTATTCAAAACTTATATTTTAACATTTATTAATATTATTACAATCAAATTTTGAGTAATAAATAAGTAGTATTTTATTGCCATTTTTTCATCCATTTTTATATAAATCAATTTGATATTATTATATTAAATCATTTAAGCATACAAATAATTTTTTATATCCATATAAATCAAATTCAAAATAATAAGAATATTTATTTAAATCTAAATTAAATATTATAATAATAAATATTTTAAAAAATCAGATCTCCAATATTCACGTAGTAAATGTTTGATACTCGATTTTAATGTAACATTTAAATATTTATATTTATAAATAATTTTATTTAATTGCCAAAATTTTATAAAATGTGAAACCTAAATTATTTAATTAAAAATAAGGAGACTAAAGATCTCATAAATATTTTATTTACGATAAATATACAAGGCAATTTGAAACGACAAATAATTTTACTTCTTGATTTTTATCCTAAATCTTTACAAATCTTAACCATAATAATTATCTTATAGAATAAAAATAATATTTTTTTTAATTGAATACATATATAATAAAATAATTTGTTTATATCCATACAAATCAATTTAAAAATATCATATTACTTCATTTAACGAACATTAAATTCGCTGGTTAAGATAGTGTCATCTCCAGCAGAGTGACCAGCATTCTCAACTCATTTGGAATTCTTCCAAATCTGGAAGGAGCAGCTTGAAGATTTCCAGCTCAAACTTATTCCCCGGACGAAAAATGGAAAAGCAGACAAGTTGGCGAGAAGTGCACGGAGTCATGCTTCTGAGTTGGTCTACATCGATTCAGTTGCTCCACAATGGCTTGATTTTGATGTCTAAGTTATTGTAGTTCTTTGGTGTTGACAAAAAAAAAAAAAAAAAAAAAAAAAAAAACGAACATTAAATTCGTTTATATCCATATATATATCAAATTAAAAATAATAGCTGAATATTAATTTTAATCCAATATAAATATTAAATAATTTAATGTTTAAAGAAATCAGATTCCTAATATTCATGTTTTTAACGTTTGATACTCGATTTTAATGTAGCATTTATATTTTTCTCTTTAATTGTATTAGTTATCAAATGTTCAAAAAGATATTCGGAGAGAATATTGCTCAAAATTTGATATGCAATCTATATTTAGATTTTTTTTGTTAATATTTTATAGGTTAAGAAGTATATAATTTCCTATAAATAGCATGCAATAAACCAGAGTTGTGTTCATGTTTTCTTTTGTGATATATTGCTTTATTTTTGTTTATATTTTAGAGATTCTAACTTTGCTCATTTTTTCTTCTTTTTATAGGGCTTCGTCATTGGTTGCATCCCGGGAAATTGCAGGTTCTATCAAGTCTCAGGTGAGTCAAGAAATCAAATGAGTTGCATTTTATTTCTCAATTGCTCGCGTTACATTAGGTTTTAAAAATTTGAAATTTGTATGTATTTTTACAGGAAATAGGAGAGATCAATGATATTGCACTTTTTGCTGTTCAAGAGCATCTAGGCAAAGAGGTTTGGTTTCCTCAACCTAATTTCTCAATGTTTTTAGTTTGTACATTGTATGGAATTAAGGTTAGAATTTTTATGTGTTACATTAAGGTTTTTTTTTTTTTTTGAACAACAAAGGTTATATTCCCAATAGCATCTCTTGTTAGAGGATGTTTCCTCTATGGATCGAGTGTTACTTCTGAGTTTCATTTTGGTTTTTCAAGCGTAAATCTAAAAATCCAAGCGAATTTAAATGCCTGCTTTTTCTTGATTTAGAGAATGAAGATTAAAGTTTGTGATTATTTCATTTATCTACAAAAAAACTATGGTAGTGATGAATTTTATGATTTCTCTCTTCTCGTGGTTACTCGGCGCATGTTTTAATATTTTGTGTGATTTCTGAGAATTTAGTAATCTTCTTTTCCAGTTTCCTCGTAAACCGACAAGAAGAAGACACAGATTCAGCCATGGCTATGCTTTTCACGACCTTCTGTCTTTCACTTCTCTTTGTTTCCTCCGTAGGACCTTCTCTTCTTCTATCTCCCTAAACCTAATTCTTTTTCCTTCACATTAGGCCATCGTCCCAGGCCTCTCCGGTTCTCCGAAATCCAATCTTCTCCGCCCTTGGAGTCAGACTCTGATCCGGAAGCTGCGTCCGCGGTTACAAATGAACGGGGTGAGAAACCGAGAGCTGAAAAATAAGTATTTTGTCAACTTTATTGATGAAAATTTTAAATACACCTGGATCACATTGTTACCATCTAAGGATAGGGTCTTTGATGCGTTTCTAAACTTCTGAAACTATATCACTAACCAGTTTAATGCTAAGCTGAAAATTTTAAGAAAAGATAATGGTGGGCAGTATGTAAGCCAATTATTCAAAGATCATCTATCCAAGCATGGAATATTGCACCAAACCAGTTGCCCTTACACACCTCAACAAAATGGTGTTGCTGAGAGGAAGAACAGAAACTTAATGGATGTTGCAAGAGCACTGATGTTCTACACCAATGTGCCTAAACGTTTTTTGGGGATATGCAGTCATGGCAGCATGCTACCTCATCAACAAGATTCCTACTCGAATTTTTGGTGATATATCTCCTTTTGAAGTCTTAAATAAAACCAGACCTTCCATAGAGCATTTAAAAGTTTTTGGTTGTGTATTTCATTTTTTTTACCAGGAGACCAAAGAATAAAGCTTGATGCAAAAAGCTTGTGGTGCTTGTTCATAGGTTATTCTCCTACTCAAAAGGGATGTAAGTTCTTTGATCCAATCAAGAACCGGTTGCACATCTCTCGTAATGTCAAGTTTGTTGAGGAGCAAGGATACTATAACACCAAAGACTTGGAAGGCCTGAAGGAGTTAACTCGTTCTCCGTCTTGTATTGCTTCCAGTCTAAGATATCTTCTCAATCACCTTGGCAATTGTGAGCCTACTATGCCTGGACCTGTTCATGCCTCACCAACCATTCATCCTGAACCGGCTGACGAGTCTATGACCAAGGAGTCTCATCCTGCACATAATCCTCCTGATCCTGAATCAGCTGCTCTCTATCAGAACCTCTCTCCCAAAGCTTATCCAAGCACCCCTCTATTGAAGCTGTTCCGGACGTAGCCAATTTAGAGGAGGATGTTGAAATTTCAAGTGAATTCGGCTGATTCACTTGAAGCTTCAGACGTAGTGTAAGAACTCGAGGCAATTCTACACCTTCTGAATTCGGCGGAGTTCAGAGGGATTGGAGCAAAAACCGGGTTTATTACAACAGTCAGGTTGTGGCTCATCTGGAGATTGAAGCCGTTTTCTCTCTTGCCCTTTTGCCAGCTGACCATCAATCGTTCCTTACAAAGATTCAACCTGATCTCATTCCCGAAACATATGAAGAGGCGGTCCTCAAGAAGGAATGGAAAGATGTTGTGGGTGATAAAGTAGGTGCTATGGAGCATAATCACACATGTGATGAAGCTGATTTTCCCAAACGGAAAAAGGCTGTGAGTTCAAGATGGGTCTTTACTATCAAGCACAAAATCAATGGTGATATTGACCGCTACAAGGCTCATTTGATAGCTCGTGAATTCACCCAAACCTATGGCAATGACTAGAAGGACACGTTTGCCCCAGTTGCCAAATTACCCACTCTAAGAGTTGTTCTTTACCTAGCTGCTAATCTCTCTTGGGACTTGTGGCAGATGGATGTCAAGAATGCATTCTTACAAGGGGAGGTTGAAGAGGAGGTTTACATACGACCACCACCAGACCTTGAAAACACCATTGCTCCCGGGAAGGTCCTTAGGTTGAGAAAGTCCATCTATTGGATAAAGCAATCCCCACGGGCTTGGTATCACAAGTTGAGCTACACCCTTTGAGATCAAGGCTTCATGAGATCTGAGGCTGATCATAGCTTGTCCACGCACAAGTTTCACAAGGGTATTGTTGTGGTAGTTGTCAATGTGGATGACTTGATTATCTCCGGTGACAACAAGGAAGGTATTCATAGTATCAAATCTTCCCTAAAATCTTCTCTTGATATTAAAGACTTAGGAGAACTAAAGTACTTCTTAGGCATTGAGATTTGTCGATGTGCTGATGGTATCTTCCTTTCACAAAGGAAGTATGTAGTTGATCTTCTAAATTAGATAGGTTTCATGGAGGCTAAACCGGCTAAGACTTCCCTTGAGGATGGCTACAAGGTCAATCGAGAGGGGAAGAAGGAGGATGAGCCTTTCAACGATCCTGCACTATACCAAAAGCTCGTGGGTAAGCTCATTTGCCTAACACTTACATGGCCTGTTCTATGTTTCTGTGTGAATCAGGTAAGCCAGCAGATGAAAGCACCCACCAAGTACCATTGGACCATGGTGGAGAGGATACTTGATATCTCAAAGGAAGCCTGGATCGTGGGATAGGGATGGAAGGCATGAAAGCACAGAGATTGTCGGTTATTGCGATGCGGACTAGGTCGGGGATATAGTGGACAAGAGGTCTACAACCGGCTATTGCACCTTCATTAGAGGCAACACGGTGACCTGGAAAACCAAGAAGCAGAAGGTGGTGGCCTGCTCAACGGCTGAAGCCGAATACCGAGCAATGAGGAAGCTTACCAACAAGCTCACATGGTTGAAGGGACTCCTTGCCAACCTTGACATTGATCTGTCTACACCCATGACCATGCACTGCGACAATCAGGCAGCAATCCACATTGCATCTAACAAAAGATTGAAGATGGGACTGTCTCACCGTGCTACACAAAGAGTGAAGACCAGTTGGCTGACATCTTCACCAAGGCAGAAAGTTCCTAGGTTTGCGACTCGATTTATGGCAGATTTGGACTTGTTGATATTTCTAGGCCATGGTAGCACTTCCCTCGTCCATGAAAGCTAACTTTGTTTTTACCGTTAAAATATAAGGACGATCAGACGCGTCCAAAAGCTGGTCTTGTGACCGTTAAAATATAAGGACGCGTATTAGGAAGCTTGATCAACAAGGGAAGAGGAGTGTATGGGGATAAGAACACCTTTTACTACAATTTTCTCGTTTTTTACATGGTCAAGGATAAGATGCTGTAGCATATTCCTCATCCCTTCATCTTTTACTTGTTCTCTCTTGATTCTTCACCTTAGTCTCTTCATTCTTCATTCTTCACTTATTCTCATATTCATTTAGTAAAACTTTCAGGGAGGGAGGGAGGGAGGGAAAAGAGAAGGAGAGAGAGGGGGCGAATAACATATAGAGGAGAGAGAGAGTCGATAATGTAATGTGATAATTTTATATGATCTGAATGTGGATTAATTGTGACTTCAATTTTTCCGTTAGTGAATATTGGCTTGGGTCCAACTTTTCTCTTTGATGCTAATTTTTCAATTTGGGCTCTATTTAATTCATTGCCTTACGAAGAAAGCTAATAATATTTATCGTAATTTAATTATTTTCAGTTGGTAGTTTCTTTTGAACTTCATCAGCCAACATTTCATACCACATTTCTGTATATTCATTTTGTTGGTATGTAAAATAGTAGAACATTATTTTGTTTATCAACATACTATATCACATTTTCGTAAATATATAGCATTATTTTGATTCTGAATAAACGTACATCTCCAAACTACAACCACAATTCATCAAACCCAATTCATATCAATCAAACTGCATTTTTATTCTCCACATCGACCCGGTTTTCATATTATAATAGTCAGTGGATATTAGAGTCATCCCGTTCAAATTTCTATATTAGTCAATTTTTTATAAATTTCATGCCCGCACATCCACGGGTGAACCATTTAGTATCTTGTATTTTACCATTTTTAAGATGTTTCTTTTTTTTTGTGCACAAAAAGAAAGAAAGATGTTTCTGTTTTTAAAATGACTAAATTAAATATATTTTTTTCCTTCTTTTTGATTGTTGTTTTTTTTTCTGGGCTCAAAGATTGCTGTCTTTTTTAAAGTTCGAAATCTAAGTTTGCTACGCACGTTATTTTTTCAACAGGATGATACTGTTTGCGTAGTTGTGCTCTCATCATCATATAAATTTTAGGGCTATTTGCAGAAATATAAATAGATTAAGATTAATTTGCAAGTTGGTATGAATAGTGAATTCGACAGGAAGACTGTTCTGCGCAGAGAAGGCTAAAGTCGATTAAACCTTTTTGTAAACCTAAGTTGTGTTCACGTGTGAACATGGTCTTAGAGAACTCGGAAATGATAACGGACACTATTAAAAATACCGACCAACGTAATGGTTACCTGTTAAATTACGTGTTACCTAATATGAAAATTATATTTGAAACATTGTTTGACTTTGAATAGGGTAGTTGAAGTTGAAAGTTAGTTTGGCGAGCATAAATTGTAAACCACGGGCGGTCTACAAATGGGTTAAAGTTTGACAACTAGTGTGAAATATAACTAAGGCTTGTATATATTTTGTTGTTCAGTTTATGTTGGTCAAGTACTAATGTGAAATATAAGGAAGTGTTTCTTTCAATGGCGAGTTTGAGCTTATATTGTATTGTCGATGGTCGCCGTATTCTATGAGTGACGATGTGTCGTACGAACTGCCTTTTTCAGGCACCATTTACAATACCGCCCAAAATTTTGGTTAGCCGTTAGATTACGTGTTACCTAATATGAAAATTATATTTTGAAACATTTTTTGACTTTGAATAGGGTAGTTGCGGTCGAAAGCTAGTTCGGCGAGCATACGTTGTAAACCACAGGCGGTCTACAAATGGGTTAAAGTTTGTCATGAAACAGAGGTGGGAAGTTGGTCGAACCAACTTCATATCTAACTAAAGTAGTAGCGAGTAACAAAACAAAGAGTTTGTAACAGCAATGTTAGCAATAACAAAGTACCAATTACGAGAACATGTTCCAGAAGCCTAAATCATGTGGGAGAGATGCAGACGTCTGCCGCTTGGTCTTGTGGTAACAGTTTAGCCTTTCACCACCAGGCTCATGGGCGGCGGCGAACATTCGCTCCGGCAACAACATTTCTTCCATCTACAGATTATCAATTGTTCGATCTATGTGAGAGAAACTCGAAAATAACAGAGTAAGCGATTTCGAAACCCCAAATACCTGCAGATTGCGGAGCGAAGAAGTTGGTTTTTTCCTTCAGCCGCTTCGCCCAGTTGTTTCACCGGTTAGTTCTACAATTCTATTCGTGAGAAACGGAAAGGTCGCCATCGAAGGGATGGAAAGCTTTGGGAGATAAGTATCGAGTAAACAATTATTTACTGATATTATAGCTGAACCTAGGCCTTCATAGATAGTAGGGTTGGAATGGGAATATGAAAAATTGAATAGTGGACAAAACCATTCTGCAAATTAAAACTCATTTTGTATATATTGGTGCCAATTACTCTAAATTGGGCCAATTACTCTATATTTAATCTAGTAGTAGGAAAAAAAAACGTTTGTAGCAAGATAAAAGCAGAATTTTGGGTTCAGCACTCGAAACTGGAGCAGTAACAATCTGTTTTTGTTGTTTGTTGAAGTATTAGACATCTTCCATGACAAACCCATTCGTTTGCACAAGACGTTTTTCACAATGCATCAGCATTTTGTTTCTTACAAACGTCAGGTAGCGCGAATTTGCTTCGTGTTTTCCGACAATAAGGATCACTCGCTTGAACATATCCATTTTGTATTCCTAATAAAACAAGAAGTATTTAAATCATTTCTATTGAAGTATACAATTTAGTTTTACTGATTATGTCTTGATCAAAACAAAAATTAATATATAAAAAATCATTTATAATTTGGATTATGTATTTTCAAATATTTAAAAGTAAAAAAAAAACATTTTAAAATTTTCAAATATCGCATCCAAAAGGTCTACATGTGTCATAAATATGGAAATATATGATTTCTTTTAAAAAACTATATGTGAACAGTAATAGATATGGAACATGACCCACATATCTCTTATCGGATCAATAGTAAGGAACGTGACCCATACCTTTCTATTAAAAGCATGCTAAATATTATTGTAGCTTTTGTAAAATATAAATTAAACAAGAGTTGAAGCACATATTTTTTTTAGCTTATGAGATATGTTAGGAAAGTGTAAACAAGAATTTTTATTCCTAGTGCAACCTATACATCAATAAAATATAATTTTTTGTTTCGTTTTTAAAACAAAAGACTTTTCAATTTAGGATGCTAAAAATTGTAAATTTATTTAAACAAATACATAATAAATCAACAAACATAAACAAAATAATTGGTGCTTAGAAAATTAATCGTTTAAAATACATGTTACTGTTGAAATCGATAAAAAGATCATCAAAATAACAACTAACACAACATTGTTTATGCCAGTGGCCATTTGTCTCTTTTATTTTCTGGTTATTTTCTGCTTTTTAATTTAGATAGAGTGATTTAAGGAATTTAGTTAAACATCTGATTTCTCTATATAACAAAATTTCTTATCTCTTTTTAGAAAACAGAATTGCAAGATATTCCATAAAAAATGGGAGATAGAATAGGAATTTATTGATCTCGTAGTTTCACCTTCTTTTTTTTTGATTTTTTCCCTCTTGTATCAAATTCCCAAAGCTATTTTCTTTTACTTGCTGAGAGTAATTGTGTTTCTAAATTTTATTTCTTTCTGAAAGTTAAAAGAAATTATTTGGCTTTTGGTTAATATTTTTTGTAAAGCTAATCTAGTTTTCTTCAAAAATATTTCACCTATCGTTAAATTTAAATCTGAAACTAAAAATCAAATGTATAAACTAAGGATATGTAATTGTGGGAGCTGAAACTCGCACAACCGAATTTGTAATGTTACTTGGGGATTCCAGGATTGTAAGAACTCGAGAAAAGAGATTATAAAAAGAACTTTATTGACTTGGTCGTCAATAAGCTTTTCCTACAATATTCGTAAACAAAAGTTCTAGACTAAAGCTTAAGCCGTAAAATACGAGAAGTATGGATGATTTGGAAGTGAGTACAACGATGTCTATTTATACTAAGTAGTCTAGGGTCTCGAAAATAATCTAAGCAATGTGGAGCATTGTAAAATCCATCTCCATCTGCAGACTTTGACCTAAATGGGTTGAATATAAATGGGTTCATGGGTTAATGGTTGGCCCATGAACCCATCAGTTTTCTTAGAAAATTTTTAGAATTGTAATTTAAAAGTTGTTACATGAGTTGTAATGAAAAAAAAATTCATGGGTCATGGTTGACCCAACCCAGTGGACCCATCAACATAAATTCAACTTTATATAATAAGGATTTTTAATCTATAAAAGGACAAGAAATTTAATAGTTCCACAATATATATAGAGAAATACCCTCAAATAGCACATTTTCATGTTTTGTGACAAAAGTAACACATTATAGTGAATTTTTTTTTGTCTAAATCATATGTTTAATGGTTTAAAGACCTTTAAAGTAATGAATTTGGGTTTATAAGTCATTAGTTAGGTTTTAGATTTTTGGGTTTAAGGTTTATGGTTACTAATTGAGAAAAAATGAATGAAAAATAAATGTACGATAGTCTTTTTCCTCTTAGATAAATGCCATTTTGGTCATTTAAATCTTCGTATGCTATTTTTGTCACAAAAACATGAAAGTGTGATGATAAGAGATACAAAGAGAGAGAGAGCGAGTGTGTGTGACAAAAAGAGAGAGATATAGCGACACAAAGAGTGATATATAGAGAATAAATGAGAGAGAGAGTTTGGAAAATGAAATTTTTGGTTCATTGGTTGTGGATTTTGTGTCATTCTTAAGTGAGAGAGAAGGGGGAGGCAGAGAGGGAAAAGAGAATGACAGAGAGGGGGCTAATAACAGAGAGGGAAAAGAGAAGGACAGAGAGAGAGAGGGGGCTAATAACATATAGAGGAGAGACAGAGAGGGGGCTAATGTAATGTGATAATTTTATATGATATAAATGTGGATTAATTGTGACTTCGATTTTTCTGTTAGTGATTATTGGCTCGGGTCCAACTTTTCTCTTCGATGCTAATTTTTCAATTTGGATTCTATTTAGTTCATTGCCTTACGAAAAAGTTAATAATATTTACTGTAATTTAATTATTTGCAGTTGGTAGTTTCTTTTTAACTTCATCAAACAACATTTCAGACAACAATCATACCACATTTCTGTATATTCATTTTGTTGGTATATAAAATAGTACAACACTATTTAGTTTATCAACATACTATCTCACATTTTCGTAAATGTATAACATTCTTTTGATTCTGAATAAATGTACATCTCCTAACTACAACCACAATTCATCAAACTTAATTCATATCAATCAAACTGCATTTTTATTTCCCACATCAACTCGACTTTCATATTATAATAGTCAATGTATATTAAAGTTATCCCAATCAAATTTCCATATTAGTCAATTTTTTATAAATTTCATGTCCGACCATCTGGTATAAACGATTATATTATCTTTATTTATTAGATGAAAATCTCTAAAATGTTAGAATACTAAAATAACAGACTCTCATCTAATAATTAAAAATTATATAATAGTTTATATTATAATTGTTTTTAGAGACTCTCTTCTTAGAAGCTCCAATAATCATGCTCTATATATTTGTCATGGCGAAACGCTTGTACGCAGCTAGGAAAATCTATCATGACATCAAAAAATAGTTTGGCATGATCAACAAGCCGTTTGATCATCAGAATCTATAGAATCCCTACTTATCACCTCGTGCAGCAAGGATGCTTGCTTATAAACGCCACTGAAAGAACTAATGGGTCGTTATTTTTTTTTGTAGCCACAATACTGATATTTGTAAAGACATAGACTAATCTACTCAGAGTGAGTTAGATATCAGACGAGAGAGAGCCCTTTACGCATCATGCCATCGAGAGAATCCTCTTCTACTTGCTGTAGTCCCTATCCTCACCAAGAAGTTGTCCTATCCAATCACTGCCCTCAAAGGATGTGCGTCTCTCATTTGAAGAAGTTGGACCATAATGAACCAAATCTGTTTCGAAATCGGAGTTGTTTCCTGCAGATGGAGAATAAGGAGGTTTGTTCAGAGAGGAATGAATACACAAACAATGAAAGATCCTGTAGTTACACCTAAAGAGCAAAACATCATCACCTGTTGTGTTTGCAGTGGCTGCTGTAAGCTCGCCAAGTAGAGAGGACTGAAGCAGCGGTGAATCTGGATCAGTATTTGTTGTTGCCTGTCTTTCCCCTGATGATCCATAGACAACTGATTCCAACAATCCATCACAGAACGATGATGGACGAACCGAAGGTGTCTGGTCTGTCATAGGGGACTGGACTAAAGCATTGTCTGACTCAACAGCCGGCATTGGGTTAGAGTGTCGTGTTTCCCAATCGCCAGGCTCTGCTTGAGTGTCGAAACATTGGAATGAAGGGAGCTCCAACTTCTCAGCCAGAGGCTGACAAGGAGAAGAATACGTAGCACTGCCAAGTAAATGGCTATCTGGTACAACGCTGAACTGTTCTTGAATGCTTTCATAAGGAGGCCAAAGCTGAGCACTTTGCTCGTTCGTAGCATAACCACCCGTGTAAGTAAAGGTCTCTGTTACTAATTCTGGTTCCCTAAAGCGTTTGCGGTTAGGCTGCATGTAAGGAGAACCTATCAAGTTGTACATATTAGGCTGAAAGAAACACGGTCTCTGTCTCATCAAGTTACCCGTAGGAACACTGCTAAGCATTGACTCGTAGTACGAGGAACTATTGAGTTGCAAGTACTTGAAATCAACTTCAGGGATCTCGAGACACTCTGGCTCCAAAGACTCTTGATGACCATCAAATGAGTCCATGTTTTGACCATTTTGAGCTGCAGCATTCATAGCTTGCTCCCGAACTTCAAGAGGGTAAACAGGTAAGCCAAGTCTCTGCAGTCTCTTAAGTCTCGTGTTCCAGAAATTCTTTATCTCATTATCAGTTCGTCCCGGTAACTAAAACAAACAAAAAAAAAAAACAAGATTAGACAATCGTAAGAAGACAAGAGAGTAGAACAAAGAAAGAAACAGAGTTTACATACTTCTGCAGCCATTCGTGCCCATTTGTTACCCATTGCAGCATGAAGTTCGATAACACGCTGCTCTTCTTTTTCCGTAAAAGAACCTTTTTTCAAGTCCGGTCTCAGGTGATTCACCCAACGAAGACGACAGCTTTTGCCACAACGAGAAAGTCCAGATTGTTTTTGAACAGCGTTCCAATTCCCATCACCATGTTTCTCAACATAAGCTATCAGAAGCTCGTCTTCCGCTGTTGTCCAAGGCCCTTTGTGAAAGTTCTTCTCTATAGCAAAATCTTCGCCTGATCCAGAATCATGGCGAACTTTACCCATCCTGTTTGAGTTTCATCTATCATTCTATACACCTCTTCTTCTCTGATAAGTGTCTGTAAATATGCTGAAAAATAATAAAATCAGAATCTCTAGCAACAAGATTCCACTGTTGTGCAAGAACACATTCAAAAATAGTGTTATCTGTAAATAGGCAGCATTTCTAGCTCAACAATATAGTAATCCACAAAAGTAGAAACGCCAAATTCAAGAAAGTTCTTCTATATATCAAAATCTTCGCCTGATCCAGAATCATGGCGAACTTTACGCAGTCTGTTTGAGTTTCAATTATCATTCTAAATAATGAAATCAGAATCTCTAGCAAATTCAAGAATAGTTTTCTACAGTCACTATAGTTTGACTATATAAAGTAAATATGCAGCCTTTCTAACTCAATAATTTAGTAATCCAAAAAAAAAATAAAAACGGCAAATTCAAGAATCACAGTGTTCTAAAGCCACTATAGTTTATCAATTTTATAGATCATAAGATAATAATCAAATGCGAGACGACTCTTAGATACTTCACTGTCTGAAGAAACTGAGATTATCTATATGAAATTAAAGCAAACTCAAAACTCGTGCACCTCACTGAATCGAAAAAGTTCTTCTCTGATAAAAATACACTGAAAATAATAAAATTAGGTTAAAAAAAATAATAATAAAATTAGAAAGATTCTACTTTTGTGCAAAGAACAAATTCAAGAATAGTTTTCCACAGTCACTATAGTTTGACTAAATATGCAGCATTTCTAGCTTTGGCAATTTACAAAAGTAAACAGCAAATTCAAGAATCACAGTGTTCTAAAGCCTCAATAAATAGAACATAAGATTACAAGTCTGAAGAACTAAACGAAATCAAAGCAAAGTCAAGAACTTGTGTACCTCTCGAACAACCCAATAGCAAACGTTTCAGCTCCGATTCAGTCAAAACCCGATGCAACTCAATAGAAATCGGAGGGTTGAAGAATTCCTAATTAATCGAAAACCCAGGAAATAAAAAAAAAAGAAACCGAAAAAAGAGATTTTCAGGAGGCTTAACCAGAATCGAGTAATGAGAAGACCAGAAAAGAGTTAAACATAGAAACAAGCGAGAAAATGCATTTGGAGAAGAAGAGAGAGAAGGAATCAACAAGAAAATAGGAACGAACCGTTAAAATAAAATAAAATTAAATAAAGAGAAAGAAGAAAAAAAAAACTTTTTTCCCGAGAAGATCTGCGAAAATCGGAATTGGAGAAATGACGAATACGGCGATCGAAGAGCGAATCTAGGGGAGATAAGCGTGGAGATTGAAACCTCTCTTTGGGATTTTTTTTTTTCTCTGCAACGAAATATCTCTGATAAAAAGGAAACAAAAAAGTGTGTATGTTTAGCGTTTTCTAGTCACTTTCTCGGCACCTGAGACTGAGATTAACTTTCTTGGCATTCAAACAAGTGATTCGAGGAAATGTTAATTATCATTCTCTCTCATTCGCTTTATGTATTTATACGTTTGGAAACATATTTAATTAACCATAAAATAAACTGTGTTTTATTACTTGCGATAGGACCAAATCCCAAGTAAATTGTAATCTTTTTATTCGAAGATATCTGAGATTAAGATAATCTGGACAACAGATAATATTATGATTAACCTCAGTTTTCTTTTACGAATTTAGGGAAAATATAAATGTATTTTGTCCTCTCAACTTATTATTGGTAGTAATTATTTTTTTTTTTCCTTTTTGAATATCATTAGAGTCAAATATTAACCTACTAATAGTGATCAATCTTGGAAAATCTAACTTTATCCGGATTTGTTGTACCAAGAATCGATATTATGATTAAAACGATATCGAGTTTCCACCATGAACAAAGAGGAGACATGTTATTGAACCTGGAAACTTTGATTAGGGATGTTAGGGAGAAGATCATGGAGGATCCAACCAGAACAATGTCGTTTAAGTCAAGTTTGAATATTTCACTTTGAATAATTTTTCTCTTAAGTAAGATTAAATTTATTAGTTTCGGTCATTACATTAAAGATGTAAGGTCTCTTTAAGACTGTTGTTGTTTCAAGTTAATGCAAGTAAGTATTCAGTTTTCTTCTGTTACTTGAATCTTTCTTATAAACACATTACAACAACAAGTAGTATTATAGCTTGCCAAGAACCTTCTACAGAAACGTGAGAAAATGAGTGATAAAGATGCAATGGTAATACCAAATCTTGATGGAGATTCTGAGCATTAGGCAATGCTTATGGAAAATATAATCGTATCGAAGGAAGGTGGAAACTCGTTAAGACATGGATTCCTCAAACGGTGAGAGATGGAGAGGGCTGAGTTGATAGTCATTGATCAAAATTTCAAAAAATTTATGTTTGCCTCCATTGATAAGACGATCATGAAAACGATATTGAAAAAAGATACGTCAAAAGATTTGTGGATGTCAATGAAGAGAATATATCAAGGCAATACCAGAGTGCCCACAAATGTAGAGACTACAAAGTAGTTTCTAGGTGCTTGAAATGAAAATGGGAGAAACTATCATTGACTACTTCTTGAAGGTGATGGAAGTCACCAATGATATGCACAACTTGGGAGAAGACATGTCAGATTCAAAGATGGTGAAGAAAATCCTAGTAGAAAAATTTACATATGTAGAGTGCGCTATTTAGGAGTTTAACGGCATCAAGGAATTGACCGTGGATGGTCCAAAATTTTCTATGATGGTCTATGAACAGAACCTGAGCAGGCACAATAGATAAGAACACACACTCAAGGTGGAAGGACAATGGAGAGAAAATGGTGGTATAGGTCATGGGAGATATCCAACTCAAGGGAGAAGACGAGGAGGATAACAAGGTCGTGGATGTATGAGTTACAACAAAGAGTTGGTGGAATCAAATGCCATAAGAAGGGACAATGCAAATCTGAATGTCCATAATGGGAAAAGGAAACCAATTACGCTGAAATGGAAGAAGACATTGAGGAGAACATGTTACAAATGGCACACATCAATATGACCAAAGCAGAAGAAGAACACATCTCGTACCTCGACTCAGGCTACAGCAACCACATATGTGGAAACAAAGAGTGTTTTATTGAATTGGATACTGAATTCCGTCAAAACGTGAAGTTGGGTGATGACACAAGGATGCAGGTAGAAGGACGAGGAAACCTTCAGCTGGAGATCAATGGAACAATCACTTCCGTCTACTATGTTCTTGGATTGATAAACAATATGCTCAGTGTTGGGCAATTGCAATAGAAATGACTGAAAATTGTAATCGTAGATGGTGTTTATGAAGTTTGGAACAAGCGACAAAGGAAACTAATAATGCAGAGTATGTCTAAAAGCACATGTTTATCATATTGACAAGTATAAGAAGATCAAAGGAAGTCATGGAGACTAAGTGTCTACAAGTAATGGAGGAACCTGACCCACTTTAGCAGAAGAGATTTGGACATCTCAGCCATAGAGAACTGAGAACACTAGCCGAGAAAAGGATGGTGAATAGGTTTCCAAACCTCAACAATGACGAAACTAATGTAGCTATATGCAAAGTATGCATGAAGGGGAAGCAAGGCCGCATAAGCATTCCTAAAAAGTGTGAATGGAAGTTGATATATCATGGTTTTTAGTATTTTTAGCCATGATATAAGTTGTATATAGAGAGTCTTTTTAGTGTTTTTGGAGTCTTTTAGAGTCATTTGCATGTTTAGGTACGTTTGGAGCTTATTTGGAGATTATAGATCATTCTGGAGTTAAGTATGAAGTTGTGCTGAAGATTTCAACTCAGAGGCAAATTTTAGAGATGGTGTCGGTCGACACCAATTCCTGACGGCAATTTCGAGACGCGTTTTCCAGGCTCTACAGAGTTGCAAACAGATCCCTGAAGCTCCTAATATTTACAATTAAGTGTCAAACGTGTTTTCTATATTTTTAGATTATTTTAATGGGTTTTTAAGGTCATTGTTTAGACCAATCTATTATTATAAGCTAGAGTTTTGGAGAGAATAATTCAGACTCCTTCAGAGAAGATTCAGAACTCCTTTAATTTCTATTCTTAATTTCTAGGCGCGGGTTTTTTTTATATTATTTTACCTTTTTGTTGGATTAGTTTTTTTTTTTTCATTTCCATTTATTAAGTTGAGTTACACACTGATATATTTATTTTTTAATTTATGTATTGTATTTTTTTTGGTTTGTTGTTAGTATTTGCCTATTTTATTTGTTTGAGTTAAAATTTACATTAATATTTTTGTTGTATATAATAGATTGTTTACAAAATGTTTCCTTCTTCGATTTGTTATCTTGTTTTGATCTAATTGGTTTTCTCTTTTTCTTTTTTTTTGTTGTGAAAAATGTAGTTAATTTTGTTTTGTTATCTTCCCAAGTAAATATTTTAGCTTACCATTATTTTCGATAATTGCTGAGCATTGAAAAATGAACATTAATTTATATGTACTTTTAATTGAGTAACAATGTATTTTAAATTAGTTTAGTAACTTTTTAATTGTTTCCCTTTTTCTCATTTTTCTGTTTACTCTTGCGTATCAGTTTTCCTCGTACTGAGGTGAAAGTGTTGTCATCTCCTCTTTACATTTGAAAGAGTTCTCGTAAACTCGTTTTTAGGAATCTTTTGATATTGAGTTTAATTATTACATGTAATTTTGATTGATGTACATAGAGTTCTTGAATTAGTGATTCAGTGTGGATAATTACTAATATCTACCGTACTTGTTCTCCCGTTTTGAGACCATCACTCTCACTTCCAAATTAACAAAAATTAAAAAAGAACATGTATACTCAATTAAAAATATCCATTTCGATATTTAAAGAAATTAAAAAATTAGGAAAAAAAGAGTGAAGTATCTTAAAGAATTGAGACACCCATTTCTTTCGCACATGTTGATGTTCTTAGATCCACGTAAATCAACTAAAATCCATATAACATGTAACAGAATTTCAGAGGACTTAGAACTAGTGCTGGAAATTTGAGTTAAAATCCGCGGGTCCCGCGGGTTTTGACCCGCTGCGGGGCGGGTGCGGGTCAAAAAAATTTAAATTCGGATCGAAGCGGGGTGGGTGCGGGTTGAAGTTTTCAATTGCGGGGCGGATGCGGGTCGGCATATTATGTTCGGCGGGTTAGCGGGTACCCGCAATTTAAAAGAAAAAATAAAAAAAAATATTAATTAGTAATATTACTCTATTTTAAAATAAAAATATTATATAATATATAAAAAATATTAAAAAATATTAAATTTTTATTTTAATCTCGAAAAATATATATATACTTTTTATAAAAATATTTATTTTATATTATTAAAAACAAAATAATAATTAAAAATATATAAATTTTTTTTTTCATATTTGGCGGGTAACCCGCGGGTCATCCGCAATTTAAGCGGGGCGGATGCGGGTATGCTATTTTCTTCTGCGGGTTATGCGGGTTGCGGGTTTTGCGGGTCAAAAATTTTTTCAATCCGCTGCGGGTCGGGTCAAGCGGGGCGGGTTGACCCGCAAACCCAACACTACTTAGAACCATCAAATTATTATTAATGTAGATTTGCAGGGATGGACATGAGATATAAGAGCTATAATTTTCATTCGTCGTTTGATATAATTGAAATATAAGTCGAGTAAAGAATTGAATTTAAACAGCAAAGTAGGATACAGTGTCGGTTATTCATTCTTCATGATCCACATTTTACTTGTGCTATCCCAGACATACTTTCTTGGGTAGTTGTTATAGAAAACCCTTCTTGACTTTTGCTTATCTTTGATTGATTCCAAGGACAACCTTGTGTCTTGATATGATAGCCTTACCAAAGATTCCTGTATCACAAAATTGGAAACCTTAGCCTCTTGTCTTTGCGAGAGCATAAACACCCAATAACTTAAACGTTGAGGGTGGCATAACATCATAAGCTTTACTACAAAACGGTGCAGTAAGTAATGTAGCATGAGTTTCTGAAGTGGAATGGAGGGTGGGTGAGATCCTGAGTTGTTATCATTTCTGTTGTACCCGTGCCTGCATATATGCAGAAAAAGTTGAAAGGGGTTAGATCATTCATTCATAGAAATCAAGAAAGAGCTTTGGTATATGTGTGTAATGTGGTGTGAACTGGTGACTTGTGCCCTTCAAAATGTGTGAAGTTTCTTCCCACTCAAATCCCAGGCCTGACATCCTCATAATGTATAAAGACTTTTACCGTTCCCAAACATTTTGCTTAAACTTTTTTCCTCGTACAGACTCGGTTGTGCATGGGGTTTCAGTTCCATGTCAAGATCAGGATTAACCTGATAGACACCATCAAGATATTTAACAATCATGAGTATGCAGTGCATATCATCTTGTAAGCCAAAATTGGCATGAAGTGAATTATTTTACACACGTTGTCGTTTCTGAAGTCATATTCCTCTAACATAGGGTAATTCAATTCATTTGGCAAGCAACACTGCTTCACGATCTCCACTTACACATGAGGAGCAGAAGAACATGACAATGGGAGTTAAGTCAAGATCATTGAACTTTACCAAACCCATTAGCACGACTATTAAATTCACACGCACTTTCAAACCCATTAGGGTAAATTTACCTGTACAGGGTCTATCTCAAATGAGTGAGTTTCTTTCTCTTCTGCAGCTCCTGCCAATTCTGCTGCATTCAACAAATCCCCAGGTCCTGCCTCAAGTTCACCGCTTGTTTTGCCGATCGTGAATCCGTCACCGCTATAAGGCTATCAGAAAAAAATAAAGTCAGTTCCACATACTGTGGAGAACACAATGGTATAAGAATCCCACAATCAATGAATGAAGGGATTTAAGAAGAAGGTTAACGAAGGCTGTCTAACAACTTGAAACATAGTCCCAAAGAACTTGAGAAATTAAACACGAAACCAAGAACCTGAGAAAATCCGGGAAATAACTTCTGCCATCACAGATTAGTGAGAAAAATTGCGCTAAATGGAAGAGTTCAACGCACCTCCGAAAAATATATAGCTTTCCTTGTAACATCATCTTTGACAAGCTTTTTCAACACCTGAGTTTGATTGTTTATATAAGAAAAATAGCAAACCCAATAGGAAAACAAAAACCAATATCCAAATACAGAAGACCAGTGAAAAGAGGATAAGACTTGTGAACTTACTTCCGGGAATGTGAATTTAAGTTTGAAGAAGACGAAGAAACGGCGTTTGAAGTTTTTTTTTCTGCAAATAAGGGAATGAATTCTTTGATTTAGAAAAACGTCTACGGAATATGAAAAGAAAGGAACGAACAGAGGTGGAGTGAAGTTCAAATTAAATTTGCAAACATACATGACGGCCCAATACAAACAAATCCAACTTTGGCCCAAAGAAAGAGGACACCTTTCAATTTTTCCCCCAGAGGAGATAAAAAACTTAACTTTATTGTATAAGAAGATGTTTATTGTTTCAATCTCCATGTCTGAGTAGTTTGCTAGTTAGGTTTAGGGTTTCTCATTAGGGATTTCATGGATTGTTAAGTTGATTTGTTAGTTAAGGATTCTGGAACACTAGTTCTTCATCTAGGTTGTGATTAATGCTTGATCTGAACTGATGAGTTAGATTATTGATCATAGGTTGATTCTCGCAACGAAAGTTGGTTAATTAGCTAGAAAGAACCTTAGATGAGAAAAATACATATCTGCAAAGGAATTTGATTTAGGGATTTTGTGAACTTATCGAACCTGAGATTATTGCATGTTTATACTTTAGAACTCGCAATGAAATTTGGTTTTCTAGGTTTTAGGCATAGATAGTTTTCGCAGCGACAGCTGGTTCACTTTATCATCGTGTTTCGAGTTCTAGAACATAGCAGAATCCTGATTAACTGATTAGCTTGCATTCATGATTTCCTGAGAATACCCAGAGCCTGACGCTTTTCCCATTTGATCTTAAAACCGATTTTAATTGCTTTGTTGTTTTTAATTTACAATCATTCTTGTTTAGCTTAATTCAAAAACCGATAATCTATTGTGTGATCTTGAGTCTCTGTGGAAATCGATCCCTAAATACTACAATCGATCTCTTAATTTGGAGAGTAGCTCTAGGGTAAATTTGAGCATATCAAATTTTGGCGCCGTTGCCGGGAACTCATTGAATTCGCCATTAGATTAGGAATAGAATTTAGTCTAAGCATTTTATTTCTTGTTTACTCACATCTGTTCTATCTCTTTTCTTGTGTTTCAGGTGTATGGATTCTCGCAATACCCGAAGCAACAAAGAGGCTCAATTTTTGAATCTTACGAATCAGCAGTTGAGAGATTTAGAACGCACGAACCTTAAGGCAAAGAGATCAGCAGACATGAATCGGAGAATTATCGTTCGACTTGATGCTGCTGGAGTCTTACGAGACCAAGAGGGTCATCCCTACAACGAAAACGGCGACTGAATTGATAAACAGGGAAATGTCTTCCAAGAAGATGCTGCTGCGAACCCTGCTAGAGGGAGGACTCTTGATGATTTTAACAGGTCTGGTCTATTCTATGAGAACAGGTCTGCGATTTGTCCTCCTCCTTTCCAAAGGAACGACTTTGAGGTGAAGACGGTGTATTTCACTCTTGTGGGTTAGCACCCTTTCCATGGTCTTCCTCATGAACACCCCATGGACCACATTGAGAAGTTTGAAGACTTGGTGACAAGCATTAAGCTGAATGGAGTATCTGAGGACTATCTTCTATGCAAGCTCTTCCCATATTCTCTTGCTGGGGATGCAACTTATTTGCTCAAGAATGAGAGTCCAGGTTCTCTAACCACCTGGTATAATACCAAGAATGCCTTCCTAAACAACTTCTTTGATGATGCAAGGTCTGAAGAGTTGAGAACAAAAATCTCTGCATTTTCTCAAGGAACTGCTGAAGCTTTGAAAGCTTCGTGGTTGAGGTTCAGATCATATCAGAGGGATTGTCCCCATCATGGGTTCAGTGATGTCCAACTGCTGGGTATTTTCTTCAGAGGAATTGATTGGAGATATCAGATGGCTTTGGATGCTGCAAGTGAAGTAAACTTTAATACTAGGAGTCCAGCAGAAGCCAAAAAGCTCATTGAGAACTTGGTGTCTAGCAACAGTACCAAAAATACAGATTTTGAGAGGAAGAAATCAGCTGGAAAGATAGATGGAGGTCAGATTGCTGAGGTGAAAGCCAAATTAGATTCTGTCCACAATCTCCATGTGGGCAAGAAGCAAGTTTAATTTGCTGCAGAAGTTAAAACCTTTGAATCAGAGGAAGAGGATGTGAATTACATCAATGAAGTTGGGTTTCAAGGACAGAGATTTGGGAATCAGCAAGGTTATTGTTCTACTTACCAGATACCTTTTCAGAACAACACTTTCATAAGAACTTATGGTTCTTCATCCTACCAAAAACCTCCTGAGCAGAATAACAAGATGGAGTCAATGCTAGAACAGGTATTGGAAGGCCAGACAAAGATGACTGTGAGCTTTAATGGTAAGATGGATGCTTTGTATACTGATCTGAACGGGAAAATTGAGTCTTTGGGTGCTCATGTTAAGAAGCTAGATATTCAGGTTGCTCAAACTGCAGATTCCATCAAAATGCAAGAAGGATTTCTTCCTGGAAAGACTGATATCAATCCAAGACATCAGGTTAATGCCATCATGGTGAGGGAAGAAGAACAATTTGTGGGTTCTGCAGTGTTTGATGCAGATTTTGGAGTCACAGACTTGGTGTCGATCGACACCACTGATGAGTGTCGATCGACACCTCCCCAAAATCTCGAAATTTCGAGCCGTGACGGACGTTTGTCGATCGACCCGATCCACACAAGTAAAAATTTCGGGTTCTGCTTCAACAAAAATTTCGGGTGTCGATCTACACCAGATGGGGGTGTCGATCGACACCAATCGTGTATTTTTCAATTGCCGTCAGAAGAGCGTGCTGATCATCCCAAAACCCCATCACCCATTGAAGAGAGGGTCTACAAACCTAAGATACCTTACCCGAAGCCGAAACTGTCTGAACAAGAGGTGGAAGAGGCCAAATGCATGGCAATAATGGACAAGGTGCTGATTGAGATACCATTGGTTGATGCAGTCAAGCTTTCACCTCCAATTAAGAGGTATGTTAAGAGGATGGTTGTGAATGGTGTAAGTCCTGAGGAAGCAGCTTTGCTCACAAAGGACATTAGTGTAATTCTCTTGAAAAAGACAGTATCAAGGAAAGAGAAAAATGTGAGAGTGTCTGAACAGGTCAGTGCTACGATTCAGAGTAGGATACCAAAGAAGTTACCTGACCCAGGGAGTTTTGTGCTAGATTGCTACATCTCAACAGAAAGGTTTCCTCACTCTCTATGTGACCTAGGCTCATTAACCTAATGCCATATTCTGTTGCTGTAAGACTTGGGTTGAGTGACTTCAAGCCTACAAGGATTCATCTTATCCTTGCTGATCGTTCCAAGAGGATTCCAGACGGTCTCTTAGAGGATGTTCTACTTCAGATTGCAGGATACACTATCCCCACAGACTTTGTGGTTTTGGAATATGGTGAAGAACCTCAGGATCCTCTTCTTCTGGGAAGATCATTCTTAGCTACAGCAGGCGCTATTATTGATGTCAGAGAAGGGCAGATAGAGCTTGATTTGGGTGATAAGGTCATGAACTTTGACATGGATAAGCTGAGGAGAAAACCTACCATTGATGGTCAAACCTTTTCTGTAGAGGTTGTTATGGATGAGGAGTCAAATGACATTATTGTTGGGTATGTCAAGGAGCTGGAGGCTACGGAGCAAGTGAACAAGCTGGTTGTTCAAGAGAAATTAGTTGAGACTTCTAAGAAAGCTGTTGGGCTTGAGGATTGGAATGGAGATCATCTCTTCAGAACTAGGCTCGAAGATGAGGGTCCAGTCAAATACAAGTTGATGGAGGATGACATTTTTGTGATGGAGACAAGTATTGTAGAGCTGAATTGCAGAAAAAGTGCAGAAATTCGTGCTGCAGGTTCAGTGTCGGTCGACACCACTTTTGGTGTCGTGGTGTCGGTCGACACCCTCCCCAGACCAACCAAGAGACGCCTACAACCCAGAGTATACAGAAAGCTCTACATCTCAAACCTCACTCATCTCCAGTAGAGCAAAGAGCGCTTGTTTCTTCTTTTGATGATTCTGCAGAAAAAAGAAGTCTACCTCCCAAACATATGTCCCACCCTGCTGCTGTTCCTTCATTCCTTGGTCAGTCTCATGCACAAACTGCCTATACAGCACCTTGGATGATGAGATACTCTTCCCAGAGGCATTCAGTGCCACTCTCTGATCCACCTGATGCCTAAGCCCCAACATAGTCAAGCTAATGACTAAAAATAAGCGCTGAGTGGGAGGCAACCCACTTTTAGGTAGGATTTTCTTTGAATTTCGTTTGGTTTTTGCTAATTTTTAGTTCTATCTTTCTTGTGTAAGAAAGAAAAAAAATTGGTGTCGATCGACACCCACCACCAGTGTCGCCCGACACCACCTGAGCAGGTACGTATTTTTAAAATTTCTTGTTCATTTGCTTTTGCTTTGGTTTCTTTTCAATCTTATGGCTTGATAACACTGGGGACAGTGTTACTTAAGTCTGGGGGAGAAAAATACTAATGTATTTTGCTTTGTTTTGTTTTGGAGTCAAGTTGTGTCAAAAATTATTTTATTGAGTCAAAATTTAGTTGAGAATTATGAGCTTTTCTTGGAACAAACTGTTTTAGCCACCACTCTAGTGACCATTCTTACAGCCATTGACAGCAGATTCTACCAAAAGGAAATTCCAAAGGTAAATTGATCTTCTATTATCCCCATATTGTTTGAGTATTTAGATGAGCCAGAGCTGGCCTAGACATAATGAACTTAATTTTTCTCATCTTGTGGCTTGGTATACTTTGAATCAGATTCCTTGTTTAGGTCTGATAGGATTAGTCTGTGATTATGGTTTCCCTCTCTCTTCCCTTCAGTGTCTCTACAAAAATAGAAAAAGGAATGAAAAAGAGATATAGTTTTACAAAAGAAGTGAATTAAGAAGTTGAATCATGGATACTTGTTTAAAAAAAAAAAGAACAATCAGTCGATAAAAAAAAAATGATACCCTATTAGGGAAAAATCAACTGATTGGAAGCGAGAAAAGAGGGAGAAAGGAAACTAGATGCTGATTGTCCATAAAATCAGTACATGGGTAAGTAAGAGTCTATGTGTCCTTTGATCGATATCCCCTCGATGAGACTGCACTTAAAACTTACATAAGGTCAACAATGGGGAATTTAGATTACTCTTATTGGTTGTGGTTTGGAATCTAGATGGTTAGAAAGTCTGTGGAAAATTGCTATAGGTTATAACTTAAGTTGGTACTGTTTGACGTGGCTTTACTCTGGTGTTGGTTGATTCAGTGCTCTAAAGATTAAGTGAGTTTCTATGTTTTCAAACCTCTTTCATAGGTCTAGTCTTCTGTTTTGCTTGAGGGCAAGCAAAAGTTAAGTCTGGGGGGTTGATATATCATGGTTTTTAGTGTTTTTAGCCATGATATAAGTTGTATATAGAGAGTCTTTTTAGTGTTTTTGGAGTCTTTTAGAGTCATTTGCAGGTTTAGGTATGTTTGGAGCTTATTTGGAGATTATGGATCATTCTGGAGCTAAGTAGGAAGTTGTGCTGAAGATTTAACTCAGATGCAAATTTTAGAGATGGTGTCGATCAACACCGCCCCTGGTTTCGGTCGACACCAATTCCTGACGGCAATTTTGAGACGCGTTTTCCAGGCTTTGCAGAGTTGCAAACAGATCCCTGAAGCTCCTAATATTTACAATTAAGTGCCAAACGTGTTTTCCATATTTTTAGACTATTTTTATGGGTTTTTAAGGTCATTTTTCGACCAATCTATTATTCTAAGCTAGAGTTTTGGAGAGAAGAATTCAGACTCATTCAGAGAAGATTCAGAACTCCTTTAATCTCTTTTCTTATTTCTTTATGCAATCTTATTCAAACATGTTTATTGTTTCAATCTCCATGTCTGAGTAGTTTGCTAGTTAGGTTTAGGGTTTCTCATTAGGGATTTCATGGATTGCTAAGTTGATTGGTTAGTTAAGGATTCTGGAACACCAGTTCTTCATCTATGTTGTGATTAATGCTTGATTTGAACTGACGAGTTAGATTATTGATCATAGGTTGATTCTCGCAACGAAAGTTGGTTAATTAGCTAGAAAGAACCTTAGATGAGCAAAATACATATCTGCAAAGGAATTTGATTTAGGGATTTTATGAACTTATCGAACCTGAGATTATTGCATGTTTATACTTTAGAACTCGCAAAGAAATTTGGTTTTCTAGGTTTTAGGCATAGATAGTTTTCGCAGCGACAGCTGGTTCACTTTATCATCGTGTTTCGAGTTCTAGAACATAGCAGAATCCTGATTAATTGATGAGTTTGCATTCCTAATTTCCTGAGAATACCCAGAGCCTGACGCTTTTCCCATCTGATCTTAAAACCGATTTTAATTGTTTTGTTGTTTTGAATTTACAATCATTCTTGTTTAGCTTAATTCGAAAACCGATAATCTATTGTGTGATCTTAAGTCTCTGTGGAAATCGATCCCTAAGTACTACAATCGATCTCTTAATTTGGAGAGTAGCTCTAGGGTAAATTTG
This sequence comes from Isatis tinctoria, assembly GCA_010577795.1. Taxonomy (NCBI): domain Eukaryota; kingdom Viridiplantae; phylum Streptophyta; class Magnoliopsida; order Brassicales; family Brassicaceae; genus Isatis; species Isatis tinctoria. The sequence continues at coordinate 15,579,045 of CM021247.1, read as the reverse complement.
AGCATATGAGAAGTCAAGTCGTGGACTAGAACTGGTTCACAGTGACATTTATGGACTTAAAACTCCAACATCTGAAGATAGAAAGAGGTACATTATCAAATTGATTACAATTACTCAATGAAATGTTGGGTATTCATCCTTGCAGAGAAACCAGATGCTCTCAGCATGTTCAAGAGTTTTGTGTAGCAGTCGAAAAGGAAATGGGGGAGCATTTATTGTGCCTGAGAACATATCGAGGAGGTGAATACAATTCCAATGTATTTGAAGACTACTACAAAAAGCATGCCATAAGAAGAAAACTCACAGCAACATACACGCCCAACAAAATGTGGCGAGAGGAAGAACCACAATGTCATGAACATGACAAGATGTATGTTACTAGAGACTTATGTCCCACAAAATTTTTGGCTATAAGCAGTTCAAGATGAAGTGTACATTCTGAATTGTAGCCCAACAGCTGAATTGAGGGATGTCACCCCTCAAGAAAAATGGAGCAACCTCAAACCAATGGTGGAAAATCTCAGAGTTTTTTGTTACATTGCATATGCATTGGTATCATATGAGAAGAGAATTAAACTCAATGAGAAAATTGCCAAATGAGTATTGTTTAGATTAAGTAAAAAATACAAAGCATATTGGCTTTACAATCCGCAAACGAAGAAGATAGTGGTGAGAAAATATGTTCATTTTGATTAAAGCAAAGGATGGGAGTGGAATGAGAAAAATAGGAGAAGGATCTGGTCTAGAATGATGTGGTGACTGAAATTGAAGAAGAAACTTGATACACTCCCGGGAAGGATCACTCAAATGCTGGATCGAACTGGATATAAACCGTGAGGTTAACCACACACACGGAGCTGGGTGGATTGAAGGGAGCGTCAAGAGGTGCGGAATGACTCTTGATATACCCGAAATTCTTGAGAAGTGACCCTTAACTCAAGAAGTGTTTGCTGGAAGTGACCCTTAACCAGAAAACGAAATAGTTCAATCTCTGAACCAAGAGATTTCTCTCAAAGAAAGCAAAAAGCCAAAAACAAGTCTCCATATTATTATGGCAATCAAGCCTTATTTAAAGAGTTTACAATTTGCTGAAAACTAGAATTGTGCGGAAAACTAGAAGTGTAGAAAATTAGGAAGAATGTGGGGAAAACAATGCATAGGAAATATAAAAGAAGACTAGAAATAAATTCTAGTCAAAATGACTCTTCAATTCCACGCGGAATGCAAGGTGACTCTTGGACTGATGGCTGTGGGGTCCATGGTCATGATCGCGGGTCGGGCTGTGGTCGGAACGGTCATGATCGAGAACATGGGATTCTCGACAAACTTCAGATTTTCCCCGATCGAAGTGTTTTCTGACTTGACCAATCATCTTATCTTGAGGAATGGTCATTTTTGGTCCATTTTCCCACGGAATAAATCCTTTGCTCCAGCTTCCCAGCTCCGGTTCAAGCTGCTTCCCATCCATCTGTCCATTCTCATTGGTTTTGTCCGGTACGCTGACCATAGTCCTATCAAAACTGGAGTTGGAGAAGGTCCAGAAAACCAACCAGAAGAAGTCACTCGGAAGAAAATGATGGGGGAGGAGAGAATTTAGAAGCGGAGCAAAACATGAGTCCGCTATAAGCCAATGCACGAGGAGGATCAAGAAGACAAAGGCAAGCTCCAGTAAGGATGAAAGATTATGTTGTACAAAACTCTGGGTTTATTGTATCAGAAGATATATTTGACATGCTTATAAGCCATGATCCTGAGAGTTTCGAATAAGCAGTGCTAATTGAGGTATGAAAAAAAGCTATGGAAGCTGAGATAGCATTCATTGAAAAAAAAAAAACAAGACATGAAATTTGGTAGATCTACCTGAAGGAATCAAAGTAATGGCATGAAATGGATCTACAAAACCAAACTAAACAAGAGGGGAGAAATTGACAAATTCAAGGCGAGACTTGTCGCAGAAGGTTACCACTAGAGGCAAAGGTGCACTTTTACGAAGTGTTTGCTCCAGAAGCAATATGGGAAACAATATGATCAGTTTTTTCCTTGGCTGCTGAGAGAACTTGGATAGTGTATCAAATCGACGTCAAGATTGGTTTCCTCCACCGAAAGTTAAAAGAAGATGTCTATGTGGAAAAACCGAAAGGATTTGAAGTAAGAAATGAGGAAGATAAGGTCTATAAGCTGGAGAAGGCACTATGCGGGCTAAAACAGGCACCAAGAGCTTGGTATATAGTCGCATAAAGAGCTATTTTTAGGAGGGATTTGAGAAATGCTACTGTGTACACACCCCGCTCTTAAAGAAAAAGGAGAACAACATCTTGTTGGTGAGTTACAAACTTACAAATCGTACATCTATGGCATCATCATCATCTTCACATAAGGTAAAGTCTGCCACACGTAACTCTAAAATCAAAGGATATTTTATTATATGATTTATGTTTTTTTAAAAAAAAATGGAATATGGTATTGTTATGGAAAATAATTGAAGACGGAGAGGGTGATGATCTTTTATTCGGACCAGAGGAAAGTGATCAAGAAAAGGGATCATGAAGTCTTTCTGTTCAGATGTAGACCGTCGACAGGGATCATGAAGTCTTTCTGTTCAGATGTAGACCGTCGACGACGGTTTCTTCATGATATGATCAATGGTCATCCAACACAATGTCACAATATGTTAAGGATGTGCCCGGCAGTATTTACTAAATTATGCAATGAACTCCAAGATATATATGGCTTGCGTGATACAAATAATATTTCTGCAAAAGAAAGTGTAGCTATGTTTCTACATATATGTGGACATGGTATAATAAAGCGGACTGCAATGCATACATTTGGACATTCAGCAGAGACAATTTTCAGAAAATTTCATCATGTACTTGATGCACTCGTACTGATGGCCAACAATATGTTCGCACCAGATCCGGCGGCTCTTATGGAAATGCATCCAAAGTTTCAATCTAGTAGTAGGTATTATTGAGATTATTTTTAAGGATTTATTGGTGAAGCTGATGGAACTCATGTGCTTTTTATGGTATCTGGTAAAGATCAGCGAAGATACTGAAATAAGCACAAAAATAAATCTATGAACCTCCTTGTGATATGCAACTTCGACGTGTTGTTTACACATGTTTATGTTGGTACTCCGGGTTTCTGCACATGATGCGAAGGTTCTTTCCATTGATATGGAAGGTGATCTTAATTTTTCTCATCCTCGTGATGGTAAGTATTACTTAGGTAATTCAGCATATGCATTGCATGGTGGATTTCTTTGTCCATATCGAGGAGAGCGGTATCACCTAAACCAAACCGGTTTCAAAACCAGATAGAAGAAAGAACTACAGAGAAATGTTTAATCGTCGTCATTTATCACTTCGATCTGTAATTGAAAGAAATTTTGGAGTATGGAAAAAAATGGCATATCATGAAGGAGGAAGCTAGATTTAAATTATCTATGATGCGAAATATTATGGTGGCAACCATAGCTCTCCATAATTTTATTCACAAATCAAATCTTATGGATCCTGATTTTCAATCAGAAGAAAATGCAAATGAACATGCAACGAATGAGGAAGAACCTCCAAATATGATGGAACAAGATCTTAGTTCCAGACAATATACAAAGGTGTTCGCCTGTTTGGTATGAGATTGCTTATGCTATATGGGCTAAAAGTCGTTATCTACTTTTTAATTGTTTTTCTTATTTTATTTAATAAATGGTAGTTTTTAAGTTAAATTTTAATAACAAATAAATTATTGTTTGCAATTTTAATTACTTTTTAGATAATAAATAAATTTAACAAAAATATATTTTGGTAAAAACTTATTAACAGCCACAGTCTCTACCGTTTTTGATAAAAATCAGATTTTCAAAGTCAAAATATATATAACCAAAAGTCTTTAAAACCAAAATTTGTACAGCCAAAAGCCTAAAGCCACAGTCGTTACCAATGGGAACCCAAATAATGATTGACTTTTTTGGTCCAATTTGTTGCAGTAGACACTCTGCTTTTTATGCAGTCTTTTAAGGCATTCAAGTTGAAGTTGTTGTAAAATTTATATAAATCCATCGTATCTCAATGAATAAAATGTGCAGGTTTTCAGTATCTAAACAAATAGCAGTTGATCTTTCAAAGATTGCATGCTATTTTGTATGGAGGGAGGCAGATAAAATTCGATGAAGATCACAAATCATTTTTAATCTAATCAAGATTTCTACGAAATTGATTTCCCAAAATATGAGAAACCTAGTTTTGTTTCTTAAATAATGGTTCATTTAAAATAAAAATCAGTCAAAAGAAAAAAATCACATCCCCTAACAACTGAAAAACCCACAATTTGTGGTTTGTAGATTTTGTTTCCAAATGATAAAAACAATCAAAAAGCTTTCCTATAATTTAGGGAATCTTTTCTTCTAGAAAAACTCGAATGGCTAAAAAATCATTTTTTGAAAAACAAAAGCCAAAAGCCATTTTAAAATCTACAAACATTCAAGCTCTTAATTGGCAATGCTTTTCTTGATAATTCTAGTCATTAATATGAATAGAGATAAACACTGAAAAAATGATAATCACTCCAGATTACTAATAATTACTATTTTATTTAGCATCAGCCTAATATTAAAATTACAAATAAAACCCATAATTGTTTTTAATAAACTTATCAATTAAATTACTTTTGTTGTTCAAACCTTAATTATTTAAATATAAATTCATGAAATAAATCTATGCATCTTAAGAAGGGCTTATTGGATTAGGGGTTTGAAAGATTTTGGATAAGTTTATATTTGATGGAATCTAGATGGATTTTGAAGATATTTGGGTGATTTTGCTGGAATTTAAAAATAAAAATAAAATTTACTGTTGATTCGGTAAGATTTTTTTTCTTTTCTGTAAAGCTTTGAACTATTTAATAATAAAAATAAAATAAAATGATAAAAAATCTGAATATTTATTTGGTTTATATTTGTGATTTTTTTCAATATCTAAAAGTTATTTAAAATTATAATATATATATTAAACTGTTTTTATAATAAAAATGAGAAGATGATATTGAAAATATCAAGAGAGGCTTATTGGATTAAGGATTTGAAAGATTTTGGACATTTTTAGATTTAATAGAATCTAGATGAATCTTGAAGATATTTGGGTTTTTTTTGATGGGATTCAAAAATAAAAACAAAATTAAAATTTACTCATGATTTGGTAAGAATTTTTTCTACAAATGTTTTGAATGATTTAATAATAAAAATGGAAGAAAATGATTAAAAATCTTTAGAATTTATTTGGTTTTATATTTGGGAAGGTTTCTTCAAAATTTTAGAGTTATTTAAAATGATATATAACATCTGTTGTTTGTTAACCTTTGTTCTTAATAAAAATGAGAAGATGATATTGAAAATTATCAAATTTGGATTTTTAAAATAACTTCTCACTTCAAGAGTTTTGATTGAAACTATAAAGGTCAAAAAAATATTTTGCTTTAAAGAAAATTTTGAATACCATCATGAGAGCTTGTATTTATGTTCATTAAAATTTAAATATAAATAATCTTTCAAATCACTTCAAATCCTATTTAATATATTTTATTGATGCAATCCCTAATTTCCAATAAAAAAAGGATTTTAAATTTTTGTTACAAATTATTAATCCAGGTCAAACTTTAAAGAATTTGTACAAATATCAAATCCAATAAGATAAAATTTGAAAAGAATGAAATCCTCTCAAAACCGTAGTCCAATATGCCTCTTTATACTTCTGCAAAGCGATATTCACAAATTTATATTTATAGTAATTTTCATTTTGATAAAATCCAATTTGTAATTATTTTAGTCCATAGTTTTGTTCACATTAGCGTTATTGTACGGGAACTGAATCCACATGGAAATATTCGGTATTGGCTCGATTTGTTATAGCCATTAAAATTTTACTAGGCAAATAAATTAAAATATTGAAAAACAAAGCGGAACCTATTTTTTCTTTTATGTTTTGCGATTTTCTTTACTTCATCTTCTACTTCTTTAAGTTTATGTTCCTCCCCTTCTTTAGGTTTAAGTTTATGAGTGATTGATCATGGCGGATCAGTATTAATGCCTTAATGGTGATTTTAAACAGTTATCCCAATTTTTTTCGCGTTGTCTACGAAATATAAGAAATCAACATATTATTCCAAAAGATTATTCAAACCCATCAAATAAACAAAAAAAATCTATGGTCTCACCTAAACCCAGAAAAGAAAAATGTTGATCACAGCCGATGTTGGTAATGCAGTCGTCTCTATTATAGACAACCGGCAACACTAATCTACCGAATTTTAAAGTTAAGCTACTAATTATTGTCAACATAATTAAATGAATAATATCATTTGAGTTTTTCAAAGTATATTTAAGTATAGATATAATGAAAAGTTGGTTTATTAAATATTCCACTGTTATAAAACATTTTAAAACATACAAAATTATTAAAAATGTTTAAACAATTTGAAATTATTAAAAAATTATTCCCAAGTATTTCCAAAGTTTTTTTCCGATTTTCTGTTTTACTAAACAAGGGTTCCTCCCAGTAGTTTTATTCAGCAAAGAAAAATAAAACAAAATTAAAATGGACAAGCTCTCCAATGCGTTCTCTCTCCTGGCTTTCGCCGACGAAGATGGTCCCATGGCTCCTCCTTCTTCTTCTTCCACTGGTATATCTCTCTTTTCCACTTACACTTGCCTCTTTCCGATTTCGTATTTCCTTCAACTCTGGAGTCAAACTCTGATGTCTTAATACATATGTGCTGACTAGTTTACCTATCGATTTAGAGAATTGAAGAAAGATTCGGCCTCTCAGTTCGCTTTTGTGATTGATTCGTGTCTGAATTTTGTAGAGAAGGGAGAAAGAGCAAATGGGTCACTTGAGGTCGGACATTTCAAGCAACCACTTGTCTGGATTGACTTGGAAATGACTGGTTTGTTTCAACTTGTTTCATGAGCTAATCATAAATTTTTACCATATGATCCTGTCCTGTAATAGTAAAACATGTACCATATGATCCATTCTTTGTCTCCCTCTATGATTCTACCATTTTCGAGTTATGTCTCATCTTTTCAATTCACATCATATGTTTAAACAGATACAAAGATTAGATTTTTTTTCTCTTTTTGTCATGACAATGATATATTATAACTGTATAACAAGATAAATGGATCTTGTGTAGGTCTAAATGTTGAAGTTGACAGGATACTGGAGATTGCATGTATAATAACTGATGGAACATTAACCAAATCTGTAGAGGTATATTCTTCTCTGTCTTAGTTTCTATGTTTACTTTAACCTTACTTTCTGACAATCTCCGAAGCTTCCTAAGTTTGTTCACAGTCCTTTAAATATTCTCTTAAACAAACGTTGATAAGTTACAATGTTGAGAAACTTTTCTAAGAGAAGGCTAAATTGTGACAGATGAAATTGCGTTCGTTAACACAATCGCAAAAGAGATCACAATGTAGAATTACTCAGTAGTTCAATTGTGTAATATGATAATACTGTTTCTAGGGGAGTCTGCAAGATCTCTCACTCATTCGCTCTTCCACCATATTTCTAAGTGCGTTATCTGGAGTTGTTATTGAACAAGTGCATCTATTGTTAGGGTCCAGATTTAGTTGTACATCAAACGAAAGACTGTATGGATAAAATGGATGACTGGTGTCAAACTCATCATGGAGCCAGTGGTAAGCTTCTCTCCAGATATTTTCTGTGTTTCTAATGGATTTGAACTGACACCTGAACAATCACTTTAGGGTTGACGAAGAAAGTGCTCGATAGTACTATAAGTGAAAGGCAAGCTGAACAAGAGGTATGTGATACTTGATTGAAAAGTTACAAGAGAATCTCTATACCAGCATTCTTGCTTTTTCGAGGTAATGGTCAATGTTAAACTCTGGTTTTGTTTACAGGTCATTGAGTTTGTGAAAAAGCATGTTGGTTCTCAGAATCCACAATTAGCTGGAAACTCAATCTATGTGGATTACCTTTTCTTAAAGGTATATCTCGCTCCACTCTATTCAGAGCTAAACAGTTGCATCTTGATCTGAACCAACCTGTGTTTTTTTTTAACAGAAGTACATGCCAGATTTGGCTTCCCTTTTCCCTCATGTACTTGTCGATGTCAGTAGCGTCAAGTCTTTATGCATACGATGGTTCCCCAGAGGTAAAAAAAAAAAAAACTTTTTGAAAGTGCATGTCTTCTATGAAAACTCATAAAGTGATGTCTTCTCTATAGAAACGAGACTTAATAGACAGATTTGGAATGTGTTTGTGGGTTGAGCACAGATAAAAACAGAGCTCCTACAAAGAAAAACAATCACAGAGCCATGGATGACATAAGAGAAAGTATCAAGGAGCTTAAGTACTACAAGGAAACAATATTCAAAGCAAACAAAGCAAGGAGGTGAAGAAATTAAAAAAGATTGTTTTTTGTTTTGGGAAAAGGCACTGTTGCTTTCGATTAATTATCTTGACTGTTGTATTATGAAACCCAGTTACAAGATGATATCTAGTTATTTGAAGCTACCATTGCTTTGGTTGACCCAAATATAATGATCACTTATGAAGGAGCAAGTATAGTCAAGCCCTCTTGATATGTAAACATCATTCTTAATAGCTTTGTATAAGTAGAATGACAAGCTTTCTAAGTGATATTGCAGATCATATTTACACTTTTCTTACACAAACCAATCCCACTCCACTTCTCTCATGATCCGAACAAAAGTAGCCGGAAAAGCAAAAAGCTCGTAAACAAAGAAAGCAAGCTTGTCCCAAAAGATCAAACAATTCAGACATCACATTCCAGTTTCTTTCTTCACTTCGTTGTTCGTCCACACTACATTCTCCAGAGAGTTAGAGAGCTTCTTATAGAACTGCAAACACACCATCTCCTCTGCTTAGCTCTTTAAACCGGTACAAAACTCATTTATCTTAGTCTAAACCAAACTATGGAGTTACCTTATGGAATTCGAGAGTGTCCCCTTTCGACTTTGATACTTGAACCATATGAAGACTTGGAGCCACTTGGAATATCTGTTAGTCACACCATACAAATGAACAACTCAGAAACCATCATCACCAACACTTTCTTAACATGTCCAGTCTCATATAACTAATATACCTCTGTTGACACGTTGAGATTCCCTTTTCTCCCAGCCTTCACATTCTCAAGCCTCATCTGATTTTAAGTAATATCACAGATTAGTTATTGCATTTTTCATTAGATATCAGAAGACCAGAGTTTTCACTAACCTTGTAGTTCTTCTTTTGAACATCAAAACCGAGAGGCTTTGCAGCTTCTTCTATCTTGTCGATGATCTCATTCGCGCCTCCTCTCAATGTTATTCTTGTTTCTCTCTTGAATTCCTACAAAAGGTGTCATGTCATCAGAATACAAAAACAGAGCATGTCATTAGGAACACAATTTTTTTACAAAACACAAACCTGTTCTGGATCAAACAAGTTTTCCAAGTTAAGCCCTCTTGACATTGAGATGATCTCAAAGGCATTGATTGCAGCTGGCTGTTCTTCTTTCTTCTCAGTAACATGATGTTCCTGTGCATGATCAAACATAATATAATGCTATTCGTAATACATAAATGAAAGAAAACAACAAAACTATTCTCACCTCGGAGTCCTTGAAAACAGCTTCAACATCGTCCATGTTTGAATCATCCTTCTCCTCGAACACTGGAGGCTTGTAATCTTTCTTGAACCATTCATCTTCGAAAACCTCTTGTGGTGTTACACGCTGACACAAAACCATGTCAACTCAGATTCCTTGCCAAATTGCATAAGCAAAACCAAAAAAATCTAACAATAATAGGTGTTGAGAATATCTATTCCTAGGTAATCAAAAGAAACGTTTATTTGGTTAGTATATTTAAGCATATCTACTATCATGCACAAGCTGTGCCCATAAAAAGAAACATAAAGTGTGCAGCTAAAATGAAAGATGAAGCAGATAAGAGTTGTACATTTTAATATGTATAACACAGGTTCTCCAACTTTTATTCGCCAGCTCTTTTGTGCTGGATAAAATCGAAAACATGATTGAGTACTACAATAAATTAGGGTACAAAGGAAAAGAGTACAGAGCTCCTTACTCTCCTCGTGGATTTATCACGAATCTAAGGTCATAAAGTTCATGTTTGTGTGAAAACTTTCAGCAACATGACTTAAGAAAATGCCTCTTATTGAAGTGTGTGAGCATGTTAAATCACTTACAGTCATCGGGTTCGGATCTAAGATCCGAGTGATCAGTTTCATGGCGCCAAGTGAGAGCCATGGAGGACAGTTGAATTCACCAGATGAAATCTGCAAACAAGAAGAAAATTGCCAAAAGGGAGTGTTATAAAACCTGAAATGAAGAATCTAAGAGAGAATTTGTAAGAAAACAAGAAAAGAGTTTGCTCACTTTCTTATAAAGATTCATTAGATTAGAATCATCAAAAGGCAAGTAACCTGCAAGCAGCACATAGAGTATAACACCACATGACCACATGTCTGCTGTTGCTCCATCGTAACCTCCATCATTGAGAACCTAAAAAAACACAAAGATAAAAGGTTCTGTCATAAAGGCCATGAAAGGCGTATTACCAAAGTACAATATCATCACACATAGGAAAACCTCAGGAGCAACATAGTTTGGAGTTCCACATGATGTATGAAGGAGTCCATCATCCTGCGTAACCACAAAGCATTGTAAAACACGTTTCCGAAGAAATATGGACAAAAAATGAAACCAATACTATGGAGACTGATGGGTCTTTACCCTGACTTGTTGAGACAAAGCACTTAATCCAAAATCTGAGATCTTTAGGTTTCCATAGGCATCCAATAGTAAATTCTCAGGCTGCACAACCACATACACACAGAATAGTGAATCAAGTGTTTGTCTTTACACATAAGTGCATAACGTGTGTATAAGTAACTCCTTGGAATGTACCTTGAGATCTCTATGGTAGACACCTCTACTATGACAGTAGTCCACAGCGTGTACAAGCTGTTGAAAATATCTCCGAGCCTCGTCTTCTTTCATCCGCCCATCTTTTACCTTCACAATCAGATTTCAGTTTATACTGTGACACAACTCATCAATCACAGAATCACCATTTGTAAAACTGAGCTAAACTTACAATCTTATCAAAGAGTTCTCCTCCAGTAACATACTCCAAGATGATAAATATCTTTGTCTTACTCGCCATCACCTGCAAAATCTGATGTTAAAACTAGATATTCTTAAATCAAAGAAACAATGATCTTGAGGAGTGATAATTACCTCGTACAGTTGAACAACATTTGGATGCTTAATCAACTTCATAGTAGCTATCTCTCTTCTGATCTGAAACAAACAATCAATAAAGAAGCTAAGCAAGACCAGTTCCTGATCAAAATCAAACCGAATAAAAAACCGCAATGCAAAGCAGTGAAGATAGAGAAACTAGACCTGTTCAGACATCTTATGCTTGAGGACTTTCTCTTTATCAAGAATCTTGAGAGCGACAGGCTCATTAGTTTCAGAGTTTCTTGCGAACTTGACTTTAGCAAAAGTTCCTTCCCCAATTGTTCTCCCCACTTCATATTTACCTACTCTACGCTTAACTTGCTGCCTCCGATTCATTCTCCAAATCACAGATTCAGAAGCTAAATAATATTCCACAAGATGCTAACAATCTTTCTCTCTGAAATCACCACAAGAATAAAGATTACTCCTAAGTCAACACACACTTACAATCAAGAAGGGAGAATTTTATGAGTGAAGAAGAAGCAAGACATAAAGGCAGATAATATATCTCCATTTATATATATAATAAGCCAGCTACAATATATCTAATTTTACTTTCTTTTTTAAAAAATATATATATCCTAGAAAAGAACCTTAATTTTATGTAGTTTAGGATCAGTACAGAGGAAAAGATCTGAAAGCTGCAGGAGATTGAGATGGCTTTTGAGAGAGACGAAGAGGCAGAGGTTGTAGAAGATGATGAAGACGAAGATTGATTTTTTCTTTTTATTTTATTATTTAATTTTTTCTTTTTTTGGAGGAAAATTTCTTTTTAGTGTTAAGTTACAGTTTTGCTTTCTGGAGTTTCACTAAGGGACAAAGATCCTTACAGCAGAAAGAAACAAAGAATCACTTGCTGTTTTTAAGTTGTAAAGCTTAACCATTAAAAGACAAAACATAACTCAAAACCGATTCAAGATTTTGAAATGAACTCAATTCGGATCTGTTTTCTCCTTTACTTTTTTGGGTTTATTTAATAATAAATTTCGTTTTCATTCTAGGTATATGCATGATTGATGATGGTAAATAGCATATTCCAATGGATTTAATGAATTTCGGCGAATTTGTTGCGAGTGTTGTGAGTTGTGACCACCGATAATGATATTAATTTTGTTTATTGACTGATTAATAACTTCTCCACGTGAGTTTTCTTTTATAAATTTTCTATTCATAATGTTCAGGGCAATTTTCAAAAATAACACACTTTCATGTTTTTGTGACAAAAATATTACACGAAGGTGAAAATGACAAAAATAACATTTATTGTAGAAAAAAAAACTATTATACATTTATTTTCATATGTTTCTTTCCAATCCTTTAAATTTAAACCCTAAAACTCAAAATCTAAACTCAATTTAATGACTTTTGAACCCAAATTTATTAGTTTAATTATCTTTAAACCATTAAATAAATGTTATTTTTGTCATTTTTACCTTGGTGTGGTATTTTTGTCACAAAAACATGAAAGTGTGGTATTTGAGGGTATTTCTCTTTTGTTTATATGAAGAAAATATTGTAATGAATATTTGTGCTCTAATTTTGGTACTCCTCGAATTATAATTGTTTTCATAAAATGATTACTAGAAGATTTCAATATCTCAGAAACTACAAATCTACAACCATCGATATACATGAGAATGAAAAAATAACTCTTTCGAAATATTTTTATATATGAACAAAACTGTGTTCAGAAATTCGTTACGCGTTAGTCGGACGGTTGATATGGACCTAGCGAATTACCGAATAATCGGAATCTAGTTTTAGGGTCTTTTTATTATTATCTACTATATATGAAAGCAGGAGGAGTCTCAACTGACTTGCCACATCAGCATAGAAGGAGATGACAACTGTCCTATGTTAATAAGTCGTCGCTTCGGCCTCTTCATCGTCCATGTCGAAACCTAATTTCCTTTCGTCTCCATCTGAAAACAACATCGCTTCAGCTTCTTCATTCTGCATGATATCGTCTTCTCGCAATCCTAATTTCGTTCGACTTCGGTCGCCGACAACAATGTCCCTCCAGGTTTTTGACCTCTTTCCACAATCTTCCTCTTCGCTGCTCATACTTGCCTTATAACTCCGGATGTCTTCCCTGAATCCTCGATCGCACACCTCATACCATCTTCCGGTGTCATCGCTGGTGGCCTAAATGGTCTTTCCTCCCAATTGCAAATGTCAATTCCCCAGAGTGTAAGTAGATAAGTTTGATTCTGCCCACAATTGAGGAAATCATTCGTTTTTTAACTTTTTGTTGTTAGTTGTAATTTGATTTACTAGCCAAACGCTCTAATGTCTCCTGAACGATTGTATGGGAATGCATGAGCGAAATGGTGGTTTGCTTGATTCTCAATCTTTGTGTCTTATATCTTTAGGTCTTTGTGATTAGTGTGAATCTATCGATGGGAAGACTGATGTTTTTTTCAGAAAGGCTTGCCTTGCCTAGAAACAGTGTCTCTTAATTGCACATAGCTGACGAAAACAATGGATATCTTCTCCAAGGTAGACCTTATGCAATCAAAACATCTCGAAATTTTTGGTCTCATTTCAATACAAGTTGTCTGTTGAGTTAATTTTGTTTCAGATACTCGGTGAAAATGAGGTCAGGAAAATTTTTGGTCTTATAGGTACCGTTCTTTGCTATCATAGTTATAATTTAAATTTTATATTTTTACCACGTCACCTATGGTTATACTAAATTGTAACTTTGATTGTCGTACGTATTCTCTCACCAGTTGTAGGCTACTAACAGATGCAATAGACCTTGCAGATTGTTTTCTTCCAAAATTGAAGTCTCTTGATTGTAAGTTGGAACATTCTTCGCTGTTCACCAGATTTCCCTTAGCTTATGCATTAAGTTAGAACACTGCGTTTAATCTGATATTTCGTTCAACAGCTTGATTCTAAGTGTCGACGTGTGGAATTTGATATGAGCCTTGCATCTCCCCTCCACATTGGAAACCAATGCCAAAACCTCAAACCGTTATTCGCGATATACTACCAAGCAATCCTTCTCGGTATGTTTCGTAACTGCTTTTGGTCTACATTCCAATTTCCCGATTATCTATTGATCTTCATTTCCACCATACACAGATAACAACTTCGTCGAAGATTACGGCCCCCTCATTAGTACCCTCAATTGCAGACGGTCCAAGGTTATATCATTTATTATTTCAACTTTTAATGACATTTATTTAACAAACCCACCAACTCACATCGTATAAGATTACGTTACTACAAAATTTGCAATTCCTACAAAAAGACTTCATTCACACATATGTACATTCAAAATCGCTGATTTATGGCAGGAAATCCCAGTGGAAGAGAAACGACGCTACCCTACTGTGATTATGATGATGACAATGTGATAACGGAGAAAATGTGAGTAGTTTGGGCACAAAAACGGAAGACTGACTTATCTTCCTCAAGAATCGTTGAGTAATAACCACTGGGATTAGCCGACAGCTGAAACAAGACCCCTACTGTGATTATGATGATGACAACAATAGATTTTACGTTATTTAGAAAAGAAAAAAAATACATATATTTCTACTCCGAGGATGCTGATTTTTGTTGTTGTATTTTTGTTTGCTATCAGAAAGTAACACGCTTTCGGTCTTAAGTGATGACTACAAATCGCATGAAATTACATCTTAATGACCCATACGAAAATTCTGGGGCAAATTACATATATATGTTAAACAAAAGAAAATTCTTAATTAGTACAAAACATAAGAATAAAACTAATTACAAACAGCAAAACCAGCTACAAACAAAGAAAACAAACCAGTTATAACTTATAAGACAGTGAGATAGGTACGACCAAAAATAAGATTAAATATCGACAAAATGTATTTTAAAATGATACAAAAAAATAAGAATCACTACTTACGAATTTCATGAAAATAGAATGAAACAACAACAAAACCATACTAACTAATCTGTTTTTAGGAGAATGGATTAAAATAACAAATTTAGAGAAAACCTATCAACTATAGTTCGGAATAGTACATTACATTTTTTAAGATAATACTAGATCTGCACCCATGCTATAGCACATAATTATATATATTAGAAATAATTTAGTGATATCTTAATTTTAAAAATAATTTTTATAAAACTGATATGATATGAATTTATTTATTTTTGTATATTTTACAGAATACAATATCTTATATATTGAATATATTTTTAATTATTTTTAATGATTTCAGAATCAAATATATATTTTTATATATAATTATTGTTCATGATAATCAAAATAAGTAATTCGTTCATTTGATCCGTCAAATGCGTTTTTAATGTTTTAATAGTTTTAGTGGGTTAACACATCTTCTTAACCCGTTTTTAGTATTCGCTATTCATTTTTTCAAAAATTATTATCAAAATGGATTAATCCGTCAAATAATTATTTTTAATATCTTACATGTTTTGACGGAATAACCTATGAAAAATTAAAAATTATAAAACATCAATCCTATTTTTATGAAGTTCAGAATATATCAACATAATTTTTAATATTTTACATTTAAAGCTTAAAATTATTAATATTAAGTCTGAATTTAATTTTATTCATGTAACTAAAAAAAGAATCAGCGCCTAGCGTAGGCTTTCACCTAGTATATAATAAAAATGTTAGAGTGAACAATAAATTTGCTGTAATTGAATGGTTCAATACATGTTTTATATCTCTTGATTTCGAATCCCCCAGTGCAAAATATTGATTTTCTTTACTTAACATAAGTAAATGGTAATATTTACCATTGTTGTAAGTATATTTTTGTTGAGATTATCTGGTCCAGTGGTCATGGACACAATTCCTGCAAATAACTCGCCGCCGACCATTTTTCCACAATTTTGTCTCATTTTCTTGGGTTTAGCTTTTTTTTTTTTCTCAATTTAGGAGAAATTGCATATTCTGGGTTTTTAGTCACAATTTATTAGATGAATTGCTTTGGGTCGTTGAATATTGAAGGAATTACAAAGGATTGCATAGGTTTTGTTGATTTTCAAAGAATTTATTGAGATTGTTGAATTTCGGGATAATACTTGATAATACTCGGTATCACTAACATCCCATACGAACCTTTCGATTTATCTCATACGCCTGAAAAAAAAAAGTTTCGAATCGACATTAAGGATGAAGTGAAAGGATACCAACGCCGGTTACACCAATCATGACGGTTGCTTACTTCCAAGTATGTTTCGTGTGAGGTTGTATCTTTACTACTGTTCTCTGCACCTGCCCATAATCATTGCAATGAAACGTTACACAACTTGGCTTTAATGGACACACACCCACGAATCTTCAATTACACGCTTCCATCTTAGAAGGTTATAAAAGAGGAGTTCCCCATCACAAATACACCGTAGCAAAAAAAAAACTTAAACCACTCATACGAAAAAAATGGATATTTCTCCACCACCAACATTCACTCTTTCGTTTCAAAGCGACACAACTGCCACACGTTGGAACGGAGGGACAATCTACTTGAAGATAAGGCGGCCAAACAGTGAGCAACCAGACGTGGACATTGCTACCCCGTATGGGCAAAACGAACCGCATTCTGAAACATTGAGAAGCAACTTTGAAAGCGTATTCACTTACCACCAAATCAGATATGAAGATGTTCAAAGGATGATTGACAGTCTTCTATGCTTCGTCAGAATGGGTCGCTCGATATCAGAAGATGAAGGAGGTTTACCCAAGAACATCAACTTCACCATCACAGATTATAGCCCACATGCAATACCTACAATGGACACAGTTTATCTCCTAAGGGAGCTGGAGACAACAAAGAGAATGGCAAACGAAACTGAGGCAATGTCAAAGTGCTCAATTTCCTTAGAAGATGTTGGTATGACAGAACATATCAACAAGCTCAATTGTGGCCACATTTTTCACTCCCAATGCATTATCACTTGGTTTTATTCTCAAATTATATGTCCTATTTGTAGGTCTGTAAACATTTGATGCTTGCAAATTCATGTTAAGACATCCACTCTTCCAATAATATGAATGAAAATCTTTTCAGCTTAACCTATGCTACAAACAACAATAAAAAAATAGAGTTTTAATACAATACTTACACAGCCCCTAATTAAATCAATCTCCACACATGCAAAAGTACATACCGTTGTTTCAGATTCCTCGGAATTGGATGGAACCGAGTTGGATATGGTTTGCTCACTATCTTCGGCTTGAACAGGAGCCGCTTCAACTCGACGGGATCTTCGCGGCGTAACTTCTTCAATGTCGGCTTGAATAGGAGCCGCTTCTATGTCGACTGAACTCCGATCCACTGGAGTCCTTTCATCAACAACACCTCGCCGACCTCGCCGACATGAATATCGAGTACGGGGAGGCATATTCCTCAAGAGATTTGGTTCGGGGGAAGAGGGAGGGGAAGTTTTTTCGAACGAATCAGAGCTGGATTTGGGGGAAAGAGGAGAATGGATTCGATATTCCGAAGAGGCTCGCGGGAAGAGTCAGAGTCAGAGTGGGAGTTTGGTCGTTGGATTTTATGATTTCAAAAATCGGATTTTTTTTTCGGTCTGGATGGTTCTGATTTTTAACCCCAATTCAGACCAATTTCATTTCAATCCGAGACCAATAGCAAATTTTAGTGATTTCAATAATTTATTAAGGGCAAACTCGTCATATCTCACGTTTTGGATTATTACAAAAATGAAAAAAGAAATTCCAAAATTAAAGGGTTAAAGCGGCTCATTTTACTACCGAGAAGGGAAATAGAGCCATTGATCCGTAAAATCTGGGTGAAGAGCTCTATTGCGCTTATGGGCCAAAAAATGTCTTCCTATCCCTCTAATAATCTTATACCCTTCACATGTTTTCTCTCTCTTTTTTACCCTTCACTTAAATCAAACCATATCACTTTACCCAAACCATCCCAAACCATTCCTCCCTTCCCAAACTCAATCCCAACCGACCCACCAAATTCTAATTATTTTATTCAATCTCTTCCCCTAAATTAATTTATCCATTTAATTCAACCAACAAACTGGGTCCCACAATGACAATATCTCCCGCTCTCCACCCCAATTCCTCTTCCGGTCTTCCCCCTCTTTAGGCTTTTTTATTATTATTTTTTTTTGTTTTTTTTTATTTTCTAAAATGAATAATGTTTTTTTATTAAAAAATTAAAAATAGTCCTCATTGATTTTAGAAAAGTAAAAATTCTGGATTTTGATATTCTGTAAAAACTGAAATGGTTATAAAATATTTTAGGAGAAACAAAAAAACATTTAATCAAAATAATTATAGAGAAATTTTAATCAAAATGGTTATAAATTTTTTTAGAGAAAGTGAAAATAAACACCATTTTCAAAGCCATTTTAGTTAAATAAGTTCAAATATGATTATCAACTTGGCTGGAAAAAAAATTGGAGATTATGATTCATTATTACCACAATCACCCAAACAACACATTACACTTCTATGAACACTTCGTTAACATTAATCACTTTAGGAGTCAAAACGCAGATAAAATGAGTTTTAAAACATGTTAATGCATAGAAACCTTCGAATTGCAAACTTAGTGACTAAAATCATCTGTATAACTGCAAATTTAATATTTGTGATACGGTAATACTACGAAAACTTAAAAATACCAAAAAGTATAACTATTTGAAAAATGGTAACACTAGAATACTGGGTATTACTATGTGCAATTTTGGCGGCGGTAGAGCAAATTTTTTGTTCTTTACAATTTTGGTCCCTCAATTTTCTACATATTCGGATCCTCTTTTTTTTTTTTTCCTATTTTCCCTCTCTCTCTTTTCACTTTTCCCTCTCCCTCTTTTCACTTTTCAAATTTTTTGGGTTTAACAACATTAGATCTTCCAATTAGATCTCATGGATTTTACTGGATTGCATATTCTGGGTTTTTCTGGGTTTGTTGAGAAAATTATTGGAGTTCTATCAATTTAGGAGAAATTGCATATTCTGGGTTTTTAGTCACAATTTATTAGATGAATTGCTTTGGATTGTTGAATATTGGAGGAATTACAAAGGATTGCATATCTTTTGTTGATTTTCAAAGAATTTCATGAGATTGTTGAATTTCGGGATAATACTTGATAATAGTCGGTATCACTGACATTATTAGATATTCCAATATTTAGATGATTTCGGGTTAAATTTATCCTGATATAGCTTATACAATGTCACACCAATCAGTTGCAAAGAATTACATTTTTCACAATCATTATAAAAATGATACCAAATTACATTTGGATTAGAAGAAGTCACTAAGAAAACTTTCTGAAGGAAACTTTAACTAAGAATTACATTTTTCACAATCTACCCTTTCACGCCATGCTCGTATTCTCTGCCGCTCCGGCTTTCCTCTTGCTAGTCCCGCCGCTTCTGTTCTCCGGTCACCGTCAACGCCGTGAAGAAAACCTCCAAGATTATTCGTTCTGAATTCGATGACAGAATCAACGGCGATTTATCTCCCGACTTTGAAAAGGTGATGCAACAACTAAAGAGTCTCCCATAAGCAAACTTTGAATCTATAAGAGAAAGTATGTTTCTTCTGTAAATCCAGGGGAAACAGAGATTGAACTAAAGAGAAAGAGCAATAGCAGTATAAATAAATACGAGGGTTTGTCTCAATTTTGGATCAAAACGAAAATCCAAGCAATAGTCAAATGAAGAAGACAATCAACAATGTACAATTATATAAAAGCAAGAAATTAAAACTTCAAATATGAGTATTTACGAAGAGGACTTGAAGTTAAAAGCAAAAGATTATCACTTTACAAAAAGAACCAGAGAGAGAGAGAGAGAGAATCAGTGATCTTCACGAGAAGCAGCTGCGGAGGCACCAACATCGGAAGAATCATATTGGTCCCGAGCCAGAGGCGAACAGGCCCTCTTTTGTGAATTCCACCGTGAGCTTTACCGCACCTGATCTCAGTCGCCCACTTGCCCCACGGCCTCTGCCTCACCCCTCGGAACTTCTTCTTATTCTTCCCAAAAAGCCTCGACGGAATCTTGATTTTGAACTGCGTCTTCCCGACCTCGAGATTGCCGGTGGAATTGGATGGGTCGATGATGATCTCCTTGATGAACCTCTTCCCTCTATATCGCGAAGGAGATTCTGTCTTTGTCTGCTCGTCCTCGCTGCTTTAAGAATCGGTCGCTTCGGCGTCAGTGAATGATATCCTCACGATTCGTTTCATCTTCGCCGGTAATAAAATTGGGGGAATTTGAACGGTGGTGGCTAGGGTTTGTGTCCAGTCACTATAGAGAAACAAAGAAGGTGAGTATCTGTTTTTTTTTTGCAGAGGATATTGGTCATTTAAGGAACAGAGGAAACCGAAGATGGATGTTGGAAAAATCTTTCAAATTTTCGAACTCGGTTTGATTTGGATTTTTAGGTTTGGATTTTTTATTTCGGTTTGGATGGATTTTGCGGATTTTTGATTTTTAGATCTGATTGCAATTGTATTTCGGGTAGGGTTAAGAGGAGAAGGGAAAGGACTGGTTTACTTGTGATTTTTTTTTTAAGTTTTAGAGGCTAGAATAGGAATAACTGCTTTTATACATTTAAAATTAAATGAAAAAAATAGAGCAAAAATAAATGGGTAAAACTGCTCATTTTTTTGGCCAGAGGGACTATAGAGCCATTGATCCTAAAAATCTTGGGGTGAGACAGGTCGTAGTGGCGGATTTGGCAATGTCATACACAGCCACCATCTCTTCCGGTCAAGAGCCACCGTTGAAGAAGTCGGAGAAAGAACCGACCTCGAATCTCCCACTTCCACATGATTTGATATTGAACTGTATAGCCCGCCTCTCGAGATTGCACTACTCGATTCTCTCACTCGTCTCCAAGAGCTTTCGATCCCTCATTTCTTCACCGGAGCTTTATCAGACCCGTTCCCTCTTACAACGAACCGAAAAGTGTCTCTATGTCTGCTTACAGTTCCCTAATGAGCCTAACCTTCACTGGTTCACTCTCTGTCGAAAACCCGACAAAACCCTAAACAAGCACATCAGTAAGAAGAAGAAGAAGACGATGGAGTCGTCAAGTGGCAATTTTTTTTGCTCCGATTCAGATTCTAAACTCTCCTCCTGTTGAATGGTCAAACCTCGTCTCTGTTGGTCATAAGCTCTATGCAATTAGCTCAAAGGATGCTCCTTGCTCTTCCAACGTCTTCTTCCTCGACTGTCGAACGCACACATGGCTGGACACTCCAAGGTTGCGGCTTGCTCACACCGATTCCAGATTGGATGGGATGATATATTTAGCAGGAAGCTTTGAGGATCCAGATTCTTTGGACTGTGTTGAAGTGTTCAACACAAAGACTCAAACTTGGAAGCCTGTACCCCCGGAGAAGAGGATACTTACAATTAGAGATTTCGAAGGAAAGATCATGCACTTAGTTGCAGCGTCTGGTATTAAGTTTGTGGCTATAAAGCCAAAGGACTCGACTGTGGACGCTGTAGGATTTGGTGGTATTTGTAGGATAGAGAATACAACCTATGTCTATAAATCCAATGGAGAGTTTCTTTGGTATAACAGTGACATTGGTGATGATGGTTTGGAAGGGCTGCCTAAGTTTGCTCGTTATTGTAGTGTTAAACTGGTGGCTTGTGGTGGTAAGATGATGGTATTTTGGGACAAGTATGTGCCTGCATGTGGTGGCTATAAGGAGAAGAAGATTTGGTGTGCAGAGATTTTGCTCCAAAAGCGCAGCAGTGAAGAGATTTGGGGACATGTCGAGTGGTTCGATTCTGTGCTTACAGTACCCAAGTTTTACAAGTTCGTGTATGCTGTTGCTGCTGCTGTTTGATAAGTCATGAGACTGGTTTGAAGGTAATGAATCAGGATATATAGCTGTAGTATGAATCGGTTTTTTTTTTTTTTTGGTTTTTGTTAGTATGCCACTGTTGAAGGAATGTCTTGTCTTTTGTTTTAGCTGAATGAAAGATGATTAACTGATTAAGCTTGTTTTGTAACTGTCTCTTTGATATTTAATTTCAAACTCTTTAGGCTACTGTTTTGATAAATGACTCATAAGAGCAGGTGCATTGGAAGGTTTTAGGTTGGGGTTCACCAAAAAATAATAATTAAATAATAGGTGGGTCCCATGAATAGTGGTGATCCCATCTCTAAAAAACTCTAATTTATGATACCCTCTCTCTTCAGGTGCGCCACGTGGCAACCTATAATTGGTCCTTTTTTTTGCGATTTTTCAAAAAAAAATATGAAAATCAAAATTTTTTTTAGAACCCCACATGAGGTTCATTGATGTACTTGCTCTAAGACAAGCGGTTTCGTCTTGTGGTGTTTTCCTTTCTTTTGTATGTGACAGTGATGGCTGCGTTTGTCTTGTATTTTTAGCTGACAATTTCACCACTAAACTAAACCTATGCACTCACTTTTAGCTTAGTTTGTGTCTTTAAAAACAGTTTTTTTTTGTTTGTGTTGATGTTGCGTTAATTGCACAGAAGGCTACAGTTCTCTTTACAACCATGAGAATAGTGTCATTTTTGTCACTCAGCTAATTAAAGTCTCAAAAGTTGGTTTATAGCTAATTGGCTCTAACTTGGTGTGACTTAGGAGTATATTTGTTTTTTAATTAACTTAATTACATCAATACATATTTGCCTACAAGTTTCTAATGGTTATACTGCTCCCGCACCGAT
The DNA here is from genome assembly GCA_010577795.1 of Isatis tinctoria. Lineage (NCBI taxonomy): Eukaryota > Viridiplantae > Streptophyta > Magnoliopsida > Brassicales > Brassicaceae > Isatis > Isatis tinctoria. Next base: position 15,556,064 of record CM021247.1, on the reverse strand, counting down.
TTATTGTGCATTTAGTTCTGATTGTCTGTTTTCTCTCTGTTTGATGTTCTTTTCTTGGGAATAAGATAATGGCCAATTGACTGTTAAACTAAGTGATGAAATGTGTTAGATATTCTTAGCTCTTGTGTGGTGCATGGTGATAAAAACCTTACTGATGGTATATATTTGTTGTCTATGATTCTACTCGACAACTTAGACGAATGAGAGTTATATTGGAGAACTTTCAAGTGTATATAAAAGGTTATAAACATAATGGCAGTACACTTTAAAACCAAAAACGGCTCATGAGATAGTGATCAACGGTTAAGTCGACCCAACGAAGACAAATAGCAACAACAGTTTATAAGATTTGATTCAACTAACTTCCTGTACATAGGCTAATCTTCACCCCAATATATATGAACATCATGAGCTTTTTGCTTTAACGTCAAGTCTGAGATTACCAACTTAAAATACATTTGAAACCCAATTTGATCATGAACAAAAATGACAAATAAGATTTCAGCATTTTATTTCCAATAAGAAAAAGCTAGCAAAGCTCTGTTCATCATGTTCGGTAGTTGTTGCCTTTCTTTTCGTGCCGAAACAGATTTAATAAGAACTGTGGAGACCTGCTATTGCTCTTACTGAGTAGTACTTTGATCACACACATTATGAAATATTGTCGTAATTATTTTATTAAACAGAGGAATACTCCTATTTGTACAAAGTTAGAGAGAGTTGTTAAGGTAAGAAGATACACACAATCAATCGTAATAACAGCCGAATATATACAGAACACATATATGGTCAATACGCCCCCTCAAGATGGAGTGTTCTTGAAGACTCCAATCTTGGAACATGCTTGATGAAATTTCGATCGCGGGAGAGGTTTTGTAAGAGTATCTGCAAGCTGATCATAAGTGGAAACATGTGAGACGCGTAGCATGCCAGCTTGAATATGATTCTGTACGAAATGATAGTCAAGTGCTATATGCTTCATTCTTGAGTGGAAGACTGGGTTCGCGCAGAGGTATGTAGCACCAACATCATCACAGAAAATGACAGGCATCGTTGGGATGGAAATGTGAAGTTCGGACATTAATGAGCAGACCCAACGAACTTCTGCAGCAGTATTAGCAACAGCCCTGTACTCGGCTTCAGTTGAGGAACGAGCAACTCCATTCTGCTTCTTTGACGACCAGGAAATGGGATTCTTGCCAAGGTAGACAATGTAACCGTTGGTGGAGACAAAGTCATCAGTATCACCAGCCCAATCAGCATCTGAAAATGCATGTAAGGTAAGAGGAGAAGCTTTGTGGAAGGTGATACCATGTGTAGGAGTGCCAGCAAGATATCGCAGAACACATTTGGCAGCCGCCCAATGCTTAGTAGAAGGCCTGTGCATGAACTGAGAGAGGCGATTAATTGCATAAGCCAAGTCTGGTCTAGTGAAAGCAAGATACTGAAAACTTCCAACGAGAGAACGATATGACGAGGGATCATCCAGAGGTGTTCCATCATTAATTGAAAGCTTTGGAGACGTAGGCAGAGGGGTTGGGACAGGTTTGCAGTCTTCCATATTATACTTAGAGATCAGATCAGCAATATACTTGCGTTGCATGAGATGCATACCCGATGATGATCGATGAACTTCAACGCCAAGGAAATAGTGAAGATCTGTGGGGTCTTTAATGGAGAAGCGATCCGCAGATAGCGGATTCATTGTTACCCGTTACGATGATATCGTCGACGTAGACCAATACATATATGAGGATTGCACTATGACAGTATACAAATAAAGAGGTATCGGCATGAGACGAGACAAAACCATCATTGAGAAGATGTTGTCGCAGAGATAAGTACCAGGCACGTGGGGCTTGTTTAAGACCATAGATGGGTTTGCGAAGACGACAAACAAATGATGATTTGTCATGATCAACAAAACCCGGAGGCTGTGACATATAAATCTCTTCAGTGAGTTCTCCTTGAAGAAACGCATTGTTGACGTCGAGCTGTTTAATGGGCCATTCCTTTGTCGTTGCGATTTCGAGAACTAACCGTATCGTGGTGGTTTTTATAACCGGGCTGAAGATCTCCGCATAATCAAGTCCATATTGTTGGGTATACCCTTTGGCCACAAGACGTGCCTTGTAGCGATCCAACGTGCCATCTGAGTGATATTTGGTAGTAAAGATCCAGCGACAACCAACAAGGTTTTGATGCGGAGAAGGAGGTACCAGATCCCATGTGTGATTAGCCATATGCGCATCAAATTCAGTAGAGGCAGCTCGGCTCCAATTAGCATCTCGTAGAGCTTGAAGAATAGTTTTCGGTTCCAAGGAAAGAGACAGTGAACCTGCATCATGACAACCTTAACGTTTGTTTGGTTTGTGGATTCCATCTTTGGCTCTAGTTCGCATTTTGTGGAGATTTTGGGCTGGTGGTGGAGGTGGTAATTCGGGCTGGGAAGTTTGGGTCTGGACGGTTGTATTGGGGTTTGTGGAACCAGCTTGGTGGGGAAGGGGTATATTAGTAAGTGACTGGGGCTGAGGTGTGGGTTGCACCTCATTTTGTGTACGAGCAGTGGGCTCAGGAACAAGGTTTGTCTGAACCGTGGGTTGCGATTCATTATTGCGTGGAGCAGTGGGCTCAGAGGAAGATGAAGAAGAAGAAGTTGAGAGAGGAGAAGTTGATACCTGAGGTGAGGCAGATGAGGATGTCATGTCTGGTGATGGAGGGTGAAGGCTCGGCGAGGGGGGTCCCGATGCAGGTATTGACGAGGTGGAGCGAAGCGGAAGCAGTGTGACAAGCGGTAGAGATGAAGTTGCCGATTCTGTATTCAGTTCAACTAGTCGCGGTGTGGGCTTGGCACGAAAGGGAAACTGATCCTCAAGAAACTGAACATGGCGTGAGACATACAGACGACCAGTGGGACGATGGAGACAAAAATAGGCACTCTGTGTTGGCGAATATCCCAAGAAGACACATTCAAGAGACCGACTATCCAGTTTATGAGTAGCGTATGGTCTTAACCATGGAAAACAGGTACAGCCAAAGATCCTCATTTTCGCATAGTTAGGAGATTGGTTGTAAAGCCGTTGAAACGGAGACACCATGGACAGTACTGGAGTCGGCATTCGATTGATAAGATACACTGCGGTCGCAAACGCGTATGTCCAATACGTGTTGGGAATGGAGGCAGTGGAGAGAAGTGTGAGACCTGTCTCCACGATATGTCTGTGTTTTCTTTCAGCCAGGCCATTGTGTTCCGGAGTGTGGGGAGGTGATGTAAGATGAGAGATACCCTGTTGTCTCAGAAAGTCACGGAGAGCTAAAAATTCACCACCATTATCAGAGAACAGTGTTCCAATGGCGGTTTGAAAACGGTTCTCAGCAAGAGCTTTATAAGCAAGAAAAGTTGGTTTGACATCAGATTTTCTTTTCAAGGGATAAAGCCATGTATATCGGGTAAAATGATCAATAAAAACAACATAGTATTTGAAATTATCGACAGATAAAATTGGTGATGTCAGACATCAGTGAAAAGATACTGAAGCGGACGTGTGGAAGTAATTGAAGATTGAGTGAAAGGAAGTTTATGGCTTTTATTGAGACAGCAATCAGTGCAAGATAAATGTTTGTTGCTTGAAGTAGATAACGAACTTGAAAACTGAGAAACAATCGAATGCAAAACAGAGGAAGAGGGATGTCCCAATCTTGAATGCCAAGATGAGAGAGTGACTTGCGGACCAGACGCAGAGACAAGGGCTTGAGCTTGAGTACTGGAGACTGGCCATTCATAAAGCTCATTCTTGGTACGGCCTTGGAGCAATGGGACCCCCGAGCTGAGATCCTTCACCTGAAAGGAGGCAGGGAAGAATTCGACAGAGACATTGTTAGCATTACAGATGCGATAGACTGAAATCAGATTCTTTTGGAGATCCGGAACACACAAAACATTATTCAACGTGAGAGGTCTAGTAGGTAAGGAAAGAATTTTGGAACCAGTATGTGTAATGGGCAAAGTGGATCCATCTGCAATGGAGACGCCATCCGCACCATTGAACTGTTGATGGAGAGACAGATTCTGAAGGTCGGACGTCATGTGGTGAGTTGCACCTGAGTCAAAAATCCAGTCGTCAGCATTGTGTGATGATTGAGCAGCAAGGTTGGCCCTTGGTTGCCATGGCCGAAAAGGGGTTTGTCGTGCATCAGTTATTGGTGGTCGCATAGACTGGAGATGAGGACATCGTCTAGCACTGTGACCCTGCGTATAACAGAATTGGCATTTGCCCAGATAGGGACATGGTGCGCGACTATCAGATCGATAGGTGCCTTGCGAGTCCGGCCAGGAAGGCTGAGTGTTGTACGGTGGAGGACGAGGGGAGTTAGACCATTTGGTATTGTTGTTGAAGGTAGGAGCACGTGAGTTGTTGGTGTTGCGTTGGTGAGCAACATTCGCCGAGATTGGAAGAGAGGCGTTTGCGGAGGACGTTGCAGCAAGGGCAAGCAGCTTAGCTTCATGATTAAGAAGGCGTTCATGGATTTCAGTGATAGAAGGAACAGTATCCTTCCCTTCAATCTGATCAATAACGGTGCGGTAGTCGTCGGGGAGACCAGCGAGAATGGTTTCAACGGCATCCTCATGTTCATAGTTGGTGCCAAGAGTTGCAAGCTGATCGATGCGTGTGGTGATGCCTTGAAGATATTCATCAATCGATTTAGAGCCTTTGGTGGAGCTCTTGATCTGTGCACGGAGTTGTTTTATGTGACCACGGCTTGGTTTGGCGTATGTATCAGCCAGTTTTGTCCAGACTTCGGAGGCGGTTTTGGTAAGTGAGACAAGTGGTTGAAGAGCTGGTGTGAGACTGGCAAGGAGAGCACTGTAGATGAGGCGATCTTGACGGTTCCATTTGACAAAGGCTGGATTTGGTGTTGTCTCGTTGTGGGTTGTGATTGTAGCAGCGGGTATGGCAGTTGCTGCATCAAGGTGATCGCCTAGATCATATCCATCAAGGAAACTTCGAACTTGAAGGCTCCACATGAGGTAGTTGGTGCTGTTGAGTTTAGTGACATGTGACATGTTGATGTGGTAGAGAGGCTCAGTCGTGAGAGGGATCTGAGTGGTTGTGTTTGATGATGAGGTCGCCATGGATTCCGTGTGGAAGAAGATGGTGGCGGCGAGATGAGATTTTAGAGAAAATAAAATTTAGGTCTTTCGGAAAGAAAGCTCTGATACCATATGAAATATTGTCGTAATTATTTTATTAAACAGAGGAATACTCCTATTTGTACAAAGTTAGAGAGAGTTGTTAAGGTAAGAAGATACACACAATCAATCGTAATAACAGCTGAATATATACAGAACACATATATGGTCAATACACATGACAGTTCAACATGATAAAAAAACACATGAAAGATACAAAACAAATAAGTTGTTTTAATTATGGTTCATGCCGAGTTAGATTGTATCGTAATGATCTTAGTTGAACTAATGATCATGCCGAGTTAAAAAGTAAGAAAGATTAGTTTGATCTTGGTAACATTTTGAAAAACCTTGACCTGGATTTTGCACTTGGTCGACGCTCTGAGAAGAATTAGTAGATCCGCCATGACTTGTCGTTTCTTATCATTTTGTACCTGAACATGAACTTTCACCAACTTAAGAGATGGCGATTTCTCCAACAAATGCTTCATCTGCTTCAGCTCTTTCATAGTTTTTTGGTACATTTTTATCTTTAGACCCTCCAAAGGAGAGGAGTCATAGGGCAATAGAAATGAAAACTCTGACACGCACTGGAAAATCAATCCACCTTCTTCTCGTCCATAGTGCAATGAATCCTGAATCAAATAAAAAAATTGAGATTCAAGATTATGAATACCCATACGGTTCTTAACATTTGTTTGTCCACTGAAATACAATCATACCTTGATGATAAGAGTCTTTAGATTTGAAGACTTGTTTATCAGAATTGGTAGAGAGAACCAACATTTTTAAACTCATTAATCAGATTCATTGGATCAAATTCATTAGCATGCTCCTCTGACCATACACAATCTCCTTCCGCACAAAAATCGATCTTAGCTTCGACAAGAGAGTTTAAATTAACAATATGATACTCTTTAGGAACATAGTCTGAGTAATCTAAGTAGGTTAGGCCAGGAGTCTCCTAACTGATTCTGTCAAAATCATAGGCAAGTCTCCGAGAATCAAGTCTAATGATCTCATCAGATTGCCAGTCTCTACGTCGAATAGTAAGTCTTTGAAGGGTCATACTAGACACGATGCAACACCATTTCTAGTGTTCTCACTTGACACCATCTATCAATAACTCCTTGAGCACAGGGACACAGAAAGAAGCATTTGAAACGAGCAACGACAATCAAAACCGTAGAACCGAACAGAGTCAAGAAAGTGAGACTCGAGAGCTGGAAGAAAAACATCTGCAGAGAGAGCGTCAATTACAAAACCAGACCCTAGTTTCATCGTAGAAATTGTCTTGCAAGTAAAACTTTTAAACGGAAGGGAATAATATCCTTCTTTGGCAACTTTGATTTGGAGTCTAAGAACCAAGACACCAAGCTTCACCATCACATTACGGAGACAATTGCTGATATGATCTTCATACTGAGCCACATGTTTATATTTAAGAGAAAACGTCCTTACACGAGTGCTGACAGGTAGTGCCAATACGAAATCAACAAAATCCTCGAAACTCCCTTCATCATTAACCACTGAGTCATCAAACTGAAGCTTTGGTATGATTGTAAACAGATTTCACCACCGTTTGGAGAGAACCGCTGTGAAAGCAACTTCCTTTGCCAAAAGAAATGACACAATGTGAAAAATAATCTCATCTGGTAGATTACTGATTCTATCCAGACTTATGTCAAAACCCAAAGAGAGATATTTTTTCAACACTGCTCAAATTCTAAAGAAAGGTTGAAAGTCTAAAACTCTAGATAAACCACAAGTGAAGCACAAAAATCCAGAATCACTCACTCACGTATATAGACCGGCTGAAGCGAACACCATAATTCAACTTGGAGATTTTCAGAAATCTGATCAACTTTTGAATATAACCACTATACTACAACGACTTCTTGTTAATGTTTAACAGTTTTGTTTACTTGCTAATCTCAGACTTGTAATTAATTAATTTGGTAATCTCAGACTTGATAACTAACTGTCATTTAAGTATTTCTCTTCCGTTCCTCAAAATCTGTTTAACTTCTTAAGTATCTCGATTCTTTTGCGCCAATTGCGAGAAATGATCATTTCCTTTGAATCTTTTTTTCAAAAAAAATGAGTCATTTTGGCAAATTTTTTCATCAAAGGATCATGTTTGGAGATTAAAGTCTGAAATAAGCCATTTATAGTATTCTTACTTATTTTGTGGATCTCTTCATTTCCATTCCTGTGATTATTAACTATCCAATTTCGATCTTCAAGAAAAGAGGTTACTATAATAAACCATTCAAGATTCTCATAGCAATCAAAATCAATGTCTTCTCAAGATAAAATTTTCGTTTAAGGAAAACGAGAAGAGAAGCTAATTAACAAAAACAGTTAAAAAAATATAATTAAATTTAGTTTTCTATTTCTGTTTTCTTTTGATAGATCAAAATTTAGTATATTAAATTTAATTTAATTTAGTAGATATAATTGAATAATTTAGGACACTTATTATTTTATAAATCATAAAATCAAATTTAAGTAACCATACACCAATTACTTTTTAACATATATATATATATTAATTTTTTAAACGTGAATATAAGATGTTGGAAAAATATTCACATAAAAGAATTTCGTAGATCGTTCAAGGAGTTCCAAATTTTCTTCGAAATTTTCTTAATATTAAATTTTTGTGGTTCAAATTTTCTTAAAGTTATTCGATTTCCTCAAGATTATTCATTTGTTAAAATTTAGTGAACTATATAATAAATCTATATCAATTTTTTTTAATTTAAATAAAATAATAAAAATAAGTAATTGAAAATATTAAAATAGTTTTGTGAAAATAGAGAATTTTTGAAAATAGCTATAAGTAGTTTTTTTGCGGGTTGCTCCATTTTTTTTTTAATATGTCTATTTGATATGAAACATATTAAAGTAACAGATTAGTCTTTTTTAATTTTCATAAATATTAAATTGCATTCATTTAAACTAAAGTTTTTAATATGAAATAACATATTATATAAATTAAAATAGTACAATATCTAATATGTTAAAATATAATATTATTATAAATACAAAATTGGTACAAATTATATAATACCATCATCTAAATCAAAATAAAATCATCAATACATCTTAAATTCTAACTTCTACAAAGTAAAAATTAAATAATGTTGTCGGCATTCAAAACGGGTTAATATTTAGTAAAAAATATAATATATCTGTATAAAAATTAAAACTGTAAACATATCTTACACTTTCATATCTTATAAATAAGTTTTTCCTGAGAAACAAAAAAAAAACTCAATAGAAAAGCAAATTGAAAATTTTCAAAAAAATTAATAAATAAAAACAAAGATTTTCTCTTTCATTAATTTTAAATTATGTTAAAAAAGAAGATCTAATTCATTTTTCATTCAAAATAACTTTGATTTTGACATATGATTACAATATTTACTTCATAGTTACCGTAGTGATTAGATGGTTTCCAAATTGCGGTCATTCAGACATACATCACCATCAGAAAACCCACCAGAAAAATTATCCTCACTGCTTTATAAAAAAAAAAATTCGCTGTTGTCAATGGAATTCAAAGATCAAGTGACGTAAAGGTAGAGGTGGACAACTAGAAAAAGAAGAATGAAGACGGAAATTGAATAGAGGTTTGTAGTTGACATCAAAGAAGAATAAAGAGAAGAGTGTGGGATTAGATTCAGTTAATGCGAGATATGAATATGTTGACATGAGCTTGTGATGGTGGCCATGAGATCATCGACAAGATCGACATGAGATCTTGATGAACAAGTTTGTAATTCGCTTTTCTGTCATCAAAGGAGGTCAGAGTTCTACTCTTATCAGAAACAAAACTGGGGTCTTGTCTTCTGTTTGGAGCTTTGTCTGACTCAGTGTCGGTGAAGCAGTGAGGGTTACAACGTCTGGTGTTCTTTAATTTCTGGTTACAACGTCTTGTGTTCTTGAGGCACATAAGACAAGTACATGTTAAAGAGGCGTTCACATGACATCGGAGTAAAGAAATTGGCATTGTCGGTGTAATCCCTATTTATTCTTATTCTCCTTCTGGTTTCTCTTATTCTTGTTCCCCTCATTTGCCTTATTATTCTTCATCCTCTGTAGCCCCATGGAGGCAGTATCTGAACCTGAAGATGAAGATGACGAGGAATAAGAATGATACACTATTTTCTCAGAAGTGGAAAAGGCTATGAAGACGAAGAAGGAGAAAGCTAACCTTTGTTGAAGTGGATAGAATTGTAATGGATCCCTGCAAGATAGCTCAAGTGAATGACTCTACCGGATCCTTTTGCAGACTTGGGAAGAATTACAATGGAAGGGCTGTCTTTGATTGATGTCATGAGCATTATTTTGACTCCATATGCATCTGCAGCTGCTTTCAATGTCACTTCATCCCCCCACACAGAGTCACTTGACATGTTCTTTACGTATTGGGAGAATTCCATTTTATCAACAAACCCTTTGTAAGCTTTTGGACAAGATTTAAGCTGATGAGTAAAACAAAAAAACATGAGTCATCATTCATCATATCATCATATGAAAATACACGTTTCAGAAAAAGAAAAAAAAGAAAAAAACCTGTTTTACGATTTCTTGTCTAACTTGTTTATGAAAATCAGAGGACTCATAGAGTTGATCAGCTAAAGCACGGAACTGGAACATAAAAAGAACAAAAGATTTTTCAGGATAAAATCAAGAATCCATCAAGAATCATCAAGAATCATAAAGCTGGCGAGTATAAGGATTCAGAAACGTTAATTACTTGGCAATTTCCATCACTTTTCATCTTGATCTCAGTGTAACCTTCCCACTCCAATCTGAAAACCCAAACATGTATATATATATAGATAGTTGATAGTTATCAAAAAGTTAACAAGAAGGAAGCTATCGATGATACCTATCCTGAAGTCTTTCCTGATCATTAAGATCGTCCAAACACCGCGACTTAATCCTCCGAGTGTTAGGCATTGGGATCAAAGATTTTAAAAGTGCTCTGTTTGTATTCTGTTAAATAATCAAGGAATGGAACATGGCATACATATGTGTGTATATATATGGAAGGCTAATGCCAATTCCTAATGAGAAAAGGAAAGAGAGCTTAACCAAAAAGTGACTTTTTGAATTTATGTTGCATTTTAAGTGACCTAGCGTGCGTGGTGTACTTCTGCTGCACGATTTTCCCAAAAAACCCTTGTTAATTGGAAGAAAAGTAAACAAATGGAAGTAGTTACTTTTTGCAAAAGTCTCTGGTTACCTTTACACGATTGGTAACTGTGCAAATGTTGGGTAGAGAAATAATTGAGTATTTTTAGGTTTTTTATTGTCTGTAAAAAATGAAAAAGTGGAGAACTTACGAGGAATCTCTTTGGATGACTTTTCGTGTTTCTCAGCTCGTTTTTTTTTGTTGTCTTCACCACCGGTATCAATTAGGTTTTCCGGCGAGTCTTTGTTAGTGTTTACGAACGAGAAAGTCAGCCAATTTGAATTTTTGGTTCTCGGATTGGTGTTGTTGTCGATTTGAAACCTAGATCTTTGTTTGTGGTCGATTTTCATAGTTGTCATAGTATATGTGATTTTGTCTCTTTGTTGTGGGCAGATCTATTGGTAGCTTTTAGATCTGTTTTTTTTGCAGATCTGTATTTTGGCTAGAAATTAATATGAAAAAGATGTATAATCGTGGGCGTACATAAATCTGAACGTGTATTTGTATGTACGTACACCAACATATACACATATGCATGTATGTTCTGTGAGTGGATATTTGTGATGAAGAACGTGGCCGGTGTTTTGTGGTCATCCACTTAGGTGCGCATAGAAAGATTTTGTCGATGTTATGGATCTACTATGCGGGGACTTTGCTGACCACTACGATCCAGGAGCACAAATATTGAACAACCTATTGGAAGAAACTGTTCGGGCTTCCGAGGCACGCTACATTGGCAGACATTGTCCAGATGATGAGGACTGATCTAGGGATGAATGGTTGGAAGAACTTTGTCCACAAAAGGTGGTGTATTTTTATGGACACGGGAAGAACTTTGTCCACCAAAGAAAGTCCACGGGAGTGTGTTGTTATGGGCGCCTGAAAGCCCACGGGTGTGATTGTGCGAAGAGGATATCAAATACAAAAACAATGTTTATCTGGAAGGAGACATGGACGTACGTTGATTTGTTACGTGTGTGAACATTTATATTATATGAATGTTTATTTATACTTGTGGTGGACTGATCCGGGGTATCAAATGTACATAAAACATGAACTTGTGGTCGTATATGTATTGTGTAGTGCATTGACGAAATTAAAGAGGGAGAGTATTATGACCACAAGATGAAACTAAAATCGCGCATTAGGTTATCCACGGACATGAATAACTATTGTTCGACCATGTCTGCAATGGAGAGTGTGAGAACGTAGGTGGCCGCATCGGTTGGTTGTAAAACATCTTACAAGTAGGTTGTTTATGTCTGAATTGATTGGCTAGGAATGGGGGCTGAATGAGTTACCGGACGAGTGTTCATGAGTTCGCATTAGAGTGAACATCCACATCGACACTACTATCATACATGATTGAAACACTCTGGATGACTAATTGTGTTTTGGTTGAAATCATCGTGTTTGTACACTATATCGTTGAGCATTAGAGTGGACGTCCATGAAACACAGATGCCGAAATGATGCCAGATGCCAAAACACGTCCATGAAACATCGTGTTCGTACACTAAAACATTGGTTTTAGTTTTGAAAAACATTGATATTTAGTTAGAAACTTGTATGTGGACGTACGTAAAACACAAACTTGGAGTGAGTATACACATTACATGAACTTGTGGTCGTACATGTATTGTGTGGTGTAATGACAAAATTAACGAGGGAGAGTATTATGACCACAATGGAGGGTGAATGATTGGATGCAACTCGCCGGTGATAAGTAGACATGGTTCAACCATGACCTGCAACGGAGAGTGTGAACATGAAAGTGAGAAGGATATAGCTTTTCGGTTAGTAGACATTGTTCGACCATGGCCCTCTTCTCCATCCCCGTCTTCATTCGCCACAACCTGGTTGTCCATCAATTTCGATGTCCACAAGAACGTTGGAGAAAACTATTGTCCTAATCGGAATCTGCAGTCAGTCGAATCCTAGTTAAAAACCTGTATAGAATGAAGATTGAAGTTAAAAATTTAAGGAAAAAAAGACAGATCTGAAAAAAAGAGGAAGAGAGGTAAAAACGAAGAGGAGAGAAGGAGTTGAGACACAAATAGGAGCAACTTAGAGAGAAGAAGAAAAAGCAAATCAGAGAAAATGAGAAGGAGCAAATCAGAGAGAAGCAGAAGCGGAGAGGATAAAAGATGAGAGAAAGAGATGGCAAGCGGAGAGAAGAAGAGAAGAAGAGAGAGAAAATGATTTTTTTTTACAGAGAGAGAAAATGAATTAGATCTAAAGGAAGATACCTTTTAGTTATTGTTTTGTTTAGTTACGTTTTGTTTTAGTTAGATAAAAAGGGGTATGTTAGTGAAGGGTAAAAAAGAGATAAGAAATGTCAAAAAGCAGTGAAAAGTCCCTCTTAACATCAAAGTACCTTTTTCTGAAAGTTACTCTTCTAAAAGTCACCTAGAAAGCAATTATCTCAAAAGGAAAAGATAACAAGAATGAATAATGGAATATATCCAATTTATCTAATCTCCTGGACTATGTTCTTTCTAATGCACCGCCTAATAAGTTGGAATTGGTCGGTGATTCAAAGCAAATCCTTGATCCAGACAGAGTCTCTCACCTCGATCTAGGCTCTTCTTCTTTTATTCCTTTTTTGGGTTTTCGCCGAGAAAAATAAACGACCCAACCGACATCACTTATGAATGTTAAAATGGATAAACCACCCCCATTTTAATCAATTCTTCCACCATCATCATGATATAAAATTCCGTTTTGGACTTTTATAGACAACTAGCATTAAATAAAATGATTTTTTTAAAAAAAATTGATTTGTAATTTTTTTTTTGTAACTGTGTAATTTGTTATTACATCAAATTTTATTGTTGCTAAAAATAACTTTAACGGGTTTAAAGATAAGAGATATCAATTTTTTTACATTTTTCTATATGCTTTAAAGATTAAATTTAACATTTATATGATAAACTATTCGTACTAAATCTCTTCAGATAATTTACTGATATGATCTTCCAATTAGATATATTTTTACATTTTAGAGGTGTATTTCGTTTATTTATTTTAATAGATTTAAATTTTTATAAGAGAAATAATCTCAAATACCACGTTTTCATGTTTTTGTGACAAAAATACTACACCAAGTTAAAAATGACAAAAATAACATTTATTTAATAGTTTAAAGATAATTAAACTAATAAATTTGGGTTCAAATGTCATTAATTAAAGTTTAGATTTTGGGTTTTAGGATTTAAGTTTAAAGGATTGGGAAGAAACATATGAAAATAAATGTATAATAGTTTTTTTTTCTCTTCAAAAAAATATTATTTTTGTCATTTTCAGCTTGGTGTGTTATTTTTTTCACAGAAACGTGAAAGTGTGATATTTTTTGAAAATTGTCTTTTTATAAATCTAAGCAAGATATATTAATTTTCAAATTTAATATGAAAATTTTAATAAATATTTATAAATCCAAGAATTTCAGTTGATTTTGATCTTTGTATTTTTAATAAACAAAATCCACTCAAATCCAATCAAATTCATTGTCAAATAAAGTTTATGTATGGATGTTCATAAAATGTGTATATCTTGTATATATATTAGTCAATCATATAGTAAAACGGGTTGACGTTTTTACCATTATGGATTTTTACTGTTTTTTTTTTGAACACAGGATTTTTGCTGTTTATTACATCAAAATATGTATAATATTTAGACTATGGCAAAATAGATTAAAAAACTAATTAACATATTTTGATTATAAAATATTTAAATTAACTAATATAAGACAAATTTTATCGAACATTGTGTTTAGTTTTTTTTTTTAATTCTCCTGTAATGTTGAATATTATACATTAATTAATAAAATAGATGTTAAAAAAGAAAAAAATTGCTGTATTGAGTTTGTAGTATATTATCAAAAAAAAAAAGGGTTCTTGTTCAGAAAAAGAAGTAAAAATAAAAATAATAAAAACGGTAATGGCAGACGACGGCGGAAACCAGGACGGAGCCACCGCCGCTGTGAGAGACCCTAGCCACTGCTACGCTCATCTCCGCCGTGCAGTCCAAGGAGCAGGAGATTCAAAGGAAGATCTAGACTCAATCAGCTCTCTGCCTGATGTGATCCTCCAGAAAATCCTCTCCTCTATTCAAACCGAAGAAGCCGTCAGAACCTCCGTATTATCCAGACGGTGGAGGCATGTATGGTCCGGTACACCTTCTATCTCCTTTGACTGGTCTTCGAATGATCGTACGCTGGATGCTGATTCGATAGACAAGACCCTAGCTCGCTACACGTGTCGCAAGATGGTGAGTTTTCACATGGATGTCGACATGATGACCAATCTCACCCACGTCGACACGTGGATCGAGTTAGCCATGTCCCGACAAGCGGAGAAACTGACGCTGGAACTCGGTTGTTGTCAACCTGGCGATGCTAATTACAACATTCCTGATTTCTTCTACACCAATCCTTGTGTTAAGCAACTCAGCCTTCACTTATACTTCACTCATCTGATCCCAAGATGCTCTGTTTCTTGGACATCGTTAAAGACTCTGTCTTTGAGTGCTTGCAATGTCTCTGATGATACTTTTGCTAAGATTCTGTCTGGTTGCCCGATTCTTGAAAGCTTAACACTGGAAGCTTGCCGTGAACTGATGGTTCTCGATCTCAGCCAATCACCATGTCTGAAAGTATTGGACATCACTTGTTACTCGGGGTTCACTGATTCAATGCAGATTGTGGGACCACATCTACATAACCTCAGGTTGTTGGAAGACTGTCAGTTAGAATGTACTTTAGTTGATGTCTCGTCTTTAACCGAAGCTAGCCTAGACATTCACTTTGACGCATATAATGAACTACTCGAGCCTGATTTTCTTCAAGGCATGGCCATAGAGCAACTACACAAGTTGCAGAATGTAGAGAAGCTTACTCTTGGGGAAAACTTTCTTAAGGTGATGTTCTCTCTACTTGGTTAATATTTGATTTTGTACAAGTCTATGTTATGTCTCATGTGTTTTTTTTTTTATTTGTAGATTTTGTCTCTTGCACATTACCGCCTTGAACACTATCCTAGTTTACCCATTTCCAAGGCTAAAGTTTTGACGCTTGAGACAACCATCTCTACGTATGTAATTCCTGGGATACTAATGGTGCTTCAAAACTCACCTCAACTAAAGAAGCTAACACTAATACACAAAAGGCTTGACCGCTTCATACCGGTATATTACTTTTGCTTTTTCTTGACCATTCTAACTATTTTCGAGCCTTAAGAAGTATACTTTCACTTTGAGATATCGTGCATTAAAGAAAATAGTTTCTCTTGTACAGGAGGAGGTTCTTGACAAGTACTTGGATTCACGCGCATTGGTTTTTTTCCGAAGCACGATCGTTGGAACTTATTCTGAAAACCAAGAACTAAAGTCAAAGCAGGTGGCTTCGTTCATTAAAATTATGCTGAACAACACACAGAGATTAGAGAAGATGGTCTTAAGATTTGAAGGCTGTCTTAAAGGAAGAGGTTTTGAAGAGTTGCTTCAGGAAGTTCCAACGCTCTCTCGCGACAACAATGTCTCCATTGTGATCAACTAAACCAAGCTGAATCAGAGGGTTTACTGGTTTCGTCTTGGATCTTAGTGGACATGTTACATTAAATATCATTTATAATCATACTTAGATGAAATTCTTTATTTTGCATGATTAGTTTAGAAATAATGATTGGCATGTATACAATTTGAATACTCTTTTACTAATACAACTCCCTTGTTATTTCGTTTAAATTCCTCACAATAAGTCACATGATCCAACGATTGATATATGTCTAAGCTTATATTTGGATGATTATGTTCATAAAGTTGTTTCTGCTATGTCCCACTCAACATCTTCATTGTTGTACATCTGTAGTTTAGAGTAATAAAAAAAAAAAAAAAACAGAAAGAGTCGGAAGCATTTTTTTTTTTTGATCAACAGAAATATTATATTAAGCCCAAAACGGGGAGAGTTAAACCAAGAATCGGCCCAAGGCCATCTTAGCAAGATTGCCAGCTACAACATTGTTCACTCTAGAGGTGAAACTGAAAGAAACGGAAATGAAAAGAGAGGCGAGAGCTTGAATGTCCGACAGAACACCGAAGATTTCTGTGACGAACTCTCGAGAATTGATTGCTCGGATCAGTTCCAGAGCATCTGATTTGAGATGAAGTTGGGGGATACCTAGCTCGTAGGCCCTAGTGAGAGCACATCGGACCGCGAGAGCCTCCGCCATCAGCGCCGAGCCTACATAAACTTCTGCAGAAGAGAAAGAGTCAGAGCTGCCATCTGGGAAGCTAAAAACTCCCCCTAATCCCGCCGCGAAAGAGTCTTGCCTCCAAGCCGCGTCTGTGTGGCATAGTATCATATCCTAGGGGATCACTCCGCTGTGGGAGACCTGCTTTGGTGTTTGAATAACCTCCGGGCTCGCTTGAGCATCTTCCCATTCCCGTGCTGCGATGATCGCTT
Organism: Isatis tinctoria; assembly: GCA_010577795.1. Lineage (NCBI taxonomy): Eukaryota > Viridiplantae > Streptophyta > Magnoliopsida > Brassicales > Brassicaceae > Isatis > Isatis tinctoria. The sequence goes on along the minus strand of CM021247.1, from coordinate 15,539,201 downwards.
TGGTGATTATCGTATCTGGTGTGATCTCATGGCCATCAAAAATTATTTTATTCCTTGCAACCCACAAGGTCCAACAAATCCACAGGAAGAGTGGTGTAGATCTTATGCCAGTTGGTGGTAAGTTAACCCCTTGCCTTCCCTCTGATATTGCTGTTTTGACATTTGAAAAATTGCTCAATGGTGTTTGCAATTGATAGGGGCTCTATCCCAGACGAGTTGGGCAAAAGGGCAATGGAAAAGCAAATGTTCCCTGGTCTCCAGATCGCCACAGTGGGGGCAGGCTGCTAAATCGAGAAGGCCCCGATTAAGAAGATTTTCCCCTGTGGGAAGGGCGTCTTGCGCTAATTGCCAGAGGAAAATCTTTAGTTTTGGCAAGACAGGTCCAAGCCAGATCTCCTTCATCCAACTGAAGTCCTGGTGTTCCACCTGGTGTGGATAATTTTGCACAGCTTCCGTACTGATGTGGTAACCTGATTTGGTGGAATATATACCATTCTTGTTAGGAAGCCAAACCAGAGAGTCTGGGGCTCCTCTTCTGCTAGGTCTGAGCGACAAAATGAACGGGGCATAAGCTGGTAAGAGATCGATGACTAGCTGTTTCTTCCAGTTCCCTGTCTCGTCTATAAGTTCCGACACACACCAATCTTTTGATTCCTCTGTAGGTGGACCCATAGGCCGGAGAGCAGAAGTCAGAGAGAGCCAGGGATCCCTCCAGATTGACACACTCCTGCCATTTCCAATGGTGAATCCTAGATACGGTATGAGTAAGTCCCTGCCTGTCATGATTCCATTCCAACCGTGAGAGGAGCTTTGCTTCTGCTGAACATCGAGGAAGGGTACGTCCGTGCAGTACTTCCCTAGTAGAACTCTTGCCATAAGACAGGTTGGTTCCTTTATAACTCGCCAGCTCAGTTTGGCTAAGAGCGCATCGTTAAAAGCTTGGACCTCCCGTAACCCCAGTCCGCCTTTACTCTTCGCTTTTGAGATTCTTTGCCAAGAGATCCAGGATGTTTTGCGGGTCCCTGTCTTAGTGTCCCACCAGAACCTAGTATAGGCAGACTGGATTCTCTTGCAGAGACTTTTAGGTAGTTTAAAACAGGACATGGAGTATGTAGGGATAGCTGAGAGTACCGACTGGAGCATTGTAAGCTTTCCGGCCTTAGATAGACATTTAGATGACCAGCTTGCCGCGTTGTTTCGTATCCTGTCCACGATGCCTGTGAAAAGATCCTTCTTTTTCCGACCAAAATGCTCAGGTAATCCAAGATACTTTCCTTGGCCGCCCTCTTTTTGTATCCTCAGAAACGTTTTGACTCTAAGTCTGATACTTTCTGGTGTTTTGGCTGAGAATGTGATAGATGACTTGAGAGTGTTTATGGTTTGGCCTGACGCCTTCTCGTATCTTTTTAAGATTTTCAGCAAAGTCTCACAACTTTTAGCATTTGTTTTGCAGAAAAACAGAGTGTCGTCTGCAAATAACAGATGGTTTATCCTAGGACTTCCATTGGCCACGCGAATCCCTCGAAGAGCACCATTGCGTTCGGCATTTCGGCAGAGGCCAGACAAAACCTCTGAACACAGGATGAAGATATAAGGGGACAACGGGTCGCCTTGTCTGATGCCTCTTTGGGGTATGACTCTACCTTGTACGCTTCCATTAATTAGGAAAGAATAGGAAACAGTAGAGATGCATTGCACCAGCAGGTTGGTAAAGGTCTCACTGAAACCCAATCTTCTGAAAACCGCAGCAATAAATGTCCACTCAAGTCTATCATACGCCTTGCTATAAGTTGCGGAAGCATAAGTTGTTTCTATCCCAATCTTCATTGTTGGCTATTTTTTTGTTTCTATCCCAATCTTTGTATAAATTTGCGGAAGCATAAGTTGTTTCTTCAAATCATTAGCTAAATCAATTCAAACTAGAGCAAAATCAACGACAATCACATTATTCAAAATAGCCAAGGCTTCATTACATGAACTCATTAGTACTATATCCATCAATATGAACAAAGACACACAAACACAAAAACAAACCTGAGAATCCAAACGAAAGTACTTTCCAGAACCGAAGGGTTAGGTTGATAAGCTTCTTCCGAGGAGATGCATTGGAGCAATCATCACTTTCATCCTGCAGTTCATTAGAAGATACAACATAAGCTTCAAAGATAGGAAACTATTTGCAATGAGAGTCAAACCTTCATTGACCCTGAACGGGTATCTACATGTCGGTTTCTTCTTCACCCACGGTTCCCCACAACTGTAACAGAACTCGTAACCACAAGACCTGTGAGAAACAGAGACAAATAATCAAACGAATCTACATCCTCACACTATACACAATATAATCATAAGAAAAGCCCATGATACTCGTACTATATGAAGAGAATGTACCAGCATGTCATATGCTTGCAACCCTCTGCAAGTTCAACAACGCAGTTACACTGTCCGCACTTCTTCCATCCATTCCTGCGAGCTGCATCCTCGAAATTTGCCTGAGCAGATGCCTTGTAAGACGATGTCTTACAAAAGTTCTCACATGTCATCCCATAGTGCCATTTATCCTTGCAGCTTATGCAGAAACAGAAATCACATTTCTGGCACTTTCGGGCTCCTGACTGCCCAGCATCAGCGAATACTTCTTTTGAAGCCTTAAGGAGGGCGCTCTGTGACATTAGATAGGAACAGGTGGAATTGGGACAGTAGACTCTGTCCAGAACTTTAATGGTCGCCTCTTTCTCGCGGCGGAACATAAGATCAATCCGTCCACGATCAGCAATAGTTCCACAATCCTCTATGCGAAGTTGTACCTTGCAATCCTTGGATGGGCACTCTACTGTAACTTTCCCTAGATCCAGCCGGGTTCTGAGGTGACTCCTCATGCATTCACGGCAGAAACGATGGAAGCAACCGCGCACCTCATACTTCTCATGAGGTTCAACGTAATTGCAGCAGATTCGACAAGTCTCTAACTCGACGTCACCTTCACGAAACCTGGTCTGAGAGGCTACAGAATCTCTTGCGAGCTTAACGACCCAAGTGATGTCCTTTCGCATAGATTTTGCTTGGCAGTACGAGAACCTGCTCTGAAGGTGAGCCACTTGCTCCACAAGTGTTGATACAATGGACTCTTGTGATTCAGCTTTACCAGTTACCTGTCACACATAGGGAAAAGAAAAAAACAGAGGCGTTGATGATATTATGTGTTTTTAATGTATTTTGATTCGTTTTTAGTATTCGGTTTGAGTTTTGATTTGCATCTTTCGTTGGTTTTTCGAGTCTTTTCTATTGTTTTGAGTCTTTTTACAGATTTCATGGAGTTCCGAAGGAGTTTGGCATTTACGGACATGTTCGAGTCGAGTTAATGCGGAAAACACGAGAAAAGGACCAAGTGAAGAACGACCGTTCTTTGAGAAGAACGACCAGCCAAGAACGACCGTTCCCTCATCAGAACGGTCGTTCCCCATCCCACCTACCATGCCGACAAGATTGAAGAACGACCGTTCCCTCCAAGGAACGATCGTTCCCCGTCTCACCTACTTCGCGATTGACCATGCACGGAACGACCGTTCTCCCCTCAGAACGATCGTTCCCGACTTCAACCATCTCACCTACTACGGATCGACCATTGGGAACGATCGTTCTAGGATCGTTCTCCACCTAGAACGACCGTTCCCCGTCTCACCTACTCCCCTTCACCTTGGCCTATATAATGAACTCACTCTTGATGCTTCAAACCACACCATCTTCTTCCTTCTCTCTTCTCTAGCTTCAAAGCATTGCTCCTTCTTCAGTTTTTAGCTTTTATTGTTTTATTAGTTTTTAAGTTGTTTTTTTTTCTTTTAAGCTTTATACATTTATGCTTATGCTTTAAGTTTTACTTTCAGTTCTTATTTTGCTTATGCTTTAAGTTTTACTTTCAGTTCTTATATTTATGCTTTAATTAAGTTCTTATAAGTTTATATCCAGCTTTTGTTATCTATTCAAGTTTTTATGATGAACTTTATAATCTCGTTGTTATCTTCTTCTTTAATTATGTCTGAGTAGATCTCTTAGTTAGGTTGAGGTTTGTCAAAGGAATTCATGAGCTTTAGGGTTAAACACAATAGGCTATTCAAATCAATGTCTTCACCTTTGTTGTTCTTAATGCTTAGATCGAATTGATCACTTGATTTTATGATATGGGTTTAACTTAGACAGCGAGAGTTGCTAGGTTGCTAGAAAGAACATTGGTGAGCAATTTATTCATTACCTCGAGAGTAGATGTATTGGAGAATTGTGAACATATTAAACCTGTCCTTAATGCTTGTCTACGATTTCTAGTACCAACGAGAGTTAGGAATTCTAGGTCGATAGACAAAGATATTGATACCACGAGAGTGGATTGATATTATCTTAGTGTTTGAGTTCTAGACTTATGCTTAATCACTGCCTGAATAGTTGTTTGATCCGTTGCTCTGAATCTCCTGTGATATTCCTTGACCTAACGCTTGTTTAATATAATCTTTACAACCGATTTCGCTTTTATTATTGCTATCTACAAAAACCAAAAACATATTTGAATTGTCTTAGCTCTTAATTTAGCTCATTAAGTCAAAGTGTGAAAACTGGTCTTCGTGGGATCGCCCCTAAATACTACTTCTGTATGATGTGCACTTGCAGTAGAAATAAGGGTTTAAAACTCGTGTATCAAGTTTTTGGCGCCGTTGTCGGGGACCAAATTTTTCACCTTTGGTTTACGGCTGAATATTAGTCTAAGACACTAACTTTTACTAACTTTGATGGCCATGGACTACAATGATTGGCCACAAGAAGAGGAGGACACGTTTGAAGAATACATTGAAGATGAGTCTTTTGATGAAACGTACTTACGCCAGAACAAAGAGTGGAGTTGGATAAGCTTTGTGTGGAAAATCCAATGCTGACAAGGAGTGACCTAGCAGTAATGATTCGGATGAACCTCATGTCACATCGGGCAGTACTAGAAGGAAGAGAGCTTACATTTGACGAGATAATGGTAGCCCCATCACTTAAGGAGGTAATATATTGGGTTCCACCATTCCAATTACAAGGTACATCCGATTTAGCCTTTGAATTTAAAGATTTTGAGGATAGTCACATGCCTTCTATTGAAGATGTAGCTTATGATTCACCTTCCTCCATACTCATTGATGAATGCTATGATTTGATATGTGAGACTCAAAGACTAGATGCCTTAAAAGTAGAAAAATTTGCTAGAGATTATCATGAAATATGTTTTGATACTAGTTATCTTTGTGTTTTGAATGATCATAATCTCGAGCTTAACTCTTTAATGCTAGAGGAATCTAGATCGCTTCTTGAAAAATCTGACCTAGGGGATGATTTGATTTAGATAAGATCTTGGATGAGATAGAGAACCCTAAGGTTGAGAATGATGATGAGGATGAGAATGTGGTATTTTATAAGATTGATGGAGATAAAGTTGACTATTTTGTAACAAACTCGTTTGAAGCTAAAGTTGATTATATCTTTCCATCAAATGCATTTGATTCTCAACAACATCTCACTGTCAAGGAATATTTGAAGATACACGCTAAATTTGTAGTAAACTTCCTTGATGAGAATATTGTCTATTTCCTTTGGACAATTGTATACCTTTTTGCGCACTTTGTTTCTTGTCCAATAGAGAAGGACCAAATGTGCACTGGCTCAGCCTTTTGATTCTCATGATTAGCACTTGTGCTCAGAAGTCAAGCTAACGACTTAAACCAAGCGCTTGGTGGGAGGCAACCCACTGGTAAGTGTTTTTCTTTTATTTTCTTTTACCATTGATTTTTGGTTTTGTTTTTCTTTGTTTCAGTTGAAAAAAAAAAAACGAGCGAGCACACCGAAATCTGTTTCCGAGCACCTGCTCCGCCGGAGTGCTCCATAAAAAAAAATAAAAAAAAATAGAAGGGGGTGCACGTCTTCAGGTAAGTTTTCTTGTCCCTACACCACTGTCAAATCCATTTAGGACATTTTTATTTTATTTATGAGTTTGCGGGTTTCTCTTTCAGATTTGTTTTAACCGGGACGGTTAAAAACAATTCTGGGGGAGGGATTCATTTGTGTACTAACGTTGTGTTTTTGGATGTTTTATGTTTTTTTTTTGTGTGTTTTAATTTTCAAAAAAAAAAAATAAATATATATATATATTTTATCGAGTCAAAACAGTGTGATTTTGTTAAACTTTTTGGAATTGCAACATGTTCGATGTCATTGCCTTAGGACTGCTTAGCATTGTTTGAGGATAGTTTGGAAACGCAGAAAAATCCATAACTTGATCATTTAGTGAATTTCTCAAATCATCTGAACTTAATCGAATTATCGGAACTTAATATGGACTTAATTTATCTCACTTAGGGGGTTGATAATCATGTATTGGATTTTACATTTGGAGTTTTCTTTGCATCATTTTTACCAATCTTTTGCTAACTCCAAATGGCTAGACTTATCCTTAGTCTAGTACCACACCCTCACCATTTCCATGTTGAAACCCACTTATTTTCGTTTACTGTCATTGCATTCATGTGCAAAAACTATGGAGTATACGGACCGACACAACTTTTCTTTAAGACTGTGTCTAGATAGGTGGTCTCTTTCTGATTAAACTCATGGGATGTGTCTAGAAAAGTGATCTCTTTTTGAATATATTCATCGAAAATTTTCGTTTCAAAAGATGAACTTTTAAATGGGTAGAAGTTTGTATTCAAGAAATAAGCTTACATCGTTAAAATTCTTTTGATGCAGATCTTAGAGACTAACCGGTTCCTTTCTCCGATATATTTTCAGTAAAAAATAAAATATAATAAAAAAATATAAAAAAAGAGAAAAGAAGAGAAAAGAAAACAGAAGGAACCGTAAGTCAAGGTAACATCTTTAATTTCATAAAACGTCAAAAGAAATCATGTTCTTGTTTGTGACTCAGTTAAAAAAAGGGTAGAAGGATTAGAGTTAAGGAGAGTTGTGTACCTCCTAATTGGTCTGTGTCTCACGGTGATTTTGCATAATGATTTGCATCCGTTTTTACTGCTAAAAGAAACCGAAACACTTGAGCCACCAAATACCAATCTTGATACCTAGACAATAACGTGTTAGATATTCCCTTTGTGAGAGTACACGCATTTGATAATAAATGTTAAATATTGAGTTCTGCTTGATCATGAGATTTCACTTATTTACTACGGTTATGGAGAAGTACAATGAAGTACGGTTTGATCTGAACCTTGCGAATGCGTTTTACGGGCAATTGATTTCGAGTATGGTCCTATAAGTTTTACAAGTCTCACACGTTTTTCTAACCTCTCCTCTTTATAAGATCTCTGGTTTTGCTTGGGGACAAGCAAAGGTTTTAGTTGGGGGGAGTTGATATTATGTGTTTTTAACGTATTTTGATTCGTTTTTAGTATTCGGTTTGAGTTTTGATTTGCATCTTTCGTTGGTTTTTCGAGTCTTTTCTATTGTTTTGAGTCTTTTTACAGATTTCATGGAGTTCCGAAGGAGTTTGGCATTTACGGACATGTTCGAGTCGAGTTAATGCGGAAAACACGAGAAAATGACCAAGTGAAGAACGACCGTTCTTTGAGAAGAACGACCAGCCAAGAACGACCGTTCCCTCATCAGAACGGTCGTTCCCCATCCCACCTACCATGCCGACAAGATTGAAGAACGACCGTTCCCTCCAGGAACGATCGTTCCCCGTCTCACATACTTCGCGATCGACCATGCACGGAACGACCGTTCTCCCCTCAGAACGATCGTTCCCGACTTCACCATCTCACCTACTACAGATCGACCATTGGGAACGATCGTTCTCCACCTAGAACGACCGTTCCCCGTCTCACCTACTCCCCTTCACCTTGGCCTATATAATGAACTCACTCTTGATGCTTCAAACCACACCATCTTCTTCCTTCTCTTCTCTAGCTTCAAAGCATTGCTCCTTCTTCAGTTTTAAGCTTTTATGTTTTTGCTTTTATTAAGTTTTATTTAGTTTCTTTTAAGCTTTATACATTTATGCTTATGCTTTAAGTTTTACTTTCAGTTCTTATATTTATGCTTATGCTTTAAGTTTTACTTTCAGTTCTTATATTTATGCTTTAATTAAGTTCTTATAAGTTTATATCCAGCTTTTGTTATCTATTCAAGTTTTTATGATGAACTTTATAATCTCGTTGTTATCTCTTCTTTAATTATGTCTGAGTAGATCTCTTAGTTAGGTTGAGGTTTGTCAAAGGAATTCATGAGCTTTAGGGTTAACACAAATAGGCTATTCAAATCAATGTCTTCACCTTTGTTGTTCTTAATGCTTAGATCGAATTGATCACTTGATTTTATGATATTGGGTTTAACTTAGACAGCGAGAGTTGCTAGGTTGCTAGAAAGAACATTGGTGAGCAATTTATTCATTACCTGCGAGAGTAGATGTATTGGAGAATTGTGAACATATTAAACCTGTCCTTAATGCTTGTCTACGATTTCTAGTACCAACGAGAGTTAGGAATTCTAGGTCGATAGACAAAGATATTGATACCACGAGAGTGGATTGATATTATCTTAGTGTTTGAGTTCTAGACTTATGCTTAATCACTGCCTGAATAGTTGTTTGATCCGTTGCTCTGAATCTCCTGTGATATTCCTTGACCTAACGCTTGTTTAATATAATCTTTACAACCGATTTCGCTTTTATTATTGCTATCTACAAAAACCAAAAACATATTTGAATTGTCTTAGCTCTTAATTTAGCTCATTAAGTCAAAGTGTGAAAACTGGTCTTCGTGGGATCGACCCCTAAATACTACTTCGTATGATGTGCACTTGCAGTAGGAAATAAGGGTTTAAAACTCGTGTATCAAGTTTTTGGCGCCGTTGTCGGGGACCAAATTTTTCACCTTTGGTTTACGGCTGAATTATTAGTCTAAGACACTAACTTTTACTAACTTTGATGGCCATGGACTACAATGATTGGCCACAAGAAGAGGAGGACACGTTTGAAGAATACATTGAAGATGAGTCTTTTGATGAGAACGTACTTACGCCAGAACAAAGAGTGGAGTTGGATAAGCTTTGTGTGGAAAATCCAATGCTGACAAGGAGTGACCTAGCAGTAATGATTCGGATGACCTCATGTCACATCGGGCAGTACTAGAAGGAAGAGAGCTTACATTTGACGAGATAATGGTAGCCCATTCACTTAAGGAGGTAATATATTGGGTTCCACCATTCCAATTACAAGTACATCCGATTTAGCCTTTGAATTTAAAGATTTTGAGGATAGTCACATGCCTTCTATTGAAGATGTAGCTTATGATTCACCTTCCTCCATACTCATTGATGAATGCTATGATTTGATATGTGAGACTCAAAGACTAGATGCCTTAAAAGTAGAAAAATTTGCTAGAGATTATCATGAAATATGTTTTGATACTAGTTATCTTTGTGTTTTGAATGATCATAATCTCGAGCTTAACTCTTTAATGCTAGAGGAATCTAGATCGCTTCTTGAAAAATCTGACCTAGGGGATGAATTTGATTTATAAGATCTTGGATGAGATAGAGAACCCTAAGGTTGAGAATGATGATGAGGATGAGAATGTGGTATTTTATAAGATTGATGGAGATAAAGTTGACTATTTTGTAACAAACTCGTTTGAAGCTAAAGTTGATTATATCTTTCCATCAAATGCATTTGATTCTCAACAACATCTCACTGTCAAGGAATATTTGAAGATACACGCTAAATTTGTAGTAAACTTCCTTGATGAGAATATTGTCTATTTCCTTTGGACAATTGTATACCTTTTTGCGCACTTTGTTTCTTGTCCCAATAAGAGAAGGACCAAAGGTGCACTGGCTCAGCCTTTTGATTCTCATGATTAGCACTTGTGCTCAGAAGTCAAGCTAACGACTTAAACCAAGCGCTTGGTGGGAGGCAACCCACTGGTAAGTGTTTTTCTTTTATTTTCTTTTACCATTGATTTTTGGTTTTGTTTTTCTTTGTTTCAGTTGAAAAAAAAAAACGAGCGAGCACCCGAAATCTGTTTCCGAGCACCTGCTCCGCCGGAGTGCTCCATAAAAAAAAAAAATAAAAAAAAATAGAAGGGGGTGCACGTCTTCAGGTAAGTTTTCTTGTCCCTACACCACTGTCAAATCCATTTAGGACATTTTTATTTTATTTATGAGTTTGCGGGTTTCTCTTTCAGATTTGTTTTAACCGGGACGGTTAAAAACAATTCTGGGGGAGGGATTCATTTGTGTACTAACGTTGTGTTTTGTGGATGTTTTATGTTTTATTTTGGTGTGTTTAAATTTTCAAAAAAAAAAAAAATATATATATTTTATCGAGTCAAAACAGTGTGTGATTTTGTTAAACTTTTTGAAATGCAACATGTTCGATGTCATTGCCTTAGGACTGCTTAGCATTGTTTGAGGATAGTTTGGAAACGCAGAAAAATCCATAACTTGATCATTTAGTGAATTTCTCAAATCATCTGAACTTAATCGAATTATCGGAACTTAATATGGACTTAATTTATCTCACTTAGGGGGTTGATAATCATGTATTGGATTTTACATTTGGAGTTTTCTTTGCATCATTTTTACCAATCTTTTGCTAACTCCAAATGGCTAGACTTATCCTTAGTCTAGTACCACACCCTCACCATTTCCATGTTGAAACCCACTTATTTTCGTTTACTGTCATTGCATTCATGTGCAAAAACTATGGAGTATACGGACCGACACAACTTTTCTTTAAGACTGTGTCTAGATAGGTGGTCTCTTTCTGATTAAACTCATGGGATGTGTCTAGAAAAGTGATCTCTTTTTGAATATATTCATCGAAAATTTTCGTTTCAAAAGAGGATGAACTTTTAAATGGGTAGAAGTTTGTATTCAAGAAATAAGCTTACATCGTTAAAATTCTTTTGATGCAGATCTTAGAGACTAACCGGTTCCTTTCTCCGATATATTTTCAGTAAAAAATAAAAATATAATAAAAAAATAATAAAAAAAGAGAAAAGAAGAGAAAAGAAAACAGAAGGAACCGGTAAGTCAAGGTAACATCTTTAAATTTCATAAAACGTCAAAAGAAATCATGTTCTTGTTTGTGACTCAGTTAAAAAAAGGGTAGAAGGATTAGAGTTAAGGAGAGTTGTGTACCTCCTAATTGGTCTGTGTCTCACGGTGATTTTGCATAATGATTTGCATCCGTTTTTACTGCTAAAAGAAACCGAAACACTTGAGCCACCAAATACCAATCTTGATACCTAGACAATAACGTGTTAGATATTCCCTTTGTGAGAGTACACGCATTTGATAATAAATGTTAAATATTGAGTTCTGCTTGATCATGAGATTTCACTTATTTATACGGTTATGGAGAAGTACAATGAAGTACGGTTTGATCTGAACCTTGTGAATGCGGTTTACGGGCAATTGATTTCGAGTATGGTCCTATAAGTTTTACAAGTCTCACACGTTTTTCTAACCTCTCCTCTTTATAAGATCTCTGGTTTTGCTTGGGGACAAGCAAAGGTTTTAGTTGGGGGGAGTTGATATTATGTGTTTTTAACGTATTTTGATTCGTTTTTAGTATTCGGTTTGAGTTTTGATTTGCATCTTTCGTTGGTTTTTCGAGTCTTTTCTATTGTTTTGAGTCTTTTTACAGATTTCATGGAGTTCCGAAGGAGTTTGGCATTTACGGACATGTTCGAGTCGAGTTAATGCGAAAACACGAGAAAATGACCAAGTGAAGAACGACCGTTCTTTGAGAAGAACGACCAGCCAAGAACGATCGTTCCCTCATCAGAACGGTCGTTCCCCATCCCACCTACCATGCCGACAAGATTGAAGAACGCCGTTCCCTCCAAGGAACGATCGTTCCCCGTCTCACATACTTCGCGATCGACCATGCACGGAACGACCGTTCTCCCCTCAGAACGATCGTTCCCGACTTCACCATCTCACCTACTACAGATCGACCATTGGGACGATCGTTCTCCACCTAGAACGACCGTTCCCCGTCTCACCTACTCCCCTTCACCTTGGCCTATATAATGAACTCACTCTTGATGCTTCAAACCACACCATCTCTTCCTTCTCTCTTCTCTAGCTTCAAAGCATTGCTCCTTCTTCAGTTTTTAGCTTTTATGTTTATGCTTTTATTAAGTTTTATTAGTTTCTTTTAAGCTTTATACATTTATGCTTATGCTTTAAGTTTTACTTTCAGTTCTTATATTTATGCTTATGCTTTAAGTTTTACTTTCAGTTCTTATATTTATGCTTTAATTAAGTTCTTATAAGTTTATATCCAGCTTTTGTTATCTATTCAAGTTTTTATGATGAACTTTATAATCTCGTTGTTATCTTCTTCTTAATTATGTCTGAGTAGATCTCTTAGTTAGGTTGAGGTTTGTCAAAGGAATTCATGAGCTTTAGGGTTAACACAAATAGGCTATTCAAATCAATGTCTTCACCTTTGTTGTTCTCAATGCTTAGATCGAATTGATCACTTGATTTTATGATATTGGGTTTAACTTAGACAGCGAGAGTTGCTAGGTTGCTAGAAAGAACATTGGTGAGCAATTTATTCATTACCTGCGAGAGTAGATGTATTGGAGAATTGTGAACATATAAACCTGTCCTTAATGCTTGTCTACGATTTCTAGTACCAACGAGAGTTAGGAATTCTAGGTCGATAGACAAAGATATTGATACCACGAGAGTGGATTGATATTATCTTAGTGTTTGAGTTCTAGACTTATGCTTAATCACTGCCTGAATAGTTGTTTGATCCGTTGCTCTGAATCTCCTGTGATATTCCTTGACCTAACGCTTGTTTAATATAATCTTTACAACCGATTTCGCTTTTATTATTGCTATCTACAAAAACCAAAACATATTTGAATTGTCTTAGCTCTTAATTTAGCTCATTAAGTCAAAGTGTGAAAACTGGTCTTCGTGGGATCGACCCCTAATACTACTTCGTATGATGTGCACTTGCAGTAGGAAATAAGGGTTTAAAACTCGTGTATCAAGTTTTTGGCGCCGTTGTCGGGACCCAATTTTTCACCTTTGGTTTACGGCTGAATTATTAGTCTAAGACACTAACTTTTACTAACTTTGATGGCCATGGACTACAATGATTGGCCACAAGAAGAGGAGGACACGTTTGAAGAATACATTGAAGATGAGTCTTTTGATGAGAACGTACTTACGCCAGAACAAAGAGTGGAGTTGGATAAGCTTTGTGTGGAAAATCCAATGCTGACAAGGAGTGACCTAGCAGTAATGATTCGGATGAACCTCATGTCACATCGGGCAGTACTAGAAGGAAGAGAGCTTACATTTGACGAGATAATGGTAGCCCATTCACTTAAGGAGGTAATATATTGGGTTCCACCATTCCAATTACAAGGTACATCCGATTTAGCCTTTGAATTTAAAGATTTTGAGGATAGTCACATGCCTTCTATTGAAGATGTAGCTTATGATTCACCTTCCTCCATACTCATTGATGAATGCTATGATTTGATATGTGAGACTCAAAGACTAGATGCCTAAAAGTAGAAAAATTTGCTAGAGATTATCATGAAATATGTTTTGATACTAGTTATCTTTGTGTTTTGAATGATCATAATCTCGAGCTTAACTCTTTAATGCTAGAGGAATCTAGATCGCTTCTTGAAAAATCTGACCTAGGGGATGAATTTGATTTAGATAAGATCTTGGATGAGATAGAGAACCCTAAGGTTGAGAATGATGATGAGGATGAGAATGTGGTATTTTATAAGATTGATGAGATAAGTTGACTATTTTGTAACAACTCGTTTGAAGCTAAAGTTGATTATATCTTTCCATCAAATGCATTTGATTCTCAACAACATCTCACTGTCAAGGAATATTTGAAGATACACGCTAAATTTGTAGTAAACTTCCTTGATGAGAATATTGTCTATTTCCTTTGGACAATTGTATACCTTTTTGCGCACTTTGTTTCTTGTCCCAATAAGAGAAGGACCAAATGTGCACTGGCTCAGCCTTTTGATTCTCATGATTAGCACTTGTGCTCAGAAGTCAAGCTAACGACTTAAACCAAGCGCTTGGTGGGAGGCAACCCACTGGTAAGTGTTTTTCTTTTATTTTCTTTTACCATTGATTTTTGGTTTTGTTTTTCTTTGTTTCAGTTGAAAAAAAAAAAACGAGCGAGCACCCGAAATCTGTTTCCGAGCACCTGCTCCGCCGGAGTGCTCCATAAAAAAAAAATAAAAAAAAAATAGAAGGGGGTGCACGTCTTCAGGTAAGTTTTCTTGTCCCTACACCACTGTCAAATCCATTTAGGACATTTTTATTTTATTTATGAGTTTGCGGGTTTCTCTTTCAGATTTGTTTTAACCGGGACGGTTAAAAACAATTCTGGGGGAGGGATTCATTTGTGTACTAACGTTGTGTTTTGTGGATGTTTTATGTTTTATTTTGGTGTGTTTAAATTTTCAAAAAAAAAAAATATATATATATATATATTTTATCGAGTCAAAACAGTGTGTGATTTTGTTAAACTTTTTGGAATTGCAACATGTTCGATGTCATTGCCTTAGGACTGCTTAGCATTGTTTGAGGATAGTTTGGAAACGCAGAAAAATCCATAACTTGATCATTTAGTGAATTTCTCAAATCATCTGAACTTAATCGAATTATCGGAACTTAATATGGACTTAATTTATCTCACTTAGGGGGTTGATAATCATGTATTGGATTTTACATTTGGAGTTTTCTTTGCATCATTTTTACCAATCTTTTGCTAACTCCAAATGGCTAGACTTATCCTTAGTCTAGTACCACACCCCACCATTTCCATGTTGAAACCCACTTATTTTCGTTTACTGTCATTGCATTCATGTGCAAAAACTATGGAGTATACGGACCGACACAACTTTTCTTTAAGACTGTGTCTAGATAGGTGGTCTCTTTCTGATTAAACTCATGGGATGTGTCTAGAAAAGTGATCTCTTTTTGAATATATTCATCGAAAATTTTCGTTTCAAAAGAGGATGAACTTTTAAATGGGTAGAAGTTTGTATTCAAGAAATAAGCTTACATCGTTAAAATTCTTTTGATGCAGATCTTAGAGACTAACCGTTCCCTTTCTCCGATATATTTTCAGTAAAAATAAAAATATAATAAAAAATAATAAAAAAGAAAAGAAGAGAAAAAAGAAAACAGAAGGAACCGGTAAGTCAAGGTAACATCTTTAAATTTCATAAAACGTCAAAAGAAATCATGTTCTTGTTTGTGACTCAGTTAAAAAAAGGGTAGAAGGATTAGAGTTAAGGAGAGTTTGTACCTCCTAATTGGTCTGTGTCTCACGGTGATTTTGCATAATGATTTGCATCCGTTTTTACTGCTAAAAGAAACCGAAACACTTGAGCCACCAAATACCAATCTTGATACCTAGACAATAACGTGTTAGATATTCCCTTTGTGAGAGTACACGCATTTGATAATAAATGTTAAATATTGAGTTCTGCTTGATCATGAGATTTCACTTATTTACTACGGTTATGGAGAAGTACAATGAAGTACGGTTTGATCTGAACCTTGCGAATGCGGTTTACGGGCAATTGATTTCGAGTATGGTCCTATAAGTTTTACAAGTCTCACACGTTTTTCTAACCTCTCCTCTTTAAGATCTCTGGTTTTGCTTGGGACAAGCAAAGGTTTTAGTTGGGGGAGTTGATATTATGTGTTTTTAACGTATTTTGATTCGTTTTTAGTATTCGGTTTGAGTTTTGATTTGCATCTTTCGTTGGTTTTTCGAGTCTTTTCTATTGTTTTGAGTCTTTTTACAGATTTCATGGAGTTCCGAAGGAGTTTGGCATTTACGGACATGTTCGAGTCGAGTTAATGCGGAAAACACGAGAAAATGACCAAGTGAAGAACGACCGTTCTTTGAGAAGAACGACCAGCCAAGAACGACCGTCCCCATCAGAACGGTCGTTCCCCATCCCACCTACCATGCCGACAAGATTGAAGAACGACCGTTCCCTCCAAGGAACGATCGTTCCCCGTCTCACATACTTCGCGACGACCATGCACGGAACGACCGTTCTCCCCTCAGAACGATCGTTCCCGACTTCAACCATCTCACCTACTACAGATCGACCATTGGGAACGATCGTTCTCCACCTAGAACGACCGTTCCCCGTCTCACCTACTCCCCTCACCTTGGCCTATATAATGAACTCACTCTTGATGCTTCAAACCACACCATCTTCTTCCTTCTCTCTTCTCTAGCTTCAAAGCATTGCTCCTTCTTCTTTTTAGCTTTTATGTTTATGCTTTTATTAAGTTTTATTTAGTTTCTTTTAAGCTTTATACATTTATGCTTATGCTTTAAGTTTTACTTTCAGTTCTTATATTTATGCTTATGCTTTAAGTTTTACTTTCTTTCTTATATTTATGCTTTAATTAAGTTCTTATAAGTTTATATCCAGCTTTTGTTATCTATTCAAGTTTTTATGATGAACTTTATAATCTCGTTGTTATCTTCTTCTTTATTATGTCTGAGTAGATCTCTTAGTTAGGTTGAGGTTTGTCAAAGGAATTCATGAGCTTTAGGGTTAAACACAAATAGGCTATTCAAATCAATGTCTTCACCCTTGTTGTTCTTAATGCTTAGATCGAATTGATCACTTGATTTTATGATATTGGGTTTAACTTAGACAGCGAGAGTTGCTAGGTTGCTAGAAAGAACATTGGTGAGCAATTTATTCATTACCTGCGAGAGTAGATGTATTGGAGAATTGTGAACATATTAACCTGTCCTTAATGCTTGTCTACGATTTCTAGTACCAACGAGAGTTAGGAATTCTAGGTCGATAGACAAAGATATTGATACCACGAGAGTGGATTGATATTATCTTAGTGTTTGAGTTCTAGACTTATGCTTAATCACTGCCTGAATAGTTGTTTGATCCGTTGCTCTGAATCTCCTGTGATATTCCTTGACCTAACGCTTGTTTAATATAATCTTTACAACCGATTTCGCTTTTATTATTGCTATCTACAAAAACCAAAACATATTTGAATTGTCTTAGCTCTTAATTTAGCTCATTAAGTCAAAGTGTGAAAACTGGTCTTCGTGGGATCGACCCCTAAATACTACTTCGTATGATGTGCACTTGCAGTAGGAAATAAGGGTTTAAAACTCGTGTATCAAGTTTTTGGCGCCGTTGTCGGGGACCAAATTTTTCACCTTTGGTTTACGGCTGAATTATTAGTCTAAGACACTAACTTTTACTAACTTTGATGGCCATGGACTACAATGATTGGCCACAAGAAGAGGAGGACACGTTTGAAGAATACATTGAAGATGAGTCTTTTGATGAGAACGTACTTACGCCAGAACAAAGAGTGGAGTTGGATAAGCTTTGTGTGGAAAATCCAATGCTGACAAGGAGTGACCTAGCAGTAATGATTCGGATGAACCTCATGTCACATCGGGCAGTACTAGAAGGAAGAGAGCTTACATTTGACGAGATAATGGTAGCCCATTCACTTAAGGAGGTAATATATTGGGTTCCACCATTCCAATTACAAGGTACATCCGATTTAGCCTTTGAATTTAAAGATTTTGAGGATAGTCACATGCCTTCTATTGAAGATGTAGCTTATGATTCACCTTCCTCCATACTCATTGATGAATGCTATGATTTGATATGTGAGACTCAAAGACTAGATGCCTTAAAAGTAGAAAAATTTGCTAGAGATTATCATGAAATATGTTTTGATACTAGTTATCTTTGTGTTTTGAATGATCATAATCTCGAGCTTAACTCTTTAATGCTAGAGGAATCTAGATCGCTTCTTGAAAAATCTGACCTAGGGGATGAATTTGATTTAGATAAGATCTTGGATGAGATAGAGAACCCTAAGGTTGAGAATGATGATGAGGATGAGAATGTGGTATTTTATAAGATTGATGGAGATAAAGTTGACTATTTTGTAACAAACTCGTTTGAAGCTAAAGTTGATTATATCTTTCCATCAAATGCATTTGATTCTCAACAACATCTCACTGTCAAGGAATATTTGAAGATGCACGCTAAATTTGTAGTAAACTTCCTTGATGAGAATATTGTCTATTTCCTTTGGACAATTGTATACCTTTTTGCGCACTTTGTTTCTTGTCCCATAAGAGAAGGACCAAAGGTGCACTGGCTGGCTCAGCCTTTTGATTCTCATGATTAGCACTTGTGCTCAGAAGTCAAGCTAACGACTTAAACCAAGCGCTTGGTGGGAGGCAACCCACTGGTAAGTGTTTTTCTTTTATTTTCTTTTACCATTGATTTTTGGTTTTGTTTTCTTTGTTTCAGTTGAAAAAAAAAAAACGAGCGAGCACCCGAAATCTGTTTCCGAGCACCTGCTCCGCCAGTGCTCCATAAAAAAAAAAAATAAAAAAAATAGAAGGGTGCACGTCTTCAGGTAAGTTTTCTTGTCCCTACACCACTGTCAAATCCATTTAGGACATTTTTATTTTATTTATGAGTTTGCGGGTTTCTCTTTCAGATTTGTTTTAACCGGGACGGTTAAAAACAATTCTGGGGGAGGGATTCATTTGTGTACTAACGTTGTGTTTTGTGGATGTTTTATGTTTTATTTTGGTGTTTGTAAATTTTCAAAAAAAAAAAATATATATATTTTATCGAGTCAAAACAGTGTGTGATTTTGTTAAACTTTTTGGAATTGCAACATGTTCGATGTCATTGCCTTAGGACTGCTTAGCATTTTTTGAGGATAGTTTGGAAACGCAGAAAAATCCATAACTTGATCATTTAGTGAATTTCTCAAATCATCTGAACTTAATCGAATTATCGGAACTTAATATGGACTTAATTTATCTCACTTAGGGGGTTGATAATCATGTATTGGATTTTACATTTGAGTTTTCTTTGCATCATTTTTACCAATCTTTTGCTAACTCCAAATGGCTAGACTTATCCTTAGTCTAGTACCACACCCTCACCATTTCCATGTTGAAACCCACTTATTTTCGTTTACTGTCATTGCATTCATGTGCAAAAACTATGGAGTATACGGACCGACACAACTTTTCTTTAAGACTGTGTCTAGATAGGTGGTCTCTTTCTGATTAAACTCATGGGATGTGTCTAGAAAAGTGATCTCTTTTTGAATATATTCATCGAAAATTTTCGTTTCAAAAGAGGATGAACTTTTAAATGGGTAGAAGTTTGTATTCAAGAAATAAGCTTACATCGTTAAAATTCTTTTGATGCAGATCTTAGAGACTAACCGGTTCCTTTCTCCGATATATTTTCAGTAAAAAATAAAAATATAATAAAAAAATAATAAAAAAAAGAGAAAAGAAGAGAAAAGAAAACAGAAGGAACCGGTAAGTCAAGGTAACATCTTTAAATTTCATAAAACGTCAAAAGAAATCATGTTCTTGTTTGTGACTCAGTTAAAAAAAGGTAGAAGGATTAGAGTTAAGGAGAGTTGTGTACCTCCTAATTGGTCTGTGTCTCACGGTGATTTTGCATAATGATTTGCATCCGTTTACTGCTAAAAAAACCGAAACACTTGAGCCACCAAATACCAATCTTGATACCTAGACAATAACGTGTTAGATATTCCCTTTGTGAGAGTACACGCATTTGATAATAAATGTTAAATATTGAGTTCTGCTTGATCATGAGATTTCACTTATTTACTACGGTTATGGAGAAGTACAATGAAGTACGGTTTGATCTGAACCTTGTGAATGCGGTTTACGGGCAATTGATTTCGAGTATGGTCCTATAAGTTTTACAAGTCTCACACGTTTTTCTAACCTCTCCTCTTTATAAGATCTCTGGTTTTGCTTGGGACAAGCAAAGGTTTTAGTTGGGGGAGTTGATATTATGTGTTTTTAACGTATTTTGATTCGTTTTTAGTATTCGGTTTGAGTTTTGATTTGCATCTTTCGTTGGTTTTTCGAGTCTTTTCTATTGTTTTGAGTCTTTTTACAGATTTCATGGAGTTCCGAAGGAGTTTGGCATTTACGGACATGTTCGAGTCGAGTTAATGCGGAAAACACGAGAAAATGACCAAGTGAAGAACGACCGTTCTTTGAGAAGAACGACCAGCCAAGAACGATCGTTCCCTCATCAGAACGGTCGTTCCCCCTCCACCTACCATGCCGACAAATTGAAGAACGACCGTTCCCTCCAAGGAACGATCGTTCCCCGTCTCACATACTTCGCGATCGACCATGCACGGAACGACCGTTCTCCCCTCAGAACGATCGTTCCCGACTTCAACCATCTCACCTACTACAGATCGACCATTGGGAACGATCGTTCTCCACCTAGAACGACCGTTCCCCGTCTCACCTACTCCCCTTCACCTTGGCCTATATAATGAACTCACTCTTGATGCTTCAAACCACACCATCTTCTTCCTTCTCTCTTCTCTAGCTTCAAAGCATTGCTCCTTTTTCAGTTTTTAGCTTTTATGTTTATGCTTTTATTAAGTTTTATTTAGTTTCTTTTAAGCTTTATACATTTATGCTTATGCTTTAAGTTTTACTTTCAGTTCTTATATTTATGCTTATGCTTTAAGTTTTACTTTCAGTTCTTATATTTATGCTTTAATTAAGTTCTTATAAGTTTATATCCAGCTTTTGTTATCTATTCAAGTTTTTATGATGAACTTTATAATCTCGTTGTTATCTTCTTCTTTAATTATGTCTGAGTAGATCTCTTAGTTAGGTTGAGGTTTGTCAAAGGAATTCATGAGCTTTAGGGTTAAACACAAATAGGCTATTCAAATCAATGTCTTCACCTTTGTTGTTCTCAATGCTTAGATCGAATTGATCACTTGATTTTATGATATTGGGTTTAACTTAGACAGCGAGAGTTGCTAGGTTGCTAGAAAGAACATTGGTGAGCAATTTATTCATTACCTGCGAGAGTAGATGTATTGGAGAATTGTGAACATATTAAACCTGTCCTTAATGCTTGTCTACGATTTCTAGTACCAACGAGAGTTAGGAATTCTAGGTCGATAGACAAAGATATTGATACCACGAGAGTGGATTGATATTATCTTAGTGTTTGAGTTCTAGACTTATGCTTAATCACTGCCTGAATAGTTGTTTGATCCGTTGCTCTGAATCTCCTGTGATATTCCTTGACCTAACGCTTGTTTAATATAATCTTTACAACCGATTTCGCTTTTATTATTGCTATCTACAAAAACCAAAAACATATTTGAATTGTCTTAGCTCTTAATTTAGCTCATTAAGTCAAAGTGTGAAAACTGGTCTTCGTGGGATCGACCCCTAAATACTACTTCGTATGATGTGCACTTGCAGTAGGAAATAAGGGTTTAAAACTCGTGTATCAAGTTTTTGGCGCCGTTGTCGGGGACCAAATTTTTCACCTTTGGTTTACGGCTGAATTATTAGTCTAAGACACTAACTTTTACTAACTTTGATGGCCATGGACTACAATGATTGGCCACAAGAAGAGGAGGACACGTTTGAAGAATACATTGAAGATGAGTCTTTTGATGAGAACGTACTTACGCCAGAACAAAGAGTGGAGTTGGATAAGCTTTGTGTGGAAAATCCAATGCTGACAAGGAGTGACCTAGCAGTAATGATTCGGATGAACCTCATGTCACATCGGGCAGTACTAGAAGGAAGAGAGCTTACATTTGACGAGATAATGGTAGCCCATTCACTTAAGGAGGTAATATATTGGGTTCCACCATTCCAATTACAAGGTACATCCGATTTAGCCTTTGAATTTAAAGATTTTGAGGATAGTCACATGCTTCTATTGAAGATGTAGCTTATGATTCACCTTCCTCCATACTCATTGATGAATGCTATGATTTGATATGTGAGACTCAAAGACTAGATGCCTTAAAAGTAGAAAAATTTGCTAGAGATTATCATGAAATATGTTTTGATACTAGTTATCTTTGTGTTTTGAATGATCATAATCTCGAGCTTAACTCTTTAATGCTAGAGGAATCTAGATCGCTTCTTGAAAAATCTGACCTAGGGGATGAATTTGATTTAGATAGATTGGATGAGATAGAGAACCCTAAGGTTGAGAATGATGATGAGGATGAGATGTGGTATTTTATAAGATTGATGGAGATAAAGTTGACTATTTTGTAACAAACTCGTTTGAAGCTAAAGTTGATTATATCTTTCCATCAAATGCATTTGATTCTCAACAACTCTCACTGTCAAGGAATATTTGAAGATACACGCTAAATTTGTAGTAAACTTCCTTGATGAGAATATTGTCTATTTCCTTTGGACAATTGTATACCTTTTTGCGCACTTTGTTTCTTGTCCCAATAAGAGAAGGACCAAAGGTGCACTGGCTCAGCCTTTTGATTCTCATGATTAGCACTTGTGCTCAGAAGTCAAGCTAACGACTTAAACCAAGCGCTGGTGGGAGGCAACCCACTGGTAAGTGTTTTCTTTTATTTTCTTTTACCATTGATTTTTGGTTTTGTTTTTTTCTTTGTTTCAGTTGAAAAAAAAAAAAAAACGAGCGAGCACCCGAAATCTGTTTCCGAGCACCTGCTCCGCCGGAGTGCTCCATAAAAAAAAAAAAAAAAAAAAATAGAAGGGGGTGCACGTCTTCAGGTAAGTTTTCTTGTCCCTACACCACTGTCAAATCCATTTAGGACATTTTTATTTTATTTATGAGTTTGCGGGTTTCTCTTTCAGATTTGTTTTAACCGGGACGGTTAAAAACAATTCTGGGGGAGGGATTCATTTGTGTACTAACGTTGTGTTTTGTGGATGTTTTATGTTTTATTTTGGTGTGTTTAAATTTTCAAAAAAAAAAAAAAAAATATATATTTTATCGAGTCAAAACAGTGTGTGATTTTGTTAAACTTTTTGGAATTGCAACATGTTCGATGTCATTGCCTTAGGACTGCTTAGCATTGTTTGAGGATAGTTTGGAAACGCAGAAAAATCCATAACTTGATCATTTAGTGAATTTCTCAAATCATCTGAACTTAATCGAATTATCGGAACTTAATATGGACTTAATTTATCTCACTTAGGGGGTTGATAATCATGTATTGGATTTTACATTTGGAGTTTTCTTTGCATCATTTTTACCAATCTTTTGCTAACTCCAAATGGCTAGACTTATCCTTAGTCTAGTACCACACCCTCACCATTTCCATGTTGAAACCCACTTATTTTCGTTTACTGTCATTGCATTCATGTGCAAAAACTATGGAGTATACGGACCGACACAACTTTTCTTTAGACTGTGTCTAGATAGGTGGTCTCTTTCTGATTAAACTCATGGGATTGTCTAGAAAAGTGATCTCTTTTTGAATATATTCATCGAAAATTTTCGTTTCAAAAGAGGATGAACTTTAAATGGGTAGAAGTTTGTATTCAAGAAATAAGCTTACATCGTTAAATTCTTTTGATGCAGATCTTAGAGACTAACCGGTTCCTTTCTCCGATATATTTTCAGTAAAAAATAAAAATATAATAAAAAAATAATAAAAAAAGAGAAAAGAAGAGAAAAGAAAACAGAAGGAACCGGTAAGTCAAGGTAACATCTTTAAATTTCATAAAACGTCAAAAGAAATCATGTTCTTGTTTGTGACTCAGTTAAAAAAAGGGTAGAAGGATTAGAGTTAAGGAGAGTTGTGTACCTCCTAATTGGTCTGTGTCTCACGGTGATTTTGCATAATGATTTGCATCCGTTTTTACTGCTAAAAGAAACCGAAACACTTGAGCCACCAAATACCAATCTTGATACCTAGACAATAACGTGTTAGATATTCCCTTTGTGAGAGTACACGCATTTGATAATAAATGTTAAATATTGAGTTCTGCTTGATCATGAGATTTCACTTATTTACTACGGTTATGGAGAAGTACAATGAAGTACGGTTTGATCTGAACCTTGCGAATGCGGTTTACGGGCAATTGATTTCGAGTATGGTCCTATAAGTTTTACAAGTCTCACACGTTTTTCTAACCTCTCCTCTTTATAAGATCTCTGGTTTTGCTTGGGGACAAGCAAAGGTTTTAGTTGGGGGGAGTTGATATTATGTGTTTTTAACGTATTTTGATTCGTTTTTAGTATTCGGTTTGAGTTTTGATTTGCATCTTTCGTTGGTTTTTCGAGTCTTTTCTATTGTTTTGAGTCTTTTTACAGATTTCATGGAGTTCCGAAGGAGTTTGGCATTTACGGACATGTTCGAGTCGAGTTAATGCGGAAAACACGAGAAAATGACCAAGTGAAGAACGACCGTTCTTTGAGAAGAACGACCAGCCAAGAACGACCGTTCCCTCATCAGAACGGTCGTTCCCCATCCCACCTACCATGCCGACAAGATTGAAGAACGACCGTTCCCTCCAAGGAACGATCGTTCCCCGTCTCACATACTTCGCGATCGACCATGCACGGAACGACCGTTCTCCCCTCAGAACGATCGTTCCCGACTTCAACCATCTCACCTACTACAGATCGACCATTGGGAACGATCGTTCTCCACCTAGAACGACCGTTCCCCATCTCACCTACTCCCCTTCACCTTGGCCTATATAATGAACTCACTCTTGATGCTTCAAACCACACCATCTTCTTCCTTCTCTCTTCTCTAGCTTCAAAGCATTGCTCCTTCTTCAGTTTTTAGCTTTTATGTTTATGCTTTTATTAAGTTTTATTTAGTTTCTTTTAAGCTTTATACATTTATGCTTATGCTTTAAGTTTTACTTTCAGTTCTTATATTTATGCTTATGCTTTAAGTTTTACTTTCAGTTCTTATATTTATGCTTTAATTAAGTTCTTATAAGTTTATATCCAGCTTTTGTTATCTATTCAAGTTTTTATGATGAACTTTATAATCTCGTTGTTATCTTCTTCTTTAATTATGTCTGAGTAGATCTCTTAGTTAGGTTGAGGTTTGTCAAAGGAATTCATGAGCTTTAGGGTTAAACACAAATAGGCTATTCAAATCAATGTCTTCACCTTTGTTGTTCTTAATGCTTAGATCGAATTGATCACTTGATTTTATGATATTGGGTTTAACTTAGACAGCGAGAGTTGCTAGGTTGCTAGAAAGAACATTGATGAGCAATTTATTCATTACCTGCGAGAGTAGATGTATTGGAGAATTGTGAACATATTAAACCTGTCCTTAATGTTTGTCTACGATTTCTAGTACCAACGAGAGTTAGGAATTCTAGGTCGATAGACAAAGATATTGATACCACGAGAGTGGATTGATATTATCTTAGTGTTTGAGTTATAGACTTATGCTTAATCACTGCCTGAATAGTTGTTTGATCCGTTGCTCTGAATCTCCTGCGATATTCCTTGACCTAACGCTTGTTTAATATAATCTTTACAACCGATTTCGCTTTTATTATTGCTATCTACAAAAACCAAAAACATATTTGAATTGTCTTTATAGGTTTTAAGAAAGCGGAAGTTATGAGTATTTGAAATGATTTAGCAAGAAATAGAATGAAGTATGAAGATTAAGTGAGGAATCGTGAGAGAGAGAGAGAGTTTGTGAAAGGGTGAGTTTATTCCCTTGGTTTTCTTCTTACATACAATGAAACTATAAATAGAGACACTAGTTTACACAAGAGAGAGATTTGAGAGATTCAAATTTGAATAACATGATGATGAAAGTGAAGGGGACAGCCGACCATGCTTAGACCCACATTGGTCTCTTGGTTTTATTCAAATTGGTCTCTTTGGTGCTGAAGACCATCTAGAAGACTTCATGGGTGTTTGGGTATAACCATTGACTTGATCACCCATTGAATACCGATTATCTTTGTTCTTGAGTAATCCTTTCTTTTCTTTGATATTCAATACTCCCCCTCAAGCTTAAACCAAGAATGGGTTAAGCTTGGGACTATGTAGATTCACCTCGTTAAAAACCTCCATGTAGCAAAACCTCGTGGGACAAAAACTCCATGTAGGTAAAGAGTGTGAACCTCATTGTCTAGGGTTTTCAAAACTTGTTTGTGTGAGATTCATGAGTCCAAGCTTCTCATGAATATATTCACATGTCTTCAAGGTGGCCGCCTTAGTAAAAATATCGGCCAACTGTTCTGAACTTCGTGTATAGCAAGGCAAGATAACTCCTAATTGCATCTGCTCTCTCACCTTGTGACAATCCACCTCAATATGCTTGGTTCTTTCATGGAAAACTGAGTTTGAAGCTATGTGGATAGCAGCCTGATTGTCACAATGCATTGTGATTGGAAGAGGTGTCTTGATTCCTAAGTCTTCCAACAACATCTTTAGCCACATCAATTCGGTTGTCAGTCTCCTCATTGCTCTATATTCAGCCTCAGTGCTAGAACATGAAACGATCTTCTGTTTCTTGCTCTTCCAGGTTACTAGGTTGCCTCCAACAAACGTACAATATCCTGTGGTTGATCTCCTATCTTCTCTATCACCAGCCCAATCAGCATCACAATATCCAACTATACTTGAGCTTTTATTACAACTCATCCAAATGCCTCGTTCTGGTGTTCCTTCCAGATATCTCAAGATCCGGTTCATCATACTCCAATGAGACATCCTTGGCTCTTGCATGTGCTGACTAACCTGGTTAACTGCAAAAAAAAGATCAGGACGAGTAAGAGTGAGGTATATTAACTTACCAACCAGTCTTCTATAGAGTTTTGGATCGCCAAATGGTTGATCATCCTCGCTCTCTCCTCTTTGATGTACTTTGTATGCATCTTCAATAGGAGTCCTGATTGGTGTTTCATCCTGTGTTCCTGATTCACTCAAAAGATCAAGTATGTACTTTCTTTGAGATAAGAAGAGACCTTCCTTTGATCTACATACTTCTATCCCAAGAAAGTACTTTAGCTCTCCAAGATCTTTAATATCAAAAACCGAATTCAAATAAGCCTTGGTGTTTTAAATACCAACCTTGTCATTCCCAGATATGATAATATCATCAACATATATGAGAATGACTACAACACCTTCTTGGCTTTGCATGGTGAATAGAGTATGATCAGCTTCAGACCTCTTGAATCCGTGATCAAGTAAGGTGAAGCTCAGCTTTCTATACCATGCTCTAGGAGATTGTTTCAATCCGTAAATAGCTTTTCTTAGCCTAAGAACTTTCCCTGGTTGAATGCTGTCTTCAAGGCCGGGTGGTGGTGTCATATAAACTTCCTCTTCCAGCTCCCCCTGAAGAAAAGCATTCTTTACATCCATTTGCCACAATTCCCATTCCAAGTTTGTTGCAAGTGAAAGTACAACTCGGACTGTGTGTAGTTTGGCTACTGGAGCAAATGTGTCACGATAATCCTCTCCATAGGTTTGTGTGAATCCTCTTGCAACCAGCCTTGCCTTGTATCTCTCTATTGCTCCATCACTCTTATACTTAATTGTGAAGACCCATCTTGAACTAACTGTCTTCTTTCCCTTAGGCAGGTCAGCTTCATCCCAAGTGTGATTCTTTATCATAGCACCGGTTTCTTCTCCACACGCATCTCTCCACACCTTGTGTTCTTTGGCTTCATCATAGTTTTTGGTACCTCTTCTTGATCAAGTATGCTTATGAATACTTGATGTTCCTCAGGGAAATGTGCGAAAGAGCACACGGCTTGTAAAGGATGAGCTTCTGCTTGACAGTTGTAGTATACTCTTGTATTTACCCAATTAGATGGATCCTTTCTGATCCTCTGACTCCTTCTTAATGCAACAGGTTGTTCAGCCGCCACTTGCTCTTCCATTGGCACAGGTTGATCAGTCGTGTGTTCTGGTGGCTCCTCCTCATTTGTTATAACTGGAGCCTCCTCATTTGCTTCTTCACGATCTTCTTCACAAGCTTGATCATGGCCAGTGTCATTGATATTCTCCCCTTCAGGATCAAGCGGGACTGAAGGAGGTGGAGGAGGCATGGATGGAGTAGGCATTGATATTCCTAAGTTCTGAAAGAGCATTCGTAAGTTAGTAGCTCGGTCAGAATGAGACTGAGCAAGATTCTCCAGGCTAGGCCAATCCTTTTCTGTGTAGTATCCTTTCTCCTCTAAAAACTTCACATCACGAGAGACCATAACTTTGCCAGTTTCAGGTACCACACACTTGTATCCTTTCTGAGTAGTAGAGTATCCAATGAACATACTCTTTACGCTCTTAGCTTCTAGCTTGTTGCGGTTCTCCCCTGGAACTAAAACAAAAGCCACACAACCAAACACACGTAAGTGATCAATAACAGGTTTAGTTTTATTGAGTACCTCAAATGGTGAGATATCATGAAGGACTTTTGTTGGTGTCCTATTAATCAGATAGCAAGCCATAACTACAGCATCCCCCCAATATCTCTTTGGAACATTTGTATGAAACATCATAGAGCGAGCCACTTCCATGAGATGTCTATTCTTCCTTTCGGCTACTCCATTTTGTTGTGGAGTATAAGGGCAACTAGTTTGATGAATGATCCCATTTTTGGATATAAACTGCTTGAAGGCATGACTTGTATATTTGCCACCATTATCTGAACGAAAAATCTTAATTTTAGCATTGGAATGATTAGTAACATAAGCATGAAAACTAACAAATGCTTCAAGCACACGATCCTTAGATGGAAGCAATGTTAACCATGTATATTTTGATTTTTCATCATTGAAAGTCACAAAATACTTATGATTATCTCTAGATATGCATGGTGAGGTCCAAACATCTGAATGAATTAAATCAAAACAATTTTCATATAAGGTAGATGATTTAGGAAAAACAGTCTTGCAATGTTTGCCAAGAATACAAGCTTCACAATCTTTATTTTGAAATTGAATGCTATGCAATAACAAGTTAAGAGCCCTATGGTGAGGGTGTCCTAATCTAGCATGCCAAATCGCATTATTTGAAACAAAACAATTCAAACTCAAATCACATGATAAAGAAGAGGATTTAGTGTCTTCAAGAACATATAAGTTCCCTTTGGTGGTTCCTTGCCCAAGACACTTGCTAGTATCAATATCCTGAAACCAAAAATCATTAGCCCCAAATATAGCATAGCAATTCAAGTCAGAAGTAGCCTTTCTAACTGATAGCAAATTCGATTTAAAAGTTGGCATATAGAAGGCTGAGGTTTCTTTATCAAACAACTTTAAATCCCCAATTCCTTCTATCTTAACATTATCTCCATTTGCAATACTAACATGCCCTAAAGCTGGTTTAATATTGTTCATAAGTTTAGCATCACTAATCATATGGTGACTAGCTCCAGAATCAACTATCAATGGTTTAACACTATCCATCACCCTAGCATTGCTACAAGAAGTTCCAGACTTAATTGCTAATGGTTTACTAGAGATATCTATCCAGTTAACATTACTACAAGAAGCATGAACGCTTATGGGCTTAGCAATGTTACCAGACTCCTTAAGCGCTTTGATAAGAGCATCAAGGTCTGATTTCTTCACAAAGTCTGATGATGCAGCCATTGCCATTCCTTCAGACTTTGAAGCGCCACCTTGTTCCATAATTCCGGATGATCCGACTGCAGTGTGAGCTTTGTGGTTGTCTTTCCACTTGTTCTGACCAGAGTTGGTATTCCACTTGTTTAGGTGTGGATACAGAATGTAACACTTCTCCTTAGTATGACCAATCTTCTTGCAATGCTCACACACAAGATGTGGATTTTTTGTAATGCGACTTATTAGCACTTGCTTGTGTCACATTCATTTGCTCTACTTTGTTGGCCAGAACGAGCTCTCCACCTTTTCCTCCAATAAGGCCAAGTGATCCTTGTTCCTTCTGGATTTGAGCACACACCTCATCCAAGCTAGGGAGCTTTGCGCCTCTCAGGATATGCTTAATAAGATCGTTATATGATGGATTTAACACCATGAGTAGAGCAAATACCCTTTCTTGTTCTCGCCTTTCGTTGAGAACACTTGCTTCTAGTGTGGGTGGTCTCAACATTTCCAGTTCAGCCCAAAGTGATCTGAACTTGCCAAAGAACTTGTTGAACTCCATATCTTCTTGGCTCAAATTGTTGATGGCTCTCTTAACCTCAAATACTCTAGTGAGATTAGAGACATTTTCGAACACATTCTTCAAGGTGTTCCATAGCTCCTTTGCTCCTTCACAGTAGGAGTAAGCTTCAAGAACTGATACATCCAAGGAAGCCTGAAGAATGGCTAACACAGCTTGGTCTTCTTGGAACCACTTGTTGGTATCCACCATAGCCGCTTCATTTTCTTCAGCTTGATCACCAGGTAATTCTTCAACGTGGCTCCAAACACCACGACCACACAGAACAGCTTTCGCGGTTCTTGCCCAAAGAAGATAATTGTCTCCTCCTTTGAGAATCACCGGAAGTACAATATTCTTTCCTTCTTCCAAACCCATTGTTTCAAGTAAGGATAGACTGAAACGAAAATAAGAGCTTTAAGATGGAAAAGTGTTTAATCTTAATAGCGATTTAAGAGTAAGCTTCAAAGAACAAAATGAAGCTTTCCAGAACTGGTTTTGATAACCAGATTAAAGAGTGCTTTAAGCACAAAGAAATGAGAAAGCCAAGTTCGTAACTGGCTCTGATACCATATAGGTTTTAAGAAAGCGGAAGTTATGAGTATTTGAAATGATTTAGCAAGAAATAGAATGAAGTATGAAGATTAAGTGAGGAATCATGAGAGAGAGAGAGAGTTTGTGAAAGGGTGAGTTTATTCCCTTGGTTTTCTTCTTACATACAATGAAACTATAAATAGAGAAACTAGTTTACACAAGAGAGAGATTTGAGAGATTCAAATTTGAATAACATGATGATGAAAGTGAAGGGGACAGCCGACCATGCTTAGACCCACATTGGTCTCTTGGTTTTATTCAAATTGGTCTCTTTGGCGCTGAAGACCATCTAGAAGACTTCATGGGTGTTTGGGTATAACCATTGACTTGATCACCCATTGAATACCGATTATCTTTGTTCTTGAGTAATCCTTTCTTTTCTTTGATATTCAATAGTCTTAGCTTTTAATTTAGCTCATTAAGTCAAAGTGTGAAAACTGGTCTTCGTGGGATCGACCCCTAAATACTACTTCGTATGCTATGCACTTGCAGTAGGAAATAAGAGTTTAAAACTCGTGTATCAGTTGACTTGTATTTTCTTCTGAATAACATGAATACAAATACACATTACCTACTGAATAAAAGAAGAGAAGGGCTTACGTAGTCCAAGATATCAGAATCATCACAGAAGAATATGACCTTTTCCAAACCAACTTCCAACGCCCATGTCAAGCCATGAATTATGGCAGCCAATTCAGCAGCTTGTGGGTGTTCCAACACTTCATCTCCCAGAACTTTGTTCATCTCCAATCGTGGGTTATCGTTGGTGTCACAGATAGACACACCAAAACCACCCAACATCCTGTCATCATCTTTAACCATCTCTTCACTCACCAAACCCTTGGAGTATATCCGAGAAGTCTGACTCTTCCACGTGGTTGAGGATTGTGGCAAGCGGCATGGCTTCCTTTTCCCCAATGGAATAGTTTTCATTGATTTGACCACTTCCGAGTCCTTTACGATGACATCAACCTCACACATAGCCTTACACATCTCCTCTTGAGCGAGCAAACGATCTTTACTTTCTTCATCGAGACGTTTAAGATCATCCAGAAGGAGATCAGTGTAGGCAGAGTCATCAACCTCACCGGAGCAGAGATCTGCGGCAGTATCGGGAGTGGAGATTGCTTCTTCGACTGGAAGATTCAGACTAGCCGCCTTAGCTTCCTCCATTTGAAGGATGAAACTAAGGTGCCAGTCGTCCGCTTCAGCTTTAGCAGCCACCACCTCTTCACGTTGTTTCTCCTTGGAAAATTCCCACTGATCCATGGCGGCTGCAGGAAAATAAAAAACAAAACAAAAAAGCACAGTAAGTAACATGTGGCAAAGACGTTGACAAAAGGTGTTTGGATTTGTCAATTTAATATTTCAAATAAGTCATGCAAGTATGAAATGTGTCAAAGGAGAGGGTTGAGAGAGCGAAAAGTGACGAGGAACATGCAATAGACACAGTTAAGATGAACAAATCGCACATGAAACCAAAAGCAATAGTATATAATAAATTAAGTCAAATGAATGAAACAGATACTACACATCCAATGAAATGAGCTGACGATGGGGAACATACACAGTTAAGAAGAACACATGGCACAAGAAACAAAATCAAAGCAATGAAACCGATAACAGATTTCTCGTACAAAAAAAACAAAATCAACCATCAAATGAACAAAGAAAAGCCAACAAAGTGTAAGCAGTCCTATCTGCAAAGGAATAGCCCAGAAAATGTTCCAACGAAAAAACTAAAGTTTTCAAGAGGCGATCCCAGAAACTTCAAAGAAGCGAGCATATGTGACACGAAAACAATTTACCAAACAATATAATTTCGTTTTTGACCTGTACATAAATTGAAATCTGGTCATACTCAAAAACCTAAAACACGGAAGAGCTTACACGATAGTATATTTCTCCAACTCTAGAAGCTTCGTACCCGAGATCGATCACCGAAAATTGGAAGTAAAATCGACCTTTTCAAATAGCAACAAGAATCAAGATCCTCTTGCCCCCAAACCCTAGAAATTCATTCTCCTAACCCGAGAAGCCGACCCTGAGAGCCCCAAGACACGATCGAAAAACGAAGAGCAGCTTTTTCGTAAATACGCTACGTACATTGCAAGCTGCTTATACTCAAAACCTTAAAACCCAGAGCAACTTCCACGACTAAGAAAGGATCATTCTCAAAACCCTAGAATCTCCGTACACCGAGATACTATCACGAACTGTTGGGAAAAGAAAATCGACCTTCAGAGTGAAGATAGCAACGAGCCTTTTGTCCCAAACCCCTAGAACTCGAAGAGTAGTGAAGAAATGAAAAATGAGAATTTGTTTTTCTTAAATACATTATCACTAGGTAGTAAGTAAAATATTTATATAAATATTTATTAGATATAATTTTATAGTGTTTTATATAGATTATGCCATTTTAACATATTCAAACTATTTTAAAATTGTATATTAGTAAAGGTAAAACAATTAAATCATATATACTATATACACTATATAGGATAACTTTGTTAAATCATTCATTATTGATTGAGTAGAAAATTATGATATATTATTTATATCTGAATTTATTACTAAATTGATATGAATAGGCATAAATACAAATACTATATGTTTATTTTCTTAAATGTGTGGTTACTTATTTTAATCTATATTATTAGTTAAGTTTAGAAACAGAATAATTTTTATTACCATAATTGTATTACTGATTGTATCAATACAAATCAAATATTTTTATGTTGATTTTGTAGGAGTTTTGAATTATTTTTAAATACAATGAAAGTTATTATAGTTGTAGTTATATACTACAATAAATATATATGATAATCATTGTAAGTTGATATAAATTAGTAATTTTGATATATATATTAAAAAAATTTAAGTTGTTTTTTAAGAAAATAATATATACTTTGTTATTATATTACAGTCTTATATTATTATTATATTACAGTCTTATAATATAATATTAATAAAGTAAAACTATTTATACGTTTTATGTTCAATATATTATATTTTAATATTTTGTATTTGAAAACTAAAGCATTATAAATATATATACATATATATATATAAATTATGTAGATAAATTATTATGAAGTGATATAATTATTATTGTAATTCATAAATATAAGTTAAAACGAATAATTATACACTGAAATATAATATATTGTTTTCATGTAAAAGTTATTTAATAAACATGAAATATATATTGATATAAAATTATTTGATTATATTGGTCAAATACATAATTAAAGTTATATATGTTATGAATTAATGAATAACATGTATTTTAATTAGAATATATCATAGTTTGTATTATGTAATAGTGACACTTAATATAAGTGATAAGATGATATAATTGCATAACATGTAATTTGTCTAGTAAAATAAGACTTTTTATGTTTGTATCTTAAGAAACTTTCTCATTTTGACAACTCATCATGACAAATTTGAATGTTAATTTTTAATAAGGATCGGGGGTAATTTCGTCAATACAAGAAATGTATGGGTTTATGGCCCTTAAGAAACCCAACCGTCAGCAGCGTAAAGTTCGTCTCACTGGCGGCCCAATATCGGCCTTTTCGTAAAACTAAAACAGTGAAAACTGCATTTTCCTAGTATCCAAAAAGGCAAAAACTAAGCATTCGCCTATAGTCTATAGGTCTATAATTAAATGAATTTTTTTTTTGTCAGCAAATGAATTGTTTATTAAGGTCCTATTTTGAGTTTGAAGTTTAAAAGGGGAAAACTACCTAAAAAAAAGTTCTCAAGTATCGAATATTTGACCAACAAAACTTCGCACTTTTCATCATCGAAAAAAAAATTTCAACTTTTATTGACTATATGTTTTAATCCTAATCTTCTTTTGATCAAGCCATTTTAATTTCGGAATTAGTTAAACAATTATTGTTGATTATTTCTAGAACTAAAATAGTTTATTCAACAAAAGTTGAAGTTTTTCTTATCCTAAATATGTTAAACTTTTAAAGCAAAAAACTATTAAATAAATAAATTATATAATTTTGATAAATAAATAAAATAATTAATTAATATAATTATCTTATCCCTATATATTAATTGAGAAGATATTTTGACACATGTCTCAATGAGATTAAATTGAGAAAAACAACCAATCAATATATTTCTTTTGTATATGTCATTAAAAAGCGCACTCTTAATGGACATGTTTAATATGTTTTCGTTTACAAAAATCAATCTAATATATCCCAAATAAAGTTATGAACTTTCTTTTTCTTCTAATTTTAACATACTAGGTGATTCTCCCATGCTCATGTATATGAATATTTACAAAGTAACTAGTTATGAACTTTCTTTTTCTTCTAATTTTATCATACTCGGTGATTCTTCCGTGCTCATGTACGGATATTAATATTTACAAAGTAACTAACTTAAAATTATTGGTTAATATCATCTTTTATTTTATACTTGTAAATAGATGATTGTTTTAAATAATTTTAAGATGTTATATATCTTAATAAACATTTTTTGGTATAAAAATGTAGTTAGGTAGTGTACCGTTATTCATTTTTAGATTTATTATGTGACATATATTCCTTTGAATTGATATCCGGAATTGAAAAATCAGAGATGGATCCTAGATATTATTATCCGAATCCAGATCCACCCTTCCGATTATCCAAATTTTTGGAATAGATATGGAGCGGATCCTAGATACGGATCCAGAATTCGGATAATATAGGGTCTGAATGGTGACCATAGAAATGAGTGGGAACAATGAATTCCTCTTCATTCCTCAAAAATTGCACCATTCATAAGGAATATTTATTACCCATGATTCATTTTCATTCCTTATTTTGCAGAGAATTAAAGAGTAAAAATATTACTTATCAAAATTGGAAAGGAACAAATATTCATTTTCATTCCTATTATTTTGTTCTTTTTCATTCTTTTCCTTTTCGTTCCTATTATTCCTCTAATTGTCACCATTCAGAGCCATAGTATATGAGCTTTTCTAAAAACCCAGTATGGCAAAATGGAAAGTTTATGCGTGGATAAGCAAAAATCCAAATAAATAAGGTGGTGTTCAGTAAAAAAAAAAAAAAAGACAAAATAAATAATAAAAAAGGTAATGGCAGACGACGGCGGAAACCAGGACGGAGCCACCGCCGCTGTGAGAGACCCTTGCCACTGCTACGCTCATCTCCGCCGTGCAGTCCAAGGAGCAGGAGATTCAAAGGAAGATCTAGACTCAATCAGCTCTCTGCCTGATGTGATCCTCCAGAAAATCCTCTCCTCTATTCAAACCGAAGAAGCCGTCAGAACCTCCGTATTATCCAGACGGTGGAGGCATGTATGGTCCGGTACACCTTCCATCTCCTTTGACTGGTCTCCGAATGATCGTACGCTGGATGCTGATTCGATTGACAAGACCCTAGCTCGCTACACGTGTCGCAAGATGGTGAGCTTTCACATCGATGTCGACATGATGACCAATCTCACCCACGTCGACACGTGGATCGAGTTAGCCATGTCCCGACAAGCGGAGAAACTGACGCTGGAACTCGGTTGTTGTCAACCTGGCGAAGCTAATTACAACATTCCTGATTTCTTCTACACCAATCCTTCTGTTAAGCAACTCAGCCTTCACTTATACTTCACTCATCTGAACCCAAGATGCTCTGTTTCTTGGACATCGTTAAAGACTCTGTCTTTGAGTGCTTGCAATGTCTCTGATGATACTTTTGCTAAGATTCTGTCTGGTTGCCCGATTCTTGAAAGCTTAACATTGGATGCTTGCCGTGAACTGATGGTTCTCGATCTCAGCCAATCACCATGTCTGAAAGTATTAGACATCACTTGTTACACGGGGTTCACTGATTCAATGCAGATTGTGGGACCACATCTACATAACCTCAGGTTGTTGGAAGACTGTCAGTTAGAATGTACTTTAGTTGATGTCTCGTCTTTAACCGAAGCTAGCCTAGACATTCACTTTGACGCATATAATGAACTACTCGAGCCTGATTTTCTTCAAGGCATGGCCATAGAGCAACTACACAAGTTGCAGAATGTAGAGAAGCTTACTCTTGGGGAAAACTTTCTTAAGGTGATGTTCTCTCTACTTGGTTAATATTTGATTTTGTACAAGTCTATGTTATGTCTCATGTGTTTTTTTTTTTTTATTTGTAGATTTTGTCTCTTGCACATTACCGCCTTGAACACTATCCTAGTTTACCCATTTCCAAGGCTAAAGTTTTGACGCTTGAGACAACCATCTCTACGTATGTAATTCCTGGGATACTAATGGTGCTTCAAAACTCACCTCAACTAAAGAAGCTAACACTAACACACAAAAGGCTTGACCGCTTCATACCGGTATATTACTTTTGCTTTTTCTTGACCATTCTAACTATTTTCGAGGCTTAAGAATTGTACTTTCACTTTGAGATATCGTGCATTAAAGAAATAGTTTATCTTGTACAGGAGGAGGTTCTTGACAAGTACTTGGATTCACGCGCATTGGTTTTTTTCCGAAGCACGATCGTTGGAACTTATTCTGAAAACCACGAACTAAAGTCAAAGCAGGTGGCTTCGTTCATTAAAATTATGCTGAACAACACACAGAGATTAGAGAAGATGGTCTTAAGATTTGAAGGCTGTCTTAAAGGAAGAGGCTTTGAAGAGTTGCATCAGGAAGTTCCAACGCTCTCTCGCGACAACAATGTCTCCATTGTGATCAGCTAAACCAAGCCGAATCAGAGGGTTTACTAGTTTCGTCTTGGATCTTAGTGGACATGTTACATTAAATATCATTTATAATCATACTTGGATGAAATTCTTTATTTTGCATGATTAGTTTAGAAATAATGATTGGCATGTATACAATTTGAATACTCTTTTACTAATACAACTCCCTTGTTATTTCGTTTAAATTCCTCACAATAAGTCACATGATCCAACGATTGATATATGTCTAAGCTTATATTTGGATGATTATGTTCATAAAGTTGTTTCTGCTATGTCCCACTCAACATCTTCATTGTTGTACATCTGTAGTTTAGAGTAATAAAAAAAAAAAACAGAAAGAGTCGGAAGCATAAGTTGCGGAAGCATAAGTTGTTTCTATCCCAATCTTCATCGTTGGCTATTTTTTTGTTTCTATCCCAATCTTTGTATAAATTTGCGGAAGCATAAGTTGTTTCTTCAAATCATTAGCTAAATCAATTCAAACTAGAGCAAAATCAACGACAATCACATTAACCAAAATAGCCAAGGTTTCATTACATGAACTCATTAGTACTATATCATCAATATGAACAAAGACACAACACAAAAACAAACCTGAGAATCCAAACGAAAGTACTTTCCAGAACAGAGGGGTTAGGTTGATAAGCTTCTTCCGAGGAGATGCATTGGATCAATCGTCACTTTCGTCCTGCAGTTCATTAGAAGATACAACATAAGCTTCAAAGATAGAGATAGAAATCCTTACCGGATTGGTTCCAACGAAATCTACGAAGAACGATGCAAACCTCTGTACAAATGTAATGACCAGATGCAGGCCAAACACAAGATTATAAATCATCCTTGCAAGTAGCTTTGTTATGTCCTACTCCTCCACACCTTGTACAGCAAACGGATCGTCCTCTTTTCCTGTCTTTGATTCTCTTGTCCACTCCCTGAACCCGCGAAAACAGAGGCGGAAGTACTTGTTCTTCCTCTTCCTTGCTGCTCCCTTCATTTTCCACTGAAGCTAAGTCGACCACAACTGGCCCCAGAGCTTCTGAATAGGTTGAACGGTAACTCTCAACCGCAAAGAAACTTGAACAATAGTCATATAGGTTTCTTCCTTTCGTATTTAGCACAGCAATCGCATGCTGGCAAGGAAGACCAGTGGGCTTCCACCCAAAACAGCTGCAAGTTTGGTTACTGATGTCCACAAGTTGAACAGATCCATCATGAACCTCGAAAAGCGTGTCCGAGCAAAAGAAAACTTTAAGCGTGCTTGCTTTCTTGCATTCTTCCACTAGACTTTCCTCCTTAGATGGCACAAGTTGGCTGAACCACTCTTTTGACTTCTCCTGGCTACTGTTTACCAACTCCACAAGTCTACTAACAAATGCCACAAGCTTCTGGACGATGGAAGTCTCCTGAATTTCTTCTATCCACTTCGAGTAGATCTCTCCCACATCTGATGTAATATGGCTGTATGGTTCACCTTCAAACAATGCACTGGCCCAGTGCTTTGATTCAATCTCCATTACCCAATCATAAGCTCTTGGAGACGCTCGTTTTATTTGCTCCGTGTATACCTTAAACCCATCAAGTCGATCAGCACGTGCTGCAGCCAGTAAATAGTACGATAAAGAGGGTTTCCCGTCTCCAACAAACGGACCTCTCAGGCTTCTCATAAAATCCTCCATCAAGTAATGTATGGAATAGCCATGATGGGCGTTCTCGAAAATCTCCAACACAGAACTTGCGAGCCCCTTCTCACGGTCAGAGACAAACGTAAGGGGTCGTAGACTGGGCACAGCTACCTTTACTTGTTCCAGAAACCAACGCCAAGTTTCATCAGTTTCTACATCCACAAGAGCTAATGCCACTGGAAGCACACCATCATCACCATCCAAGGCAGAGGCTGTTAACAAAATCTCATGATACCTAGACTTAAATGGAATGGCATCAAGGAAAAGAAGCGGTCGGCAACCAGTTTGAAACCCATTTATACAAGACCGGAAAGACAGAAAAAGCCGCTGAAATCTTTTGTCCTCACCAACCACAAGATCAACTACACTTCCAGGGTTTGCCTCAACTACCTTGTTCACAAAAAGAGGTAAATGCTTATACGCCTCTTTGAATGATGTGTGAAGCCCTCCTTTGGCTTCATCAATGCCTCGTCTTATAGTGCAATAACTTAGTTCAATACCAAAATCTTTAAAGATCGAGTCGGCAATATTCTTAGTCTTCTGATTTGGATTCTCCTGCAACCTCTCCTTGATGATACTCACCACCCAGTTCTTTTTTGGATGAGCAGATTTCCAAGACTCTCCTCCACATGTATGCCTTCTGTTAAACTTCTTTATCCTAAACATGCTCTCGGATGGTACCCAGGATGCATAAATTTTCCAAGGACAACCTCCGACTAAACAAACACCACACGCACGATTTGATTCATTCTTCCTTAGTCTGTAGCCAAAACGACAAGCAACCGCATATTTCTGTAGCGCATCACGAAACTCAACGACGCTCTCAAACCCCTGACCCACACCGGTAATGCAACGTTTCCATGAGGCTACCAAGCTCTCTACAGAACCATCGTTAGCACCAGAGATGGAACAATTCAATTCGCGTTCAGAGTCAACATCATCAGTTTCAGGGTAATAGGCATCAATATCATGCTCGTAGTCCTTGTCATCATCAACATCAACATTATCAGCATCGTCAGCATCATCCTCGTCACTTAAGAGATATTCATCCTCGTCAGTTTCTATTACAGGCTTTCGAATTTCTCCCCTGTTTCTTAAGGATCTTCTCCTTGTATCACCGCCGTTTTCATCCTGAAGCAAATTACAGGGTTCTTCCACCACACGTCTTCGTTTACTAACACTTGTAGGGGAACTAGTAGCCACACCACAGACACCACTCAGTGATTGGTTGGGACTTTTGGGGGTTAGTTTGGAGATACTGGAAACAAGACTCTTCTTCCCTTTCCTCTTGGGTTTCTTCGAGGTTAAATTGGCTGGCACCACTGGATCGGTGGAGATTGTTACAGGAATGTCAACAAGGCCACCGGATTCAGATACAATTCTGGGGGCGACCTTTGTAGATCTCAAATCAACATCAACAAGGCTGTTTCCTTCAGGAGTTTCTGTGGCAACTTCAATGGGTACATTGGCTACATTCCCATATCCCACTACTGTATCTGTTCCGACTGCTATACTATCAGACCTGAAATTCAATTCATAAATAGATTACACAGAATGGTCTAATTCTCCTCAATTTTGGAAAAGAAGCGATAACATAAAAAAAAAAAAAAAAAACAAGACTAGCCCAACTAGTGATCAAACAACTGCCTGTGTAAATGACTTATAGAGAATGTGACTGTAACTTTGGTGTTTTGCAGACGTTTAAAAACAATAACACTGAAAATTTATAATTCATTAGCTTTGAAATAAACGAAATCAAAATTTCAGAGAAGCAAACAGTGGTTCAGAGTAACAGTCCATATAACTTTGTTTACTCGGCTCTACAATTAGAGACCTAGTATTATCACATAACAAAACTATCTCTGTAACGTTGCAAAACTAACACATCATTAGGTATCTACCAGACTACTACGTTTCCCGGCAGATTAGATTGAATAAAAAGGAGAATATCGAGAAATAGATATAGCGAAAAAAATTGTCTGCATGAAACAATGGGTTAAATAAGAGGTCATACCTATTACCAGGTGGTGACACAACTGCTTCAGAGTGGAAGCCTTCTTGTCCTGTTACAAAAACTTCAGCACTGACCGAGCTCAGATGAAAATCATACATCCTTTTCATGTCTTTCTCTTGTCTCATGGTGATAAGTGTTCTTCTGTTTCCCGGGAGAAAATACTTGAGGGACAAAGAATTATAGTCCAAGTTCCAGAGTTTTGCCAATTTTAGCTTGAAGTCATCAAAAGAGGTTTCATGATTAATATTTATTGCTTCTGCCTCTCCTCCATTATATGTCATTGTCCCATCATCGTCCGTCACAAACTTTCCCCCAGATTGACAAATCAATATAAGCTTACCTTTCCCCATACCCACAAAATCCTGAAGAGACAAAAAAAAAAAGAGGACAACAGTGAATATCATTTTAGTACAAATGTCAAAGCCTGCAAATTTTTTAAAATAATAAAAAGTGGCAATCAATAATAGTGTTTAAATAGAACAATTAGGGATAGCGAATCATAGCAAAAGCCAATGTGGCTAGACTGTACAATCAAATCAAATCCACACAAGTAGCCTGCAACACACTCTGAATTTAATCCCAAATGAATACTGTGTTTTAGCTCTATTGCATGAGATACTAAAAAGGGACAGACTTTTTAAGAAAAGAGATGAAGAGAAGCAGTTCTACTCTTTGAATAAGTGTCAGAAACCAGAATGAGCAGCTTTAGTCTTTGAATTATCGTTTTCAGCAACTCATACAACAACAGTTCAAAGTACATGGATTCTAGACAGTGGAGCAACAAATCACATGGTCAAAGAAGAGAAACTTTTGTCAGTTTTGGATAATCAATTCTTACTCCAGTCAAAATGGCTAGTGGAGAGGTGGTAATAAGCAGAGGAAAAGGCAGCATCATTGTCATAACAGAATGGGCAAAAGAATCAAACAAGATGTCCTTTTAGTTCCAAGGATCGGTAGGAATCGACTTAAGTGTTTGGCACATTAGTAAGAAGTGGTTATAAAGTGGTTTTTGATGAAGATAGAGGTATCATTATGGACAATGATTACAACAAGATCTTCCAATCATAGAGAGGCAATCATTCAACTAAGGAAGAAGACAAAGGATAAAATCACATTGGATATCTCACAGAAAGGATACATCAGTGACAATAGAATGCGAAACTGATGAACATGTGACAGAGAAGGAGAAATTGAGCAAAATCGAGGAAGAAATCAAAGAAGATAAAACGAAGCCTACCTCGGAGTTTTAGAAACGTCGTGAAAGGAATAGCGTTAGCTGGAGATGATCGAACGATTTCTGGGTTTGAATCTCAAGGGTTAGGACCGCGAGAAGTTGAGAATTTTGGGGATGAAACGAGAGAATGAAACGAATTAGGGTTGGGTTTGTACAGTAATAAATTAAAGAAAAGGTCCACTACATCGAAGAAGATAGTTTTGAGGGGTTGCTTTGAAAAAATCTTGTAGATCGCGTAATCTGTAACTCTAAAATATATGATACTTTTAGAATTTTTTTTAAACATTTATCAATTAATATAGATATCCATACAATATGGTTTATAATTTTGATTTTTCTGAAATTTTCATTTAGAAATATTATGCTAAAATTTTTTTACCTTTAATAATAGCATGAAGTAAAATTATGATTGGTAACTTTAAGTATGGCATTAATAATATGATATTCTTTGGCTAAAAATGATTGTCCTTGTAGAGAGTTGTTTTTGTTTTAAATTAGTTGTCTTTTTCAGTTTTGAATGCAAAATTTATTATTTGTTTATTTTTTATAATCATTTTTCTATATAGTTTTTTTTTACAATTGGTTGAATTGTGTTTAGGTAGATAATTAATGACAATTTTACATTGAAAAATTAACACAACTAATACTTCTTTAATATGTGTGCATAAACTTAGCTGGAACTTTAGACTAGAGCTTTCTTCTCTCTCTTTATACTGTTCATCTTCCTCTTCTCTCTAGAGCTTTCTATCCATTGAGTAAATGTGTCCTCACCGACCGACGGTTTCCCGACGGATCGGTTTTTTGCTTTTTGTTGTAAATAATCAGAGCTTTCTTCCAGTTTGTCCGATTATATCCTCCGATCTTTTCGGTTTTATGTTCGGCTTGTCCGATTTTCTGTTTTGTTAGGTTTTCATCCTCTTTCTTCAGTTGCTTTCATATAATCCCGTGTGATTAGGTTTTCTTTGTAGCAGTGATCTTTGTAAACTCATCTGGTTCTTGCCTGGATGGAGGTTATCCTTCACCGTCGTTGAGTGGCCTTGACTGCCCTGGATTTTATCCCTGACGAATCTTCCCTTTGGAAGCATGGCTGAGAGAGCTGAGTGGATTAGATCAATTGTTCAAAGAAAGATTCGTAATCACCGGCGTTCCCTGAAGAAAGTCTCATTGCAGAGCCTTGATGCCCCGGAGGCGGAGATGGTTTTCGTTGTAGAGCTTAGAAGTTACGGCGGCGGAACTGGCTTCGTCTTCTCCAAGCGCATATGTTGGACTTCATTTTGATCTTTATTGCGTTTGGGCTTTTGTTTATTGTATTTTTTATCTAATGGACTATGCTCTGTAACTGCCTTATTGGGCCTTTTAATGAAAAGGTTTGCCGACAAAAAAAAAATATATGTGTGCATAAACTTAAAATGACAAGTAATTAAAACCAGAGGGAATATATGTTTAAATTTTCAAATTTTGTAGTATTATATTATTAGATAGTTTGTCCGCAGAGTTGTGCCGGCGAGAAGTAAATTTAGAGTATCTTATTACATAAATTATGGTTTTCAAAGTTAGTAATTAACAAAATTATGACATGTGACATTTTTTTTTATTTTAGGATTCTGACATGTGTCAAATAGAAATAAAGATTACCTATTATATTTCAGAAACAAATTTCTGAAGAAAAAATGAATTATAGAAAAAATGAATTTCAATTCTGAAGCAAAAAAGGAAAAAACAGAAAAATTTAGTAATTAATTTTCAAAGTTATGGTTTTCAAAGTTAGTAATTAACCAGAATATATATTGTGTGATTAATTTTTAAAAAAAAAACTAAAGGAAATAGACAAAATGAAATCTTTAAATTAAAAAGGAAACAATACAAAAATATTCATTATTCTGTTAATTTTAAAGATAACTAATGAAATAGACTTATTAATATTTTATTAAAAGGAAAGGGATTTTAGGATTTTAATTTTAAAGATAACTAAAGGTTAATTTCAAAATTGATAGTAAGAAACATAACCACCACACATATTGAAATTAGTCCATAAGATTTTGACACCTTTAATTTATTTTCATAATTAATTTTAAGTAAAAAAGATGATAGTTATTTTTATTGGATGAAAACGTACTTTAGTTTTCCAAATCCATAAAAAAAAACTGATACTTGTTGGTTCACCTTCCAATGGTGAGTGGAACCGATATTTGTTGGTTCACCTTCATCTCTCCTTTTTCGTTTAGCCATTGTAGAGAATAGGGTTGCAGATGCTTCTTCACACTCAGACCGAGTTTCTTGACCATTGTTTCACTAGCAACATTGGTCCAGCTGCCTCCATCCACGATCAAACTACATACTTTATCATTGACATGGAATCTGCTGTGAAAGAGGTTTTCTCTCTGCTCATGCTTTCTCGGTTTAGGTTGCACACTCAAGGTCATTTTAGTGACAAAAAGTTCTCCATTAGCAGGATAGTCCACATGTTCATCTTCAGAATTGGTTTGTGGCATTTCATGTAACACCCCCGAACCGGACTAGACAGGACCGGCCGACCAACAATCAAACAAGAA
Organism: Isatis tinctoria; assembly: GCA_010577795.1. Classification (NCBI taxonomy): domain Eukaryota; kingdom Viridiplantae; phylum Streptophyta; class Magnoliopsida; order Brassicales; family Brassicaceae; genus Isatis; species Isatis tinctoria. The sequence continues at coordinate 15,494,352 of CM021247.1, read as the reverse complement.
CATGGAACGGCCAATCCCTTTATGCGATCGAACGACAATCAAACAAGAACACGAACGACCGCACAGTCCAGCCGACCCGGAGATGCCACAGTACGGGGTTAAGTAACGAGTCAGCTCATTCCAGGACGAAGTCCGAAAACAGAGCCGTCCCATTACCTAACACCGTTTACCTCTCGACCGCGGCCTAAGGCTTTTCAACCCGTACTTTGGTCTCGAGTTGTGTTAGTCCAGACAAGACTAATATCATTAAGCCAGTTAAGTTCATAAAACATTTAATTTTCATTTATAAAACTCAAATTCAACTTGTACAAATACAATCGTACAGTGATCACCTTGGAAAATCCGAAAAGAAAACATTCTTACAAATGAGTCCTTTACAAAAGTCAAGAAAAATCTACTTCCGATGTCCTAAAGTTCCGCCGCTCGCTCTATCAGCTTACTACAGATTACCTGCAAGAGCGGGGAGGAAAGGGAAAAGGGTAAGTAATCGGGAGATTACTTAGTGAGTCAAGAACATAAACAACAAGGATACCCAACCCAGTCCCCATCATGCAACACACAATCAAACAATCACAGAATAGCGGAAGCAAATAAAGATAGTCGAAGCAACATAAAAGTAAATAGCCGAAGCATGAAAACACGTTAGTAAATGAGTGCACCAGCACTCCTCTGATGCCTCTGCATCCTTCTGAAACCGCGTTCTCGCAACGCACAACACACGCGTGGGCACTGAGATCTCAAAGCATGGCGGATCCCCCGTGAACACCCTGCACTTGACTATCACAAAGACCATAAAGCCGGAACATCACAACTCAATCATACACTTGGCTTGCGGCCAACGTGCAGATTTACGGTCCAGTTCCGCCCTTCCTCTTCTGGAACACCGTCTCCGTACCCCGTCGGGTACACTCGGCCAATTAGGCTGCAATCCCGTCTCTCTGAGTCTTCCCCACCTCTCAGTCCATCGATGCCGTGGAGGAACCTACCTCTCTGTCCTTCGATGCTGTAGGTTGGGGATCACGCACATACAGCCACTGAACTGTATGCCCCGGTTCCGCTCCAGTCCGAAGACTACCCGTCAACGGACTGACACCAAACCACAACATCTCAACACAAACTTCAAACCACACTCATCACATCTTCACCACATCACAAACACTATAACTCACAACCAATCCACCATCACTCAAACTCCACAGTCTCATGGCTCTCACTAGCCGGATTCAATACATTCCTCTGTGGTGCTACCTGCATAAAATGTTAGCCTTTCACCACAGAGGTCACCTGCATCACAAACACCACACAAGCATACAACCAATCCACGCACATGCAACAAGCAATCAAAATCCCTTTGAAAACGATTCTTTTCATTAATTCCGATTTAAAACTCTTTAACCATTAAATCCATTTAAAAAAACTCTTTCCCTAACCCACTTCCCCAAACAAAGCTAAGCATTCTAACTCAAACCTAACAACTCTCTTAAATAACTTAAAATTATCCCTGCCAAGATCTTTCTCTTAGACTCTAACATGCAAACCCTTAATGCAACTTAATTCATATCTAAAATTCTAATTCACATTCTAGTCCATTTTAATATGCATCCTAGTATCAATCTCTTAACATGCAACTATTTACTATTCAAGATAAAAATTTAACTATAGATTATTTAAAATACATGTAACCTATGATCATTTACCTAAGACTAATACAATTTATAAAATTCTAATTCTTAACTCATTAAACTTTCTAACAGTTCTAAACAAATCGCCAACTAATGCACTCTAATAATATTCAAAATTCAACTATTAATTCTTATGCATAAACTTAAATTATAATTTAAATTCCAACTCCTAAATTATCAATTCAAATTCGCCTATCCTATTTACTAACAATTAATACTCAAATAAAATTACACTTAACTAATTACTAAAATACTAATACCCTAATCATCAGAATAAACTTATACAATTCTTAACAAGCTACTAAACATGCAAAACATCTAACAACTTAACTTCAAGATTATACAAGCATGCATGCAACTCTTAATTCTATCCTTACCCCAAAAGCAAGAGATCTATGCTGAATACCAAGTTTCATCAATTAAAAACAACTTTCACAAAATAAGAAAACTGAAATAGATTTTTAAGGGGAAGAAAACCATCTTGAAAACATCTGAAAATCATCTGAAAACTCTCTGAAATTCATCATCAAATCATTTCTCAACACCTCCACTCAATTAATCACACAAAGCAATTCACAAACATGCATGCAAGAACTAATCAATCAAACTCAACAAATCAAGCATGCATGCAGAGATTAAGCTAATAAACATGACAAGATAATCATGCATGCAAGGATTAGGCAATCAACTCAAATAACTAAGCAACAAGCAATCAATTCACAAGCAAGCAATAAATTCAATTTAACAAGCAAGGCATAGGTAAGGGAAGGGTCCCTAAGTCTGAAACTCACATTGACAAGGCTCCTGATGGACTAGAGACACACTACAAGCTCAGCTACACCTCTTCACCACACAGACCTCCTAATCACTTTCAACTCTCTCTCCCCAACCACACTTGAACAAGGGAAGGATTTTTCTGGTTTTTGCTAAAGTGATCAAATGGAGGGGAAGAGAGGGATTACATAAGAGGGAGGGATTAACCAGAGTGAGACAGCTAGAGGGACACTAATCTAATCTTACTAATTGACACATGGATTCCAATTAACTTTGGACTTACTTAATTATTTCACCACTTTCTCCTCTAGAAACTGCCCTCTGCCTTTGATCACGAAAAATGCTTGGTAATTGACACCTGGATGCTCCAAATTGAATCTGATTGAATATTAGACTGATCTCTTTGAGGATTATCCAGCTGATTCAACCAACAAGTTTCTACACTTCCAAAATCACAACTTTAATTTCCCTTACTCAAAAATTTCTCTGCTTAATTCTGAATGCTCCTCATGATGTCCCCTCTGGCCACAAAACGTTTCAGAATTTTTATATGAGTACAACTCGACTTATGAATTTGCTTGTCCAAACTGCCAATCTTCGTCGTTCCATCTTGTCCGATTTCTAGTTCTCACAGGAGAATTTTTCTTTGCCCAAATCTTTTGTAATAGTTCCATATGGGTCTTGAAAACCTCTGTGCAAAAGCCTGGAGTTTTTAAAATAGTCATTCTAATCCTTTCGGATTTATTTGCTCGAACTGTCCCTTCTTTGCCAAAATCTGATTCTCGTGATTTTTCTAGGTCACGTCTGATTTTTTCTTGACATGAATCCTTTTGAACTGGCTTCTCTAATGTCTTGTGTATCTACACACCAAGTTCCACAATTTTTTTAAATTGTTCTCATCGCCCATCAGAAATTATTTTGCTCCGTGGTAATTTCTGCTCTAGTATCGGGGTATTACATTTCATCCTCAGATTCATCTTCTCCATTCTCCAACACGATCATCAACTTCTTGTTGGTGCACTCCTTTGCATAGCGTCCAAGTCCCTGACATTTGAAATACCTCACATCTCTGGGTCGTGTGGTAGTAGACTCCTCTGCCTTTCCCTTAACAACACTAGAAGATTGATTAGTTTAAAATCGGAAGAAGATTTAGTTAGAGTTTTACCCTTGTCTTGGTAGCTAAACTTAGCACTCCGATTGTAGATAGACTTGGGAAAACTCCTCCTCTTAACCTGCTGCTAAATCAAGATGGCCTTGTGCAGTATCTCTTACATGCAATTGTATTGTTGCATTTCCAGCCTGTCTTAGATCTCACGGTTGAGTCCTCCTTGAAACCTGGCCATGGTTGCTTCATAATCTTCATCAGCATCAGCCTTGAGCATCAAGGTTTCCATGTCCTGAAAATAATATTCCACGCTCTTGGTTCCTCGAACCAATTTCCTAAGCCCTTGATGTAGATCACGGTGGTAGTGGTTAGGCAAAAACCTTTTCCTCAGAGTCTAGTCATCTCATCCCAAGTAGACACGACTGGTTCTCCTATTCTCCTCCTACTTGTCATAAATTGATCCCACCAGTTAAAAGCATAACCATGAAATTCAGCAGCAGCCAACCTTACCTTTTTGAGTTCTGAAAAATCCTAGCAATCAAATACCAACTCGATTTTCGTTTCCCACTCTAGATTGGCATATGGATCGTTCTTACCATTGAAGGGTGGAATTTTTAGTTTAAGGTTTCCTAAATTACCATCTCGCCTTCATCTGGTCTCCTTTGGTCGCCTACCCCTTCTCGGACTCACACTTGAGGCGTGATCATGGTACTCTTCCTCCCGGATTGGAGATCGCCTTTGGTTGGTGTGTGATCGACCAGTTGCTCCATCAGTTGGTTGTGGTCGAGTCTGAGTGTCCTCCTGAATTCGATCAGCTCGGTTCTCATCACCCGTTTCATCTCTCCCATCAATGCTTTCATCTGAATACTTGAAAACCCTGGATTGCCTTCCTGTTCATCATGGCTGTGGTCAGACATCGTTACCTTAGAAAAAAAAACAAAAAAATCAGATAAAACGAGTTCTCCAACTGTCGGATCGCCTTTGAATTTCCCTGCAACCAATCTAACCAAGAAATTAGTAAAAGCCCTCATCCTCACAAGTGTTTTGTCTCTCGGTTTTGGGTGTTGATGAAACCCCAAGAGTTCCAATAAAACAAATCCGATCAAACTCAATGAATCGATCCAAACAACAAAAGAATTTGAAGAGGAAGATAGACATATTGCAAGATTTTCGGTTCTCGTTGATTGACCTATCCCTTAAAACCGATTTCTCTTAGTTTCGATTTGACTAGAAACTGATTTTTCCTAGTTTCTATGATTTCTTTCTTTTCTTTATTTTTTTTTCAGATTCGGATAAGCTCAACCAGAGAATAGATTGACAGAAAAGATTTTAAGTTTGAATAGATGAAAACGTTGAGAAGATGAGAAGAAATTTTTGATACCAAAAACCCCAAAGTTTCTTTGATACCACTTGATATGCAATTCCCACGGATTGAACTTTGAAGGGTTGGTTTGATTAGATAGACTTTGAACTTGGTAAGCTACTAGCTTGAAGAACAAATGAACATATCAATATGTCTCACAAGAAATGTGGAATGGCTCTTGATATACCGAACTTCACTATCCTAAGATATGACTCACTTAGACAATAGAGAAGGATTTGTTGTTTGCAAATGACTCACCAAGCAACAGAGTTTGCTCACAAAGAACAAAAGAGATTCACTCTCAAAGACACTCAAATTCGATTTGAACAACTTGTTATTTTATTGAATGATTTTCGAAATACAAATAGAATAGTTTTTGTGACTTCTCGAAAATGAAACTAGACAACTCAGAAAAAAAAAGATAATAACTACAAAGACTTGGCTGAATTAAAATTGTGTTGAATGACTCTTCAGATCACCACTGTCTTGACTTTCCTCCTTGTCTCGGACTTAACTTGAACTTCAGAAAGAACTTCCTAAGTACTGAACTTAGTAACCTTGACTTGTTGTTTAGGAAGAGGTTCCTAAAAACGACAGCAAAATAATTAGATTTAGGAAGGGGTTCCTAAATCAGTCTTTATTTTTTCTGAATATCGATTTGAGGAAGGACTTTCCAAATCTTCCTTGAAGCTTACTAAATGGACCGGTTGCACATGATCTTTCATTAAGTTGAACTGATCCACAGCTGAACTAAGTAATGCACTTAGTGACTGAGATAGTGTTCTGGTCCGGGCCCTGATCATGGCTCCTGCTGGTACAAGCAAAGCATCCTCAACGATAAGCGCTGGTTCATGTCCTTCCATGGTTTCAGCATCTGGTTTTGGTTCTGGTTCAAGCTCTCTATCCTTAGTGCCATCCATGATCATACCAAACCCTAATTTCTCATGATTTTCCTTTGAACAACCCTGCTTTGGATCACGAGATGGAGGATTTTGATGAACTCATCGATTTCAGTTCTTTCAAAAACTCTGGCTTTGTTGATGATCTCTTCTCGGAACAAACCCTAAGTTCACAAATTCGGTGCAGCATCCCTCATGATGATGATGATTTGCCTGCATTCTCCAATTTCAACGAGATCACTCATCAAACCCTAAGTTCGCCAATTCGTTGCTGCATCTCTAATGATGATAAGATCGTTGATGATTTTCCTGTGAATTTGAACAATTTGACTGAAGAACAGAGTCAGATCCCCCCGATTAGTGAAGGTTTCTGCGAAGAAGCATATGATGATTTCCAACAGGCCGATGAAGAAGAGCAGAGCAAGTTGCTTGCGGTTTCTGATACTTTATGGGTTTCACAAATTTTTCTATGTAACGACACACACGCTTTAGTATTCGTGTCATTTTACTTTGTAATGTTGAATTGATGGTAATGATAGAAGTATCTACTTTTTATGCAATCTTCCATGTTATTTTTTATGTTGTTCTCGATTTCCAAATAATGTAACAAGTGATGGCGATGATTGTAACATCCTGATTTCTGGTATATATGGAAACATATGTCGGAGAGATTAAAAGAATCGATTTGGCTACCTATGTCACCAAAGTGCACTAACCTTTTCGGTTAACCATCCAGAAAGAACTTCAGGGTTAAGCGTGTTTGAGCTGGAGTAGTGGAAGGATGGGTGATCTACCGGGAAGTCATTCGCGGTACCGTGTGATTGAGGCCAAAACACAGGGAACGGTCATGTGGTGATTTCAGGGACAATATATTATGACTTTCGTGCTAACATGGGAGACGTTCTGGGACTGGTCTTGGCATGCAACGAGGACGCTGCTCTCTGTGAGTGGCGGTGAATTGTAACATACCGATTTCTGGTATATACGGAAACATATGTGGGAGAGATTAAAAAAAGTTAATTTGACTACCTATGTCACCAAAGTACATTTACCTTTGATTAACCATCCAGACAAAACTCCAAAGTTAAACCAGAAAATAAAATAAAAATTTGGTTGCCAAGACAAGATTTTTGACTATACACATTGTCTGTATCCTCACTGAAATCGTACGTGCAGTCTTAAGTCATTATGCTCTGTTTGTTCCTGGACAGAGCAAATTTCTCTTGCATGGAGCACATGATGCTTCCCACTGCATTTGATACAGGAACATTCTTCATGCAACTTGTCTCATAACTCAAATTCTCCTTCTTGATACAATCCTAGTGATGTCAATGTCAGCTATACAAACACTTCTCCATTAGTTGGAACTTATATTCATCTTCAGAGTAAGCAAAACCTCTCACTTTAACCTGAAAATTGCTGCAAGTGTTTCTCTGAAAAGATTCTAAAACCTAATATCTGAAACTTATCACCATCAACAGAACAAATCCAGCAAACATACCCTCAGATTGCATAACAATACACTTTTTATTCTATTTCTTCTTTCACTCCAGTGCTACAGTGTAGCAGCCTCCCAAGACCAGTGTCAACCATCCTTTGTAACAGTGTACCGACATTGCACTCAGTGTCTCAGCTATGTGTATTCTTCTGATCTGGTAGCCCTTGTTGTAATCGGCAATAGCATCATAACATTCTGCCCACAAGACTATCAGTCTCAAACTTAATCTGTCCTGCTAACATATAATCACTAGCTGTTGCTCTGAATATCTTAGGTATAAAATGTTGCAACGACAACCACATAACTTGGAAGCTAGTTTCACGTCATGGCCGTTTCCCCCAATCTCTCTTCAACGGTGATTATTAGTTTCTGGTGAATGCACTGTACAACTAGAATGTATCTCAATCTGTTTGCCATATTCCCTCTTGTTTTTTTTTTTAATTCGAGTCAACTAGTCCTTCATGAAATGACCAGCTCATGCATCAGTACCTCCTTGGAAGCTAGTTTCACGTCATGGCCATTACCCCCAATCTCTTGTAGTAAAGGCAGCGTCTTGTCTCTTCTCGTGTCATGTGTTTGTACCTGAAGTTCCAAGATTTACAACACTTCTTCTTCTTCTTCTTCTTGCGTGTGCTTAAGTATATATGTCCTTTTGCTGAAGACTTAGCAAACCAGTTGTTAGTCATACCTATCAATGTCTGAAATGGAACACTATCTAAAGGAATTTGACCACTTCTGCCTCTTTCTAGTTCTTAACTGCTTCTTCTTTTTTTTTTCTGGTGAGACACAGAGATCAAATTCTGAAATATAAAAACATTACCATTAAAGTCAATCATGTAATGTTGACACATAACTTCCTAGTTTTGTTTCCGAAATCGAATATGCATATTGTTTTCCTCTCAACTGAATCAGTTATAGTGATAGCTAGGGATCCCGCCTGATGATGACCCACAGTACCCTAATTCTTCTTCTTCATTGCTTCTTCTCGACTATCACTCGACAGATATGACAGACCCACGAAACCTTAATTCCCATTCGTCTATGTCTTCGTGCCTAACAGAGAAGAAGCGACAAGCCGAAAGAGACGTGCCTTGCAAGATAAGAAGCCTTGTGGTAAATTCAAGAAAGCAAAGGTTGATACTTTTTCGTGGATAGGCAGAGAACTCCTGAGTCGCTAGTCCACTTGATGAACGAGACTGTAAGTAAATGGGGAGAGCGAACTGACTTAAGGCTCGTCTCTCGATGCCTTTCAACGAGCTCATCCGCTGTGACTTCTTGACGCCTGTGGAATCGAGAGCCATAGAACAAGACATACGCAATGATAAGAAGACGGGAATTGGAGCGATTTTCTTCGATCAACGGAATATTAAGTGGGGTGTTATGTTAAAAAGATGGGAGATGAAAGGAACCTGGAACTAGGCTTTGACTTGCGGTTGGAACGATGTCGTCCAGGCCAATGGATTGAAACTAAGAGATGACATAAGTATATGGTCTTTAAGGTGGGGTGAATCCTCTGTTTCGCACTTGTTACTTCTCCTACTTCCATGGCGCAGAGTAGCTCTTTTCTTGCTCTCTGTCTCTGACAGGTTTCTTGAGGCTATAACTTGATTGACACTTGGAGGTTTTTGGTCTAGTAACTTGTTGGAACTGTAATTAACAAGCGATTGTGATCTTTCAAAATTCAAAGGGTTTTTTCTTTTCTCATCTATTATTAACTTGCACTGTTTCAAATCTTTCCTATTGTACAAAACTAGGTTTATTCTGGTTCAGTGTTCTGTTGGTTTACACACTCGGAATGAAGTCGATTTAGTTTAGGGTTTTATTCTGGTTCAGTGTTCAGTGTTAAGGATATATTCCAATTCTCTTTATGGTTTTCGTGTATATAAACATTGTAAAGCACATACTTCTTCAATAAGAAAGTCAGTTGTACGATATTCTCTTCCAAGTTCCAACTTTACATCTCTGCCGCCGCAGTTTCGTCTCCTTCGGTTCTCTACGTAAGTCTTTCGGCTGTGGAATTAAATCTCTGCTTTATGTATTCCCTTCGATTCTACTTACCTAGTTTTTTTTCTTTACATTGCTGCTTCTGTGTTTTCGCTATTGATTCTCTCAAACGTTTGGATTTTGATTTGCTACTTGGTAAGTTTGTTTTCCTTTCATGGGTTTTCGTTGATTCAAATACGAAGAAGAAACATCACAAAATTTAATTAGTAACTCACAAGTCACAACAGAGCTTTCTGCAGGTTTGCGGGAATCTATACAGTTTATTAGAAAACTATATTGACTTGTTTGCTGTTCTTGGTTCAGTTTGTTGAAAAATTATTAAAACTTTTTTTTACTGTTCTTGGTTATTCAAGCTTCTCCGTAACTGTCGTTATGGTGATATACTAATCCGGATTTGTATCATATTGTACAGATAAATAAGCAACAATGGTGCAATATAATTTCAAGAAGATCACCATTGTTCCCAATGGGAAGGATTTTTTTTTTTTTTTTTTTTTTTTTTTTTTTTTTTTTTTAAGGATTTTATTGACATGATCCTCTCACGGACTCAGCGTCAGACGCTAAGTGTTGTGCACAAGGGTTACAAGATTAAACATCTGCGTCACTTGTACATGAGAAAGGTTAAGTACACGCAGACAAACTTGCATGAGAAGCTTTCTACGATCATTGAAGAGTTTCCTCGCCTCGATCAAATCCATCCTTTCTTTGGAGACCTTCTTCACGTACTGTACAACAAAGATCACTACAAGCTCGCTCTAGGACAAGTGAATACCGCCAGAAAATCGATCAGCAAAATCGCCAAAGATTACGTGAAGCTACTCAAGTATGGTGATTCCTTGTGCCGCTGCAAGTGTCTGAAAGTGGCTGCTCTTGGCCGTATGTGCACTGTTTTGAAGAGGATCACTCCTAGTTTGGCTTACCTGGAGCAAATCCGGCAGCACATGGCGAGGCTTCCTTCCTAATGTGGGCAAGAGTTCTTTCATGAACAAAGTTACAACCAGTGCTGATGTGGATGTCCAGCCTAATGCTTTCACCACTAACTCGCTCTTTGTTGGTCATACCGATTACAAGTACTTTAGGTATCAAGTCATTGATACTCCTGGGATTTTGTACAGGCCGCTTGAAGACCGCAACATCATCGAGATGTGCAGTATCACTGCGTTGGCCCATCTTCGTGCTGCTGTTTTGTTCTTTCTGGACATTTCAGGCTCTTGTGGTTACACCATTGCTCAGCAGGCTGCTCTTTTCCACAGCATAAAGTCCCTGTTACTGAACAAACCTTTGGTGATTGTCTGCAACAAGACAGATTTGATGCCCATGGAAAATATATCCGAAGAAGATCGGAAGCTGATTGAAGAGATGAAAGCCGAAGCTATGAAGACTGCCATGGGAGCAAAAGAAGAACAAGTGCTGTTGAAGATGAGTACACTGACGGAAGAGGGTGTGATGTCTGTGAAAAATGCTGCCTGTGAGAGGCTGTTAGAGCAGAGAGTTGAGGCGAAGATCAACGACCACTTGAACAGGTTCCATGTGGCGATGCCGAAGCCTCGTGATAACATAGAAAGGCTCCCTTGCATACCTCAGGCGGTTCTGGAGGCTAGAGCTAAGGAATCTGCTCAAGTGGAGACGGAGAAAGATTTGGAAGAGGAAAATGGTGGATCTGGAGTTTATTCTGCCAGTTTAAGGAAGCACTGCATCTTGCATCATGAAGAATGGAAGGAGGACATTAGGCCTGAGATTCTCGATGGTCATAATGTCGCTGATTTCATTGATCCAGACATTTTGTTGAGGCTTGAGGAGTTGGACCGCGAAGAAGAATTAAGGCAGGCTAACGTTGAAGAATATGATATCGAGATGAACATAGAAGAGCTCACGGAGGAGCTGAAGCAGCAGCTTGCTGAGATTATGAACAACAAGAAAGCTGCTCTCATACGACAGCATAGGCTCAAGAAGACCGTTGCACAAAACAAAACACTAAAGTGTGTTTTCTTAATCTTATTTGTTGCCGTTTTATTTTATTTTTTATCATTAATTTTAAGTTAAACTAGTTGCATTGTTTTATTTATTTGGTTATTACTTATTTTCATCTTTTTATTTTTATATAATTTCAGTTAGTTCTCTTGTTTTTGTTTTTAATTATTTTATTTAGAATTCGTCATCAATTAATTCATTTTATAATTTTGTTAGGCGAATATTAGTTAATACTAGGTGAATACCCGCGCATACCAGCGGGTTTTTTCGTTTTTTTTTTTAATATTTATAATTTGATAATTGATATGATATGCCATGTATGTATTAGATGTTATATATAAGTTAACATTGATATAATTTTTATTTTAGTATCCGCAGGTTTTTGATACACTATTTTTAAGATTTCTTAATATTTTATAACTTGATATACATATCCACTATATTTTAGATGTTATATACAACATTTCAGTTAAGATCAAAATTAATTTTGTATTTATGCACAAAGTAAGGAGAGTGATATTGTTTTATTGGAGGGTTGAAAATGTTGCTCCCATTACTCATTTGTTATTTGGTTTTCTTCTCCTAGAATTGTACCTCGTAAACTTGAATAAACTCTACATGCGTATAATTCACATAACTTTGTTAAAATGATTGGTATATTTTTATTTGGGATTGGTTAAGCAAGAATCCCAATATACCAATCATTTGTTTTGTTTAACCATTTTCACATTTTTTTTATTCATGTAGTATCAAATTTTATATTGTTTGTCTAACATTTTCTTTTTTTAACAATAGATACTGGAGAGAAAATTGTTTGTCTAACATAAATTCTCAAATCTGATGCTTTTCATTTTTCTTATGCCATTTCCAACTCAGCAAAGCTATTTAAATTCACAAGGCACATGTTATCTTCGTTACTTGTACTGAGATTTAATTATTGAGCATCAACTTTCTTGGGATCCAATTTGAATAATGAAAGAACAGTAGATGCTGGTGAGAACTGAACTCATACATATTTTTTTATTTTTTAATAATTATAAAATTTTTTTTTTAATAATTTCAATTTTACGATAATATATATATATATATATATATTAATAATGATAAATTTCAATATTAAAAAGAAAAAATTAACATTAAACTGTAAATTAATATAAAAACTCTAAACTAATATATCCACATATATATATATATATTTATTTATTTATCAGATATATCAAGTTAATATATATATTAATATCTCATAAATTTATTTGCTTTTAATTATCATTTATTTTCTTATTATTTATGTTGATTGAGTTATTTTTACATTTTTATTATAATAATATATTTTTTTACGTTTCTAATATTTTTTTATTTTAATAACATTTTGTTTATTTGCTTTAGCGTCTAGTAAATCTGTTAAAAAATATCTGCAAACACGACAAAAAAGCTCTCAATTAATATTAAAAAACTCTAAATTAATATATTCATATATATATATATATTAACCAAGGGGTCCCATTAACCAACTATATCATGTTAGTATATATATATATATATATCTCTTAATATATAATAAATTTAGTTATTTTAATTATAATACATATTTTTTTATGTTTTTAATAATTATAAAAAAATTTATTTTAATAATTTCAATTTTACGATAATATATATATTTATATATATATATATATATTCATAATGATAAATTTCAATATTTTTTTAGTTAACTCGCTGGTAAACCAGTCAAAAATGATCTGCAAACGCAACAATTTTTAACCGTTATACCAGTCGTATAAATCGCTAGAAAACACTTTTAACTGCAACAACCCGCATCAGCAAACTCCCGCAGCCGCAACCGCAACCACCGCGTTTAAACTAGTTAAGCCGTCACACTATTTTTCGTGTTGATTTCAGTTTTTTCATCTTTTTGAGCATTTGGAATTCAGAGGCCGCAATTATCATCCGTTTTGGCTATCGTAAGACGTAAGTCTTCGAAACTGGTAAATGTTTGGATCTGTTTAAATTTAAAAGAAGTTTCAAGTTAAATAAATCATCAGCAGCAGATCTATTCTCTTCCATCCACTTTGAAAATTTTGAAGTTTTAATTATCTCTTTTTCGACACCATCCTCAACATCGTCATATGTTGCTTCCTAAGAATATGAAAAAAATGTGAAATAATAAATTTATTGATAATAGAAAATAATGGTTATTGTTATTGTTATCTTAGTTTTTGATGTAATTTGATCAATAGTTTGATTCACTGATATCTTCAATTTAAGATAGAAAAAAAAATAAAACGATTAAGTTGAGAGAGCGAAAGAGAGAAAAATATTCAAGTAGAAAATAAATGAGTAGAACATAAATGAGTAGAACATAAGTTAAATAGAAAGTTTTTTGGATTTTTAAAATTTCCGAAATTATATTAACTGACTAAGTTTTGACATTTACATATATTTCATTGAAGAAGATTTTTTCTATTGATACTAAGGAACTTTATCAGTAATTGTCGCAGATATTTAGTATTCCTCCCGTACTACGTACGGGTTAACAAATACTTAGTTTAACTTAATATAAAGACATTTTGAAGCATATTTTAAATAAAACAATCTAAATGTGATGTATAATATATGATTTATCATATTTTTTGGAGACCTAGTATTACCATTTGAAATAATAAAATTATATGTATAAATACTGAAACATTTATTTAATATTATGTGAAATAATATAAAATAAGGAAAAATTAGAATGCATCTAGATAAATAGATATCGTAAATATTATTGGTTTTTTGTTGTTACACTTAAGAACTCTAGAAAAACAATAAAGAAGATAAAATAATTGGAAAATGAGAGAGAAGTTTATATAGGAAATGAAACCATTAACATGATTTGGAGATATAAATTTATTTATTAAAAATAGGGAATCAGAATCTTTTTTATCCCTAAGTATCTATATTTGAAAATATAAAAATATTTTTTTATATTCATAAATTTTATAGTGTAAATATTTATTGTAAAGGATAAAGCAGCTTACAATATGAATAAAAAATAGGGAATCAAAAGAATATTTTTTAATCAACATTTTCTACTTTGGTCAAAAATTGAATAAATGGATTTCAGAATTTATATTATTATATTGGTCTCGGATATTAAGAAGCCTATTTGAACATAACATACAAAATTTTACTATACTTTAGAAAACAGATTTTCTTTTTTAATTGTATTTTAATATTTTTGTTCTGTAAAGCAAAGCCATGTGTGACAATTTGATTGGCTAAGTAACTTGTATTTTAATAATTCTTTCGAGAGATGTCACTAAGGGAATTTTCATAATTTGAACCATCTGAATTAGTAGTCCTTTACATGACTCATCATATTTTTGTTTACAAATAAAGCCAAATTTCAGTTATTTATACATAACTAAAGTTACATGTATAAATAACTTTGACTCATGAGAAAGAGATGAGTATAAATTAAAAAAAAAAAACGTTAACACACTTATCATTGGTTAACCACTAACATAGAAAAATTTGTTAATAATTTTTTTTATTGATTTACATTAGTTCGTTCAGTACAAATATTAGTTTGAAGCTTTCCTATTTTGGTTCTTTCTGTCTTGTTTTTCCTGTATTTTCTGAATCTTTAACCTGCAGTTTATGGCAATTCTGCAATATGTGGCATGTGACTTGTGCTTAATTTTTTTTTTTTTTGAATGAATGTTAAATTATATTCATCAAAAGCCATTTGTGACTCTTTAAAGAGCCCCATTGTTTATGTTTACAACATTCTGAAGAACAAATAACGAAGAACAAACGTTCTGAAGACCGAAAGGAAAGAGAAGGCAGAATTTGTTTAGAGTCTTGTAGCAAACCAGGTGCTCAGGATGCTTTCAAACTTTGGATCCCTTTAATTCCTCAACAAACTGAGTCGATTTCTGATGGTTTTGTCGATACGCCGCAAGAGATGGTTCCATGGTACGGCACGTCCATCATGTTGACGACGATTTCGTTCTTCCCAAATGGCATGTACTGCTGCTTGTAAAGAATATCTCACAAGGAAAAGAGACAACTGATGAAGAGTGTTACTTGTGATGAGTAGCTTAACCTCAGACCAGGATGTCGTGAATTTGTTATGTCTTAGAATTCCCTTGGTTAGTTGTTGCCAGATCTGCGATGTGTATGGACAGTAAAAAAACAAGTGGCTTCTTGTTTCCGTTGCCCCTTGACAAAGATGACATGTGGTGTCAAGGTGGAGATTCCATTTGCTCATACGATCTTTTGTGCTTAAACGATCCAACATCGCTAGCCAAGTGATGAAGGAGAACTTGGGCGTTGCGTGAGTGAATCAGACCCCCGCAGTCCACTGGAGAGGGGAACTCTCATTTTGAATCAATCGTCAAGTGTCCTTGGAAGAGAATTCCGGTTTGTACCCTGAAAGGCAACACCAAAGGGGCGTGTCCGGGATGCTTATCTGCAGAGACTCTCTGCTGCTTTCAATGATTTCTTCAATATCATTGAGCGGCTGAGTTCTATGGCGCCGCTTCCTATGTGTTCTCGTGACCTCCCCCACTGAAGAACTAGACGTGATGACCAAGTCAATGTATCCTCTTGAACCAAATGTCTCAGATAGAATCCCCATGTCCGACCAATTTTTCATGCCAGAACAGAGTATCATCTCCATTACCAATTTCTTTTTTATAGAACGACCGGGCAAGCTCTCGAAGTTTGAGAGATTTTCTCCACATCCAAGAGCCCACCGTTGACGAAGCAGCCACTTCCCAGAAGGATTTCTTGCGAGTGATGTTATGCTTGATCCATTGACTCCATAGGGAATTAGTGGAAAAGCATTCACCAGATCAATTTAAGCCCACATACCATGTTTGTCCCTTTTAATCTGCGAAGTCCAAGCCCCCTGCACTGACTGGCTTACAGACCTTGTCCCATGCCAGCTTAGCCTTGTGCGGACTCAATTTCGGACCAGACCAAAGGAAAGCAGAGCATAACCGTTCAATATCCTTCATACAAGCTCCAGGAAGCCTATACGCCGAAGACCAGAAATTAGTTAGGCTCATTAGCACCGATTTTATTAGTTGGAGGCGGCCTGCAAAGGATAGGAACCGATTCGTCCATGAACTTATGCGCCTACAGATCTTCTCGATTAGAGGAAGGTAGTCCTGCTTGGTCATGCCTTTTGTCATCAATGGTAGACCTAGGTACCACACTGGTAGGTCGCCAGCCGCAAAAGGAAAGTTATTGAGGATTGTAGCTCGAACAGTAGCTGAGATTCCCGCCATATAGAGAGTTGACTTTTCTAAGCTGATCCTCAGTCCCGAGTGTGAGAGCCGAAACTCACACTGTCAAAACTTATATTTTATGGGGGCTCGAAAATTCTATTTTAAAGAACTAAAGGACCGAAAATACAAAAAGAGATATTTTATTGATATTTTCCGAAAGTACAAGAGAAATTAGCAAAAGCTGAAAAGTCTTAAATTGCTAAAACTCCTAATACTCGGATTTGTGATGGATTTAACCTTTACATGAGCGTACATATATATACTGACAATCCTAGGAGGCTAAGACTTCAGGTTTCCGATGTGGGACTTCGCCCTTCCTTCCCAGCCGCCAACCTAAGCTTTTTGGGCCCGATATCCGGCCCGAGAGTCTTCCGTGATCCGTCTGCGCATCCTGACCCAAATCTGGCCCGCCGATGAATAGTGACCCGTGAATAGTAAACCGGTGAATAGTAATCCGATGAATAGTAATCCGAATTTCGGTTTAGGCTCAATTCAATTTTTCGGTTAACTTTGTCTCGGAATGAATAGTGTTCCGAGCGTTTTACGACTTCTGAGATTTGAACCGCCCGTTTTTTGTTTGAACTTCCACCTGCCGGTTTCGGTATTGATGGCCAGCCGCCGGTCCCTTTGGCTCGTGTGCTCGGCGACTGGTCCATGGACGGCTGAACGTTCGTCTTGGTCTTTCGGGGAATGTTTATGGACGTTTTTTGAGTGAGGACATGCAAACGGATAGTCTTCGAGTCGGTTTGGGCTTGGAGTTATGTTTGTCAGTCGGTCGACTGGACGATGTTCGGATAATGAGACTCGACTAAGAAATGATCGTGAGCATATGATGAAGACCCGGCGGCTGGCCTTATCCCAGCCGCCGGTTGGTATATCATGAAGACCCGGCGGCTGGCCTTATCCCAACCGCCGGTTGATGGATCAAGAAGATCCGGCGGCTGGCCTTATCCCAGCCGCCGGCCTTGGACGAAGAAGGCCCGGCGGCTGGCCTTGTCCCAGCCGCCGGCCGTGGACGATCAAGACCCGTCGGCTGGCCTTGTCCCAGCCGATGGTCGTGGACGATCAAGACCCGGCGGCTGGCCTTGTCCCAGCCGCCAGCCGTGGACGATCAAGACCCGGCGGCTGGCCTTGTCCCAGCCGCTGGCTGTGGACGATCAAGACCCGGCAGCTGGCCTTGTCCCAGCCGCCGGTTCATGTCTTGGACGGATCGTGGGCAGTTTGCCTTATCTCGTCCGTTCCATGTTCGGGACAAGTTCCATTTGATCTCGACCTTGACTTCTCGTTCCGTCAATCTTCGAGGAGGGGCCCAGGACGATGAGCTTTAAGCCGAGGTTTTATCGGGATTGACCGAAACAGGAAAATTTCCTTTTTTCTTCTCTTTCCTTTTAAAAATTTCCTTTTCGTATGAAGGACTAGTGGGCGGTTGGCTCGGAATTGGAAAAACTCAATTCCTACTTGAAATAGGACTCGAACCGTCCGACTATATGTATGGATCCTTCCTTCTTCTTTTTCCTCATGAGTTCTTTCTCTTGTCGAGTGCTCTTTCTGTCTCTTTGAACTTAAGATAATGGTTAGGCAATCTTTTCGCGAGAGGAGGCAGATGGAGAAGAAGGGTGAGGCAAATAAACATGAGAAAGATTCTAAGGATAAGATGGCAGCCGGTCCTTCGGGATCGGGATTGACGGACGGTAGTCAAGCCATCCCTCCACCCGAGTGGCCTGCGGATAAGTTGGCGGTATCCACCGTTGTGGTCACTCCTCTGAAGAAGGAGGCTATTCTTGAACGAAGTATCGCGAGGCGTTTGCCCAAGGCTAAAGCGGCGGCTGGCGGGATCGCCTATGGTCTGAGCGATGAAGACGACTTGTTGCGCCAAAAGCAGGCGGATTACCTTGCTAAGCCCGGAGTGAAAAATTCTCCACCCGAGGCTCGGCGTATAGGCTCTTCGCCAGGGCTTGCTTTTCCTGAAGCTGTTTGTAAAAATCGTCGTCAGTCCGCCAGGAGTTTTTCTGTGATCACGGATGCTAGTTTCAAGTTTCCTTCTTGTGATAGTCTGGATGAGCCTGAGAAGTACGAGGATATGGCCTTGAGCGGGATGAAGGTTTATCTATTCTTGCCCTTTTCTCTCTTCTTCTTTTTTTTTTTTTTTACTTACTCCTCCCTCTTTTCTTCTTTTTTAGTTCATGTCTTCCGTGAACAAGTGCATCAGCACGTATGATGCTTCTGTCCATGGAATCCGCAAGCGTGCTGAGGAAGCTCGGGTGGATGCTCGGCTAGTGAGGAGGAAACTTAACGAACTTGAAGCGATGTCTTCGCATCGGGTCGAATCGCTCGAGAAATATCTCGCTTCGTTGCGCGCCGAAAGAGCAGTGGCGTTGCAGTTCAAGACCCGCCAAGAGGCCAAGGATGCGCGTCATGCTAAGGAAGTGCAGGCTTTGAAGGATCAGATAGCCAGTGCGAAAGCGGCGCGCAACTCGAAGGTGCAACGGGCTTATGCGGATGGCCGCAAGGCTTCTGCTGCGAAATTCCGCGATCTCCTGGATGCGCTAACAGAAGATCTTGGATCTTTGTCTGAAGCAAGGAATCAGGAAGTAGATTTGGCTCAGATAGAGAGTAATATCGAACTTGTCGCGTTGCTACAAGGGACTGATCCTCCTAGCTTGGATGAGGAGAAGGTGAAATTGTCCACATGGATGAACGAGTTTGATAAGTCTGCAGCTCGGTTTGATGATGTAATTGCTCGAATTCGTGGGAAGATTGATTCTCAATCGTGTCCAACCCACAGGGATGACAATGTTTCAATACCCGAGGAGAGACCTATCGAAGAGGAGGCTACTTCTCTCGGGGTGGTTGATCTATCCGGGTCGAACGAGTCTATTGCTGGAATCTCGGGTATGGCTGTTACCAAGGCGTTTGGTTCTGATTCTTGACCCTGCGGTGGTTTTTCTTTCTAGTTATTTCTTTGAGTTTTTGGCTTTTGTTTATGGATTTATGTTATGTACGGCCTGATTTTTGGTCTGGACCAGTTTTTCTTTGTTTTGAGATTTCAATAAGATAAGCTTTCATCCTGCCACACGCAAGTTTTTTTTTTTTTTTTTTTCAAAGATCCTGATTGGATGATCGTGGGCGGCTGGGTTTGGTACGACACAAACCCGGCCGCCGTGTATTGATGTGGAGAGGACGGTCGCTGGATCGTGATGAATTGATCGCGGGCGGCTGTTCATGTCCCAGCCGCCGGATCGATTACGGGCGGCTGGTCATGTCCCAGCCGCCGGATCATGCTAGATCTGTCCCGGGCGGCCGGTAATGTCCGAGCCGCCGAGCCACGCTAGACTGATTCCGGGCGGCTGGCAATGTCCCAGCCGCCGTGTTACGTTGGATTGATTCCGGCGGCTGGCAATGTCCCGGCCGCCGGATTATGTTTTTCGGAGTGGGCCGTTGGCCTGTTTATTTTGAAGAGGCCAAGATATCGGGCGGCCCATTTATCTGAAGAGATCGGGCGGTCCGTCTATCTGAAGAGATCGGGCGGCCCGTCTATCTGAAGAGATCGGGTGGCCCATTTTTCTGACCGGATTGGGAGGCCGACCTTCTTCAAACTGATTCGGTTTTGTTTGCTTAACTTAGTTGGGTTAATCGGGGCGCTGTTCCGGGCGCTCAGATCTGATTGTTCGGGAAGAGTTCCCCTCGTGTTATTCGACCAGCGGAGTTAGCCGCTGGGTTTGGAATTTTGTTTAGTTGCTAGTTTTTGGACAAGTTTATGATCTCGTACCAGGGCCGGTTTGGTACTTCGTCGTGAGATGTCTAAGACCAGCGTTCCATGTTGGCGTTTACTCGGTTTAGGGAGTTCATTTCGCAACTCACGCTTCGCACTTTCTACCTATGCGGGGCGTTTGGTGGAAATGGACTCAATAGAACATCGTCTCAAACATTTCCTGCCAGGATCGCGGAATGTCAGGTTACGCCTTTCGGATGTTAGTCCGGAAATTTGTATAGCGTGCTACGTTGTATCCGCTTTGGGATGTAAGGAGAACCATGGTTAAAGGATCGTCCCATTGTGATCAGCAACAGACGGTGGGATGCTTGCTAGAAGGTGGGTTTTTATGTACGCCAAGGGGCGATTTTTGAAGTGGTGGCATTTGCTGTGCCTTAATGTTGGGCGATATTGCTTGAGTTGGAGATACGTTATGACATGTCAATTTTGAATGTTTGTTTTCTCTGGTTTTTCTGAGTCCATTCGCTTTCCGGATCGGGTTTCGGGATGCTAAGTCCCAATGTTTGTCGGAATGGTGTTCTCGGGAAACTTTTCAAGCTACGGATGTGTTATGAGATGCTAAGTCTCAATGTCCGTTCTCTTGATTTGTTTTGCGAAAATTCGGGAGTATGTATATACGAACCCACTCCCCCCTTGAAAATTATAAAATATAAATAGCTGAACTCGTCGGACGGCGAGCTGCCTACGTACCCTACATGTAGGGATCAAGCCGGTTCGTAGTTCAATTTTATAACATCTAGTGGTAATACTTCTTTAGGTGCATCGCGTTCCACGTCCTCGGGATTGGCTTCCCTTCTTTGTTTTCCAGCTCGTATGCTCCTGGACGGACCACCTTTTTTACTTTGTACGGTCCTTCCCATTTCGCGCCTAGTTTCCCTGCATTTGGCTCCGCGGTGTTTTGGAAAACTTTGCGGAGGACGAGGTCTCCTTCATTGAATTTTCGGCTTCGCACGTTGGAGTTGTAGTACTTGGCCGCTGCTTGTTGATAGTTTTGAATGCGGATGAGCGCTTGATCCCGTCTTTCGTTTATCAGGTCCAGTTCATCTAACATCATCAGATGGTTGAGGCCTTCCTACCCAGGCAAGAGTCTTCGCCTGACGCCGGGAAAGTCTACTTCTGACGGTATAACGCATTTGGTGCCGTAGACCAGCGCGAATGGCGTTTCTCCGGTTGCGCGCCTTGGAGTTGTCCGGTGGGACCAGAGGACTCCTTCGAGCTCGTCTGCCCATCGCCTTTTCTTCTCATCGAGACGCTTCTCGAGTCCATCAACGATAGTTTTGTTGGCTGCTTCGGCCTGGCCGTTTCCCTGTGGATAACGCGGCGTTGACTTGCTCAGGCGTATTTTCCATTTTTCGCAGAATCCTTCGAAGCGCGCGGAAATGAATTGAGAACCATTGTCGGTGACGATCTCGTAAGGGACTCCGTGCCGGCATATGATGTTTTTCCAGACGAAGTGCTCCACTTGAGCGTCCTTGATACTGGCGTAAGAATCTGCTTCGACCCATTTCGAGAAGTAGTCTGTTAGGACAAGTAGGAACCTTTTCTGCCTTGAGTTATGCATTGGCCCCACGATGTCCATCGACCACCTCATGAATGGGTACGGCGCGGAAATTGACGAGAGCAGTTCTGCGGGCTGATGGATCACTGGTGCGTGCCTTTGACATTTTTCGCACTTGAGGGAGAACTTTTCGCAATCTTTTATCATGGTTGGCCAATAGTGTCTATGCCTCTTGATTTTGATTGCAAGGGCTCTTCCTCCGGAGTGATTTCCGCACGATCCGCTATGGACTTCCTCCATAATTCGTCTTGCCTCTTCTTTTTCCACGCAGACCATTAATGGTCCGGAGATCCTCCATTTGTAGAGGTTGCCGTCGAGGAGAACCCGGGCCGCTTGGGCCTTTAGCTTTCGTGCAGCCCACTTGTCCGCCGGGACTTCCCCGTCCACGATGTATGTTCGTATCGGAGCCATCCATCCACGATCGTAGGCATACTCTTCCGTCGGACCAGTTGCTAACTCTTCTTCCGGAGGTTCTTCCTCGTCTTCACCTTCCGGCAGTTGTATAAGATTGATGACTTATGGTGGATCGATGCTCGGTTGCTCTATGAACACACGTTGATGCCAGGGCTGCCAATCCATCGGCCGGAGCGTTTTCTCCCCGTGGGATCCTTGTGAGTTCGAATTTTTCGAATCCCTTTTCGAGCTCCCGGAAAATTTTGAGATATGCTTCCATCCGGTCGTCTTTTGCTTCATAGTCCCCGCTGAATTGGTTTGCCACCAGATGGGAATCGCAAAATGCTTGCAGATTTTGGATCTTGAGTCCGAGGGCAAGTTTTAGTCCAGCGATCAAGGCTTCATACTCTGCTTCGTTGTTGGAAGCGTTGAAGAGCAACCTGAACGACTGTTCTAGGATTTCCCAGTTGGTGACGTTGATATATTGGGATTTTGACCCATACTAACCTTATTATCTAATTGCTTTTTAGAGTTTTTGAGTTTATTTCAGGAGATTTTAGGTAGCTTTGAAGCTGTTATTGGAGTTTGGAGCATTTGGAACCTTTTGAAAAGAAAAGAACAAGAATTGAAGAAAAGAAGGAAAATCCTGCAAAGTATCACCAACTCCAATCGGCGAGCACATGCTCGCGAATTTTGGCCACCAAACGAGCACATGCTCGCCGCCGCGGAAGAGAATTAAAAGGAGACAACTTAACCTAATCCCGCCGACTTTAAAAGGAAGCAGTCGCCCTTCCTGCCGCCTATACCTTCTGATATAAATACTCCTCTTTAGTTTTAGGTTTTTAATCATCTTTTATCTCATTCTACATCTTTTCCCTTTTATCTCTAGTTTTCCTATTCTCTAAGGAGCTTTGTATTATTTTTGGGAGAAGAATCTCTGCAACATCTGGAGAAGAATTCTGAACCCTATTCTTTTACTTTAATATCGATGCTTTATTTTCATTCAATCTTTTTGCTTTATTCTTCTCTAATTATGTCTGAGTAGATCTCTTAGTTAGGTTAGGGTTTTCAAAGGAATTCATAAGCTAAGGGATTAAACACAAATAGGCTAATAAATCGATGTCTTCACCCTTGTTGTTCTTAATGCTTGGATCGATTTGATCACTTGATTCATTGATGTTAGGTTAGCTTAGACAGCGAGAGCTGCTAGGTTGCTAGAAGAAACTTTGGTGAGCAATTTATTCATTACCTGCGAGAGTAGATGTATTGGAGAATTGTGAACATATCAAACCTATCCTTAATGCCTATCTGCGATTTGCTAGAACCAACGAGAGTTAAGATTTTAGGTTGCTAGATAAAGTTATTGATGCCACGAGAGTGGATTGATATTATCTTTATGTTTGAGTTCTAGACTGATGCTTAATCTTTGCCTGAATAGTTGTTTGATCATTTGCTCTGAATTGCCTGCGAATTGCCTTGACCTAACACTTGCTTTTAATTGTTTTCACAACCGATTTTTATTCCTTTAATTTATTTGCTATTCACGAAACCGACAATATTGATCTGTCTTAGCTCTAAATCTAGCTTATAAAACCATAGTGTAATACTTGGTCTTCGTGGGATCGATCCCTAAGTACTACTTCGTTTGCTGTGCACTTGCAGTAGGAAAATAGGGTTTAAAACCTGTGTATCAAGTTTTTGGCGCCGTTGCCGGGGACCAAATTATTACCTTTGGTTTTCGGCGAAATTTTTAGTCTAAGATTTACTAACTTGTTCTTCTTTTCTTCTCTTGTGTGTTTCAGGAAAATCAGGAGATAGCAAGGTTAGAACGAGCTGATTAGAAGAAGAAGTCAGATCCAGCCAACATGGGCGACGAAACCGACGAGCGAGCTACTAGTGGCTATGTAGCTGCTGAAATTCGAAGGATAGAACAGCAGATGCAACAGTTGCAACAGCAGCTGCAACCACAGCAAAAGCCTGCCATTGGGGACATTCATGCGCCTCATGCTTACTACCAAAACAGAGCCGCCATCATTCCACCAACAATTCAGAGGCAGGACTACGAGATTAAACCTCAGATGATCGCCTTGGTAAAGCAACACTTGTTTCACGGCTTACATGCAGAAAATCCGATGGACCATATTGACGATTTCGAAGAAATCTGCAGCACAACCGGTTCGAATGGTGTACCTCCGGATTTCTGAAGTGCAAGCTTTTCCCTTTCTCTCTTGCGGAAAAGCTTCACGCTGGCTGAAGTCATTACCACCTGGATCTTTGGCGACGTGGGTTGAGGCTAGATCGGCGTTCTTGGACAAGTTCTACACAAGTCCAAAACCGCAGCTCTAAGGAACAAGATATCCTCGTTTCAGCAACATTCTGGAGAGACTTCACGAGCGTGTGGAGAGATTTAAGGAGTATAGAAGAGAGTGCCCTCATCATGGGTTCAGCGATGAGCAGATCTTGAGCACTTTAATGATGGTGTTGATTGGGACAGCAGAACGCCCTGAATGCAGCCAGCAATGGAAATTTCTACACCAGGTCCAAGAAGGGTGCATTTGAGCTGATTGATAACTTGGCTACAAGTTCTGGAAATCGCTGCCATGAGTATGATGAGCCTAGATATGTCAACAGTGTGGAATCGCAGAAGATTGATGAGCTGGCAGCAAAAGTGGACCTGTTGTTGAAAAGAAATCAGGGAAGTGTCCAGCTTTGTGCGAACAAAAGGGATGAGCCGTATGCTGAGGTGAACTACTTGAATGGAGGCTATGTGGAGAATCAGAGCTTTCAAGCTCATGCGTCTAACTCTCAAGATGAGCTGAAGTCTCTTATGCACTTGGTTTTACTCAACCAACAGAAATCTGATGAGATCAATGTTAAGGTGGACAGCATGTACAATGATCTCCATAATAAGTTTGAGGCTGTGTGGACTCACATGAAGCAGCTTGACAATCAGATTGCGCAGACTGCCGAATCGATTAGAGGGCACAAGGAACTCTTCCTGGGAAGGTTGAAAAATCTAAGGCAGAATTCGTCAATGCCATCGAATTGCACGGTGGAAAGACACTACACGCATCTGCAGCTTCATTTCCAAAATCGGCAAAAGCAAAAGAGGTGACCACGGAGCACGTGCTCTCACCCGGCGAGCACCTGCTCGGTGGAAATCAAGGTGTCCGTAAAAGCGATGGTGCAAACGACCGTACAGCATGCGCTGGAGCATCAACCTCATCCGTTGATATTCTCGAAGACGACACAACAGAGCACCTCCACAGATCCGCAAGCACGTGCTCGGCCAGGCTACACAGGCCACTTTCACCCTGAAATCCGCAGTGATTCCAGAGAGGGTGTACACTCCTAAGGTGCCTTATCCAGTTCCACCACAACCATTGAAGGTATTGCCTAAGGTTGAAGATCCTGGGAAATTCTTGGTCCCGTGCTCCATTACAGGAGTTAAATTCAAAGAAGCTCTTTGTGATTCTGGGTCTAGTGTCAATCTCATGTCAAAAGCTCTTGCAGAGAAGTTGAAAATCTCTGAGATAAGGCCTAGTCGAATGAATCTTCGATTTGCAAACTCCTCCTCAACAACATCGTCTGGCAGCATTCACGATCTACCTGTCCAAATAGGGGATTGCCTAGTTCCAACCGATTTTCAGGTTGCGGAGATGCGAGAAGGGTATGATATGCATTTGCTTCTCGGAAGACCATTCATGGCTACAGTGGGTGCAATCATTGATATGCCTAATAAGCGAGTCTGTTTTTCCAAGATCGACAAAACGGTTTTCTACAAGGCCATTCCTACAGGAACCACCACACACGCCTCTTGCATCTCAGCAGTGGATAGAGAAGAAGCACATGCTCCAATCCCGCGAGCACCTGCTCCACCACCCGGGAAGTTTAGGGAGAAGACAAGGACGCAGGGAAACATGCAGTGCAAAAAGATGACGGTAGGTCCTCAAATGACTTTGATCCCTCAAGGATATGATGGAAACTCGGTTGACTACAAGGTGAAGTGCAAAGGTCGTCCTAAACCTTTCTCTAGAGTTAGAGCTATTCTTCCATCAGAGTTGAAAGAGAAGGGTATTGGTGTTATGAATGGAATGCTGAGTAGAGTTCTGAACATGAGGATGTCTGATTGTGGAGCTTGTTTTGGAGCAAGCTCTGAAGCCCCACCTGATTGATACATGGCACCAAAGTCAAGCTAATGACTTAAACCAAGCGCTTGGTGGGAGGCAACCCACTGGTAAGTGTCTCTAACATTTATTTTTCTTTTGCTACTAATTTTTGGTTATGGTTTTCGTTGTTTCAGTAAAAAAAAAAAAAAAAAAAACTCGGGCGAGCACCCGCTTCTGTCCCGGAGCACCTGCTCCGCCTTGATGCTCTGCCCTGCCGACCCAGGTAAGTTTTCTACACCTCTTCTCTGGCTCATTTTCACACCGAGACGGTGTGAAGTAAGTCTGGGGGAGGGTCGTGCCTTGAGTCAACACTTTATTTATTTATCGAGTCTTCTTTATTTTCTATTTAGAGTCAGTGTGTTTTATTGGGTCAAGGTTTTGATTGGGATTTATGAACTATCTCTTAGAGTGTTGAGCTGGCTGTTTTTACTTAGTGACCATATCTTTAGGATATATTCAGCTAAGACTAATGAAAAATCCAAGGCCGACCAGTCCACTAGAGAAACCATATTTATAGCAAATTTTACAGACCTGAGCTATTTACGGAGATCTTTCAACTGTAGCTGGTGATCAAAGAGCTTGATTCTCTCATTCATACCTGACATTTGTGGCTGTTGTGAAAAGCTTATGGTACTCCTCTCCCTTATTCTGAAAATCCTGAGAAACAAATGAAAAGATGAGATGATTTTCTTTTGAGTAAAGGGGTAGGAAAATTTCCCATGACCCCATTATTTTACTTCGAAAGGAATGATCACACAAAGGTGGAAACGAGGGAGAGGAAAATTTCCCATGACCCCATTATTCGTCACACCTTTGCAATAAAAAAAAAAGAAAAGAAAATCGTAAAAAAAAAAAGAGATGATCAAAAGATCAATGCAGAGTATGAGAAAAGAATAAGTCTGGGGAAGAGAAAGAGTACCAAATAGGTGGATTACATGGTTGTATTTGTCAAGGTATAGTATGGGAAAGAGTCTATAAGGTTCTTGGCATTGGATACATTGTTAGTCTCTATGCAATGAAGGATAGTTGATGAAGTTGAGATTTTGTGGAGTTAATCTGGAAAAACTGCAATGTGGCTAAGGTGAAGTACATGGTGGTCGATATTTGGATTGGTTCATAAAGAATGTGGATTACAGGTTTAAACAGTTGGTGCGATTATTCTGATTGAGATTGTGAGATCCCTGTTTTCAACTCTTTCTTCTCGGTTTAGGTTTTAGTTTGTTTGAGGACAAACAAAGATCTAAGTCTGGGGGAATTGATATGTTGGGATTTTGACCCATACTAACCTTATTATCTAATTGCTTTTTAGAGTTTTTGAGTTTATTTCAGGAGATTTTAGGTAGCTTTGGAGCTGTTATTGGAGTTTGGAGCATTTGGAACCTTTTGAAAAGAAAAGAACAAGAATTGAAGAAAAGAAGGAAAATCCTGCAAAGTATCACCAACTCCAATCGGCGAGCACATGCTCGCGAATTTTGGCCACCAAACGAGCACATGCTCGCCGCCGCGGAAGAGAATTAAAAGGAGACAACTTAACCTAATCCCGCCGACTTTAAAAGGAAGCAGCCGCCCTTCCTGCCGCCTACCTTCTGATATAAATACTCCTCTTTAGTTTTAGGTTTTATCATCTTTTATCTCATTCTACATCTTTCCCTTTTATCTCTAGTTTTCCTATTCTCTAAGGAGCTTTGTATTATTTTTGGGAGAAGAATCTCTGCAACATCTGGAGAAGATTTCTGAACCCTATTCTTTTACTTAATATCGATGCTTTATTTTTATTTTATCTTTTTGCTTCTTCTTTTTTTAATATGCTGAGTAGATCTCTTAGTTAGGTTAGGGTTTTCAAAGGAATTCATGAGCTAATGGATTAAACACATAGGCTAATAAATCGATGTCTTCACCCTTGTTGTTCTTAATGCTTGGATCGATTTGATCACTTGATTCATTGATGTTAGGTTAGCTTAGACAGCGAGAGTTGCTAGGTTGCTAGAAGAAACTTTGGTGAGCAATTTATTCATTACCTGCGAGAGTAGATGTATTGGAGAATTGTGAACATATCAAACCTATCCTTAATGCCTATCTGCGATTTGCTAGAACCAACGAGAGTTAAGATTTTAGGTTGCTAGATAAAGTTATTGATGCCACGAGAGTGGATTGATATTATCTTTATGTTTGAGTTCTAGACTGATGCTTAATCTTTGCCTGAATAGTTGTTTGATCATGCTCTGAATTGCCTGCGAATTGCTTGACCTAACACTTGCTTTTAATGTTTTACAACCGATTTTTATTCCTTTAATTATTTGCTATTCACGAAACCGACAATATTGATCTGTCTTAGCTCTAAATCTAGCTTATAAAACCATAGTGTAATACTTGGTCTTCGTGGGATCGATCCCTAAGTACTACTTCGTTTGCTGTGCACTTGCAGTAGGAAAATAGGGTTTAAAACGTGTATCAAGTTTTTGGCGCCGTTGCCGGGGACCAAATTATTACCTTTGGTTTTCGGCGAAATTTTTAGTCTAAGATTTACTAACTTGTTCTTCTTTTCTTCTCTTGTGTGTTTCAGGAAAATCAGGAGATAGCAAGGTTAGAACGAGCTGATTAGAAGAAGAAGTCAGATCCAGCCAACATGGGCGACGAAACCGACGAGCGAGCTATAGTGGCTATGTAGCTGCTGAAATTCGAAGGATAGAACAGCAGATGCAACAGTTGCAACAGCAGCTGCAACCACAGCAAAAGCCTGCCATTGGGGACATTCATGCGCCTCATGCTTACTACCAAAACAGAGCCGCCATCATTCCACCAACAATTCAGAGGCAGGACTACGAGATTAAACCTCAGATGATCGCCTTGGTAAAGCAACACTTGTTTCACGGCTTACATGCAGAAAATCCGATGGACCATATTGACGATTTCGAAGAAATCTGCAGCACAACCGGTTCGAATGGTGTACCTCCGGATTTGCTGAAGTGCAAGCTTTTCCCTTTCTCTCTTGCGGAAAAAGCTTCACGCTGGCTGAAGTCATTACCACCTGGATCTTTGGCGACGTGGGTTGAGGCTAGATCGGCGTTCTTGGACAAGTTCTACACCAAGTCCAAAACCGCAGCTCTAAGGAACAAGATATCCTCGTTTCAGCAACATTCTGGAGAGACCTTCAACGAGGCGTGTGAGAGATTTAAGGAGTATAGAAGAGAGTGCCCTCATCATGGGTTCAGCGATGAGCAGATCTTGAGCACTTTCAATGATGGTGTTGATTGGGACAGCAGAAACGCCCTGAATGCAGCCAGCAATGGAAATTTCTACACCAGGTCCAAGAAGGGTGCATTTGAGCTGATTGATAACTTGGCTACAAGTTCTGGAAATCGCTGCCATGAGTATGATGAGCCTAGATATGTTAACAGTGTGGAAACGCAGAAGATTGATGAGCTGGCAGCAAAAGTGGACCTGTTGTTGAAAAGAAATCAGGGAAGTGTCCAGCTTTGTGCGAACAAAAGGGATGAGCCGTATGCTGAGGTGAACTACTTGAATGGAGGCTATGTGGAGAATCAGAGCTTTCAAGCTCATGCGTCTCACTCTCAAGATGAGCTGAAGTCTCTTATGCACTTGGTTTTACTCAACCAACGGAAATCTGTTGATGAGATCAATGTTAAGGTGGACAGCATGTACAATGATCTCCATAATAAGTTTGAGGCTGTGTGGACTCACATGAAGCAGCTTGACAATCAGATTGCGCAGACTGCCGAGTCGATTAAGAGGGCACAAGGAACTCTTCCTGGGAAGGTTGAAAAATCTAAGGCAGAATTCGTCAATGCCATCGAATTGCACGGTGGAAAGACACTACACGCATCTGCAGCTTCATTTCCAAAATCGGCAAAAGCAAAAGAGGTGACCACGGAGCACGTGCTCTCACCCGGCGAGCACCTGCTCGGTGGAAATCAAGGTGTCCGTAAAAGCGATGGTGCAAACGACCGTACAGCATGCGCTGGAGCATCAACCTCATCCGTTGATATTCTCGAAGACGACACAACAGAGCACCTCCACAGATCCGCATAGCACGTGCTCGGCCAGGCTACACAGGCCACTTTCACCCTGAAATCCGCAGTGATTCCAGAGAGGGTGTACACTCCTAAGGTGCCTTATCCAGTTCCACCACAACCATTGAAGGTATTGCCTAAGGTTGAAGATCCTGGGAAATTCTTGGTCCCGTGCTCCATTACAGGAGTTAAATTCAAAGAAGCTCTTTATGATTCTGGGTCTAGTGTCAATCTCATGTCAAAATCTCTTGCAGAGAAGTTGAAAATATCTGAGATAAGGCCTAGTCGAATGAATCTTCGGTTTGCAAACTCCTCCTCAACAACATCGTCTGAAAGCATTCACGATCTACCTGTCCAAATAGGGGATTGCCTAGTTCCAACCGATTTTCAGGTTGCGGAGATGCGAGAAGGGTATGATATGCATTTGATTCTCGGAAGACCATTCATGGCTACAGTGGGTACAATCATTGATATGCCTAATAAGCGAGTCTGTTTTTCCAAGATCGACAAAACGGTTTTCTACAAGGCCATTCCTACAGGAACCACCACACACGCCTCTTGCATCTCAGCAGTGGATAGAGAAGAAGCACATGCTCCAATCCCGCGAGCACCTGCTCCACCACCCGGGAAGTTTAGGGAGAAGACAAGGACGCAGGGAAACATGCAGTGCAAAAAGATGACGGTAGGTCCTCAAATGACTTTGATCCCTCAAGGATATGATGGAAACTCGGTTGACTACAAGGTGAAGTGCAAAGGTCGTCCTAAACCTTTCTCTAGAGTTAGAGCTATTCTTCCATCAGAGTTGAAAGAGAAGGGTATTGGTGTTATGAATGGAATGCTGAGTAGAGTTCTGAACATGAGGATGTCTGATTGTGGAGCTTGTTTTGGAGCAAGCTCTGAAGCCCCACCTGATGATACATGGCACCAAAGTCAAGCTAATGACTTAAACCAAGCGCTTGGTGGGAGGCAACCCACTGGTAAGTGTCTCTAACATTTATTTTTCTTTTGCTACTAATTTTTGGTTATGGTTTTCGTTGTTTCAGTAAAAAAAAAAAAAAAAAAAACTCGGGCGAGCACCCGCTTCTGTCCCGGAGCACCTGCTCCGCCTTGATGCTCTGCCCTGCCGACCCAGGTAAGTTTTCTACACCTCATCTCTGGCTCATTTTCACACCGAGACGGTGTGAAGTAAGTCTGGGGGAGGGTCGTGCCTTGAGTCAACACTTTATTTATTTATCGAGTCTTCTTTATTTTCTATTTAGAGTCAGTGTGTTTTATTGGGTCAAGGTTTTGATTGGGATTTATGAACTATCTCTTAGAGTGTTGAGCTGGCTGTTTTTACTTAGTGACCATATCTTTAGGATATATTCAGCTAAGACTAATGAAAAATCCAAGGCCGACCAGTCCACTAGAGAAACCCATATTTATAGCAAATTTTACAGACCTGAGCTATTTACGGAGATCTTTCAACTGTAGCTGGTGATCAAAGAGCTTGATTCTCTCATTCATACCTGACATCTGTGGCTGTTGTGAAAAGCTTATGGTACTCCTCTCCCTTATTCTGAAAATCCTGAGAAACAAATGAAAAGATGAGATGATTTTCTTTTGAGTAAAGGGGTAGGAAAATTTCCCATGACCCCATTATTTTACTTCGAAAGGAATGATCACACAAAGGTGGAAACGAGGGAGAGGAAAATTTCCGATGACCCCATTATTCGTCACACCTTTCCAAAAAAAAAAAAAGAGAAAAGAAAATCGTAAAAAAAAAAAAGAGATGATCAAAAGATCAATGCAGAGTATGAGAAAAGAATAAGTCTGGGGGAGAGAAAGAGTACCAAATAGGTGGATTACATGGTTGTATTTGTCAAGGTATAGTATGGGAAAGAGTCTATAAGGTTCTTGACATTGGATGCATTGTTAGTCTCTATGCAATGAAGGATAGTTGATGAAGTTGAGATTTTGTGGAGTTAATCTGGAAAAACTGCAATGTGGCTAAGGTGAAGTACATGGTGGTCGATATTTGGATTGGTTCATAAAGAATGTGGATTACAGGTTTAAACAGTTGGTGCGATTATTCTGACTGAGATTGTGAGATCCCTGTTTTCAACTCTTTCTTCTTGGTTTAGGGTTTAGTTTGTTTGAGGACAAACAAAGATTTAAGTCTGGGGGAATTGATATGTTGGGATTTTGACCCATACTAACCTTATTATCTAATTGCTTTTTAGAGTTTTTGAGTTTATTTCAAGAGATTTTAGGTAGCTTTGGAGCTGTTATTGGAGTTTGGAGCATTTGGAACCTTTTGAAAAGAAAAGAACAAGAATTGAAGAAAAGAAGGAAAATCCTGCAAAGTATCACCAACTCCAATCGGCGAGCACATGCTCGCGAATTTTGGCCACCAAACGAGCACATGCTCGCCGCCGCGGAAGAGAATTAAAAGGAGACAACTTAACCTAATCCCGCCGACTTTAAAAGGAAGCAGCCGCCCTTCCTGCCGCCTATACCTTCTGATATAAATACTCCTCTTTAGTTTTAGGTTTTTAATCATCTTTTATCTCATTCTACATCTTTTCCCTTTTATCTCTAGTTTTCCTATTCTCTAAGGAGCTTTGTATTATTTTTGGGAGAAGAATCTCTGCAACATCTGGAGAAGAATTCTGAACCCTATTCTTTTACTTTAATATCGATGCTTTATTTTTATTCAATCTTTTTGCTTTCTTCTTTTTTTAATTATGTCTGAGTAGATCTCTTAGTTAGGTTAGGGTTTTCAAAGGAATTCATAAGCTAATGGATTAAACACAAATAGGCTAATAAATCGATGTCTTCACCCTTGTTGTTCTTAATGCTTGGATCGATTTGATCACTTGATTCATTGATGTTAGGTTAGCTTAGACAGCGAGAGCTGCTAGGTTGCTAGAAGAAACTTTGGTGAGCAATTTATTCATTACCTGCGAGAGTAGATGTATTGGAGAATTGTGAACATATCAAACCTATCCTTAATGCCTATCTGCGATTTGCTAGAACCAACGAGAGTTAGGATTTTAGGTTGCGAGATAAAGTTATTGATGCCACAAGAGTGGATTGATATTATCTTTATGTTTGAGTTCTAGACTGATGCTTAATCTTTGCCTGAATAGTTGTTTGATCATTTGCTCTGAATTGCCTGCGAATTGCCTTGACCTAACGCTTGCTTTTAATTGTTTCCACAACCGATTTTTATTCCTTTAATTTAGTTGCTATTCACGAAACCGACAATATTGATCTGTCTTAGCTCTAAATCTAGCTTATAAAACCATAGTGTAATACTTGGTCTTCGTGGGATCGATCCCTAAGTACTACTTCGTTTGCTGTGCACTTGCAGTAGGAAAATAGGGTTTAAAACCTGTGTATCAGACGTTAACCGCACCCCGACTCCCGAACCTTGCTTCGATGAAGACCCATCTGCGTGGAGAACCCACGTCGAATCTGACGTTGGTTCATTAACGGCTGCGGTTGGGAGTTCGATCAAGAAATCTGCAAGGACTTGCGATTTCGCGCATGTCCTGCTCCGATACTCGATATCATACTCGCTTAATTCTACCGCCCATTTCGCCAGACGTCCCGATTGACTGGGACTATGCAGGATCGTTCTGAGCGGAAAAACCGTGAGTAAAATGATCGTGTGCGATTGGAAATAAGGCCTCAATTTCCGAGCGCACATCACCACTGCCAAGGCCGCCTTCTCCATTAGCGGGTATCGAGTTTCCGCGTCCGTCAAGGTCTGGCTCACGTAGAAGACCGGTTTTTGTTCGTTGCGATCTTCTCTGATCAGCACTCCGCTTACCGCCATCGATGATACCACCGTATACAGAAAAAGGGGCTCTCCTTCGACCGGCTTCGAAAGTACGGGTGGGCTTGCCATGTATTTCTTTAGTTCTTGGAACGCCTGTTCGCATTTCTCTGTCCACTCAAACTTTTTGTTTCCTCTGAGTGTGTCGTAGAAAGGCAAACATTTGTCCGTCGACCTCGAGATGAACCGGTTCAGTGCCGCGACCCGTCCGGTTAGTCTTTGGATTTCTCTCTTAGTTTTTGGTGAGTCCATCTCTATCAGGGCGTTAATTTGCTTCGGGTTTGCTTATATCCCTCGATGAGTTACCAGATACCCGAGGAATTCGCCGGATGCTACTCCGAATCTGCACTTTGCCGGGTTTAACTTCATGTTATGCCGGTTGAGTTGTTCAAAGCATTCTCGCAAGTGTTTCACGTGGTCTTTCTCCTCCAATGACTTGACCAACATATCGTCGATGTAGACTTTCATGGTTCTTCCGAGTTGTTCGGCGAACATCTTGTTGACAAGTCTTTGGTATGTTGCGCCTGCATTCTTTAATCCGAACGGCATTACTTTATAGCAGTGTGTTCCGCGATCCGTGATGAACACAGTCTTGTCTCGATCGTCGGGGTTCATCATGATTTGATTATATCCAGAGAAAGCATCCATGAACGATAGCAGCTTTTTCCCTGCCGTTGCTTCGACTAATCGATCGATGTGCGGAAGAGGGAAGCTGTCTTTTGGACACGCTTTATTTAGGTCCGTGAAATCGACGCAAACTCGCCATTTTCCATTCTTCTTCTTCACTACCACCGGATTCGCTAGCCAGTCGGGATATTTCACTTCCATTATTGATCCGACTTTGAGCAATCTCTCTACTTCATCGTTCACCGCCTGGGCGCGCTCTGGTCCGAGTTTCCGTCTTTTCTGCTTCACCGGTTTGAACGTCGGATCCACGTTGAGTTCATGGCTTGTGATGCCGATGTCGATCCCGGGCATATCTTCTGCTGCCCATGCGAATGACCCAGCGTTCTCCTTTAACAAGGTGATTAACTCCGTCTTGACCGGGTCCTCTAAATTTGCTCCAATCTCTGTACATCGCTCAGGATTCGTTTCGTCTATGTTGACCGAAATCACCGGCTCGCACGGGGATCCTTCTCCTTCTCCCGGGATTCTTCGATTTGTAGCTTTTGTTCGAGTTTCGCAAGCTGCCGCTCTTCCTTTCCGTTCTCGGACTTTGTCCGGTATTCTGTTAAGAAACAAGCTCGAGAATCTTTCTGCCGTCCCCAGATCGTTTCCACTCCGGTTGGAGTTGGGAATTTCAGGCACATGTGGTAAGTTGACGGGATGGCCTTCATTGAGTTCAGCCACGGTGTTCCCACGATTGCATCGCAGATTCGTGGACAATCGATCACCGAGAACTTCGTGTCCTTCTCTAACCCTTTCGCTTTCATGGGGAGCTGGATCGTCCATACTGTCATTGTCGTCCTTCCGGAGAAACCGGTCAACGGTTTTGAATGGGTTATGAGATGCTGGGTTTCAATATTCATCCTCCGAAGGGTTTCCAGGAATATGACGTTCACCGTTCCTCCTGTGTCGACTAAGACTCTTGGTATCTCGTATCCTCCGATTGAAAGATTGATCACGAGAAGATCGTTATGTGGATGGTTTATTTCGGCGGCTTCTCCTTCTCGGAAAGTCATCGTCCGGCCACGGCTACCATCCACGGAACTCCAATCCATTGATGCTCCGGTCATCGTCTTCTTTCTGTATCCTCTCGTTCAAAGAGTTGAGAATATTTCTCGTCCCCACAGACGGCGCCAAACTGTGAGAGCCGAAACTCACACTGTCAAAACTTATATTTTATGGGGGCTTGAAAATTCTATTTTAAAGAACTAAAGGACCGAAAATGCAAAAAGAGATATTTTACTGATATTTTCCGAAAGTACAAGGGAAATTAGCAAAAGCTGAAAAGTCTTAAATTGCTAAAACTCCTAATACTCGGATTTGGGATGGATTTAACCTTGACATGAGCGTACATATATATACTGACAATCCTAGGAGGCTAAGACTTCAGATTTCCGATGTGGGACTTCGCCCTTCCTTCCCAGCCGCCGACCTAAGCTTTTTGGGCCCGATATCCGGCCCGAGAGTCTTCCGTGATCCGTCTGCGCATCCTGACCCAAATCTGGCCCGCCGATGAATAGTGACCCGTGAATAGTAAACCGGTGAATAGTAATCCGATGAATAGTAATCCGAATTTCGGTTTAGGCTCAATTCGATTTTTCGGTTAACTTTGTCTCGGTATGAATAGTGTTCCGAGCCTTTTATGACTTCTGAGATTTGAACCGCCCGTTTTTTGTTTGAACTTCCAGCTGCCGGTTTCGGTATTGATGGCCAGCCGCCGGTCCCTTTGGCTCGTGTGCTCGGCGACTGGTCCATGGACGGCTGAATGTTCGTCTTGGTCTTTCGGGGAATGTTTATGGACGTTTTTGGAGTGAGGACATGCAAATGGATAGTCTTCGAGTCGGTTTGGGCTTGGAGTTATGTTTGTCAGTGGGTCGACTCGACGATGTTCGGATAATGAGACTCGACTAAGAAATGATCGTGAGCATATGTTGAAGACCCGGCGGCTGGCCTTATCCCAGCCGTCGGTTGGTATATCATGAAGACCCGGCGGCTAACCTTATCCCAGCCGCCGGTTGATGGATCAAGAAGATTCGGCGGCTGGCCTTATCCCAGCCGCCGGCCTTGGACGAAGAAGGCCCGGCGGCTGGCCTTGTCCCAGCCGCCGGCCGTGGACGATCAAGACCCGGCGGCTGGCCTTGTATACTTCATAATATGCCCAATTAATGCCTTTATAGCCACCAGTTACGGCTGACGTTTGACAGAGTCAAAGCATACCAATTCATATGTAAGAAAACATGATGAACTCAGGTCAAAGGACTATACTCTATAGTCGTAATGAGAAACTCTTATGACACTCATATAACAATCTTGTAGAGTTCTCATTAGCGGGTCATGTCCGATCATGTGTTCTCTAACACATATCTATGTGATTGACTTTAATACTCCTATTATGACTCCATGAAACTTAGTCATCAGTCACCTCACATACTAGTCTCGCGCGGTTATCAATGTCCAACTTTGATAACCTCGACTATGGACACAAATAATTATGTCATCTATCACTTATAGAGTCTCATGATCAAATCACGTATTTGATGATCTATAAGAATGCATAAATTACTTTTGGACAATTATTAATAATACACCATTAAATAATACTTAAACAATTTCATTAAATAAAACATAACCAAATGTATGTTTACATGAACATCAAATATAAATATGATAACTCCCACTAAAACAAGATTACTGCTTAAGGAATCTAATGCCTATAGCAGCTGCATGACTCTCATGCTTCGGTCGTGGGAGTGGCTTAGTCAACGGGTCAGCAACGTTCTCGTCTGTCGGAACTCTGCTGATCTTGACGTCACCTCTCTCAATGATATCACGAATCAGATGATATCTCCTCTCAATGTGTTTGGATTTCTGATGTGATCTGGGCTCCTTAGCCTGAGCTATGGCTCCATTGTTGTCACAAAACAATGCCACAGGCTCAGAAATGCTAGGAATCACACCAAGCTCAGTAATGAACTTCCTAATCCAAACAGCTTCCTTCGCCGCTTCAGAAGCAGCGATGTATTCAGCCTCGGTCGTTGAGTCCGCCACGGTGCTCTGCTTGAACTCTTCCAACTAACTGCACCTCCATTCAGACAGAAGACGTAACCAGACTGAGATCGGAAATCGTCTTTATCTGTCTGAAAGCTGGCGTCCGTATAACCACTCACTACAAGCTCATCACTTCCTCCGTACACTAAGAACTTATCCTTGGTATTTCTCAAATACTTCAGGATTGTCTTGACGGCAGTCCAGTGACTCTCACCGGGATCTGATTGGTATCGACTCGTCATGCTTAAAGCACAAGCAACATCTGGACGAGTACAAAGCATGGCATACATAATAGATCCTACTGCAGAAGCAAAAGGAATCCTACTCATGCGCTCTCGCTCAGCAGGTGTCGAAGGACTCTGCTTCTTGCTGAGAGTAATGCCATGAGACATCGGAACCAAGCCCTTCTTGGAATCATGCATGTTGAACCTGTGTAGAACCTTATCGATATAAGTGTCCTGGCACAGTCCAATCAGCCTCTTTGATCTATCTCTATAGATCCTTATTCCAAGAATATAGGCGGCTTCACCCATGTCTTTCATCGAGAAACAACTTCCGAGCCAGTACTTTACTGACTGAAGTAACGGAATATCATCTCCTATGAGAAGTATGTCGTCTGCATACAATACGAGAAATCAACTGCGCTCCCACTAGTCTTTTTGTAAACGCAAGGTTCCTCTTCGTTTCTGATGAAGTTAAACTTTTTAACTGCTTCATCAAAACGTAGGTTCCAACTCCGAGCTGCTTTCAATCCATAAATGGATTTATGAAGCTTGCATACTTTCCCAGCAGCATTAGGATCAATGAAACCCGGAGGTTGTGTCATGTACACATCCTCCTCCAGAATCCGTTAAGGAAAGCTGTTTTCACATCCATTTGCCAAATCTCATAATCATAATGAGCGGCTGTTGCTAGGAGAATCCGAATAGATTTAAGCATAGCGACTGGGGAATAGGTTTCATCATAGTCAACACCTTGAACTTGTTTGAAACCTTTTGCCACCAACCTAGCTTTGTAAATCTTAACGTTTCCATCCACATCGATCTTCTTCTTGAAGACCCATTTACACTCAATGGCTTTTACACCATCAGGTAAATCACCCAAAGTCCATACTTGGTTTTGTGACATGGAACCGATTTCGGATTCAGCGGCTTTAAACCATTTTTCGGAGTCAGGGCCCATCATTGCTTCTTCGAAAGTCGCAGGTTCGTCACTGTCAATGATCAAGAGATCATGACAATTAGTCACAAGAAATCCATATCTCTCGGGCTCGTGACGAATCCTTTCGGATCTGCGAACTTCTGGCATCACAGGTTCGGACTCTACAACTCTTTGTAGATCCAGTCGCTGCTCTTCCTCGACAGGTTGAGCAGGCTCCTGTGATTCTCGAACTTCTTCGAGTTGTACTTTACTCCCACTGTTCTTCTTGGAAAGAAATTCTCTCTCAAGAAAAACACAGTTCTTAGCAACAAACACTTTGTTCTCAGAACGGTTGTAAAAGTAGTAAGCCTTGGTTTCCTTAGGATAACCAACGAAGTAGCACTTATCAGATTTGGGTTCAAGCTTATCAGATATCAACCGCTTGACATAAGCTTCACAACCCCAAATTTTTAGAAAAGACAAACTTGGAACTTTTCCAGTCCACATATCATATGGCGTCTTCTCGACTGATTTTGATGGAACTCTGTTTAGCGTAAACGCAGACGTTTCTAGAGCATATCCCCAAAAGGATAATGGAAGATCTACTTGACTCATCATCGATCGAACCATATCCAATAAAGTCTGATTCCTCCTTTCAGACACACCATTCCACTGAGGTGTTCCAGGAGGAGTGAGTTGTGAAACAATTCCACAGTTACTCAGATGATCACTGAACTCTTGGCTTAAGTACTCACCTCCACGATCTGATCGAAGAGCTTTGATACTTTTGCCAAGTTGGTTCTGTACTTCATTTTGGAACTCCTTGAACTTTTCAAAGGATTCCGATTTATGTCTCATTAAATAGACATAACCAAATCTACTGAAGTCATCAGTAAACGTGATGAAGTACTGAAAGTTTCCTCTAGCACTAATACTCATTGGACCACATACATCGGTATGTATTAGTCCCAATAGGTCACCGGCCCTTTCATTAATTTGTTGAAAGGGGCCTTTGTCATTTTGCCCAATAAGCAGGATTCACACTTCTCAAATGATTCAAAATCAAATGAGTCCAAAAGTCCATCATTATGAAGCTTTTGAATCCTTTTCTCATTGATGTGGCCCAAACGACAATGCCAGAGAACGTAGGGTTCGAGTCATTGGTTCTTAACCGTTTAGTACTTATGTTATAGACAGGCAAAGATTGGTTAAGAATATAAAGTCCATTCTCTAATGGAGCGCTACCATAAAACATTTCATTACGATCAAAAGAACAACACTTGTTTTTAATCGAAAAATGAAAGTCTTCTAAATCCAAAACAGAAATAGAAATGATGTTTCTGCTTATAGCAGGTACATAGTAGCAATTATTCAATTCTAAAACCAAGCCTGACGGCAAAGACAAATGATAAGTTCCTACGGCCAATGCAGCAACTCTTGCTCCATTCCCAACGCGCAGGTCCACTTGTCCCTTCTCCAGCGTTCTACTGTTGCTTAGACCCTGCATATTTGTACAAATATGAGCGCCACAGCCGGTATCTAATACCCAAGACTTAGAACCTGAAGTAGTAACATTTACTTCTATAACAAGATACCTGAAGAAGTCGTCTCATACGTCTTCTTCGAGTTCTTTAGATCTCCCAGATACTCTTTGCAATTTCTCTTCCAATGCCCAGACTTATTGCAGTAATGGCATTTATCAGCATCAGTAGGACCGCGTTTGGGTTTGGAAGAAGTCTCATGCTTATCCTGATTCTCAATCGGAATGCCTTAGCTTTTCCTTACCCTTAGCATGTTTCTTAAACTTTTTACCCCCTTGCACCATAAGTACATTAGGGGTGCCCTTCTTGATGTTTGGCTCAGCTGTCTTGAGCATGCCATGCAGTTCCGTCAAAGTCTTTGTCATGTTGTTCATGTTATAGTTCATGATAAACTGATCAAAGCTTGACGGTAACGACTGCAGAATGATGTTCGTAGCCAACTCTTGGCTAAGAGGACAATCCAGTTTTGCCAAGTTATCAATATAACCCATCATCTTAATGACATGTGGGCTAACTGGACCATCCTTTGGTAGCTTGCACTCAATGAGAGACTTAACCGTCTGGTATCTCTCAGTTCGTGCTTGCTCCTGAAACATCCCTTTCAGGCTAGTGATCATCTCAACAGGTGACGCCACGTTCTCGTATTGCTTCTGCAAGTCCGAGTTCATGGTAGCCAGCATGAGGCAACTCACATCGACCTCATCATTGGAATGCTTCTCCCAAGCATTCCTTTCAGCGTGTCCGGCATTGGATTTCGGTTTCTGAGGGAGAACCTTCTCAAGGACATATTCCTTTTTCTCCTGCTTGAGAACAATTCTCAAGTTCCGATACCATTCAAGGAAGTTCGATCCATTAAGCTTGTCCTTCTCAAGGACGGATCGAAGCGAGAATGTGTTTCTGTGAGGGGAGCTAGCCATAGCTGAAAAACATAAAATGAGAGTTTAGTTTCGATGTTCAAGAGATGAGAAATCTTAACAATTAAGAAAACTCGCATTATATTCAAAACAATTTTCCTCAAGTTGAATATAATGATCCAAGATCCATATTTCACAAAAATTTGAGTGAGCTTTGGCCCATCGCCCAAACTTTAGCTATTTAGGTAAGCAACACTTTGCTAATTATATCATATATAATTCTTGTCTCGGATTAATATCTTATATCAATCAGATCCTATATCTCTGAGCCCAAAACTATTTTGATAGCCCAGTTAAGCAAACCAATCTTTTAAGTCCGTAGTAACGATTACAACCTGCCTCACTCATGTAATTGCGGACACCCTGCTTTGGCAGACCCATCACACAATGAAACGAGCCTTGACAGTTGACAAGATTGGGAAGATATTAAAAGCTTAATATTAGGTTTGAGGAACGGAACATCAATCTAGTTTATATGACTTATATATTCCAGATTTTTTAACTCGTTCTTTACTTGTAAAAATTCTTAAGTTAAACAAGCTAGAAATGCAAGTTCTGAACTGGTGTCGATCGACACTACCTTAGTGTCGGTCGTCACCGAATGGTGTCGATCGACACTACATTAGTGTCGATCGTCACCACCTGATTAGTGTCGATCGACACTACATTAGTGTCGGTCGTCACCGGAGAGTGATGTCGATCGACACCAAGTCGATCGACACCCTTTTCACAGAAAACCTAATTGGTGTCGATCGACACCGGATTGGTGTCGGTCGACACCGAAGAACCCAGAACGGCGTTCTTCGTCAAAAACGATTTTGAACAAGGGGATCTTACAAAATTTCAACAGATTCAATAGAAACACACCGCTCTGATACCACTGAAGGATTTCGTTCAGGTTTTAATCGAATTAAAACAGCCCTAACAACAATCCTAAGTCACGGATCTTGTGCCAATTGAATCTATGTTGAATATATGTCAAATCTCGAACATACCTTAGTATTTGCAGCGGAAGAAGATCAGGTAATCGAGATCAGGAAGCGCCTCAAGTGCTGCGCCTCTACAGAAGTCCACACGCACACAAACTGGACGACGGGATGCTAGTGCCTTTGCGAACGATTCGCGTTTGAGTTTTCTCTTCGTTTTCTGAGTTTTCTGTGGCAGCCAAAGGCTTCTTCTATCTTACAAACTCGAGCCCTCATATCATATATATAGGCTGGAGTTGCCGACAGGTGTCGATCGACACCCACCATTGGTGTCGATCGACACCCACCATTGGTGTCGATCGACACCCTCACAAAAGGTCAAGGATCGAGAAGACGATCCCGAGTGGTGTCGATCGATACTCACTATTAGTGTCGATCGACACCCTCATAAAAAACGATATCGACGTATATCTTATATGCGTTAATCATGATCATTA
The DNA here is from genome assembly GCA_010577795.1 of Isatis tinctoria. Lineage (NCBI taxonomy): Eukaryota > Viridiplantae > Streptophyta > Magnoliopsida > Brassicales > Brassicaceae > Isatis > Isatis tinctoria. Next base: position 15,451,299 of record CM021247.1, on the reverse strand, counting down.
CTCTAATGATCAAAACCCAATTTATAATATCCAGTTTGCTTAGGTGTGTGACCCTATAGGATCATATGATAATGGTAATGAGTTCATAACTCATAAGTTATAAGCGGCTTCTAGCAAAACATTATAACCGTCCAATATCATATGATTGTCTTATCTCGACATCACGACTTTACTAGAATAAATACAAGTCTGATTTCAGGACATTCCCTTCAAAGTCATCGAATACTTGTATTATACCCTCGATAGAGGCCTGAGTGTCTTCGACAAAGACCAGAAGGTCATCAGCGAAACACAGATGAGTTAACAGAAGCTTATCACACCGAGGATGATAGGCAAACTTCTTTTCAGTAGCAGCCATGTTGATTTTGTGGGAGAGGACATTCATACAGATGAAAAACAGATATGGTGATAAGGTACAACCTTGTCTTAAGCCACGAGAATTCTGAAAGTATCCAGCAAGTTCACCATTAACCTGAACCGAGAAAGAAGCAGTGGTGATGCACAATTTTACCCAATGAATAAACCTGTCTGGTAGCCCCATAGCCGAGAGTGAGTTCAACACAAATGACCATTGGAGATGTCTATTTTCATGGCACATCTAGGTGAAACAGAATTGCAGTGGTAATCCTTTACAATCTCAGACGCTAATAGCACATTTTCCATGAGCAGTCTTCCTTGCACAAAAGCGGACTGATTTTGCAAAATCATATGAGGTAGTAGAAGTTTTAGGCGATTTGCTATAATCTTTGAAATTACCTTGTATAGGACGTTGCAGCATGCTATAGGTCGGTAATCTTTCATAACCTCTGCATTTGTTGTTTTCGGAATGAGCGCCAAGATTGTTGAGTTGACCCCCTTTGGTAGAAATCCCTTGCTGAAGAAAGACTGTACTGCAACCGTGAAATCATGTCCGAGTACAGGCCAAGCAAGTTTAAAAAACTCACAGGGGTAGCCATCCGGGCCAGGAGATTTGTATGATGGCATTGCAAACAGAGTTTTCCTGATCTCCTCCTCCGTGACCGGTTGCTGCAGCTTACTGATTTCACCTTCACTGCAACGAAATTCAATCAACACTCGGAGCTCCTCCACAGAACAACCCTCAAAATCCTCCGGTTTATGTTGCAAGAACTCAGAGAAGAACCGCTCGGCCTCCAGTTTTATATCCTCTTGATTAGACACAACTGAACCATCAGGACATCTGACTTCACAAATAGAATTTTGTACTTCTCGAGATTTGACTGCATTATGGAAAACTTTGTTGTTTTGGTCTCCAATTTGAAGCCAATGTAGTTTAGATCTCTGTTTATTAAAATCTTCCTCAAGCTCCGCAATATGCATCCAACGGGAATGAGCCTCAGATTCCTCTGCGAGAGCCTCGTCCGACGGAATTTGGAGGGTGATAAGTTTCTTCTCACATTGGTTGAGGTAGGCTTCCCTAGCCCTCTTCGGCAAGTCGCCTAGTTTTTCTTTGCCGAGAGCACGTATTAAGGGCTTGAGAGCTTTAAGCTTCTTGGAGAAGCGAAAGAGAGTAGACGTAGATGGGAATAGTTTCTCAGTGGTATTCCAATAAGATTCGAGCATGGGTAAGAATTCCGGAAGCTTACCAATGGCATTAACATACTTAAAAGGCCGACGACACTTTGTTTTCTCATCTTTCAAACGGATCACACATCTCAAATGGTCTGAGCATCCGCCAGCTTCAAAAACACAGTACGCTTGGTTAAAAAGGTGATGTCAATGGTCATTAACCAACACTCTGTCAAGCTTCTTACAAATTGGCCCTGTGCGTCGTTTGTCGGACCAGGTGTACAGTGGACCGTGCGAAGCCAGATCCTGAAACTGGCAGTAACGAACAATATCCTGAAAATCTTGCATACCTCGAGGAAGCGTTGGAGAGCTGTCCGAGTTAGAATGTTCCCCCAAATCAAGAATTTCATTAAAATCCCCTTTTATCATCCAAGGCTTATGGTGAAAGGTGGGAGAGTCCTGGTGATGCTTAAGATCCTGCCACAAAGCCTTCCTTTCTTCAACTGTGTTTAGAGCATAGATGAAAGAACAATAGAACTCCTCATTGACTCCTTCAAGCAAGACAGAACATGTGATAATTTGATCGCTTTTGAAAACAGGAGTCATTCTGACAGTTGATCTCCAGAGTATCCAAATGCGTCCACCAGTGCTGCAATCATAGTTAGAAAGAAATGACCAATCCTTAAAAACAGAACTTACAATCTCAGCTGCTTTCTGCTCTTTGACTCTCGTCTCCAGTAAACAACCAAACTGAAACACTACAAGAAAAACCTTCATTGATAGCAGATTACAGTTGCACTAATTTCTGAAATGCTATCAACGATAAATTTGGGTATTTGGATACAATATAATAGCATTATACATTGCTAAGAATAAAAAATTAGGAAAAAGGAATGTAAAATCTCTTTTTCAGCCGACACTTAGCTAAAAAAATCAAGACAGCATCAACATTTTTTTGGTTTCCCCCTTTCCACCAAAACGAAGGTCAGAGCTTCACTCCGCCATTAACGCGATCTCTCTCTCAAATCTCGTCTCCTACTTTCAGAAAACCTCTGTGGCCACCGTCGAAGCCAGCCGCATCAGCTGACCCTCCCGCCGGCTCCAACTTCGTCCTCTGTTACATGCTACAATCACTAGCTCAGCCCGAGACATCGTTAAATTCGAAGGTATTTGTGATTGAGGCCGAAATTCCTATTTCGTTCTCTCTTCCTCTAACTTCTGTCACGATTTCGTGTGTGTGATTTCTAGAGTTTCTTACAGTTGATCTGCATGCAAAATCATATTTTTTTTTGTTTCAGTTTCAAGTTTTTATTTTTGTTTCATAGCTGGATTTGATCTAGTTTTATCTTGGATATAGAAAAGGAAAAACTTTGGATTTGGTTTCAATTGTGGTCTTAAACTCTATAAACCCCCAAATTCGATACTTGAATAAACTGTCTAAAAAGCTCTTTTCTATTCCATACGGTCAATGCATCAGGTTTTCCTTACACTTACTCTGATTCGTTTATTGTTTTGCAAGTGTTATTGCATTGTTGTGGAATTGAAGACTCACTCATCTCTCAATCACACGACAGGTTAGTCTCAAAGTACTATGGTCAAAAATTTTGAGACTTTGGTTTAGATTAAAAGTGCTTGATGGACAATATGGAGCTGTTGAACACAATGACTGTGAAGATGGAGAAAGAGTTAAAAGAAAGGGTGGATGAGAAGATGAGGACAGAGCTGGTGGTTGCGAATGCCACCATGAAAGAAATGGCTAGGGAAATGACAAAGAGAACAATTCGAAACATAGCTGCGACTGTGTTGATTGTGGGAGGAATGGCCAGGAAATTTCTGTCTTGATTTTTTTTTTATGCTCACTACCTTGTTGTAGATGTAGATGGTTTGTGGTATGATTTGTGTTTATGTATGTTCTGGATGCTTTGTTTGTTGTGGATGAATTGTCTGTTAGAAACGAATCTCGATTTGGTTAATTGATTATGGAACTTTGTTTTTTTAGTCATCATTTCTTTTTTCGCGCGGCTCAATGCAAATCTTCTCCTATATGTATAGAAATTTTAATACACAAATTAACTAAATTTATTGTTTAAAACGGTATCTTATATGTGTAGAAATTTTTATACAAGAAATTACTAAAACTTTTTAATTTATTGGATATTATAGTTTGGATAACACTCATTAATTTTATTTTTACTCATTCTTTTTGATTTTTGGCATGATGTAAATCTTCTCCTGTATATATGTAGAAATTTTAATACACAAATTAATTAAATTTATTGTTTAAAACAGTATCTTATATGTGTAGACATTTTTATACAAGAAATTACTAAAACTTTTTAATTTATTGGATATTATAGTTTGGATAACTCATTAATTTTATTTTTACTCATTCTTTTTGATTTTTGGCTTTGATGTAAATCTTCTCCTATATATATGTAGAAATTGTAATACACAAATTAATTAAATTTATTGTTTAAAACGGTATCTTGTACCTTTTTATACAAGAAATTACTAAAACTTTTTAATTTATTGGATATTATAGTTTGGATAACACTCATTAATTTTATTTTTACTCAATCTTTTTGATTTTTGGCTTGATGTAAATCTTCTCCTATATATATGTAGAAATTTTAATACACAAATTAATTAATTTTATTGTTTAAAACGGTATCTTATATGTGTAGACATTTTTATACAAGAAATTACTAAAACTTTTTAATTTATTGGATATTATAGTTTGGATAACTCATTAATTTTATTTTTACTCATTCTTTTTGATTTTTGGCTTTGATGTAAATCTTCTCCTATATATATGTAGAAATTGTAATACACAAATTAATTAAATTTATTGTTTAAAACGGTATCTTGTACCTTTTTATACAAGAAATTACTAAAACTTTTTAATTTATTGGATATTATAGTTTGGATAACACTCATTAATTTTATTTTTACTCAATCTTTTTGATTTTTGGCTTGATGTAAATCTTCTCCTATATATATGTAGAAATTTTAATACACAAATTAATTAATTTTATTGTTTAAAACGGTATCTTATATGTGTAGACATTTTTATACAAGAAATTACTAAAAGTTTTTCATTTATTGGATATTATAGTTTGGATAACACTCATTAATTTTATTTTTACTTATTCTTTTTGATTTTTGGCTTGATGTAAATCTTCTCCTATATATATGTAGAAATTGTAATACACAAATTAATTAAATTTATTGTTTAAAACAGTATCTTATATGTGTAGACATTTTTATACAAGAAATTACTAAAACTTTTTAATTTATTGGATATTATAGTTTGGATAACACTCATTAATTTTATTTTTACTCATTGTTTATGATTTTTGGCTTGATGTAAATCTTCTCCTATATATATGTAGAAATTTTAATACCCAAATTAATTAAATTTATTGTTTAAAACCGTATCTTATATGTGTAGACATTTTTATCGAATAAATTACTAAAACTTTTTAATTTATTGGATATTATAGTTTGGATAACTCATTAATTTTATTTTTACTCATTCTTTTTGATTTTTGGCTTGATGTAAATCTTCTCCTATATATATGTAGAAATTGTAATACACAATTAATTAAATTTATTGTTTAAAACGGTATCTTGTACCTTTTTATACAAGAAATTACTAAAACTTTTTAATTTATTGGATATTATAGTTTGGATAACACTCATTAATTTTATTTTTACTCAATCTTTTTGATTTTTGGCTTGATGTAAATCTTCTCCAATATATATGTAGAATTTTAATACACAAATTAATTAATTTTATTGTTTAAAATGATATCTTATATGTGTAGACATTTTTATACAAGAAATTACTAAAAGTTTTTCATTATTGGATATTATAGTTTGGATACACTCATTAATTTTATTTTTACTCATTCTTTTTGATTTTTGCTTGATGTAAATCTTCTCCTATATATATGTAGAAATTGTAATACACAAATTAATTAAATTATTGTTTAAAACAGTATCTTATATGTGTAGACATTTTTATACAAGAAATTACTAAAACTTTTTAATTTATTGGATATTATAGTTTGGATAACACTCATTAATTTTATTTTTACTCATTGTTTATGATTTTTGGCTTGATGTAAATCTTCTCCTATATATATGTAGAAATTTTAATACCCAAATTAATTAAATTTATTGTTTAAAACCGTATCTTATATGTGTAGACATTTTTATCGAATAAATTACTAAAACTTTTTAATTTATTGGATATTATAGTTTGGATAACACTCATTAATTTTATTTTTACTCATTCTTTTTGATTTTTGGCTTGATGTAAATCTTCTCCTATATATATGTAGAATTGTAATACACAAAAATTAAATTTATTGTTTAAAACGGTATCTTATATATGTAGACATTTTTATACAAGAAATTACTAAAAGTTTTTCATTTATTGGATATTATAGTTTGGATAACACTCATTAATTTTATTTTTACTTATTCTTTTTGATTTTTGGCTTGATGTAAATCTTCTCCTATATATATGTAGAAATTGTAATACACAAATTAATTAAATTTATTGTTTAAAACAGTATCTTATATGTGTAGACATTTTTATACAAGAAATTACTAAAACTTTTTAATTTATTGGATATTATAGTTTGGATAACACTCATTAATTTTATTTTTACTCATTGTTTATGATTTTTGGCTTGATGTAAATCTTCTCCTATATATATGTAGAAATTTTAATACCCAAATTAATTAAATTTATTGTTTAAAACCGTATCTTATATGTGTAGACATTTTTATCGAATAAATTACTAAAACTTTTTAATTTATTGGATATTATAGTTTGGATAACTCATTAATTTTATTTTTACTCATTCTTTTTGATTTTTGGCTTTGATGTAAATCTTCTCCTATATATATGTAGAAATTGTAATACACAAATTAATTAAATTTATTGTTTAAAACGGTATCTTGTACCTTTTTATACAAGAAATTACTAAAACTTTTTAATTTATTGGATATTATAGTTTGGATAACACTCATTAATTTTATTTTTACTCAATCTTTTTGATTTTTGGCTTGATGTAAATCTTCTCCAATATATATGTAGAAATTTTAATACACAAATTAATTAATTTTATTGTTTAAAATGATATCTTATATGTGTAGACATTTTTATACAAGAAATTACTAAAAGTTTTTCATTTATTGGATATTATAGTTTGGATAACACTCATTAATTTTATTTTTACTTATTCTTTTTGATTTTTGGCTTGATGTAAATCTTCTCCTATATATATGTAGAAATTGTAATACACAAATTAATTAAATTTATTGTTTAAAACAGTATCTTATATGTGTAGACATTTTTATACAAGAAATTACTAAAACTTTTTAATTTATTGGATATTATAGTTTGGATAACACTCATTAATTTTATTTTTACTCATTGTTTATGATTTTTGGCTTGATGTAAATCTTCTCCTATATATATGTAGAAATTTTAATACCCAAATTAATTAAATTTATTGTTTAAAACCGTATCTTATATGTGTAGACATTTTTATCGAATAAATTACTAAAACTTTTTAATTTATTGGATATTATAGTTTGGATAACACTCATTAATTTTATTTTTACTCATTCTTTTTGATTTTTGGCTTGATGTAAATCTTCTCCTATATATATGTAGAAATTGTAATACACAAAAATTAAATTTATTGTTTAAAACGGTATCTTATATATGTAGACATTTTTATACAAGAAATTACTAAAAGTTTTTCATTTATTGGATATTATAGTTTGGATAACACTCATTAATTTTATTTTTACTCATTCTTTTTGATTTTTGGCTTGATGTAAATCTTCTCCTGTATATATGTAGAAATTTTCATACACAAATTAATTAAATTTATTGTTTAAAATGGTATCTTATATGTGTAAACATTTTTATACAAGAAATTACTAAAACTTTTTATTTAGGGATTACTTAATTCAATGTCATAGTTTGGGGGAGTTATGCAGCGCTTGGTAGTGTAGGGGATTTACACATAGACAGCACTATAGGCAGGAGAATAACCAGTCAATCCAAATCAATTGTTCCGCCTAATTTACCTAAACATTTCATTAAACCGCCAAGTTAGCTCTTTTTCCCTCTTTTTTTTTTTTGGTCAAAAGTCTTTTTCCCTCTTCAATAACACTAATTAGCTCTTTTTTTCCCTTCAAAACACTCACGACAAAACACTTATTCCACTCTCCTTTAACTTTGTGTCGGAAACCTAGCTACTCAGATATTATCGAAGGCGACCGTCACACTTTCCTCATCTAAGCTCGATTTCATCTCAAGGCAAGTTTTTTGTGCTCGATTTCATCCATTCTCGAGTTCTTCTATGAAGCTTCGTTCTATCACTTTGTCCTCTAAAGTTCCTGCTCTGATTTATTTTCTGAGATTTAGGGTTTTGTTTAGTGTCTTGTAGCTTGTCAGATTTGTTGTTGGTGTTCAAGTGTAGATCTAAACTTCAATTCGCAGATTTGGCCGATTTGTTCTTGGTTGGTGTTAAGTTGGTGGATTTAACTTTGAATTAGTTAGATTTGGTTTTGAGTAAAGAAATCATTTGCTTGTGTAAACAGATTGTCTTCTTTTATACTCTGAAATCATTTTCATTTGAGTAGATCGAGAAAATCATTTGCTTTAAGTTGTTGCATGTGGCTTTGACTCAGGAAATCATTTGTTTATGTGAACAGAATGTCTATTTTTTTATACTCTGAAATAATTTCCGTTTGAGTAGATCCACAAAATCATGTGCTTTGTGTTGTGAATGTTTTATTTTAATGCTCTGAAGTTTTGGTACATTTGCGAATTTTATACTCATTGTGTTATTTTTTCAAGTGTTGGTGACAGGTTATATATACACATCTAACAAGTTACAATTTTTTTCCATCATGCGGCAGGTTAGTTCTATAACTAAGGTTTTCATTGTCATTTGTTTCTTGTTTTATGTGTGATGTGTGTTATACGAGTACACTGAATTGTGCTCTTTCTTTATATACTGTTAGTTTTGATTAATTACATTGATGTGATTGTCATTGTTTATTCTGTCTCTAATTAATGCGTGATGTTTGTTATTATATTACCTTTACTTGGTTTGCTTCTTTCTCATGGTTACATTCTAATTGGTTTAAAGAGTTTGATTGTGTCTGAAAGTTATATGAGTATGAATTGTTTTATTAAGGTGAGATCCTATAATGTTGGACAAGACATGGGTGTATCTTTGTACACTAGATCCTGCTTATGAGAGAGTTGCATGGAATTTTGTCCGGGCTGTGGCTGCTGATAAAGGAGAGAATCAGCTGATTATCTGCCCGTGCAATGACTGTCGCAATGTAGATCGTCATTCCTACAGTGATGTAGTTGATCATCTTGTGACAAGGGGTATGGATGAGGTTTACAAGAGGTGTAAGGACTGGTACCATCATGGTGAGTTTGCTCAGTTTCTGAATGTGAAAGGAAAGTAAACCAGTGTCATGAAGAGACTGTTGGATTATACAGAGCTGCTCAGTATGTAGATCATGATATGGCTGCTGCGACTGAATTGTGCGATATTGCAGAGGGAGAGGACAAGGAGAAGATGCGTTTCTGGCAAAGTTAGCGGATGCGGAAACCCCATTATATCCAAACTGTGCAACACATAGCAAGCTATCAGCTATTGTCACATTATTTCGACTGAAGACAGTGAATGGCTGGTCAGACAAGAGCTTTAACGAGCTGCTAGAGACACTGCCAAAGATGTTACCAAATGATAACGTGCTGCATACATCATTGTATGATGTGAAGAAATTTTTGAAGTCTTTTGAAATTGGCTATGAGAAGATTCATGCATGTATCAATGACTGCTGCCTATTCAGGAAGACGTTAGAGAAGCTTGACTATTGTCCAAAATGCAAGGCTTCAAGGTGGAAAATGAACATGGAAACCGGTGAGGTGAAGAAAGGTGTCCCACAGAAAGTTTTGAGGTACTTTCCCATAATCCCAAGGCTGAAGCGGATGTTTAGGTCTGAGGAAATGGCCTAAAACTTAAGGTGGCATGCTCTTAACAAAAGCATTGATGGGAAACTCAGACATCATGTAGACTCTGTGGGTTCAAATGAGTGACAGATATCCTTCATTTGCATCTGAGGAAAGGAATATCCGGCTAGGACTATCCACAGATGGGTTTAACCCCTTCAACATGAAGAATACCCAGTATAGTTGTTGGCCTGTTGCGTTAGTAAACTACAACCTTCCACCGCATCTGTGTATGAAAGAGGAGAATATTATGCTCACTTTGCTAATTCCAGGTCTACATCAGCCTGGCAACAGTATTGACATCTACTTAGAACCTTTAATAGAGGACCTACAGCATTTGTGGACCCAAGGAGTGTCAACTTATGATGCATTGAGTAAATCTGTGTTTACTCTTAAGGCAATGCTTCTGTGGACAATTAGTGATTTCCCAGCCTATGGAAATCTGTCCGGATGCAAAGTGAAGGGAAAAATGGGCTGCCCTATGTGTGGTAAACACACTGATAGTATGTGGCTTAAGTATGGAAGAAAGCATGTTTACATGCGCCATAGAAAGGGTCTTCCACCAGTGCATATATATCGGGTTAAGAAAGCTTGGTTTGCTGGACAATCTGAACATGGGAGAAAGTCTAGGACATTAAGTGGTCATGAAATTTCCCATTTGTTGAGAAATTATAAGAATAATTTCGGAAATGTTAAAGAGCCTGCGAGGAAGAGAAAAAGGAGTGCATGTGTTGAAGAGGAAAATAACACTGATGGTTTATCTAGTGATTCTGAAGAAGAGGAAGTAGGTGAAGAGGAAATTTCTAGATGGAAAAAGGTCAATATTCTTCAATCTGTCGTATTGGGAGGTGCGTTACATGTTCATGTATTACATATTATGTTTTTTCAGTATCAATGAAATATGCTGCACATAACTTTGCTTGTTTTCTGTGATTACTTTTTTATATAGGAACTCCCTGTTAGGCACAACTTGGATGTTTTGCATATAGAGCGCAATGTGGCTGCTAGTATTGTCTCAACACTTTTGCATTGTGGAAAATCAAAGGATGGCTTAGTACGCGTAAATATCTGGAACATCTTCGTATAAGGAAAGATTTACACCCTATGACAAGAGGTAAAAGAACTTATCTGCTACCAGCTCCTTGGACTTTGTCGAAGATGGAGAAGAAAATATTCTGCAAGAGACTTATTGACTTCAAGGGGCCTGATGGGTATTGTTCAAACATTTTTAAGGCTGTCTCATTAGAAGATTGTAAGGTGACAGGTCTCAAGTCGCATGATTATCATGTCTTGATGCAACAGCTCCTCCCGGTTGCAGTTAGAGGGTTATTACCAAAAGGTCCTAGACTAGCAATCATACGTTTGTGTGCATTCTTCAACCAATTGTGCCAGCGAATGCTTGATATGGAACAGATTTCAGTAATGGAAACTGAAGTTGTTGAAACTCTGTGTATGTTTGAACGATACTTTCCACCTCGCTTATTTGATATCATGGTTCACTTGGTCATACATCTCGGAAGGGAAGCTAGACTAGGTGGCCCAGTTCAATTTCGTTGGATGTACCCTTTTGAAAGGTAATAGTTTAAGTTCAACCTATGTTTAGTTGAAAACAATTTGATTTTAACTTGGTTGTAACTATGTACAGGTACATGAAAGTGTTAAAAGACTTTGTTAGGAATCCAGCTAGACGAGGGTTGCATCGCTGAGTCATATCTAGCAGAAGAATGTGTGAGGTTCTGTAGTTATTTTCTTAAGAAGACAACAAGTGTAGAGGAAAAACTAGGTAGGAATACAGAGTTTGAAAGCAGCTCTATTCTAGATGGTCGACCAATATCAGCAGGCACTTCAATTATTCTATCTGATATGGAACAGAAAATAGCCCAGCTTGCAGTGCTTCATAATATGGCTGTCATGGACACATATGTCGAATAAGTTCTCTATTACCTTAACTGAAAAATGTAATTTACATATAAAGTTTTCAATTTTACCAAGTAACTGAGTAGTTGTCTTCTTTTGCACAAGTATGCACCTACAACATCTACAAGATTCAAACACAAAAGTAGGCGTGATGCAACAGTTTTATGGCGTACTCATACTCAGAATTTTGCATCGTGGATAAAGATAAGGCAATTATTACTTACTCTTTATGAAAATTATATACTTTCATGAGGGTTATTATAAAACTTGCTGACTTTACTTTATGTTGTGTAGATACGTATTGATTCAGATGAAAATGAAGAAAGATTAAAATGGCTGGCATATGGTCCAAGGAGTAGTGCAAGGTCATATACAGGGTATATAGTGAATGGCCAGCGGTTTCACACAACTTCAGTTTCTAGGCAATGTCAAAATAGTGGGGTTTTCTATGAGGCAACTGCAATGTGTAGATCGAGTTCAAAGGATACTTCACAAGTTGCAGACTTAGTTACATACTATGAGAGAGTAGTAGACATTATATTGTTGGATTATAATGTCTTCTACGTTCCTATTTTCCCGGGTTAATGATGTTCCTTTAGGATCAAATGCACTTAATACCATAAGTAAATCAGAATACCATAAGTAAATCAAATTACCATAAGTAAATCAAATTATATCATTAACCAATGCTTTTGGTTCTTTACACTGCCAACGGCCTTCAGCAACAATTCATCAGTACTCCGACACCAATCGAAGAGTTTGCATTTGTTCAAACAATCTGTTCTTGGGCTCTATCAAATGCATAAAACAATAGTATAAGAAATTAAGAATTATATCAACACATTGACCATATTATGAAGCACTGCAAGCTGGGCTATTTTCTGTTCCATATCAGATAGAATAATTGAAGTGCCTGCTGATATTGGTCGACCATCTAGAATAGAGCTGCTTTCAAACTCTGTATTCCTATCTAGTTTTTCCTTTACACTTGTTGTCTTCTTAAGAAAATCACTACAGAACCTCACACATTCTTCTGCTAGATATGACTCAGCGATGCAACCCTCGTCTAGCTGGATTCCTAACAAAGTCTTTTAACACTTTCATGTACCTGTACATAGTTACAACCAAGTTAAAATCAATTGTTTTCAACTAAACATAGGTTGAACTTAACTATTACCTTTCAAAGGGTACATCCAACGAAATTGAACTGGGCCACCTAGTCTAGCTTCCCTTCCGAGATGTATGACCAAGTGAACCATGATATCAAAGAAGCTAGGTGGAAAGTATCGTTCAAACATACACAGAGTTTCAACAACTTCAGTTTCCATTACTGAAATCTGTTCCATATCAAGCATTCGCTGGCACAATTGGTTGAAGAATGCACACAAACGTATGATTGCTAGTCTAGGACCTTTTGGTAATAACCCTCTAACTGCAACCGGGAGGAGCTGTTGCATCAAGACATGATAATCATGCGACTTGAGACCTGTCACCTTACAATCTTCTAATGAGACAGCCCTAAAAATGTTTGAACAATACCCATCAGGCCCCTTGAAGTCAATAAGTCTCTTGCAGAATATTTTCTTCTCCATCTTCGACAAAATCCAAGGAGCTGGTAGCAAATAAGTTCTTTTACCTCTTGTCATAGGGTGTAAATCTTTCCTTATACGAAGATGTTCCAGATCTTTACGCGTACTAAGCCCATCCTTTGATTTTCCACAATGCAAAAGTGTTGAGACAATACTAGCAGCCACATTGCGCTCTATATGCAAAACATCCAAGTTGTGCCTAACAGGGAGTTCCTATATAAAAAAGTAATCACAGAAAACAAGTAAAGTTATGTGCAGCATATTTCACTGATACTGAAAAAAACATAATATGTAATACATGAACATGTAACGCACCTCCCAATACGACAGATTGAAGAATATTAACCTTTTTTTCCATCTAGAAATTTCCTCTTCACCTACTTCCTCTTCTTCCTCTTCTTCAGAATCACTAGATAAACCATCAGTGATATTTTCCTCTTCAACACATGCACTCCTTTTTCTCTTCCTCGCAGGCTCTTTAACATTTCCGAAATTATTCTTATAATTTCTCAACAAATGGGAAATTTCATGACCATTTAATGTCCTAGACTTTCTCCCATGTTCAGATTGTCCAGCAAACCAAGCCTTCTTAACCCGATATATATGCACTGGTGGAAGACCCTTTCTATGGCGCATGTAAACATGCTTTCTTCCATACTTAAGCCACATACTATCAGTGTGTTTACCACACATAGGGCAGCCCATTTTTCCCTTCACTTTGCATCCGGACAGATTTCCATAGGCTGGGAAATCACTAATTGTCCACAGAAGCATTGCCTTAAGAGTAAACACAGATTTACTCAATGCATCATAAGTTGACACTCCTTGGGTCCACAAATGCTGTAGGTCCTCTATTAAAGGTTCTAAGTAGATGTCAATACTGTTGCCAGGCTGATGTAGACCTGGAATTAGCAAAGTGAGCATAATATTCTCCTCTTTCATACACAGATGCGGTGGAAGGTTGTAGTTTACTAACGCAACAGGCCAACAACTATACTGGGTATTCTTCATGTTGAAGGGGTTAAACCCATCTGTGGATAGTCCTAGGTGGATATTCCTTTCCTCAGATGCAAATGAAGGATATCTGTCACTCATTTGAACCCAAGTGACAGAGTCTACAGGATGTCTGAGTTTCCCATCAATGCTTTTGTTAAGAGCATGCCACCTTAAGTTTTTGGCCATTTCCTCAGACCTAAACATCCGCTTCAGCCTTGGGATTATGGGAAAGTACCTCAAAACTTTCTGTGGGACACCTTTCTTCACCTCACCGGTTTCCATGTTCATTTTCCACCTTGAAGCCTTGCATTTTGGACAATAGTCAAGCTTCTCTAACGTCTTCCTGAATAGGCAGCAGTCATTGATACATGCATGAATCTTCTCATAGCCAATTTCAAAAGACTTCAAAAACTTCTGCACATCATACAATGATGTATGCAGCACGTTATCATTTGGTAACATCTTTGGCAGTGTCTCTAGCAGCTCGTTAAAGCTCTTGTCTGACCAGCCATTCACTGTCTTCAGTCGAAATAATGTGACAATAGCTGATAGCTTGCTATGTGTTGCACAGTTTGGATATAATGGGGTTTCCGCATCCGCTAACTTTGCCAGAAAAGCATCTTCTTCCTTGTCCTCTCCCTCTGCAATATCGCACAATTCAGTCGCAGCAGCCATATCATGATCTACATATTGAGCAGCTCTGTATAATCCAGCAGTCTCTTCATGACACTGGTTTACTTTCCTTTCACATTCAGAAACTGAGCAAACTTCACCATGATGGTATCAGTCCTTACACCTCTTGTAAACCTCATCCATACCCCTTGTCACAAGATGATCAACTACATCACTGTAGGAATGACAATCTACATTGCAACAGTCATTGCACGGGCAGATAATCAGCTGATTCTCTCCTTTATCAGCAGCCACAGCCCGGACAAAATTCCATGCACCTCTCTCATAAGCAGGATCTAGTCTACAAAGATGCACCCATGTCTTGTCCAACATTATAGGATCTCACCTTAATAAAACAATTCATACTCATATAACTTTCAGACACAATCAAACTCTTTAAACCAATTAGAATGTAACCACGAGAAAGAAGCAAACTAAGTAAAGGTAATATAATAACAAACATCACGCATTAATTAGAGACAGAATAAACAATGACAGTCACATCAATGTAATTAATCAAAACTAACAGTATATAAAGAAAGAGCACAGTTCAGTGTACTCGTATAACACACATCACACATAAAACAAGAAACAAATGGCAATGAAAATCTTAGTTATAGAACTAACCTGCCGCATGATGGAAAAAAATTGTAGCTTGTTAGATGTGTATATATAACCTGTCACCAACACTTGAAAAAATAACACAATGAGTATAAAAATTCGCAAATGTACCAAAACTTCAGAGCATTAAAATAAAACATTCACAACACAAAGCACATGATTTTGTGGATCTACTCAAACGGAAATTATTTCAGAGTATAAAAAAATAGACATTCTGTTCACATAAACAAATGATTTCCTGAGTCAAAGCCACATGCAACAACTTAAAGCAAATGATTTTCTGGATCTACTCAAATGAAAATGATTTAAGAGTATAAAAGAAGACAATCTGTTTACACAAGCAAATGATTTTGTTACTCAGAACCAAATCTAACTAATTCAAAGTTAAATCCACCAACTTAACACCAACCAAGAACAAATCGGCCAAATCTGCGAATTGAAGTTTAGATCTACACTTGAACACCAACAACAAATCTGACAAGCTACAAGACACGAAACAAAACCCTAAATCTCAGAAAATAAATCAGAGCAGGAACTTTAGAGGACAAAGTGATAGAATGAAGCTTCATAGAAGAACTCGACAATGGATGAAATCGAGCACAAAAAACTTGCCTTGAGATGAAATCGAGCTTAGATGAGGAAAGTGTGACGGTCGCCTTCGATAATATCTGAGTAGCTAGGTTTCCGACACAAAGTTAAAGGAGAGTGGAATAAGTGTTTTGTCGTGAGTGTTTTGAAGGAAAAAAAGAGCTAATTAGTGTTATTGAAGAGGGAAAAAGACTTTTGACCAAAAAAAAAAGAAGAGGGAAAAAGAGCTAATTTGGCGGTTTAATGAAATGTTTAGGTAAATTAGGGGGAAGAATTGATTTGGATTGACTGGTTATTCCCCTGCCTATAGTGCTGTCTATGCGTAAATCCCCTACACTACCAAGCGCTGCATAACTCCCCCAAACTATGACATTGAATTAAGTAATCCCTAAATAAATTTTTTTAGTAATTTCTTGTATAAAAATGTCTACACATATAAGATACCATTTTAAACAATAAATTTAATTAATTTGTGCATAAAAATTTCTACATATATACAGGAGAAGATTTACATCAAGCCAAAAATCAAAAAGAATGAGTAAAAATAAAATTAATCAGTGTTATCCAAACTATAATATCCAATAAATTAAAAAGTTTTAGTAATTTCTTGTATAAAAATGTCTACACATATAAGATACCATTTTAAACAATAAATTTAATTAATTTGTGTATTCAAATTTCTACATATATATAGGAGAAGATTTACATCAAGCCAAAAATCAAAAAGAATAAGTAAAAATAAAATTAATGAGTGTTATCCAAACTATAATATCCAATAAATGAAAAACTTTTAGTAATTTCTTGTATAAAAATGTCTACACATATAAGATACCGTTTTAAACAATAAATTTAATTAATTTGTGTATTAAAATTTCTACATATATATAGGAGAAGATTTACATCAAGCCAAAAATCAAAAAGAATGAGTAAAAATAAAATTAATGAGTGTTATCCAAACTATAATATCCAATAAATTAAAAAGTTTTAGTAATTTCTTGTATAAAAATGTCTACACAAGATACCGTTTTAAACAATAAATTTAATTAATTTGTGTATTACAATTTCTACATATATATAGGAGAAGATTTACATCAAAGCCAAAAATAAAAAAGAATGAGTAAAAATAAAATTAATGAGTTATCCAAACTATAATATCTAATAAATTAAAAAGTTTTAGTAATTTCTTGTATAAAAATGTCTACACATATAAGATACCATTTTAAACAATAAATTTAATTAATTTGTGTATTAAAATTTCTACATATATACAGGAGAAGATTTACATCAAGCCAAAAATCAAAAAGAATGAGTAAAAATAAAATTAATGAGTGTTATCCAAACTATAATATCCAATAAATTAAAAAGTTTTAGTAATTTCTTGTATAAAAATTTCTACACATATAAGATACCGTTTTAAACAATAAATTTAGTTAATTTGTGTATTAAAATTTCTATACATATAGGAGAAGATTTGCATTGAGCCAAAAAAGAAATGAAGACTAAAAAAAACAAAGTTCCATAATCAATTAACCAAATCGAGATTCGTTTCTAACAGACAATTCATCCACAACAAACAAAGCATCCATAACATACATAAACACAAATCATACCACAAACCATCTACATCTACAACAAGGTAGTGAGCATAAAAACAAAATCAAGACAGAAATTTCCTGGCCATTCCTCCCACAATCAACACAGTCGCACCTATGTTTCGAATTGTTCTCTTTGTCATTTCCCTAGCCATTTCTTTCATGGTGGCATTCGCAACCACCAGCTCTGTCCTCATCTTCTCATCCACCCTTTCTTTTAACTCTTTCTCCATCTTCACAGTCATTGTGTTCAACAGCTCCATATTGTCCATCAAGCACTTTTAATCGAAACCAAAGTCTCAAAATTTTTGACCATAGTACTTTGAGACTAACCTGTCGTGTGATTGAGAGATGAGTTAGTCTTCAATTCCACAACAATGCAATAACACTTGCAAAACAATAAACGAATCAGAGTAAGTGTAAGGAAAACCTGATGCATTGACCGTATAGAATAGAAAAGAGCTTTTTAGACAGTTTATTCAAGTATCGAATTTGGGGGTTTATAGAGTTTAAGACGACAATTGAAACCAAATCCATAGTTTTTCCTTTTCTATATCCAAGATAAAACTAGATCAAATCCAGCTATGAAACAAAAATAAAAACTTGAAACTGAAACAAAAAAAATATGATTTTGCATGCAGATCAACTGTAAGAAACTCTAGAAATCACACACACGAATCGTGACGGAAGTTAGAGGAAGAGAGAACGAAATAGGAATTTCGGCCTCAATCACAAATACCTTCGAATTTAACGATGTCTCGGGCGGATCAAAATCTCTTTTAGTGTCAGGGGATGAAACCCAAATCTGTTTTGGTGTTCCTATATCAGGTTCTTTTTTTCTTTTTCTTTTTAAATCAAAAACGCATGAAATATCTTTGTTGGCCTTTACTATTCATCATATTCACAAAAAAACCTACCCGATTTAATAGATTAAAATTGACGGTCCAAACCGATTTGTAAACCGCTACGGTTTTTTTTAACCCAAACGGTTCCGCTTCTTCTTTCAATCTTCTTCTTTTCCCAGTTGTTCTCTCTCTTTCTCGTTTCAAGCGACAACTCCGTGGATATCCCAACTCCTCTCTCTTTCCTCTTCCTCTCCGATTTCGTTTCAAAATTCAAAAACCAAATCTTCTCTTCCACAATCTTTTCTCTCTTCGATATTCTGTGAACAATGGCCACAAAAACTAGAGGCGGTGGGAAATCTACTCTTCCGCAATCGAGAGCGAAGAAAGAGAAACGTCATGTGAAGAATCGTCCTGTGAAAATCATCCGGGAAAGAAGTTTCGGCGGCGGCGGAGACTTCTAGAGTAACTGGGTCAAAGCCCAGGAAACGGAAAGCTGCGACACCGCAACGCCACCCTAAGCGGAAGAAGACGAGCCCGGAACCGACAAACCCTAGGCCCCCTTCAGCGGCCGCGGATCCGTCTCCTCCGCCGCATGTAGCAGAGGGATGTTCTTCCTCTTCTCGGCGTCGTGTGCCCTCGCCGGAATTTGAGTCTCCTCAACAATCTCGTCGAACGGGTACACATGAACAAGGGTTTCTAATTACGAACCCGAGACAGTCTCCTCAGCATAATCCGGCTCCGGCGAGTTCCTCCACGTCGTCAATGGTAAGTTTGGGTTTAATGAATTGGTTATTTATACTACTTATACTAGTTGTCCTGCGGTTCATTGAAGTTGAAGTTGTACTAGTTGTTTCGGTTTATTGAAGTTGCATTTGTACTAATAAATAGGTTTTGGCATAATTAGTAGATGAGTGATGGTGATTTGTTATGATTTCTTGGATTTGATATTGCTTATGAGATAATTTGATTAGAACAACTAGGAACCGCAGGACAACTCGGACAAGCAAGAATTGCAGGATAATTAGAACAACTTGACAACTAGGACAACTAGGAAAGGTAGGACATCTAGAACAACTAAGAATTGCACAATGAGTAGAACTACTTCGTACTTGTGTTACTTGTTTTATTACTACTAGTACTACTCGAGACCAGTACTACAACTAGGACAACTGCTTCGTACTTGTGTTACTTGTTGCAATATTACCAGTACTAGTAGTACAACTACTCGTATTTTTATAAGTTATAAATTATTTCATTTACTTGTTTTCAGGATGTTGTTGAGCCAATGCAACCTTTAGGATTTGTCTATTCACCGGAGGACTACACAAAGAACGTCACCGTTGCCGCAAAATGCCATCAATGGCAATTCCAAGATCTCTTTAAAAAGTTGGGTTTGGAACCTCGGGAGAGAGTTGGTTTCTTCCAGCACCCGCAGTTCAGACACATCATTCATATGAATAGCCAGACAACTCGGAAGCTGAAAGCTGTGCACATGTTGCTGTTGCGGAGAGCTAAAATTGAGAAGAGAAAACAAGTGTGGTTTGTTGTGAATGGTGTCCCCATTCGATACTCAATCAGGGAACATGCCCTCCTCACGGGGATGTTCTGCCATCAATACCCAGCAGATAGGGAGAATTTGGGGAATATTCGTTGGGCGAACCAAATGTTTGGGGAGGAGAAAGTCAAGAACAAAGAAGTAAATGCAGAAGTAGTGCTAGATGCCTTACGGAAGATGTCATATGATGGTAGTAGTAATCGCCTGAAGATGTTAGTCTTGTACTTCCTAGCAACAGTTATATGGGAGAGAAAGAAGCATAATGGACCAATAGACAAATTCATTCTGAAAATTGTTGATGATCTTCACGTGTGTGAAACGTTCCCATGGGGACGTTTAACATTTGAAGATACCCTCAACCAGATCAAGACAGTGGAGGACAATTATGATGGATCGATACGAGAGGGCAGTAGCTATGTATTTCCCGGGTTGATCATCCCACTGGAGGTAAAATATAATTCGTTTTTTGCTATTATTATAATTCATATTTTGGTACAATACTTTTTAATTGGTTCAACTCTATGTGCAGATTTTGGCGTTCGAATCTATCCCTGCTTTGGATGCTGCGTATCGAAAACCAGGGGATGGAAACTTCAGTGATGAGTGTCCAAAATGTGCAAAAGACAGTTCAAGAAGTCTGGCACAACTGGCTTTAGTCTGGAGGACATCTATGAGAAGCTTAAAGATACAACTGTATGTATTAATGTTCTTATTCTAGTTTGTAGAAATTGTATTAGTTATTGAAGTTTTTTTTTTCAGGAAATCACGAGTGTTTTGGTTCCAACTAGAGGAGAGACGATACTCCTGTCCAAGGTTTTGCCGGAAGACACTTTCGACGACGTGGACCTTACCGACGACAATGACACGTGTGACCCTATCGTCGACGGATGGAACAAGGCAATATTGTGGGACAAAACCAAGATATTGTGGGAGGATCTCCATAGGAGAGATCTTGAATACCGACCTGCAGAAGTTGTAGAAGAGGAACCAGTCCAAGTAGAACACGGAGAAGAAGCAGAAGAAGCAGAAGAAGCAGAAGAACCAGAAGGGCGAGTTGAGCCAACGCGTAGGGAGGAAAGAGGCGGGTTGAAAGAAGAGATCAAGAGGATGATGGAGTTGATGATGAAGCCAATGGAAGAAGGTCTTCAATCGATTAAGGAGCAGGTTCAGCAAATGAAAGAAAGGCTGGTAGTTGTGGAGAAGGAGTTGAATCAAAGACAATTTATGGATTATCATGAGGATTATCAGCCAGATGCTTATTTTGAAACCCGTAAGACATTTTTTAAAGGAATAGTAGAACAAGTAGAACTACTAGTCCTGTACTATTACTGATGAAATTTTTTTATGGTGTAGGTGAGAACCACCAGGCCGAGGAGCAGGCCGAGAAGGATCAGCCCAAGAAGCAGCATGCCGAGGAGCAGCAGCAGGCAGGAACATCAGAAGGTAAATCTGAACTTTAAGTGTTGTGTTGGTAATATTAGGACAACTGGAACTACTAGAATTGGTAATATTAGGACAACTGGAACTACTAGAATTGGTACTGTTAGGAGAACTAGAACTACTCGGGAGGTTAACTTTAACTTTTAGTGTTGTCTGGTGTAGGTTCGGCTGCCGCGAAGGAGGCTTCCGTGAAGCAAGCAGCCGAGAAGGAGGCTGCCAAGACGAAAGCATCCTTGAATGAGTTGTATCACATGAAGAAGAAAGAAGCAGCTGAGAAGAAGGCAGCAGAGAAGAGGGCAGCTGCGGCTGAGAAGCAAGCTGCCGAGAAAGAGGCTGCAGAGAAGGTGGCTACTGAGAAGAAGGCTGCGGCTGAGAAGCAAGCTGCTGAGAAGAAGGCAGCTGAGAAGAGGGCAGCGGAAGAGAAGGCTGCGGCTGAGAAGCAAGCTGCCGAGAAAGAGGCAGCAGAGAAGGTGGTTGCGGAGGAGACAGAGGCTGCGAAGAAAGCAGAGGAGGCGAAAAAAACAGAGGAGAAGAAAGTCTTGAGGGAGCGATATAAGGCCTCTTATACACCGCTTGCAAAGGAGAAGGTGGCTGCATGCGGAGAATCTGAGTTGTTTCTCTTGAAGTCAAAAGAGGTCGACGTGATGTTAGCAGAGGCAGCGAAGTCAGTTGCTAATACAATTGTTGAAGCGATTTCTAAGGATGAAGAAATGAAGGAGGTTGATCTTGCAATGGAGAAAGCGAGTGCAGATTCTATTTTTGGTAAGAATTGGTTAGATTTTTCCTACTTTTTGGTCAATAAACGTGGCTATTTTTGATGATATGGTATTGCAGCTGCGCCAACACAACCAAGTCAATCAACTCAAGAGGTTGCAGAGGCTTTGTTTGGGGCGCCTAGTCAACCGGAGACTCAACCTCCATCTTCTCCACCGGATACTCAAGAGACTCAACCTCCATCTTCTCCACCGGATACTCAAGAGACTCAACCTCAAGAGAGTCAATCAACTCAGCACCCTGTGACTCCAGAGACTACAGAAGCTCCACCTACGGATAGTCAGCAAGAAAAGGAGAAGATTTCCGATGTTCAGTTAGGTACACAAGAGACTCAAGAGGCTTTGTTTACACATACATTTTATAGTGGCATTTTTAGACATAAACTTTATGTCTTTGTTTTTTTTGCAAGGTCAGCAAACTCCTCAGCCGAAAACTCCTAGGCCAGATCTCCTAGGCCACAGATGGATTAAGAAGGCCAGATCTCCTAGGCCAAAGAGGATTAAGAAGGCTTCATATGCTTTGAATTCTCCTTATGTTCCTAAGTGATAACTTGTTTATTTTCAAAACTTGTTTTTAATTTGATAACTTATGTTTCAAAACTTATGTATTTATTTGCGAAACTTATGTTTTTATTGTTTTCGGAACTAAAATGGTACAATATAATGATGTTTTTATTTACATGTTTTTATTTAAGTTAATAATTTGAAAGGGTACAACTAGAAATAATTGTACAACAAGAAATAGTGAAACAACTCGAACTATTGGTACTACTAGAAATATCGGAACAACTAGAAATATTGGTACTACAAGAGAAACTAGTACAACTAAAAAAGCACGTGCGCCGACTTTTACCACGCATGCGCCGCCTTTTCCTCTTCTAGTAGTACCAGTTTTCCACTTGTACCATTTTGTAAAGAGTTGTACTTTGGGCATTTTTTAGTTTTAATCAGTTGTACCACACTTTAATTTTATATTTTCAGTAGTTCTTACAACATTTCGTATATAAACTACATTTTACATGATCTCAGACCATAAAATTTTTAAAAAGACTTTTTAAAAAAAAAATCATGTTAGTAAGATGAAGTTTTATAAAGAAACCTTAAAAGTATAAGGCATTCCATGCAAACATATGATGATCATGAAACCAATTCCAAAAATTCAACTTGTTTTATCTATTTGGGCTAAAGTTGAGATGTTTTAATGCCATATTTGGTATGGAAACATGTTTATTAATGTAATTTTAATCATCTTAAGCATCTTCATTTTTTCAATTGGTACAACTAGAACTATTGGTACTACTAGCAATATCGGAACAACTGGAAATATTGGTACTCCTAGAGAAACTAGTACAACTAAAAAAGCACGTGCGCCGACTTTTACCACGCATGCGCCGCCTTTTCCTCTTCTAGTAGTACCAGTTTTCCACTTGTACCATTTTGTAAAGAGTTGTACTTTGGGCATTTTTTAGTTTTAATCAGTTGTACCACACTTTAATTTTATATTTTCAGTAGTTCTTACAACATTTCGTATATAAACTACATTTTACATAATCTCAGACCATAAAATTTTTAAAAAGACTTTTTTAAAAAAAAAATCATGTTAGTAAGATGAAGTTTTATAAAGAAACCTTAAAAGTATAAGGCATTCCATGCAAACATATGATGTTCATGAAACCAATTCCAAAAATTCAACTTGTTTTATCTATTTGATCTAAAGTTGAGATGTTTAATGTCATATTTGGTATGGAAACATGTTTATAAATGTAATTTTAATCAACTTAAGCATCTTCATTTTTTCAATTGGTACAACTAGAACTATCACAACAACTACACATGTAACAGTAGTACCACAAGTTCTAGTTTTACCAAATATACCAGTTATTCTAATAGTTCTTGTAGTCCTAGTTGTACCAAACGTATTAAGGTGAACGAGACATGTTTGTACTTAGTTGAACCTGTTGAACCTGTTGTACCTAAAAATAAGTCTTAAAACCACAAATGAGTCTTACAAAGGTACACAAATAAGTCTTACAAAGGTAGATAAATAAGTCTTACAAAGGTAGACAAAGCACAAATAAGTCTTCCAAAGGTAGATAAAGCACAACTAGAACTATCCCGAGCTCTCACCTCCACCGGATTGTTCAAACCAAGAGCGTTGTGGCTTCTTCTTTTTCTTACGAGATTCTCCAGCGGATGGGAATCTTGTGACTTGTGGTCTACCTTTCTTTGGCACATAATGTTTAGGTAAGACAATCTCTTCTAGAATCTCCGGTGAAACCTCCCAAGTCAAATGATGAGGTACTGGATAAATAGTCTTGTGATACGCCAGCACCCACTGCTCCATCCAGTAATATTTGGAGCAATAGTCACGTAAATCAATCTCCACGTCTTTGTGTTTCGTGATCCAGTCGATAACAGCTATGACATGCACACATGGGTATCTGTCGATGTCGAAATGGTTACAGCCGCAACTTTTCTTTATCAAATCAACGAGACATCCACTCTCATCAACAGCACCCACTTTGTACTCTTGCTGAAAGATATTCAGCTCAACGATATGTAACTTTTTTGCTGCTTCACGCATGTTGTCCAAATCACGTTGCACACGCGGCACCAGCAGTTGAGTCTGGGGTACTTTTGCAGCTTCGTTTCGATACTTGTTGAACCACTCAATAATCTTTCCCAAACTCATCAATCATTGGTAGTAGCGACAACTTCCTTGCCTCTAACAGAACATTGTTCATTGATTCAACACAATTAGTTGTGTCAATGTTGTACCTCTTTCCAGGAAATGGCTTCTTGCCCATCTGCTCAGGTGAACACTGTCTTTTAGATACACTCTAGCAGCTTCATAAGTGTTGCAAAAATCAGCATATACTCGAGCGAACTCATGCTTTTCGTAAATTTGAGCGCATTCTCTGAACCTCTCAGCACATCTGTCTTTCCTAACGCCATAAACTTTTTCTTTAACATTCTGAGACAAATGATATATGCAATATCCATGTGCAGATCTTGGATAAACCTCGTGTACAGTCTTTATGATGCTTTGATGTCTATCAGAAACAAAAACAAGCTCTGGATCATCCGGAATTTGTGTTTTCAACATGTTCAAAAACCACCTCCAACTATCATCTTTCTCAGCATCGACCACCCCAAAAGCAAGGGGATAATGGTGTCTATCTGGATCTTGGGCACAAGCAATTACAACCACTCCACCATAGACATTTTTTAGGTGAGTTCCATCAATAATGATGACTTTTCTCATGGACCTAAACCCTTCAATGCAAGCTCCCACAGCGATGAAAAGATACTTAAACCATTTTTGCTCATCCACTTCCACTTTTGTCACTGTACCGGGATTCATCCTCTCTAACATGTGCAAGTAGGCAGGAAGCATATAGAAACTATCATCTGGGCTACCACACACATCATCAGAAGCTTTCTTTTTCCCTTTCCAAGCTGTAGAATATGAAACTTTAACACCAATTCTTCTTTGAACCAAGCCTACGAGTTCTTTTGCACTTGGAGTTTTGAGTGAACCCGGGTAATCACCATGCAGCAAAGATGCAACCATGCCTAGTGTTCCTTTCCTTTTACTTTTGCCTGTTACTGTATCCAACCGAGAGCATGTATGCATCTTATGGTATGTTGCAACCAAGAATATATTAGAGTTCTTGGGCTTAGAAACTCTTAAATTCCATTTGCAACCATCTCCCTGACATTTCAGCACACATATACCCTAGGTCTGGATTCGACCAAACGAGTCTGAAAACAATGTGTATGCATAGCTCTTTCCACTAGCTGTTTGACTTCCTCTTTACTTCTAAATTCCTGACCTATGGTTAGATTCAGACCATCTTCCCTTTCATCATTCACAGCCACCCCTCCTTCAATATGTGGTATGTCAACATCACCGGAGTTAAACTGGAAATAGTTATCCACATTTGAACTCTGACGAATATGGCTAACTCACCATGTGCAACACTACCCTCAACATCTACTCTAGCATCATCAGCTGCAAAACTATCATCATCATTATCTCTACCATCACTAAGAATCTCCTCATTCGTACTAAGATACTGATTACTCTGCTTTTCTGAGACAACTACACCGACTTCCACATGCAAAAGATTCCTACACTGATCTTGATTAACATCCAACAGATATCCTAACACATCTTCATCATCCAAGATATATGATGGACTTTTAGGATTCATGATCAATGGAATGTAACTCAGCCTAAGCTTCGCCGTAGCTGCATCACCATAAGCTTCCTACATATTCTATCAACCAGCCGAGAGTAAGACACATCCTCGAGAGTTCCTTTCATCACAATAGTTAAAGTCCTATCATCTTTAGGATTCCATACCACTCCATCTGAATAATATCCCCAGAATCAAAATGTATGACCGTGCCACGAACACTATCCATTGTCCCCTGAAAAAAACAATAAACATCATTATCACACTTTAATAGTATCAGTAATACTAGTTGTACCATTTACACAAATCGCATTACATACTAGTCGTATGAGTTATGCTAGTTGTTCGCACATATAGTTGTACTAATAATTCTAGTTGTATATACTCCCAATAATACCAATTGTACTAGTTGTCTGAAATACTTATTTGTACCATTTGTTCCAGTTGTTTCGTACATATAGTTGTACTAATAATTCTAGTTGTACATACTTCCAATAATACCAATTATACTAGTTGTCTGAAATACTTATTTGTACCATTTGTACCAGTTGTTTCGTTTCTTCTAGTTGTACATGTTGCATCTTCATCACTGTGAACATCGATTTCATAATTCAAGTTATACAATGTGAAGATTATCGATTAACACGCTAGTGAATGCTGTAACACTTCGAAAACAAGTTAATCACTCAAAGAGAAGAATGCGTGGAATAAATTGAAGAAAAGAGAGAGAGGAGTAAATTGAAGAAAAGAAAGAAGAGAAGAACAAACCTTACCGAAGAGAAGGAATCCGTGGAAGAGATGTAACCATGAAGAAGCGTTCAATTCTGTCTCCAAAAAGATTGAGAGAGAGAGAGAGAGAGAAGTACGTTTTTTCTTCTTCCTCTTCGTGGTCGGAAACGAGGAAACAGGAGGAGAGAGAGAGAGAGATGTAACCAATGAAGAGAGAGAAGAAGCGTTCGATTCTGTGTCGAAAGAGATAGAGAGAGAGAGTGAGAGAAGAAGTGTTGGATGCGTTTTTTTTTTCTTCTTCGCGGTCGGAAACGAGGAAACAGGAGAGAGAGAGAGAATCTGCAGAGAATTGAATTGGGGGATGGTTTGGTCGAACATTAAGTTGGGTTGGTTGGGATTGGTTGGAGTGGGTGAGAGAATTGAATGTAGGTTTGGATGGTTTTTCATTAAGGGTAAAGAAGACATTTACTCTTCATTAACACCATGAAGAATTATCTAACACCATGCTGATTTCACCCATACTCATTAACACCTTTTCTGATTTTGATCCGTCTCGGGCTGAGCTAGGGATTGTAGCATGTAACAGAGGACGAAGTTGGGGCCGGCGGGAGGGTCAGCTGATGCGGCTGGCTTCGACGGTGGCCACAGAGGTTTTCTGAAAGTAGGAGACGAGATTTGAGAGAGAGATCGCGTTAACGGCGGCGTGGAGCTCGGATCAAAATCTCTTGTGGTGTCGGAGTAGGTAATCGAATTCTAAAATGGTGTTCGTAAAATAGATTTTATTTTTAATTTTTTTTATTGAAGAAAAACGCATGAAAATTCGTAAGTGCCATCTAGTATTCAAGATATTTACAAAATAACCTCCCCGATTTATTTGATCAAAACCAAAACCAAACATAATGTTTAAACCGTCAAGGTTTTAATTTACAAACCATAGATCTCGACGGTTCTATTTCTTTATTATTTTTTCTTCTCCTCTGTTCCTCGTTACTCACGACAGTCTTCTGAAATCTTCTTCTCTCCTCTC
Organism: Isatis tinctoria; assembly: GCA_010577795.1. Taxonomy (NCBI): domain Eukaryota; kingdom Viridiplantae; phylum Streptophyta; class Magnoliopsida; order Brassicales; family Brassicaceae; genus Isatis; species Isatis tinctoria. The sequence continues at coordinate 15,423,161 of CM021247.1, read as the reverse complement.
TTCTTCGAATCTCTCTTCATCGATTTTAATTTGAAATCAGAAAACGAATCTCCTCTTCTCTTATCTTATCTTCTCTTCTCTTCTTCGATTTTGTTTAGAATGCCGCCTAAAACCAGATGGAGCAGAAAATCCCGAGATAAGAATGGCAAAAAGAGACCTAGGGATCCTCCTCCTCCGGCGAAGGAACCTCCGGCGGCGGCGGCGACGACTTCTAAAGGAGTTGGGGCCAAAGCAAGTAAACGTAAAGCAGCCAAACCAAAACAACATGTTCGCAATGTCCGGGCAAAGAGAAGCCCTCCGGCTCCGTCTCCTACGCCTCGTGTGGAAGAGGAATGTTGTTCCTCTTCAAGGCCTCGTGCTGCTTCGCGAGTCCGTCAGCCTGCACAGGCGTCTCCTGAGCCATCTGCTGAAGGGCCAACTTTCGAACTAGGGTTTGCAAATCAGAACCCGTCACAGCCGTCTGCTCAGCCTGTTCCGGCTCCGGCGAGTTCATCCACGTCGCAAAGGGTAAGTTAAATTTGGGTTTATTGAATTGGTTATTTGTACTACTTATACTAGTTGTTTAACTTTGTTGAAGTATCCAAGTTCAAGTTGTACTAGTTGTTTGGGTGTATTGAAGTTGTATTCGTACTATAATTAGTGGATGAGTAATGGTGATTTGTTATGATTTCTTGAATTTGATATTTGCTTAGGAGATAATTTGATTAGAACAACTATGAACCGCAGGACAACTCGGACAAGTACGGACAATTAGAACAACTTGACAACTAGGACAACTAGGAATTAGAGGACAACTAAGACAACTAGGAATTGGAGGACAACTAGGAATTGCACAATAAGTAGAACTACTTCGTACTTGAGTTACTTGTTCTAATAATACTAGTACTACTCAAGACCAGTACTTCAAGTAGGACAACTACTTCGTACTTGTGTTACTTGTTGCAATATTACTAGTACTTGTAGTACAACTACTCGTATTTTTACAAGTTATAAATTATTTTATTTACTTGTTTTCAGGATGTTGTTGAGCCAATGCAACCTTTAGGATTTGTCTATTCACCGGAGGACTACACAAAGAACGTCATCATCGCCGCAAAATGCCACCAATGGCAATTCCAAGAGCTCTTTAAAAAGATGGGTTTGGAACCTCGGGAGAGGAGTTGGTTTCTTCAGCACCCGCAGTTCAAGCACATCATTCATATGAATAGCCAGAAAACTCGGAAGCTGAAAGCTGTGCATATGTTGCTGTTGCGGAGAGCTAAAATTGAGAAGAAAAAGCAGGTGTGGTTTGTTGTGAATGGTGTCCCTATTCGATACTCAATCATGGAACATGCCCTCCTCACAGGGTTGTTCTGTCATCAATACCCAGCAGATAGGGAGAATTTAGGCAATATTAGATGGGCGAAACAAATGTTTGGGGAGGAGGAAGTCCAGAACAAAGAAGTAACTGCAGAAGTAGTGCTAGATGCCTTACGGAACATGAGATATGATGGTACTAGTAATCGGCTGAAGATGCTAGTCCTGTACTTCCTAGCAACAGTTTTATGGGAGAGAAAGAAGCATAATGGACCAATAGAGCCATTCATTCTGAAAATTGTTGATGATCTTCCCATGGGGACGTTTAACATTTGAAGATTCCATCGACCAGATCGAGACTGTGGAGGATAAGTATGGTGGATCGATACGTGAGGGAAGTAGCTATGTATTTCCCGGGTTGATCATCCCACTGGAGGTAAATATAATTCGTATTTTGCTATTATTATAATTAATATTTTTGTACAATACTAAATAATTGGTTCAACTCTATTTGCAGATTTTGGCGTTCGAATCTATCCCTGCTTTGGATGCTGCGTATCGAAAACGAGGGGATGGAAACTTCAGTGATGAGTGTCCAAAAATGTGCAAAAGACAGTTCAAGAAATCTGGCACAACTGGATTTAGTCTGGAAGACATCTATGAGAATCTTAAAGATACAACTGTATGTATTAATATTCTTATTCTAGTTCGTACAACTTGTAATATTTATTGAAGTTTTTTTTTCCAGGAAATCAAGAGTGTTTTGGTTCCAACTAGAGGAGAGGCGATACTCCTGTCCAAGGTCTTGCCGGAAGACACTTTCGACGACGTGGACCTTCAGAACGACAATGACCTGTGTGACCCTATCGTCGACGGATGGAACAAGGCACTATTGTGGGATGAAGCCAAGATATTGTGGGAGGATCTCCTTAGGAGGGATCTTGAATACCGACATGCAGAAGTTGTAGAAGAGGAAGCAGTCCAAGTAGCAGAAGAAACAGATGGGCGAGTTGAGCCAACGCTTAGGGAAGAAAGAGGCCGGTTGAAAGAAGAGATCAAGAGGATGATGGAGTTGATGATGAAGCCAATGGAAGAAGGTCTTCAATATACTTATTTTGAAACCCGTAAGTCATTTTTTAAGGGAATAGTAGAACAAGTAGAACTACTAGTGTTGTACTATTACTGATGAAATTTGTTTATGGTGTAGGTGATAACCAGCAGGCCGAGAAGGAGGAGGCCGAGAAGGATCAGGCCAAGAAGCAGCAGGCAGGAACATCAGAAGGTAAATATGAACTTTAAGTGATGTGTTGGTAATAGTAGGGCAACTGGAATTACTAGAATTGGTACTTATAGGAGAACTAGAACTACTCAGGAGGTTAACTTTAACTTTAAGTGTTCTATGGTGTAGGTTCGGCTGCCGCGAATGAGGCTGCCATGAAGCAAGCAGCCAAGAAGGAGGCTGCCAAGAAGAAAGCATCCTTGAATGAGTTGTATCACATGAAGAAGAAAGAGGCAGCAGAGAAGAAGGCAGCTGAGAAAAAGGCAGCGGAAGAGAAGCAAGCTTCCAAGGAGAAAGAGGCTGCATTGAAGAAGGCAGCAGAAGAGAAGGCTGCGGCTGAGAAGCAAGCTGCCAAGGAGAAAGAGGCTGCATTGAAGAAGGCAGCATAAGAGAAGGCTACGGCTGAGAAGCAAGCTGCCGAGAAAGAGGCTGCAGAGAAGGAGGCAACTGAGAAGAAGGCAGCAGAGAAGGTGGCTGCGGCAGAGAAGGAGGCTGCCTTGAAAAAAGAAGTGGAGGAGAAAGAGGCTGCGAAGAAAGCAGAGGAGGCAAAAAAAACAGAGGACAACAAAGTCATGAGGGAGCGATATAAGGCCTCTTATACACCGCTTGCAAAGGAGAAGGTGGCTGCATGCGGAGAAGGTAAATCTGAGCTGTTTCTCTTGAAGACAAAAGAGGTCAACATGATGTTAGCAGAGGCAGCGAAGTTAGATGCTGAAAAAGAGAAATCGATTGCTAAGGATGAAGAAATGAAGGTGGTTGATCTTGCAATGGAGAAAGCGAGTGCAGATTCTATTTTTGGTAAGAATTGGTTAGATTTTTCCCAATTTTTGTTCATTAAACGTGGCTATTTATGATGATATGTTATTGCAGCTGCGCCAACACAACCGAGTCAATCAACTCAAGAGGTTGCATACGCTTTGTTTGGGGGACCGAGTCAATCAACTCAGGAGACTCAACCTCCATCTTCTCCACCGGAGACTCAAGGTAAATAATAAAACTTTTTGCACATTTGAAATGAGAATGTTAAATTATTTGTTAAATGTTTAACATATGTGTTTTCTATGATGATGCAGAGACTACAGAAGCTCCACCTACGGATAATCAGGAAGAAAATGAGAAGATTACTGATGTTTCGTTAGGTACACAATTGTTTTTTACACCTAAATTTTATTGTGGCATTTTTAGACATAAACTTTATGTTTTTGTTTTTTGGGCAAGGTCAGCAAAGTCCTCAGCCGAAAACTCCTAGGCCAGATCTCCTAGGCCACAGATGGATTAAGAAGTCAAGATCTCCTAGGCCAAAGAGGATTAAGAAGGCTTCATATGCTTTGACTTCTCCTTATGTCCCTAAGTGATTATATTCAAAACTTGTTTTAAATTTGATAACTTATGTTTTAATTAGCAAAACTTATGTATTTATTTCTGAAACTGTTGTTTTTATTGTTTTCGTGACTAGAATGGTACAATATAATGCTTGTTTTATTTACATGTTTTTATTTAACTTATTAATTTGAATTGGTACTGCTAGAAATATTGGTACAACTAGAAATATTGGTACAACTACAAATATTGGTACAACTAGATATATTTGTTCATCTATAAATATTGGTACATCTAGAAATATTGGTACAACTAGAAATATTGGTGCCGCTTTTTTCTTCTTCTAGTAGTACCAGTTTTCTACTTGTACCATTTTGTAAAGAGTTGTACTTTGGCCAATTTTTAGTTTTAATCAGTTGTACCACACATTAATTTCTCATTAGTAGTTCTTACAATATTTCGTATAAAAACTACATTTAACATAATCTCAGACCAAAAAAGTTTCCAAAATACTTTTAAAAAAAAATTCATGTTAGTATGGTGAAGTTTTATAAAGAAACCTTAAAAGTATAAGACATTTCATGCAAACATATGATGTTCATGAAACCAATCTAAAAAATCCAACTTCTCTTATGTATCCGGGGTAATATTCAGATGTTTTAATGTCATATTTTGTATGAAAACATGTCTATAAATGTTATTTTAATCATTTAACGCAACTTCAGTTTGACAAATGGTACAACTGGAAATATTGGTAAAACTAGAAATATTAGTACAACTAGAAATATTGGTGCCGCTTTTTCTTCTTCTAGTAGTACCAGTTTTCTACTTGTACCATTTTGTAAAGAGTTGTACTTTGGCCAATTTTTAGTTTTAATCATTTGTACCACACATTAATTTCTCATTTTTCAGTAGTTCTTACAATATTTCGTATAAAAACTACATTTAACATAATCTCAGACCAAAAAGGTTTTAAAAATACTTTTTAAAAAAAAATCATGTTAGTATGGTGAAGTTTTATAAAGAAACCTTAAAAGTATAAGGCATTTCATGCAAACATTTGATGTTCATGACTAGGAAGCATGGAATCGTCGACGGTGCTGCGGTTCCCGCACCGGAATCGGAAACGGAATTGGAATCGTCCGGAATCGCGCCGAATCGTGGTGGAATCGCAATTCTGAAGATTGGGCATTTGGAATCGATCTGGAAGCGCACATTTCGGATCTGGAAGCGTATCACAGGGTGATTGGAAGCGTGAAACAAATTTATTGTAGCCACTGACTTCATCGGAAAAGTTGAATTATCGTTGTTAAGAAGATGAAGATGACGACATACATCTCACGTGCTCATTAGTTTGGGCTTTTTAATTTTATTAGGCCCAATAATTTGTTGACTTATTCCTCCAATTTTTTTTAATAAAGAATTATTATTAACTCTAGTTAAATTCTATGCGGGAGGAAGAAGCATTTGTAACTTTTGATTTTTTTTTCTTCCAAATTGCGAACTAAAAGAAGGTATTTTCAAAAATTTGAATATAATGTTACATATTTATTTTTATGATAATATATATATATATATATATATATATATATATATATATATATATATATATAGACGCTTCTAACACGTACCTGCTTCCTAATTTTTTTTAAAAAACTCGCTTCCCCGCTTCCAAACGCTTCCGCTTCCACGTACCCGCTTCCGATTCCATGCAGCATAGGTTCATGAAACCAATCTCAAAAATACAACTTCTCTTATGTATACGGGGTAATATTCAGATGTTTTAATGTCATATTTTGTATGAAAACATGTCTATAAATGTTATTTTAATCATTTAACGCAACTTCAGTTTTACAAATGGTACAACTGGAAATATTGGTAAAACTAGAAATATTAGTACAACTAGAAATATTGGTGCCGCTTTTTCTTCTTCTAGTAGTACCAGTTTTCTACTTGTACCATTTTGTAAAGAGTTGTACTTTGGCCAATTTTTAGTTTTAATCAGTTGTACCACACATTAATTTCTCATTTTCAGTAGTTCTTACAATATTTCGTATAAAAACTACATTTAACATAATCTCAGACCAAAAAGTTTTAGAAATACTTTTTTTTTAAATCATGTTAGTATGGTGAAGTTTTATAAAGAAACATGTTTATAATTGTTAATTTAATCATTTAACACAACTTCAGTTTTACAAATGATACAACTGGAAATATTGGTAAAACTAGAAATATTGGTACAACTACAAATATTTTTACAACTAGAAATATTGGAACAACTAGAAATATTGGAACAACTAGACGTATTAAGTTGAACGAGACCTCTTTGTACGTAGTTGAACCTAACTGTTGTACCTAAAAATAAGTCCTAAAACCACAAATGATTCTTACAAAATACACGAATAAGTCTTACAAAGGTAAACAAATAAGTCTTACAAAGGTACACAAAGTACAAGTAATCAGCATCCCGAGTTCTCACCTCCACCGGATTGTTCAAACCAAGAGCGTTGTCGCTGCTTCTTTTTTTTGCGAGATTCTCCTCCAGATGGGAATCTTGTGACTTGTGGTCTACCTTTCTTTGGCACATAATGTTTAGGTAAGACAATCTCTTCTAGAATCTCCGGTGAAACCTCCCAAGTGAAATGATGAGGTACTGGATAAATAGTCATGTGATACGCCAACACCCACTGCTCCATCCAGTAATATTTGGAGCAATACTGACGTATATCAATCTGCACGTCTGTGTGTTTCGTAATCCAGTCGATAACAGCTATGGCATGCACACATGGGTATCTGTCGATGTCGAAATGGTTACAGCCACAACTTTTCTTTATCAAATCAACGAGACATCCATTCCCATCAACAGCACCCACTTTGTACTCTTGCTGAAAGCTGTTCAGCTCAACGACACCTAACTTTTTTGCTGCTTCACACATATTGTCAAAATCACGTTGCACTCGTGGCACCAGTAGTTGAGTCTGTGGTACTTTTGCAGCTTCGTTTCTATACTTGTTGAACCAGTCAATAATCTTTCCTAAAATCTCATCAATCATTGGTAGTAGTGACAACTTCCTTGCCTCTAACAGAACATTGTTCATTGATTCAACACAATTAGTTGTGTCAATGTTGTACCTCTTTCGAGGAAAATGGCTTCTTGCCCATCTGCTCAGGTGAACACTGTCTTTTAGATACCCTCTAGCAGCTTCATAAGTGTTGCAAAAATCAGTATAGACTCGAGTGAACTCATGCTTTTCGTAAATTTGAGCGCATTCTCTGAACCTCTCAGCACATCTGTCTTTCTTAACGCCATAAACTTTTTCTTTAACATTCTGAGACAAATGATATATGCAATATCCATGTGCAGATCTTGGATAAACCTCGTGTACAGTCTTTATGATGCTTTGATGTCTATCAGAAACAAAAACAAGCTCTGGATCATCTGGAATTTGTGTTTTCAACATGTTCAAAAACCACCTCCAACTATCATCTTTCTCTGCATCGACCACCCCAAAAGCAAGGGGATAGTGGTGTCTATCTGGATCCTGGGCACAAGCAATTACAAGCACTCCACCATAGACATTTTTCAGGTGAGTTCCATCAATAATGATGACTTTTCTCATGGACCTAAACCCTTCAGTGCAAGCTCCCACAGCGATGAAAAGATACTTAAAACGTTTTTGCTCATCCACTTCCACTTTTGTCACCGTACCGGGATTCATCCTCTCTAACATGTGCAAGTAAGCAGGAAGCATATAGAAACTCTCATATGGGGTACCACGCACATCATCAGAAGCTTTCCTTTTCCCTCTCCAAGCTGTAGAATAGGAAACTTTCACACCAAATCTTCTTTGAACCAAGCCTACGAGTTCTTTTTCCCTTGGAGTTTTCAGTGAACCCGGGTAATCACCATGCAGCAAAGATGCAACCATGCCTCGTGTTCCTTTCCTTTTACTTTTGCCTGTTACTGTATCCAACCGAGAGCATGTATGCATCTTATGAAGGGATTTGTTCAGGTTTTAATCCGATTAAAACAGCCCTAACAACATCCTAACCCACGGATCTTGTGTTAATCGAATCTTTGATGAATCTCGAACATACCTGGAGATTTGCAGCGGAAGAAGAACAGGTAATCGAGATAATGAAACGCCTCAAGTGCTGCGCCTCTACAGAAGTCCACACGCACACAAACTGGACGACGGGATGCTAGTGCCTTCGCGAACGATTCGCGTTTGGGTTTTCTCAAACCTTTCTATGCTTTTCTGTGGTTTTTCTGTGGTAACCAAGAGCTTCTCTCTTGTTACTTCTCTGTTTTCTATATCTCAAGCTCGAGCCCTCATATCATATATATAGGCTGGACTTGCCGACAGGTGTCGATCGACACCCACCATTGGTGTCGATCGACACCCTCACAGAAAGTCAAACATCGAGAAGACGATGCCGACAGGTGTCGATCGACACCCACTATTAGTGTCGATCGACACCCTCATAGAAAAAATGATATCGACGTATATCTTATATACGTTGATCATAATCATTACTCTAATGATCAAAACCCAATTTATATTATCCAGTTTGCTTAGGTGTGTGACCCTATAGGATCATATGATAATGGTAATGAGTTCATAACTCATAAGTTATAAGCGGCTTCTAGCAAAACATTATAACGTCCAATATCATATGATTGTCTTATCTCGACATCACGACTCTACTAGAGTAAATACAAGTCTGATTTCAGGACATTCCCTTCAATCTCCCACTTGTACTGGAATCATCTATTCCCATAATCCCTTTGTCTCTATATCTCGATCTGGCATAAGGCAAGAACTCGTGTCATCCTTAATCAACCAAACCATGTTTATCGAACTCCGATTTATACTGATAAAAGACAAACGATTGACATTCAATCCGTTTGAGCGCGGCCACGCATTTCCAGTATCAAATCTTCGATAGGCCCTGAGATATTTATCTCCCGTTATATGGGAGGGACAAATTCCATCTTGTTCCATCCCTGTTTCCTACACACTTCATAATATGCCCAATCAATGCCTTTATAGCCACCAGTTACGGCTGACGTTTGACAGAGTCAAAGCATACCAATTCATATGTAAGAAAACATGATGAACTCAGGTCAAAGGACTATACTCTATAGTCGTAATGAGAAACTCTTATGACACTCATATAACAATCTTGTAGAGTTCTCATTAGCGGGTCATGTCCGATCATGTGTTCTCTAACACATATCTATGTGATTGACTTTAATACTCCTATTAATGACTCCATGAAACTTAGTCATCAGTCACCTCACATACTAGTCTCGCGCGGTTATCAATGTCCAACTTTGATAACCTCGACTATGGACACAAATAATTTATGTCATCTATCACTTATAGAGTCTCATGATCAAATCACGTATTTGATGATCTATAAGAATGCCATAAATTACTTTTGGACAATTATTTAATAACACCATTAAATAACAATGAAACAATTTCATTAAATAAAACATAACCAAATGTATGTTTACATGAACATCAAAATACAAATATGATAACTCCCACTAAAACAAGATTACTGCTTAAGGAATCTAATGCCTATAGCAGCTGCATGACTCTCATGCTTCGGTCGTGGGAGTGGTTTAGTCTGTCGGAACTCTGCTGATCTTGACGTCACCTCTCAATGATATCACGAATCAGATGATATCTCCTCTCAATGTGTTTGGATTTCTGATGTGATCTGGGCTCCTTGGCCTGAGCTATGGCTCCATTGTTGTCACAAAACAATGCCACAGGCTCAGAAATGCTAGGAATCACACCAAGCTCAGTAATGAACTTCCTAATCCAAACAGCCTCCTTCGCCGCTTCAGAAGCAGCGATGTATTCAGCCTCGGTCGTTGAGTCCGCCACGGTGCTCTGCTTGGAACTCTTCCAACTAACTGCACCTCCATTCAGACAGAAGACGTAACCAGACTGAGATCGGAAATCGTCTCTATCTGTCTGAAAGCTGGCGTCCGTATAACCACTCACTACAAGCTCATCACTTCCTCCGTACACTAAGAACTTATCCTTGGTATTTCTTAAATACTTCAGGATTGTCTTGACGGCAGTCCAGTGACTCTCACCGGGATCTGATTGGTATCGACTCGTCATGCTTAAAGCACAAGCAACATCTGGAAGAGTACAAAGCATAGCATACATAATAGATCCTACTGCAGAAGCAAAAGGAATCCTACTCATGCGCTCTCGCTCAGCAGGTGTCGAAGGACTCTGCGTCTTGCTGAGAGTAATGCCATGAGACATCGGAAGCAAGCCCTTCTTGGAATCATGCATGTTGAACCTGTGTAGAACCTTATCGATATAAGTGTCCTGGCACAGTCCAATCAGCCTCTTTGATCTATCTCTATAGATCCTTATTCCAAGAATATAGGCGGCTTCACCCATGTCTTTCATCGAAAAAACAACTTCCTAGTCAGTCCTTTACTGACTGAAGTAACGGAATATCATCTCCTATGAGAAGTATGTCGTCTACATACAATACGAGAAATGCAACTGCGCTCCCACTAGTCTTTTTGTAAACGCAAGGTTCCTCTTCGTTTCTGATGAAGTTAAACTTTTTAACTGCTTCATCAAAACGTAGGTTCCAACTCTGAGATGCTTGCTTCAATCCATAAATGGATTTATGAAGCTTGCATACTTTCCCAGCAGCATTAGGATCAATGAAACCCGGAGGTTGTGTCATGTACACATCCTCCTCAAGAATCCCGTTAAGGAAAGCTGTTTTCACATCCATTTGCCAAATCTCATAATCATAATGAGCGGCTGTTGCTAGGAGAATCCGAATAGATTTAAGCATAGCGACTGGGGAATAGGTTTCATCATAGTCAACACCTTGAACTTGTTTGAAACCTTTTGCCACCAACCTAGCTTTGTAAATCTGAACGTTTCCATCCACATCGATCTTCTTCTTGAAGACCCATTTACACTCAATGGCTTTTACACCATCAGGTAAATCACCCAAAGTCCATACTTGGTTTTGTGACATGGAACCGATTTCGGATTCAGCGGCTTTAAACCACTTTTCGGAGTCAGGGCCCATCATTGCTTCTTCGAAAGTCGCAGGTTCGTCACTGTCAATGATCAAGAGATCATGACAATTAGTCACAAGAAATCCATATCTCTCGGGCTCTTGATGAATCCTTTCGGATCTGCGAACTTCTGGCATCACAGGTTCGGACTCTACAACTCTTTGTAGATCCAGTCGCTGCTCTTCCTCGACAGGTTGAGCAGGCTCCTGTGATTCTCGAACTTCTTCGAGTTGTACTTTACTCCCACTGTTCTTCTTGGAAAGAAATTCTCTCTCAAAAAAAACACAGTTCTTAGCAACAAACACTTTGTTCTCAGAACGGTTGTAAAAGTAGTAAGCCTTGGTTTCCTTAGGATAACCAACGAAGTAGCACTTATCAGATTTGGGTTCAAGCTTATCAGATATCAACCACTTGACATAAGCTTCACAACCCCAAATTTTAAGAAAAGACAAACTTGGAACTTTTCCAGTCCACATCTCATATGGTGTCTTCTCGACTGATTTTGATGGAACTCTGTTTAGCGTAAACGCAGACGTCTCTAGAGCGTATCCCCAAAAGGATAATGGAAGATCTACTTGACTCATCATCGATCGAACCATATCTAATAAAGTCTGATTCCTCCTTTCAGACACACCATTCCACTGAGGTGTTCCAGGAGGAGTGAGTTGTGAAACAATTCCACAATTACTCAGATGATCACTGAACTCTTGGCTTAAGTACTCACCTCCACGATCTGATCGAAGAGCTTTGATACTTTTACCAAGTTGGTTCTGTACTTCATTTTGGAACTCCTTGAACTTTTCAAAGGATTCCGATTTATGTCTCATTAAATAGACATACCATATCTACTGAAGTCATCAGTAAACGTGATGAAGTACTGAAAGTTTCCTCTAGCACTAATACTCATTGGACCACATACATCGGTATGTATTAGTCCCAATAGGTCACCGGCCCTTTCATTAAATTTGTTGAAAGGGGCCTTTGTCATTTTGCCCAATAAGCAGGATTCACACTTCTCAAATGTTTCAAAATCAAATGAGTCCAAAAGTCCATCATTATGAAGCTTTTGAATCCTTTTCTCATTGATGTGGCCCAAACGACAATGCCAGAGAAACGTAGGGTTCGAGTCATTGGTTCTTAACCGTTAGTACTTATGTTATAGACAGGCAAAGATTGGTTAAGAATATAAAGTCCATTCTCTAATGGAGCGCTACCATAAAACATTTCATTACGATCAAAAGAACAACACTTGTTTTTAATCGAAAAATGAAAGTCTTCTAAATCCAAAACAGGAATAGAAATGATGTTTCTGCTTATAGCAGGTACATAGTAGCAATTATTCAAGCCTGACGGCAAAGACAAATGATAAGTTCCTACGGCCAATGCAGCAACTCTTGCTCCATTCCCAACACGCAGGTCCACTTGTCCCTTCTCCAGCGTTCTACTGTTGCTTAGACCCTGCATATTTGTACAAATATGAGCGCCACAGCCGGTATCTAATACCCAAGACTTAGAACCTGAAGTAGTAACATTTACTTCTATAACATAGATACCTGAAGAAGTCGTCTCATACGTCTTCTTCGAGTTCTTTAGATCTGCCAGATACTCTTTGCAATTTCTCTTCCAATGCCCAGACTTGTTGCAGTAATGGCATTTATCAGCATCAGTAGGACCGCGTTTGGGTTTGGAAGAAGCCTCAGGCTTATCCTGATTCTCAATCTGGAATGCCTTAGCTTTTCCTTTACCCTTAGCATGTTTCTTAAACTTTTTACCCCCTTGCACCAAAAGTACATTAGGGGTGCCCTTTTTGATGTTTGGCTCAGCTGTCTTGAGCATGCCATGCAGTTCCGTCAAAGTCTTTGTCATGTTGTTCATGTTATAGTTCATGATAAACTGATCAAAGCTTGACGGCAACGACTGCAAAATGATGTCCGTAGCCAACTCTTGGCTAAGGGGACAATCCAGTTTTTCCAAGTTATCAATATAACCCATCATCTTAATGACATGTGGGCTAACTGGACCATCTTTTGGTAGCCTGCACTCAATGAGAGACTTAACCGTCTGGTATCTCTCAGTTCGTGCTTGCTCCTGAAACATCCCTTTCAGGCTAGTGATCATCTCAACAGGTGACGCCACGTTCTCGTATTGCTTCTGCAAGTCCGAGTTCATGGTAGCCAGCATGAGACAACTCACATCGACCTCATCATTGGAATGCTTCTCCCAAGCATTCCTTTCAGCGTGTCCGGCATTGGATTTCGGTTTCTCAGGGAGAACCTTCTCAAGGACATATTCCTTTTTCTCCTGCTTGAGAACAATTCTCAAGTTCCGATACCATTCAAGGAAGTTCGATCCATTAAGCTTGTCCTTCTCAAGGACGGATCGAAGTGAGAATGTGTTTCTGTGAGGGGAGCTAGCCATAGCTGAAAAACATAAAATGAGAGTTTAGTTTCGATGTTCAAGAAATGAGAAATCTTAACAATTAAGAAACTCACATTATATTCAAAACAATTTTCCTCAATTGAATATAATGATCCAAGATCCATATTTCACAAAAATTTGAGTGAGCTTTGGCCCATCGCCCAAACTTTAGCTATTTAGGTAAGCAACACTTTGCTAATTATATCATATAATTCTTGTCTCGGATTAATATCTTATATCAAATCCGATCCTATATCTCTGAGCCCAAAACTATTTTGATAGCCCAGTTAAGCAAACCAATCTTTTAAGTCCGTAGTAACGATTACAACCTGCCTCACTCATGTAATTGCGGACACCCTGCTTTGGCAGACCCATCACACAATGAAACGAGCCTTGACAGTTGACAAGATTGGGAAGATATTAAAAGCTTAATATTAGGTTTGAGGAACGGAACATTAATCTGGTTTATATGACTTATATATTCCAGATTTTTAACTCGTTCTTACTTGTAAAATTCTTAAGTTAAACAAGCTAGAAAAGCAAGTTCTGAACTGGTGTCGATCGACACTACCTTAGTGTCGGTCGTCACCGAATGGTGTCGATCGACCCTACATTAGTGTCGGTCGTCACCGGAGAGTGATGTCGATCGACACCAAGTCGATCGACACCCTTTCCACAGAAAACCTTATTGGTGTCGATCGACACCGGATTGGTGTCGGTCGACACCGATGAACCCAGAACGGCGTTCTTCGTCAAAAACGATTTTTTAACAGGTGGATTAAGCAAAATATCGACAGATTCAATAAAAACACACCGCTCTGCTACCACTGAAGGGATTTGTTCAGGTTTTAATCCGATTAAAACAGCCCTAACAACATCCTAACCCACGGATCTTGTGTTAATCGAATCTTTGATGAATCTCGAACATACCTGGAGATTTGCAGCGGAAGAAGAACAGGTAATCGAGATAATGAAACGCCTCAAGTGCTGCGCCTCTACAGAAGTCCACACGCACACAAACTGGACGACGGGATGCTAGTGCCTTCGCGAACGATTCGCGTTTGGGTTTTCTCAAACCTTTCTATGCTTTTCTGTGGTTTTTCTGTGGTAACCAAGAGCTTCTCTCTTGTTACTTCTCTGTTTTCTATATCTCAAGCTCGAGCCCTCATATCATATATATAGGCTGGACTTGCCGACAGGTGTCGATCGACACCCACCATTGGTGTCGATCGACACCCTCACAGAAAGTCAACATCGAGAAGACGATGCCGACAGGTGTCGATCGACACCCACTATTAGTGTCGATCGACACCCTCATAGAAAAAATGATATCGACGTATATCTTATATACGTTGATCATAATCATTACTCTAATGATCAAAACCCAATTTATATTATCCAGTTTGCTTAGGTGTGTGACCCTATAGGATCATATGATAATGGTAATGAGTTCATAACTCATAAGTTATAAGCGGCTTCTAGCAAAACATTATAACCGTCCAATATCATATGATTGTCTTATCTCGACATCACGACTCTACTAGAGTAAATACAAGTCTGATTTCAGGACATTCCCTTCATCTTATGGTATGTTGCAACCAACAATATATTAGAGTTCTTGGGCTTAGAAACTCTTAAATGCCATTTGCAACCAACTCCCTGACATTTCAGCGCATATACTTTAGGTCTAGATTCGACCAACCGAATCTCAAAACACTGTCTATGCATCGCTCTTTCCACTAGCTTTTTCACTTCCTCCTTACTTCTAAATTCCTGGCTTATGGTTAGATTCATACCATCTTCCCTTTCAACATTTACAGCCAACCCTCCTTCAATAGGTGTTATGTCAACGTCACCGGAGTTAAACTGGAAAGAATTATCCACATTTGAACTCTGATGAACAATCGCTAACTCACCATGTTCAGCAATACCATCATCATCATCTACTCTAGCATATGCTCTACGATCATCAGCTCTAATAATATCATCATCATTAACTTTCCCATCGCTAAGCAGCTCCTCATTAGTAAAAATGTACTGACTAGTCTGCTTTTCTGCCATAACTTCACTGAGTTCCACATGCAAAAGGCTCCTACAATGATCTTGATTAACTTCAATCAGATATCCTAACACATCTTCATCGTCCAAGATGTATGATGGGCTTTTAGGATGCACGATCAATGGGACGTAACTCAACTTAAGCTTCATAGTAGCTGCATCTACCCTAAGCTTCGTACATATTCTATCAACCAGCTGATCATAATTGACATCCTCTAGAGTTCCTTTCGTCACAATACTAAAAGTCTTATCATCTTGATGATTCCATACCACTCTATCTGAATAATATCCCCCATAATCAAAATGTATGACCGTCCCATGAACACTATTCATTGTCCCCTGAAAACAAACAATATACCTCATTATCACGAATTAGTTGTACCAGTTATACTAGTTGTACCATGGAATGCGAGTTGTACTAGTAATTCTAGTTGTTTTAAAAAACAGTTGTTCTAATTAAACTAGTTGTACCATTATGTAGTTTTATCATTTGGTCCAGTTGTTCTAACTATACCCACTACCAATAATACCAATTATACTACTTCTACGATCTATACTATTTGTTCTATTTGTTCTGCTTGTTATAGTTGTACTAGTTGTCCCTTCATCATTGTTAATATGGATTTCACAATTCAAGCTATACGTTGATAATTAAAAAAATTCAAGCTATACAATCTGTAGACTTGCAATGTAACACGCGAATGAATGATATCACACTTCGAAAACTAGTTTAATCACCCAAAAACGGATCCTTAATGAACAAATTATCAGTTTTCAACAAAAGGAGAGAGAAGGAAGAAGAAGAAAC
Organism: Isatis tinctoria; assembly: GCA_010577795.1. NCBI lineage: Eukaryota > Viridiplantae > Streptophyta > Magnoliopsida > Brassicales > Brassicaceae > Isatis > Isatis tinctoria. The sequence continues at coordinate 15,406,901 of CM021247.1, read as the reverse complement.
ACATGTACCCAGAAAAAACAGAGCTTACCGAAACAGAGGGGACACAGATGAAGGGAAGAAGCGTTTGATGATTGATGGTTTGGGAATGTGGGAGAGAAAGAGAATTCCAATTTTTTTTTAAGAGAATGCAGCTAATCGTTTGAAGAGATGTGGGAGAGAAAGAGAATTCCAATTTTTTTCCCTGTTGTTTTGTGTCGGAATTGAGGAGACAAAGAGGGGAGAGAGAAAGAGGGATCCTAAGAGAATGTTCAGAATATGAGAGAGAGATTGGTCGAACATTAATTTGGTTTAAGTGGGTGAGAATTGAATTGAATTTGGTTGATTGGTTGGGTTGGGTTATTTTTCATTGAGGGTAAAGAAGATATTTACTGTTCATTAACACCATCCTGAATTTTGTAACACCACCCTGATTACACCTACCCTCATTAACACTCTAACTGATTTTGATCCGTGGAGCTCTGACCTTCGTTTTGGTGGAAAGGGGGAAACCAAAAAAATGTTGGTGCTGTCTTGATTTTTTTAGCTAAGTGTCGGCTGAAAAAGAGATTTTACATTCACTTTTCCTAATTTTTTATTCTTAGCAATGAATAATGCTATTATATTATATCCAAATACCCAAATTTATCTTTCATAGCATTTCAGAAATTAGTGCTACTGTAATCTGCTATCAATGAAGGTTTTTCTTGTAGTCTCCCACGAGAACATGTTTAGTGGGACCTTCTTCAGGTGTACCCATAACGGAACCGTAGTTGCCTCCGGTTGAGCAGCCTCCGTGATCGGATCCCACTTGGAGACCACCATCGGAATGTCTGCAATGTTCCACATGCCACGACGAAGGACACGTGATCTGATCTGAGCATTGCTGATTTTGAATTTGACAACGAAAGGGCTGATCTGGTGCACATCTATCTTGGGTCCATCTGGTCCCTGCCTCCAGATCTTATTCACAATGACGTGAATTTTGGCTATGTGGGGAGCTTCCGCAAGGAATTTGCCTACAATGAAGTCTTCCCAAAGCGGAGTAGCACCTTGAAGCACATCATCCGGAATCGCTACAGAACATTCTCCATCTGATTTGACAATCTTGACATCATAGGTTTTCAGAACTTGCTTATTTTGAGCAATAGAAGCCCAGGATTGAGGGTGAGGAAGCGGCGACTGACTAGCTGACTTGTGCTTATTACATCGAGTAAATCCTTACTATCTCTACCTGCAAACAAAATCAATCTTACAAATCCAATTACAACAGTTAAAACTCAATACGTATGTACCTAACAAAGAAACATCATTCTATCAAAAGTTAAAAATCAGTACATAACAATGAAAAAAGTATTAACTAATCACGGTTAATTAACTCATTAGTTTGAGAATAGATGCTCTTTACTACTTAATATATGATGCTATACCTTTTTAATCTAAATGACGTAAATGATAAGCTATGTATCATACATGACTTAACCATCAAACATCGATTAAATACTCTTATTGTAATGGTACGTTGATGTGAAAGCATAGTCAGGAAATCATATGTATATAACGATAGCTGCACATATTTGTGTATGCGAGAAAGAGAACCGAAAAAGTTACCTTTCAAATTAAAATCATAGTCTGAAAACTTTTTTTTTTTGGCAGTGAAGAGGATGCACTGATGCAGTAGAGTTGAAGAATAATCTACTCTTCATTGTGTGTTGATATATCAAACATCTGAAACAAACAAAAAAAAACTTGTGTATTGCAGAAACTATAAACCAATTTACCAAGAAACTGAAATAATTAACACTGACATGCCGTGCGAAGGTTTTTAGGGGCTTAAGGCGAATTTAAAAATTGTAACTTTTTAATAAAATAAATATAAATATAGTTAGTATAGTTTTGAAATTATATAACACAGAAAAAAAGTAAGATATAATTTAGATAGTAAAAAAGACAAAGTGCAAGATGGAAATCTTTTGACAAAGATGATGTGTGGGTCAATTAAAAAGTGAACTTAAATTTAATTAGAACTTTTGTTTTATGTTTCTTTAGAAAATCAATCTAGGAAAGTTATTTACAGGAAACTCACCAAACTTATTATGATTTTTTTCCAACTTGAGATACAAATTTCTTTTTTCTAAAGCTCTTTGAAAAAAAGAAAAAACACAATACATTAACTAATCTTGGATCATAACTATTTACCAAAAAACAAAATCTTTGATCATAATACACTATTGAAAATTGATAAGCTTTACAAAACTATTCATAATACACTATGTTTTTAAAAATTGGGGCCCTAAAAGTTAGATTTATTTGGGGTTTGAGGCAAATGCCTTTTTTATTACTCATGAGGCACGGCTCTGCTGACATGTAACTAATAAATCCAAACCTAGGTTAATTTTGTTTTAGAAGTTAACCATTGTTCCCATGACAACACCGATTTTGCCATCTTCAGCACTTCATGTTCCTCTTGTCCCTACATCCTAAACCATTTTTTTTGAGAAAATTTGGGAAAATACTTTAATAAGAGTTTTTGTTTTGAAAAATACCTTAGTTTTTTTGGATTTTGAAAACTACACTTTTTCTGAAATGAAATGACAAAAATATCATAAAATGAAATTTATAATTAAGTTAAATAATAAAAATTAGAAAAATTAAAATTTTATTTTGATTTTGATTTTTTTCATTATAAATGATAAAGGTTCTTTTACTCTTTTCTATAAATATTAATTTCTCTTTTTACTGAAACAAAATATTATTTATAACCTTGATCCATACATGGTGATTAATTAGATTTTATAATCTTAATATTTTTCATCATAAAACTTTATTTCAAAATTATTGTCAATTGTTTGATGAAGTTAGATTATAATTGAGATATTAAAGTTTTTTTATAGAAGGTTCAAAAAATAATTCTATTTGTTTAGATATAAAATTTAAATTTGAAAATATACTAATCCATTTAAAAATTAATAATTTTAAATAATTAAGATAATTTTTTATATCGGCAACAAGAATAAAATATTAATCTTAACAATATTATTTTCAAATTTTATTTTTAACTTATAATGATCTAATAATGTTTTGTTTAAATATGGTCAAAATAGTCTTTTAACATATAAGAAATTATTTTTCAAAATCCAAAAAAACTGGAGTATTTTTCAATTATTAATTCTTAAACAAGGCATTTTGCAAAATCCCTTTTTTTTACCGAAAATCTGAAAATTTGAAATTATAAACTGAAATTATAGAGAGAGAAAAATGTCAAAGTATTCGTTAAATTTCCAAGGGTGTTATCAATATATATCCTGCTATAATATACAGTAGGAATAAGAATTATGGAAGCCTTTCTACCTTTTATGATAAAAAATTTATCCATGCCCTTCCTCTGATTTTATCACGTCTCCGTCTGATTTGAATCTACGGCTATGAAAAGAAGCAAGGATGGGACTGCAAAGTTTGCAGAATCAAGTAACTTTTCTATCAGAATTGCAGAATAAAGAGTAGTCATAAACCTATATTTTCTGTTGATACACTGAAAAAAACGGGAAGAAAATATTGATGAGGAAGATGAAATTGGAGAAGAGAGAAGGTGAGCAGTAGAGAAAAAAAGTTTGTGGATTAAAAATTATATAGAAGATAAAACGGTTTGAAATCGTGGAACGTGGGTGGATTATGGGTGTAGTATCTTGAGAAAAATCAGGGATTTAAGTTTGCACTTTGCAGTTTCAGAAAATAAAGGAAGATAGAGTTTTTATTTTATTTTTTGTAATCGTGAAGCTGAACATGGGTTTTCTTTTCTGGTAAAGAGATCTCTTTTTTTTTAACAAAACACGTGAGATTTGGCTCCGATTGTTAACGATGCTGTTGTGGCTTTAGGTTTTAGACTTTTGGTTGTAGAGATTTTGGCTTTAAAGACTTTTGGCTGTAGAAATTTTGGCTTTAGAAATCTGATTGGTATTAAAAGCTGTAGAGACTGTGGCTGTTAATAAATTTTTACCAAAAAACTTTATTTGTTAAATTTATTTATTATCTCTAAAAGTAATTAAATTGCAAACAATAATTTATTTTTTATTAAAATTTAACTTAAAAGCTACAATTTATTAATATATAGTATAATATAAAAAAATTATTAGATAAAATTTAATTATTTAGTTAAAAGTATATATTTTAAAAATATGTATGATAATTTACAATAAGATGATAATTTTTATTTGTAAGACATATTGACCATGAATTATAAAAATCTAATAGTTATAGTATAATCGTATATGATATATTTTGGTCAAATAAATAATAATAGTTTTAAATTATAAATATAACTCCCTCTAAAACAAGAATACATTTAATAAAATTAATTTGTGGTTTATTTAATTAGAAAAGTAGTTGAAAATATGATTATGGATTTTCTATAATTATTACATAAATTTATTGCTAAATGATAATTAATTATGGAACTTAATTTATTAATTAATAGTATTATATTAGTAACAATTGGTTGTTAAAAAAATCATTTGTACAGAAGAATCTAATTTAAATTATCATCTAGATTTTTTTTTCAGTTAGATTTTAGTTTGATTGTGTTAGATATTTTATTTTAATTGTTTAGTTTTTAATTACAAGAAAAAATGCAATAAATAAATAAATTCTTACAGCAGCCTAAAAGCTTGTTACGTGACTTTAAAATTTAAAGAGTTAAAAAGATACAACCAGCAGTTACAGACTTTAGGGACTTTAGAGGAAAAATAGGAACTAAAAGCCTTATTGGTTTAAAATTGACTTTGAGAACTTTAAGATTTTCTAAAGCCTCAACAGCCATGGTGCCAATTAGTACCAGAGAAAAAAAAATTAAACCAAAAAATAATTAAAAAAAACAACAGGTGTCAAACCCACATTTAACAACTGACTTCTATTTTATAGATAAAAGATTTGTTAATGCCTCTAGCTTTACTCATACTTGTGAGTACTGTGCCTCAAATGTAATCATATTTGATTGATTCGTTTACTATTACATTGTAGATGTATGTCTTTTTTTGTTTGAAAGAAGATTGTAGATGTAGATGTATGTCATCAGTCTCTTTATGGTCCAGTTGGTTGCTTTATCCTTTGACATAAACTAGACTCCAGTTGTCTAATTAAAGCAACAGAGCTTGATTTATTCTCTAGTTTTTGATTTTATGCAAAGAACTATACTGTCTAGTCTCGGATTCCCTAACAAATCCAGAAAACATACCCTCAAATTTCAAAACAATAAACTTTTTATTCTATTTATACTCATGTTTTCTTCTTTCGCTCCACTGTGACAGTGTAGAAACCTCCCAAGACCAGTGTCAACCATCTTTTGTAACAGTGTACCGACATTGAACTCAAGTGTCTCAGTTATATGTATTGTTCTTATCTTGTATCCCTTGTTGTAATCGGTAATAGCATCATAACATTCTTTCCACAAGAACATCAGTCTCAAACTTGATCTGTCCTGCTAACATATAATCACTAGCTGTTGCTCTGAATATCTTAGGTATAAAATGTTTTAACGACAACCACACATGCCTTTCTGCATCACTTTCTCTCTGGTAACTCAAACAGAACTCAAGCTAGTTTCACGTCATGGCCATTTCCCCCAATCTCTCTTTAACGGTGATTATTGGTTTCTGGTGAATGCTCTGTACAACTAGAATGTATCTCAATCTGTTTGCCATATTTCCTCGTGGTTTGTTTTAATTCGAGTCAACTAGTCCTTCATGTAATGACCAGCTCATACATGAGTACCCCTTGTCAAGCTTCTTCGACATTTCCTAGTCTCCTGCTGAGTAAAGGCAGCGTCTTGTCTCTTTCTCGTGTCTTGTGTTTGTACCTCAAGTTCCAAGATTTACAACACTTCATCTTCTTCTTGCTTGTGCTTAAGTATATATGTTCTTTTGCTGAAGACATAGCAAAACAGTTCTTAGTCTGTCTGAAATGGAACACTATCTCAAGGAATTTGACCACTTCTGCCTCTTTCTAGTTCTTAACTGCTTTTTTTTTCTTCTGGTGAGACACAATGTCGAACACCTGGTAAGCACAACAATCAAATTCTGAAATATAAAACCATTACCATCTAAGTCAATCATGTTGACACATAACTTCCTAATTTTGAATCAATGCAATCTCCGGTATCGACTCAGTTCCATGATATTAACCTGCGGAATCTCTGATTCCTAAGGACCAACAAATTATATATGCATGTTGTTTCTTCTCAACCGAATCAGTTATAGTGATAGGGACTAAATCGTAATTTGGAACCATAGCTTTCGACCGTTAGGATCTTTTATCAACGAAAAGGGAAATTTTACAACAAACAAGATAATTAGTGACTTTAATCACCGTGATTAAACCCTTAAGCATACAAATTGGAAAAAGGAAAAAGTTAACAGAGGCCTTATCTCTATAATAACGTGAGATAGAGTCACTAATTTTCTTTCTTCACTTTTCTCGCTCTCTTTCTCTCTCTAATTTCCTTTTTTCTTTGGCTCTCAGAAATTGAATTTGTGAGTCCGATCATAATCATGTATTACAGTGATCTTCTCTCCGCTGCAGAGACTGATATCACCTCTCGTAATTTCTGTTCTTTGGTTGATGCCGCCGTTACGCTCTACGAAAAAGAAATATCTAATTGCCACACGGAGATGATGTGGAAGACTCTCTCTGCGAAAGACGAAGAAGAAGAAGAAGAAAGAGACAAGCGAATCTTCCATCTCTTCCCAAGAAAGACAAGAACTTTGGTGAAGACTATTGTTACAAGAAGAAACCCACAACGATACTCTCAAGATCCTTCTTCTACTTGTTCATCAAGAAAGCCTTCGCTTCTTCTCGACCTTAACACGATCCCGCCTGATGATGACCCACAAAACCCTAATTCTTCTTCTCCATTGCTTCTTCTCGACTATCACTCGATCCCGGCTGATTCCGAGACCACAGGTATGACAGACCCACGAAACCCTAATATCCAATCGTCTACTATGTCTTGGTGCCTAACAGAGAAGAAGACAAGCCGCAAGAGACGTGCCGTGCAAGATAAGAAGCCTTGTGGTACATTCAAGAAAGCAAAGGTTGATACTTTTTCATGGATAGGCAGAGAGACTCCTGAGTCGCTAGTCCAGTTGATAAACGAGCCTGTAAGTAAATGGGGAGAGCGAACTAACTTGAAGCTCATCTTTCAGAGGAAGCTGTTCAAAACAGATGTGAACTCTAACGAGGGCCGTCTCTCGATGCCTTTCAACGAGCTCATCCGCAGTGACTTCTTGACGCCTGTGGAGTCGAGAGCCATAGAACAAGACATAAGCAACGATAAGAAGACGGGAATTGGAGCGATTTTCTTCGATCAACGGAATGTTAAGTGGGGTGTTATGTTGAAAAGATGGGAGATGAAAGGAAGCTGGAACTACGCTTTGACTTGCGGTTGGAACGATGTCGTCGAGGCCAACGGATTGAAACTAGGAGATGACATAAGTGTTTGGTGTTTCAGGTGGGGTGCACTCCTCTGTTTCGCACTTGTTACTCCTCCTAATTCCATGGCGCAGAGTAGCTCTTCCCTTGCTCTCTGTCTCTGACAGGTTTCTTGAGACTTTAACTTGATTGACTGGTGGAGGTTTTTGGTCTAGTAACTTGTTGGAACTGTAATTAACAAACGACTGTGATCTTAGAAAGGGTTTTTTCTTTCTCATCTATTATTAGTAACTTGCACCTTTCTGCTGTTTCAAATCTTACCTATTGTACGAAATAAACATTTTAACATGAATCTCATTTCTTGTTTAGTCTTACTTTACTAACTGCATTGATTAGTTTCTTAACGTCAATTGGCAGTAACTTAAACTGTAACAGATAAAATTCGAAAATCAGTACTTTAGTTCTAAACAACACATAAAGATATTTCTTTTAAGGAAAAACTAGTAACAGACCCGCGGTAGCGCGGAACAATTTTTTTCTTATACAGTTTTATTTCAAAAATTCATTTTGGTTAAATGTTTCATCGTAGTGGAAAGTTACAATTAATAAAATTAATTTATTTTGCTTGAATGATTAATATATTAACGAAATTGGTTTGTTGTATGAGTGGAGCCGAACGCGAACCGAAATTTATAAAATACTTGAACGGATCCTAAATTTCTATATTTAAACCCGAAATCGAACCCGACCCAAACCGAGAACCGAACGGGTACCCAAAATAACCTATATACAATTATATACCTAAAATAATAATTATATTTAGATTTGATATAACTTATTTATATTAAGTTATAATTATAAATTCAAATATATGAATTTACTTTAGACTAAAATAATTAAAATATCATAAATAAATAGAAAATATGAAATTTTTAGCTATATTAGTCAAATTTAATTAAATTAAATTTAAATTTAACAAATTTGTATTTTATTTCTATAAATTTCGTGTACTCGAACCGAACCCGAATGGAACCGAACAAAACCTGAACCTAAATTCTGAAATACCCGAATCTGTCCTAGATTTTCAAACCCAAAAATTTGGAACCGGACCGAATCCGAACCCGACGGTACACAAACGCCCATGCCTAATTTTGAAATGGATATAAGATATTACACAAATATTATTAATCAATATAAGATATTAAACAGATTTTATTAATTATTTAATTCAAACCAACTATCTTATCTAAAATTAAATATGTTGCAAAACAAAGGCAATGGCTAAAAATGTAATTAAGAACAATTTTTTTTTAAAAAATGACTTCTGAAATAATAGTAGTATAAGATTAGGTTACATCAGTTCTACATATAAAATTGTTTGGATAAATATCTAACTAATAGGTTGTTTGGAAACATATTTAGTAGAAATAATGATATTTTACATTAATACCATTAATGAACATCTTGGAAAATAATTTAAACCCAATGGCATTGTACTTGAATCTGCTAAGAATAATCTAAGCTCCGGTTACAAAATCTCTTCATTAAGCTGATGTACTTCTTCATCACCATCATCATTGCTCAAACACCAATCTTCGAAATCGTCAATTCATTTGTTTTACTGTCCTGTTCATTAGGCCTGAGACAGATCCGGATATCCGGGTTTTTTTGAGGTATCCGGATCCGGATCCGGATCCGTTAAAAATATATTAAATTTAAAAATAATATTAAATTAATTATTTATATACATTTAAAATAAATATATAATATAAGAAAGTATAATATAATAATAAAAATAAAAATAGAATATTAGAAAAGTAATTTTAAATTTATTTTTTATGTATAAATGTTAATATATCTAAAATTTTACTAATAAAATAAAAAAATATAATATTTTAAAAAGATCCGAATCCGGATCCGGATATCCGGACTTGAAAAATTAGATATCCGGATCCGGATCCGGCTTAGGCGGATCTGAAGTTTTATTATCCGGATCCGGATCCGGCCCTCCGGATATCCGGATTTTCGGAGCGGATACGGAGCGGATCCCGGATCCGGATCCGGATCCCGGATAATATTCCCAGGGCTACTGTTCATTGCTTAACTTTATAAATGTATCTTTGAGTTTTTCTTCGTTTTTTAACCCCTCCAATTAATACTGCCATGCATAATCTTCTTGGCGAGAGAAAAGCTAGAAATCCTTATATCTTCAGGACAAATGGATTCATTGAGGGGCTGTTCGTTTTTGCAATTGGATGCAGCATCCCATTTCTGCATCTGAATGCTGCATCTAGATGTTGCATCCAACACTACAAAAAGGTCATCTTAGATTGTTTTTTTTAATTGGTTGGATCACTTTTAAATGATGCAAACAATCTTTAAATCACTTGTTAAAACGTCTTAATATTTGGTGATGTAAACTTTTTACATCATTTGAAACAAATGTTGTTTTAATGTGTCACTTATAAAAAGTGATGTTAATTATTTGTGTCGGTTTGATTAAATGACGCAAATTTTAAATCAGTTTAAGAAAAACGATTTGAACAATTGCGGCAGTTGTAAAAGCGATGTTATTTTTTGTGGCGGTTCCGTTAAACGATTTGAAACTCTTGAATCAATTGTATGTAATTGTTGTATCATTTGGATCACATTATTTAAACGATTCAAACATTAACATCAGTTAATGAGAACATTTTTTTTTTGAATCAGTAATGCCTAACTGATTTAAAAAATAGAATCACTTTCTAAATGATGCAAAAATCACACTCATTTTCGATAAGCGATTTACCATTTTATAGCAGTTGTTTTAAAATGATTTATAAAATTAAATCATTTGCTATAATCGACATAATTCGTTATATCAATTATGATTAACTGATTCAAGTAATTATATCATAACTAATGACCGACGTAAATGGTATATCAATTAAAATAAATGATTCAATTAGTTATATCACTTCTTAGTAAATGATATTATGTTATCTCGTTTGGTAACCTAATTTTAAACGATTTTAATTTAATATTTAACATAAATACTAAATGAATTGAAACACAAAATAAAAATTCCAAATAAAACAACTAAAATAATGTATTAAATTTATAAAAGGAAAATTACATAATAGTTAAAGTAGATAAATGCACAGAAACATAAATAAAATAGTAAACTTGCTAACGTCAGTGCATAAACCACAAATAAACTAGGTAATAAACTTGCTAAAGTCTTCAGAAACTGATCTTAAACGTTCTGATTCCCATTTGTCCCATTACCAATTTCCTGCAAAACAAATTAAATTCAGATAATAAAAACATAATCTAAATTTGGATGTTTATGAAGCTTGATTATAAATGAATTAACCTGAGGAGAAGTAGTCGTCGTTTGTATGTTTGTAATGGCTGCAGATAGAATTGCTGCCCATGTAGACGCCTACATTAATTGTTAGTTTGAAGTATCAGCATTATATCACAATCAAGATAACACAAAAGATTTTATATGTTATAGATACTTATATGTTACATAATTTATAACGTATACTTATAGGTAATTACCTGTTCATTGGTTGCAGAACCAACAATCTGCTGGCTTAATGTTGCAAGAGCTTTAACTTGATCTTGCAATGTTTTCACCTGTGTCCTCAGTTCAACAGTTTCAGAATTTACTATCTCCTGCCTAATTATTGTAGTATGTCTCATCAACTTCGACGATGTAGGTCTTCGACCGACACAACGCACTCGTCCTGGACGCTCTGGACCAAACACTTGAGCGTATTCATCATCCAAAGTAGCCGGAATTTGGCTTGTGACTTGCGGGTTTGGGTTTTGAGTCATCAACGTGGTGAGTGCTTCCTGAAAATTCAAGTGTTTGATAAATGATTAAGTTCAAAACTAACGCAGATTAACTATGTGGTTCAAAAAAAACTAACCACGCGTGTTTTAGCCTCTTCAGATACGAAGCTTCCATCAGGCTTTGTCCGAGTTGCGATGAACAATTCTGCACGACTTGGCGTTTTTCCGGTCTTGATTTTCTGTCATAATTAAAAGCATAGTAATATACAATATCAGTTCTGACCAATATACTGTTACATAAATATATGATAACTGTATAAATGAATGCTATAAAATGATGGAGGAATTGCTTACAATGTCATTTCTTCTTCTTGCTATACTCTTTCTTCCACATAAGCTAGGAGTCTTATTGTTACTTTGGCTTCTTACATTCTTGTCTTGCATTTTCTGTAAACTCATGTGTTGATATCACATACAATTTTCTATATATATAAATAGAGAGATTCAGATACCCGGTATATAAACATTACCTTCCACTTATCAGTGAATCTCATATCAACGAAATAACACCATTGATCTTCAGGAACACTTTTGGGTCGATTCTGCATTGTTTCAACTCTGCCGTCCTTTTTGTACTCTTTCCAGAGACGGCCCTTCACATCTTTGCATCGGCTCCCAAGGTTAGAAATCACATAAGTTTTTCTTAACTCCGGATCATCAAACCGAAATTCGGCCTGAAATTTAGCCAAGTGAACGAGTTCATTTGCTTAGACAAAATATACAGCACCAAATATGATCGGAAATTATATAACCATAACATAATACCTGTATTACATCCCATGCCCGATCTTTTATGTGTGAAGGCACCTTTCTCCAATCATCATAGTTAATAGGTATCAAGTTAACATCCTTACTTAATTTACCTAACCATGATCCAAGCAAACCTCCAGAATGATCAATCGGTTGACCAGTATTTTCATCAAAATGAACTATGACTTTTTGATTTTTCAATTTCCAGACATTGATTGTTGTCACCATTTTTCCTTCAATATTTCCATCATCACCTTCATCACAAAAAAACTGTATTACTATATGAATATGAAATCAGCAGCAGAAAGTAGTGTCAATGATTCTATGTAGATGAAAGTCTAGTTCTAATCTTACTGTAAAATATACAAAAGGTAATCTTGACATACTCGATTCAATTATATACCTCAGGAGTTTCGAACTTGATGAAAGGCTAATCAAGTTTTTACAAACTATGTAAGTGTAGATTAGTTAGAACATAGCCATATTTCCACATCTCTCATAGGTTTCAGAACTATTAGCTTCTTACCTATGAGTTGTACTTTCCATTTGAAGCTGTTACATTCCGCATCTAGTGAAGCAGCTGAAGTGAAAGCCATCTCCAAGCTTTGAAGATCATCCGGTTCTTCTGTCTCTGATGCAATTAAATTCATCGCCTAAAACAAAGTAACGAAACCAAAACTTATACGCAATAACACTTGCAAGTGTTGTTCGTTTTTAGTGTTGGCATTTGTATCTAGATATAACATCGACATGCTAACTTGTTCGTTTTTGATTTTGTAGTAGCATCTGGATGCTGGTAATTGAAAAAGACTAAAAAGGACATTTTTTTGTTTATAAACCAACAATTAAGTATTATAATTCAAATTTGAGATGCAGATGCAGCATCTGAACCCTTTATTTTTCTGCATCCGAAATATCTAGAATTTTGAGATATAAATTCATTTAAATCCAGATGCTACATCTGGATGCAAATTTTAATGGGGAAAACCGAACAACATTTGGCCACGTAGCCTGCATCCAGATACAGCAGCCAGCTAAATAAACGAACAGCCCCTTGGGTTTCTCTTTTTCCTCTTTTCAGCACATTTTCTATATCACTTTTCGTACAAAATTTGCATTTTCTAGGAACACCTGAAATCAACAATCTTGGACATAGTCGGGAAGTGTTGAATTATACTCATTTCCTTTCAAAAATTTTGATGTTTTGTAGAGTTTTTGGTGTTTCAAATTTTTTTTCGTTGTTGGATTACATGCTGTGATTATGAATGAGCTAAGAATAATCAACGTGTACCTATTATTTTCTGTAGAAATATGAGGTGTCGAGGGACTTAAAAGCTGTATAGTTGTAGCTGCAAATGTCATGCTTATGAATGTGGGTAAAAAAATGACCAGAGATAATACTGTGTTAAATAATTTTTTTTGTTAATATCTGAATATTTTCTCATATATAGTAAAAATAAAATGATTTAAGATAGACAGAAAAAACTTACGTACTAAAAAGTAGCCAATTAATTGACAAAATAATTTTAAAACACACAAATATATTAGAAACATTATTGACTATTGATAATTAATTTTATTTTTCGTTTTACATAGCTACAACTTTTCTAGATATTATATTATACTTGAAATAATCGATTCATTTGTAATATGTAAATTTAAGAGATTAGATATATATATCATAATATAAATTCATATTACTATTACGAATACAAAATAGTACTTTCAAAATATTATTATCTCGTGCATTCATTTAATTTGTTAAAGGAGTTTCAAAGAAGAAAAACCAATCACTTTCAAACACAACAAAAACAATGCAATAAATATCATTTAAGATGATAAACATGCAAAGTACTCTTCTCTACGAATACCTAAACATTCTTCTATCGCTTGAATTGCAATTATGAATTGCTTCCAACGCATGATAGGCTGCTACATTAGGGTCTACTCTATAATGCTGCTCCGAAATCAAAGGAACACCTCCTTTTTAATGCAGATTTAGCAAGGATTTTTGTGATTGTTCCTTTTGTCTCAATTTGTACAACACCAACAAATCCCCTTCCTCTTCTTATAACATGGATTGATCGGCTCTCAGATATTAAGCTCATCGCTTTACTCCTCGTTCGAGCTATAATTTATACCATTTGGAAGGAGAGCAGCTATTGTTATCACAACTACACCTCTCGATCTCCAGACTCAGTAAAAAAAAAACATGGAGCAGACTATCATATATGAGATGGACAACTATATCACACAACTTTTGATACTATTCTGGTTTCAGTTCTACGATACAACAACACCACGATGATCTTTTGTACAAGTTTTTTTCTTAAAACCGGACTACTATTTCTTTTATCGCTTCCATATTCTTTTTCTATATATGTAAACCATTAAAATCCAAAAATAAAACTTTTACACTTTATTTTTATGCTATATAATTAACCTTATAAAAAAACCACAACACCGGTGGTACAAAATAGGAATAATTATATAAAAAAAAAATTTATAATCCTCACATGAACTCATATAAAAAGGTAAAAATTTTTATTAACAATTAATAAAAAGACATAAAATTATTTTTGACCATGGGCCCTAAATTTTACTGAGGCGGCCATGCACAAAGAGAATTCAAGGAAATGGCCAAAACACAAGGATCAGAAACAACATAATCGATTCATTAAATCAATTGATCAGATGTGGAATTTCCAGATTGAGCCTTAAAAAGAGTCATGAGCTTCTGCTTAGGCGGCAAGACTTCCTTAATAATAACATTATTCCCAACGAATTCGTCCGACCAACGTTGAAGTTTCGGAAACATCTCTGCCGTTATGATCGTCACTACACAAAAAGTACACATTGTTAGCGCGAAAATAAAGCTATACTATGTAATACATAGCGTTTTGATAAATGCTATATCCGTCGCTGCTATGATACTTCATCCTACAATAGGAATTTCCTGTTGCATTTATTTTATTATATAACTTTATCAATTGGATTTACATAATAAAAATATTTAAAATAAGATCAGAAAGATATTTTATTAATAACCCAAGTGTTAGAAACAAACAACAACAAACAAGTCTTAAACTAACTTAGTCTAGACAAAACCATTCATAAATACCTTAATGAAAATCTCTTAAACTAGGATAGACACGTCCTGCTCTTTCCATTCTTTGTCTTGCATTTGCTTTAGATATCCAATCTTCCACTATGCTTGAAAATTTCTGCGTGAAATGTGATATTATGTATTTTTAACATATTTTGATTTGTTTTTAGTATTCGGTTTGAGTTTTGATTTGCATCTTTCGTTAGTTTTTCGAGTATTTTCTATTGTTTCGAGTCTTTTTACAGATTTTTTGGAGTTCCGAAGGAGTTTGGCGTTTACGGACATGTTCGAGTCGAGTTAATGTGGAAAAACACGAGAAGAGGACCAACTGAAGAACGACCGTTCTTTGAGTAGAACGACCATGCAGAACGACCGTTCCCCCAACCAGAACGGTCGTTCCCCACCTCACCTACCTTGCCGACAAAAGCCAGAGAATGACCGTTCCCTCAACAGAACGGTCGTTCCCCACCTCACCTACTCCACCAATAACCGAGCAAGGAACGACCGTTCTCCACCAAGAACGACCGTTCCCCGACTCACCAACTCCCACCTACTTCGATCGACCAACTAGAATGACCGTTCTCCAACAGAACGGTCGTTCCCCGTCTTACCTACTCCCCTACACCTTGGCCTATATATTGGACTCACTCTTGATGCTTCAAACCACACCATCTTCTTCTCTCACTCTTCTCTAGCTTCAAAACATTGCTCCTCTTCTCTTTTAAGCTTTAATGTTTATGTTTTTATCAAGTTCTTATTAGTTTCTTTTAAGATTTAAACATTTTATGCTTTGATCAAGTTTTACTTTCAGTTCTTATTATCTATCTTTATGCTTTAATCAAGTTCTCATAAGTTTATTTCCAGCTTTTGTTATCTATATTTGCACTTTGTTCAAGTTCTTATTAAGTTACTTTCAGGTTTTATTATCTATTCAAGCTTTTATGATGAACTCTATAATCTCTTTGTTTTCTTCTTCTTCTTTAATTATGTCTGAGTAGATCTCTTAGTTAGGTTAAGGTTTGTCAAAGGAATTCATGAGCTTTAGGGTTAAACACAAATAGGCTATTCAAATCGATGTCTTCACCTTTGTTATTCTTAATGCTTAGATCGAATTGATCACTTGATTTTATGATATTGGGTTTAACTTAGACAGCGAGAGTTGCTAGGTTGCTAGAAGAAACTTGGGTGAGCAATTTATTCATTACCTGCGAGAGTAGATGTATTGGAGAATTGTGAACAAATCAAACCGATCCTTAATGCTTGTCTACGATTTCTAGTACCAGCGAGAGTTAGGATTTCTAGGTTGATAGACGAAGATATTGATACCACGAGAGTGGATTGATATTATCTTAGTGTTTGAGTTCTAGACTTATGCTTAACCATTGCCTGAATAGTTGTTTGATCCTTTGCTCTGAATCTCCTGCGATATTCCTTGACCGAACGCTTGTTTAACATTATCTTTACAACCGAATTTGCTTTTATTACATACTATTTACAAAACCAAAAACATAATTGAATTGTCTTAGCTTTTGATTTAGCTCATTAGATCAAAGTGTGAAACTGGTCTTCGTGGGATCGACCCCTAAATACTACTTCATATGTTGTGCACTTGCAGTAGGAAAAAAGGGTTTAAAACTCGTGTATCAAGTTTTTGGCGCCGTTGCCGGGGACCAAATTTTCACTTTTGGTTTACGGCTGAATTATTAGACTAAGAACTTTACTGAACCTGTTTTCTTTTCTTCTTTGTTTTTGTGTTTCAGGTGCATGTCCACAAGGAGCACAAGGAGCAAAAACAAGGACCTTCTTAGCTTAACAAACGACGAGCTAGCAAGGATAGAACGAAGAAACAGAAGACGCAACACACCCGTTAAAAAAGCAGAAACATCTGACACCGCCAACTCAGAGATGGGCGGACAAGTAGACATCGCCGCTCAGCTGCAACAACTCCAGACAGCCATGGAGCAGGTTCGTTTGCAACAAGAGAGGCAACTCGTTGCACAACCTGCTTTCAGGGACAGAGATGCGGCTCACGCATACTACCAGGATCGATCTGCGATCGTTACCCCGACCATCCAGAGGCAAGATTACGAAATCAAGCCTCAAAGATCGCCCTCGTAAAGCAACACCTGTTCCACGGTCTGCCTACTGAGATTCCGATGGATCACATCAAGAACTTCGAAGAGATCTGTAGCACAACCGGCTCCAATGGTGTGCCTCCAGATTTCTTGAAATGCAAGCTTTTCCCCTTCTCTCTTACGGGAAAAGCATCACGGTGGTTAAAATCTTTACCACCAGGCTCTCTACCGACTTGGGCTAATGCGCGAGCAGCCTTCTTGGATAAGTTCTACACGAAATCTAAGACCGCAGCCTTGAGGAACAAGATCTCCTCGTTCGAGCAACAGTACGGCGAATCCTTCAATGAAGCATGGGAGCGGTTTAAGGAGTACAAGTGTGAGTGCCCTCACCATGGGTTTAGTGATGAGCAACTGCTCAGCACCTTCTATGACAAAGTAGATTGGGACTACAGAAATGCCCTGAATGCAGCTAGTAACGGTGACTTCTACACTAAGTCAAAGGAAGGAGCTCTGGAGCTGATCGAGAACCTAGCCGCAAGTTCCAGCAACAAAAGGCCGGAGTACGACAGGAAGAAGGTCAACAGTGTGGACTCCAAGAAGATTGATGAGCTCGCGGCCTTGGTAAACCTTTTGCTAAAAAAGAACCAGAAGTCAGTCCACTTTGTGGACGAGAATGGGGAAGCACCTATCGTTCAAGCCTATGAGGAAGAAACCGGGAATGATCAGATGGAGGTGAATTAATTATGTGACGGGACAAGGTTTCGGACAGAACCGCGGTTTCAACAACCAAGGCTTCAACACTCATCCGAACATGTCCTATAGGAGCACCAACGTGGAGAATCCACAGGATCAAGTTTATCCTAAGCAAGGAAATCAGCCACAAATGGGTTTTCAGAAGAACTACTCCAACAACTACCAGAACCGGCCATTCGTGCCTAATCAGAACCGTTTCCAAGGAGGGAATCAGTCGACGCAGCCTTTCACAAACTCGCAACCCCAGCCTTTCACAAATCTGCAGGCTTCATCTTCAGCAACCGGCTCCCAAGACGAGCTAAAGAACATGATGCAGCAGTTGATGGCAAGTCAACAAAAGGCGGCAGCAGAGATCAACTCCAAAGTTGACACTATGTATGTTGATCTTAATGGGAAGTATGAGGCTGTATGGACCCACATGAAGCAACTGGATGTTCAGATTGCACAAACCGCCGAGTCTATAAAAAGAACACCAGGGACTCTGCCTGGAAAAGCTGAAGCACCTAGGAAGGAGTTTGTCAACTCCATCGAGCTAAGGAGCAGGAAAACATTAAATTCGAAAACAACTTCCGGATCGGCAAAAGGAAAAGAAGCGACAACCGAGCACCCTGGTCCATCAACCGAGGACATGCTCAGCTGAGAAACTCCACAACTTCGGCCAGCAATCCAGAAGAAAGGGTATACAAACCCAAGGTCCCATACCTTGTACCACCCAAGAAGTCTCGCAAGGACTTAGAGGATGCTAAATGCAGAGAGATTCTCAGAGACCTAACCGTAAAGTTGCCTCTTACGGATGCCGTTCAGATGATACCGGCTCTCAAACGGTACGTGAAAACCCTAGTCTCCGGAAAAGTAGCTGAGGAGGAAAACGTGATGGTTGTCTCCAAAGAGTGCAGTGCTGTTCTGCAGAACAAGGTCCTTAAGAAGAGAAGCGATCCTGGCAGATTCGTTTTATCAATCAAGATCGGCCCCATGACATTCGCATGCTCTCTGTGCGATCTCGGTTCCAGTGTCAACCTTATGCCATACTCTGAGGCAAAACGGTTAGGGTTCACAAATTTCAAACCCACGCGCATCTCATTGGTCTTCGCAGACAGATCAACAAAGCTTCCGGTGGGTATGTTAGAAGATCTTCATGTGCGAATTAGAGACACACTGATCCCAGCTGATTTCGTGGTTCTAGAGCTTGAAGAAGAATCGAAAGACCCTCTGATTCTTGGCCGGCCATTCTTATGCACAGCCGGTGCAATAATCGATGTACAAAATGGAGTAATTGACCTTTAGCTAGGCGACATGGTAATGTCATTCGAGATGGATAAATTGTTGAAGAAACCGATGATGGATGGACTGACCTTCACTGTGGAAGGCGTGGATGATGTATATGATGAGGCAGCTGAAGAGCTTCTGTGCCCGGATCCTCTTGAAACCGCCCTAACTCTAGCTGAAAGAGAGCATGGTTTCCTGAGCGAGGATGCCGACAGCTTTGCCAAGATGCTGGATTCCAGCCAAAGAATGGAGCAAATGGTAGCATACACGAGCCTAGATGATGAGGAGAACTCGGCAGAAATAGACGGAGCACCCACTCCGCCACTTGACCCGATAGACAGCCCTTGGAGCGAATTGAAAGCACCCAAACTCGAGCTCAAAACTCTTCCAACCGGGCTCAGGTACGCATTCCTTGGAACGAACTCAACTTACCCGGTGATTGTGAATGCTGATTTGAATAATGTGGAAGTAGCTTTACTTTTATGCGAGCTTAGGAAGTATAGAAAGGCTATAGGGTATTCACTCGATGATATCACTGGCATCTCCCCTGATCTTTGCATGCATAAGATACATCTAGAAAATGAATCGATGAGTTCTATAGAACATCAAAGGAGGTTGAATCCAAATCTGAAAGATGTTGTTAAAAAGGAGATAATGAAACTTCTAGAAGCCGGTGTAATTTATGTTATTTCTGATAGTTCTTGGGTTAGTCCAGTTCATGTAGTTCCTAAGAAAGGTGGAATCAATGTAATAAAGAATGATAAGAATGAACTGATACCGACTAGGACCATAACCGGCCATAGAATGTGCATAGATTATCGTAAACTGAATGCTGCAACTCGCAAGGATCACTTCTCTTTGCCCTTTATTGATCAGATGCTTGAAAGACTTGCTAACCATCCATACTACTGCTTTTTAGATGGTTACTCAGGTTTCTTTCAGGTCCCCATCCATCCAGACGACCAGGAGAAGACAACATTCACATGTCCTTATGGCACTTTCACTTACCGGCGCATGCCATTCGGATTGTGCAATGCTCCGGCAACTTTCCAGCGATGCGTGATGTCCATTTTTACCGACTTGATCGAAGACATAATGGAGGTGTTCATGGATGACTTTTCGGTGTATGGAGACTCTTTCTCTCACTGTTTATCTAATTTATGCAGGGTACTTCAGCGATGTGAGGAAAAACACCTAGTTCTAATTTGGGAGAAGTGTCACTTCATGGTCAGGAATGTGATTGTACTTGGGCATCGCATATCAGAAGGTGGCATCGAAGTGGATAAAGCTAAGATCGAGGTTATGATGAACCTACAACCACCTACTTCTGTCAAGGGGATCCGCAGCTTTCTGGGGCATGCAGGCTTCTATCGCAGGTTCATCAAGGATTTTTCAAAGATAGCTAGACCCCTCACGAGGCTGTTGTGCAAGGAGGTGAAGTTCGAATTTGATAGCAACTGTCTTGAAGCTTTTCATACGATCAAAGGAGCATTGGTCAGTGCACCCATTGTGTAGCCACTAGATTGGAGCCTACCTTTCGAGGTTATGACGGATGCTAGCGACTATGTTGTTGGTGCAGTTCTCGGCCAGAGGAAAGACAAGAAGCTCCATGTTATCTACTACGCCAGTCGCACATTGGATGATGCTCAGTGCAAGTATGCTACGACAGAAAATGAGCTTCTGGCTGTTGTCTTCGCCTTTGAGAAGTTTCGGTCCTATCTCGTTGGATCAAAGGTTATAGTTCATACTGATCATGCAGCACTCAAGTATCTGCTGACCAAGAAAGACGCTAAGCCGTGGCTACTTAGGTGGATTCTCCTACTTCAAGAATTCGACCTGGAGATCAAAGACAAGAAGGGAATAGATAATGGAGCTGCCGACCATTTATTTAGGATGAGGATTGATGAAGAACTCCCACTCAATGACAGCCACCCTGAAGAACAGGTTTACTCGATAGGAACATTCCAAATCGAGGAAGCACGTGCTCCCACCCAGCGAGCACCTGCTGAGTCCGAATTCTGCAACCAAACCGAAAGCAGCCAACATCCTCAGATTCCTTGGTTTGGTGAGATTGCAAATTACCTAGCTGCTGATCTAGAACCTCACGGTTTTGTGGGCAACACAATTTAAGATACCACTCACATCTCAGAAAATGACTTCATAGTGTTCTTGTGAAGGTTTGAGACAGCAATCCTAGCAGCAAGCTGAGATATAAACACACAGAAAACATGTAATCTATACATATCACACAATTTGCTCCTCGCGAGAATCAGATCGTTTTTTCAAACGATCTTAAACAGAACACTGAATAGTTACAGAGGCATAATCAGGATGGTTACAAATCATAACAGCAGCAGTCTCAGCAGCCAACTCGTCGAGTTGACTCGTGGTGACTCCTTTGTACACACCGGCGCAGACTTTCTCGCCAAAGTGGTCGCTGCTAAGCCAAAAAAAAAAAAAAAATTATTACAAGTTAATACTCAGACTTTTACAAAATAAACTCAATTGATTTCTGAACTTGAAGAGAAAACGTTAATCCAAACATATAACTGAATTGCAAGGGAGATAATAAAGAGAAATTTGTTAAGAGGAACAAAATATACTCGAGCTAAACGCAGCGAAATAGTGAGAGAGAGGAACCTTGATACTGAGTGTGATGGAATACTCAGGCTTGTGAGCCATGTATCTGAACCAAGTGGAGACTGAGGCCATGACCGAAACTTGGAAGAGTTTCGTTTTCAAAAGTGAAAGTAAGTGTTCTCGACGAGGGCTTCTCCGCAGCATCGGTATTCTCCGAATCGTCGCCGCCGTTGTCGATAGGAAGTTAGAATCCACAAAACAATCCATATCAGATGCATCGAATCCCAGATCCGTAAAATCGAAATGCATAAAACTAAAACCCTAGGTAAATGTTGTTAAGAATCACGACAGCACGAATGAAAGAAATAAGTGCGAATAAAAAGCAAAGGAAGATTCAAAGCAAGCATACATGCCTTCGATTTGAGCTCGCACATATTGAAAAATTAGGGTCGGCGAGAGCTTCGGTGATGGCGGCCGGCGAGAGGTTCGGTGATTTGAGATGAATTCGTGGTTGGGAGAATCAAGGTCTCCAAAAGATTTTCTGAGCTGAATTTCACCTAGGGTTCTAAGAGGAAGATGGAAATGAGAGAGCTAAAATAGCGGAAATGATAAGTAAAAAAAAACTAAAGAGGGAAATGTTTCGAGATTGAGAAATTTTGGCTAAGTGTTTGGCGGAAATGCTATGTAACATCCCGATATTTGGTGTATATAGAAACGTATATGGGAAAGGTTAAAAGAATTTATTTGGCTACCTATGTCACCAAAGTGCACTTACCTTTTCGGTCACACATCCGGAAAGAACTCCAGGTTTAAGCGTGCTTGAGCTGGAGCAGTGGAAGGATGGGTGACCTACTGGGAAGTGATTCGCGGTATCGTCTGAGTTAGGAAAAAACACGGGGAACGGTCATTTGGTGATTGCAGGGTCAGTATATCATGACTTTCGGACCTCCCAGATAATGCACCGACCGTCGGACAGGGGTGGGGCCCACGAGCCCGATAGAGGATGGGTGACTCACCAGTAGAGGCGGTTGGGGCGTTATATGCTAATTTTAGCTTCCCGCATAATTACTAAAAATCTATCATAGCATTTATGTAGTGCTATTATATAGTATGAAAATTTTGAGATCATCTGGTGCCATCAATGTGGACTTTTTTTGTAGTGCGTCACACCTGAGAGAGAGGACTTCTAGAAAAAAAGAGAAAAGGGAGAGAGAGATGAGAATTTTTTTTTTTTTTGACAACAGTTTCCTTGGTTTTCAAAGTAAGAACCTTCCAACAGAAATATTCTAATAAGAAGCGTATATAAAAAATCCCAGAGAATAAGCGTTTCTCTTCTTTTCTTCTCTCAATATGATTTTTTATTTTATTTAATACTAAAATTCTTATTAGGATCCAGCAAAATATCTGGACTGTACATGCTCTAACGGCCATGTTTTTTTTTTTTTTTAAAAGACGGCCATGCCTTTGAATATTACCATTTACCTCTTTGATTTTAGTTTAATGGCATTTGCATGCAATCTTTTTCTTTGACATCAAAAGCGTTAGATATCCTCATCACCCTTAAATTTATTCTGAAACTCTCTAAATTACTAACAGTTACATTTTGGTATGAGAGAAGAAAGCTTGAGAAAACTTTATGAAAAGAAAAGAAGAAAGCTTATAGACACTTGTTTTCTTTGTTGCCCAAAACAAGAAACACTTGATCTCTTAAAACTCTTTCTTTAAACTTAAAGGCAACTGGCACGTAACCGCGACAAAAGTCTTGCGAATCTTGGGCCCGTTCCAACTAGCCTCTAGTGTTTGCCTAGCCCTGCACGCTCCTAGTAACATTTTAAAAAATACGAAGCTTGTTTGATTATTATCATTTTATGAAGAGAAGAATAAACTATTTAATTATGCAAACAGAACAAAATGTATACGATACGATTAGCTTCAACCTCATATTGCCAATATGTCTTTTGGGATACCATACTTTACGACACTTCACTGATGTCATTTATGTAACGGTTCATAAATTACTCATAAAAAGTGCCTTAAATTAAGTGACGCAACCATTTAGTGATTTTCATGTGACGTGATCTGTCTTTGGGTAGCACTGATCATGTGCGTCTTCGAGCCCTTCAACATCTATAAATAGACGAGTAATTGATCGATTCGAACAGATATTGCGAATATAGATAATGTTGTCACTACTCTCCATTGTCTTGACTTTTCTTACTATCAGTCTCATCCCTTATCTCATCTTCAGGTGGTTTTGTGTTCCCCTTTCTTTGACAAGTATCCTCAGCTTTATCAAAAAGGCAGCTTCTCAGTACCATGATGAAAAAGAGAGGTAATGTGATTCTATTAATCAGACAATCTCCAGCCTCACTCTATTTATTATTTTAATTTGCATTTTGCAGTAAATTTTCTTTAACTTTATTTTATTTTCAACTGTAAAATGGAGTAAAACACAAATATTTTTTGAAATATAGAATAAAAAGTGGAATTATTCTATCTTTTTGTTTATTACTTTATTTTGGAATAAAAGATATAGTAAGGTTATATCAAAACTCAATTGCATTTTAGAGTTATTCTATTTTGAAAAAGAAAAAAAATGCAGTTTTACCGTGGAAATGCTTTCATAGTTTCTACATGATAATCTTCTTAGTTTTGTTTTGAAGTAAAATGAATGGTTTCTCTTAGTTAGTCTAATTTTAAATAATTGATCTTAGAACAAACAACCCAGTTAGTGTGAATTCCATGGGAAGCCAAGCGTGTCCGTCCTCAACCAATTACAAAACCATGATATATTTATTTTCTACAACGTATACCTATACACGCACAGTACTACTGGATTTAACTACGAATTATGACTCTAAAATGGCATTAGCACATACCAGTACACTACAAACTTATATATACATATATGAAAGTTTTGACATGTCATAAAGGGGTTTTGCTGAACTGGTTCCTAACTTTCTACTAGATCTTGTTACATAAGAAAGTTCAACCAAATGTTTTCTTCTTACTAATTTGTAGTGATACAATTGGAGAGCAAGAAAAAAGAGAGAGGGTGCCAAAGCATGTGGCGATTATATTGGACGGAAACAGACGTTGGGCGGAGAAACGAGGACTCACCGTAACAGAAGGTCATGAAGCTGGAGCGAGAAGAGTCATGGAGCACGCTAATGACTGTTTTACTAAGGGGATAAACACTGTCTCACTCTTTACTTTTTCCACTGAAAATTGGGGAAGACCTGAGGTGATTACAAAATATCAACATAATATTTTTCTTGCATTCCATCATTTCGATACGATTAATTTTCTTTTATTTGATTAGGATGAAGTTAACGCCATGATGGCCATGTTTGAGAAAAGGTTCAAGTCTGAGTTACCTTACTACCAAAGGTACCCAATAAGTCGTTTTTAACGTTTTATCCTGTTTTTTTGAAGTGTTATATGTTAAATATCCCATTGTTTTTCAGATACAAAATCAAGATCTCGGTTATCGGCAGACGGACGAATCTTCCGGAGTCGCTTCATGCTTTGATACGAGAGGCAGAAGAATCTACAAAGACCTACAAAGACAAGCATCTCATTTTGGCGTTTGACTATAGTGGAAGGTTTGATATCTTACAAGCCTGCAAAAGTCTTGCTGAAAAGGCGAAAAATGGGCTGATCCAAGTAGAAGAGATCGACGAAAATTTGATGGACAAAGAGTTGATGACAAGCTGTAGTGAGTTCCCAAACCCTGACCTATTGATCAGAACGAGTGGAGAGCAAAGGATCAGTAACTTCTACCTGTGGCAATCAGCTTACACTGAGCTCTACTTTCCTAATGTTATGTGGCCTGACTTCGACGAGGCTGAGTATCACAAGGCCTTAACTTGGTATCAGCAGAGACAGAGGCGATTCGGTAGAAGAGTCTGAATTTCATGTGTCAGAACTAAATTGTCAATTACTGAATATGTGCGTTTGTTTTTGCATTTACTACTTGAGAATGCTAGTTTAAGTTTTATTGTTTACCTATAAGCAAATATTAGTTTTTTTCGCTGATACAAATTATGGGAACTAAATATAAGGATAATTATATAACAGACAACTTTATCCGTTTCACTAGGCCGCTTGCACCATGCTGAAAATTTCCTTATAAGTTTGCTTCCATTAATCTGCAGAAATTGCTTTCTCAGGTATTGGAACCCAAAACCTCCTGGTGTAGAAACATTAATAAACCATTCGTCAACCACTGGACTAAAGGGCTTTCAAGTTTGTAATTCTAAATTAGTTAGGAACTGAAAATTCCACGTTTATAATTTTAAATGTTATTGTATAAATAAAAACGTGTTTGTCAGATTTCTCTTTCGTTAAATTGATATTTTTTTACTAAAGAAACCAATCACGTGGAGGTTGGTTCAATAGCAACAAATTAAGAGTACGGCGTCTAGGTTTATTCCGAATAAGAGAGCCCAAAATACTAGGTCGGCGGCTGGAAAGAAGGAGCTTTGTTCCACATCGTCCAGAAAGAGTGTTAGCCTCATAGGTCTCCTAGTATAAATATACATGCTTGTACTAGGTTAATATCATCACAATCCGAGTATTAAAGTTTTAGCATTATAAGACTTTTCAAGCTTTTGCTAATATTCTTGTACTCCGAAAATATTATCTCATAAAATCTCCTTTTTACATTTTCGGTCCTTGAGTTCTTTTAAAATAGAATTTTCAAGCCCCATAAAAAATAAGTTTTGACAGTGTGAATTTCGGCTCTCACAGTTTGGCGCCGTCTGTGGGGACGAGAAATATCCTAGACCCTAAGAACGAGAGGATACAGAAGGGAAGACCGTGACGACCGGAGCCAGAAAGGATGCCACGATCGACCATCCAGCCGGAGGAACCACCGCCGTGATATCGCCTACTTGGACAATCGTAGCTGGAATAATCATCACCGAAGCAACTGCAGCCGGGACGCCCAAAGTTGGAGCAACCGGCGCTGTAGAGGACGCAACAACGATGGACCGTAGCGGAACGATCACATTCAAAGGAAGTAAACCCGTCGGAATTGACCACCCACACGACGACCCGCGCGTCAGCGGCCTTTCAATCGGAGACCATGACCTGCCGAGAGTTCTAATCGACACGGGAAGATCGGTCAACGTCGTATCCCAAGAAACCCTTCGGAGGATGAACACTGGGACCTCCGAGAGGATACTTGGAACGAAGCCACAGGATCGTTGAAGCGAAGCCTCTCCGATTCTCACCGCCAATCATGGTGCCGGAAGAACAAAACTCGATCAAGCCAAGCCTGATTCCGACATACGAAAACAGAACCAGACGAGATAGTGTCGAGACCCGTAACAAGGGGAGAGACCCCACCGGAGGCGAGAGGAACCCAGTACGGGTTGAGTAGCGAAGGCAAACTAGGAAGCAAGGAAAAACGGGCCGGATGAGAATGCTCCCTGGAAGCCGAGAAACACCCGATGAAGATCTTTGGACTCTATCCCAAGGCCCAAATGAAAGTTTACAAAATTTCGTGGAACGTTTTGAAGCAGTCGCAATAAAGATCAACGGGCTCGGCAATGGAGCCGCACACGCAACTTTTAGAAAAGCACTACGGTACGAGTCGAGTTTCCGAGTAGAAATTATCCTGAATCCTCCGAGGACCATCCAAGATGCCTTGCGCCGCCCCTCAAATTTCGGAGAAGAGATAAAGGCCTGTGAGAAAAGGCACCAGCCGTCTTTGTCGATAAAAAGCACGACACCCCCTCCAAATGTTCCAAGCGAAAAAAGGAGCGGACAAAATAGCAAGAAGGAGGGGACGAACGCCGGCAAAGCGCACGACTACCGAATAAACACGAAAGGATCACCTGACGAGGCCGGATGTGCAAATGGATCATGGAACACCTGGACTCACAGCGGCGGCAACACTGAAAATGCTTACTGCCTTTCCACAAAGTTAATGGTCACTCAACCGCAAATTGCAAAGCAACTTCAAGAATACTGGCAACAAAATTCCTAGCAGGAGAGCTCAGAAGCGAAACAACAAAAGAAAACCGGAAGCGCAAGAAAGCGGACACAAGTGTCGAGCCACAATGTAAGGCGAGAAGAACCGACGAATCCGAGAAAATGGAGATTCAGCCTGCGAAACACTAACCCAGCAGAACCAACGGTAGCCAAAGAGAATACGTCCGAGACCGCAGAAGTCACAACGGGTGATTCCGTAACCAAGGCTTAGCCATTTTCCACAAAAAAAAAAAAAACGGAACTACGGGTGACTTGATCTATTTTCACGAAGGGTACGTAGGCAGCTTAGTTAAAAAAAGAGTTAAGTTGCCCCCACCATAAAAAACAAAGGGGGGAGTGGGTCCGTATACACATACTCCCGAAGAAAATTTAAGCAAGTGTTCGCGAAAAAGTTCGAGAAGATGAACATTGGGAATTAGCATCTCAAAACCCATCTAGGCTCGAACAATTTCCCCAGAATATGGATCAAGAAGATGATTTTGATAGACGTGGGGACTCAGTATCTCGCAATCCGTCCGGATGAACAAGGAAAGAAGAGTTCCGAGAAAAGTTCGAGAGGATGAACATTGGGACTTAACATCTCAAAACCCATCCAGGCATGAACACTTTCCTGAGAACATAGAACAAGAGAGTCAAGAACTCCGGATGAAAATTAGGACTTAGTATCTTGAAACCCATCCAGAATTCCTCGCTAGAGTTTCCTTCCTAAAGAGCAACTAAGTCAGAAATTCCGGACGAAAGTATAGACTTAGTGTCTTTAAACCCATCCAGAATCCCTTGCTCTAGTTTCTTCCATAGGGATGACAAAAATCGCGGACTCCGGATGAACACCGCGACTTAGCATCTCGTGACCCATCCGGAACCATCCACCCGAAGCCAAAATACTAGGTCGGCGGCTGAAAAGAAGGAGATTTGTCCCACATCGCCTAGAAAGAGTGTTAGCTTCCTAGGTCTTCTATTATAAATATACATGCTTGTCCTAGGCTAAGATCATCCCAATCCGAGTATTAAAGCTTTAGCATTATAAGACTTTCAAGCTTTTGCTAATATTCTTGTACTCCGAAAATATTATCTCTTAAAATATTCTTTTTACATTTTCGGTCATTGAGTTCTTTTAAAATAGAATTTTCGAGCCCCATAAAATTTAAGTTTTGACAGTGAATTTCGGCTCTCACAGTTTGGCGCCGTCTGTGGGGACGAGAAATATTCTAGACCCTAAGAACGAGAGGATACGGAAGGGAAGACCATGACGACCGGAGCAAGAGAGGATGCCACGACCGACCAGCCAGCTGGAGGAACCGCCGCCATGACAGCGGCTACTTGGACAACCGCAGCCGGAACAATCATCGCCGGAGCAACTGCAGCTGGGAAGACCAACGCTGGAGCAACCGGCGCTGTAGAGGACGCAACAACGATGGACCATAGCGGAACGATCGCATCCAAAGGAAGTGAACCCGTCGGAATTGACCACCCAAACGACGACCCGCACGTCAGCGGCCTTTCAATCGGAGACCATGACCTGCCGAGAGTTCTAATCGACAAGGGAAGATCGGTCAACGTCGTATCCCAAGAAACCCTTCAGAGGATGAACACTGGGACCTCCGATAGGATACTTGGAACGAAGCCACAAGATCGTTGAAGCGAAGCCTCTCTGATTCTCACCGCCAATCATGGCGCCGGAAGAACAAAACTCGATCAAGCCAAGCCCGAGTCGGACATACGAAAAAAGAACCAGACGAGATAGTGTCGAGACCCGTAACAAGGGGAGACACCCCACCGGAGGCGAGAGGAGCCCAATACGGGTTGAGTAGCGAAGGAAAACTTGTAAGCAAGGAAAAACAGGCCGGATGAGAATGCTCCCTCGAAGCCGAGAAATACCCGATGGAGATCTTTTGACTCTATCCCAAGGCCCGAACGAAAGTTTACGAAATTTCGTGGAACATTTTGAAGCAGTTGCATTAAATATCAACGGGCTCGGCAATGGAGCCGCACTCGCAATTTTCAGAAAAGCACTACGGTACGAGGCGAGTTTCCGAGTAGAAATTATCCTGAAGCCTCCGAGGACCATCCAAGATGCCTTGCGCCGCACCACAAATTTCGGAGAAGAGATAAAGGCCTTTGAGAAAAAGCACCAGCAGTCTTTGTCGATAAAAAGCACGACACCCCCTCCAAACGTTCCAAGCGAAAAAAGGAGCGGACAAAATAGCAGGAAGG
This sequence comes from Isatis tinctoria, assembly GCA_010577795.1. Taxonomy (NCBI): domain Eukaryota; kingdom Viridiplantae; phylum Streptophyta; class Magnoliopsida; order Brassicales; family Brassicaceae; genus Isatis; species Isatis tinctoria. The sequence goes on along the minus strand of CM021247.1, from coordinate 15,376,916 downwards.
AGGGGACGAACGCTGGTAAAGCGCACGACTACCGAATAAACACGAAAGGATCGCCCGACAAAGCTGGATGCGAAAATGGATCATGGAACACCTGGACTCGCAGCGTAGGCTACACTGAAAATGCTTACTGCCTTTCCACAAAATCAAGGGTCACTCAACCGCAAATTGCAAAGCAACTTCAAGAATACTGGCAACAAAATTCCTAGCAGGAGACCTCAGAAGAGAAACAACAAAAGAAAAACGGAAGCGCAAGAAAGCGGACACAAGTGTCGAGCCACGATGTTAGGCGAGAAGAACCGATGAATCCGAGAAAATGGAGATTCAGCCTGCGAAAGACTAACCCAGCAGAACCAACGGTAGCCAAAGAGAATACGTCCGAGACCGCAGAAGTAACAACGGGTGATTCTGTAACCAAGGCTTAGCCATTTTCCAAAAAAAAAAAAACGGAACTACCGGTGACTTGATCTCTTTTCACGAAGGGTACGTAGGCAGCTCAGTTAGAAAACGAGTTCAGTTGCCCCCTCCATAAAAAGGGGGGGGGAGGGGGTCCGTATACACATAATCCCGAAGAAAATTTAAGCAAGTGTTCGCGAAAAAGTTCGAGAAGATGAACATTGGGACTTAGCATCTCAAAATCCATCTAGGCTCGAACAATTTCCCCAGAATATGGATCAAGAAGATGATTTGGATAGACATGGGGACTCAGTATCTCGCAATCCGTCCGGATAAACAAGCAAAGAAGAGTTCTGGGAAAAGTTCGAGAGGATGAACATTGGGACTTAACATCTCAAAACCCATCCAGGCTTGAACACTTTCCTGAGAACATAGAACAAGAGAGTCAAGAACTCCGGATGAAAATCAGGACTTAGTATCTTGAAACCCATCCGGAATTCCTCACTAGAGTTTCCTTCTTAAAGAGCGACTAAGTCAGAAATTCCCATCCAGAATCCCTCGCTCGATTTTCTTCCAAAGGGATGACAAAAATCGCAGACTCCGGATGAACACCGCTACTTAGCATCTCGTGACCCATCCGGAACCATCCACCCGAAGCCAAAATACTAAAAGAATCTTTCGATTTTTCTCACTCAGGTCTTTTCAAACAAAACCATCTATTGCTGGCCAAAACAAGACTCCTTTGTTTCGAAAATTCACCCCTTGGCATACATTAAGGGAAAACGGCCAATTAGTACCTGAACTCTTGGTAAAGGTGCGAATTAGTACCTGAACAATTTTGGTGTGTTAATCAGTACCCAAACTATCACATATCGGATTTTACATACCTGAACTATGTGTAAAAGTGTCAATTAATACCTAAACAATTTTGTTATGCTAATTAGTACCCAAACTCTCACATATCGAATTTTAAATACCTGAACTATGTGTAGTTGACCAAAACATGCATTGACCCGAATTTCATTAGTCAACATTGTAATAATTCATAAAAAAATAAAAATCAAAATCAAAATAAATTCATAAAAAACACATAAACAATTCGGAAAAAATTCATAAAAATTCAGAAAATACATAAAAGTTCATAATAATTCATAAAAATAAAAAAATCAAATAAATTCATAAAAAATCAATAAATTCAAAAAATATTAAAATTCAAAAAATTCAGAAAAATTCAAACAAATTCAGAAAATTCAAAAAAAACTCAGAAAAATTCAGAAAATTCAAAAAACTCAGAAAATTCTAAAAAGCTAAAAAATATCCAAAAATTTGACAATAATCAAAAGTTCAAACATATAGTTTGTTCAAACATATAGTATATTTGTATGATATCGTGTGTTTGTTTTTGTATCATAGTTTAGCATCACCCCATTCTTTCTCAAAAAAACATATAGTTTGTTTGTATGATATTGTATGCTTGTTTGGTACCATAGAATAAATATAGTATGCTTGTTTTTGTATGATATAGTATATAGTATATAGTATGTTAAAATTAACACTTGAAAATATTGTTTTCTTTAGAAAAAAAAAAAAGCATACTATATACTATATAAAATTGTATTCTTTTTTTTATATAATATATATTATGCTTTTTTGTTTTTGTTTTTCTAAAGAAAACAATATTTTCTGTTGCTGATCACAACGGTGTGACTTTTAACCATGGTTCTTTTAACATCCCGCAATAATAAATTTAGCGCGCTATACAAATTTTTGGACTAACATCTGAAAGGCGTACCCTGATCGGGAATGCGGGAAGCGTCAAGACGATCTTCTATGTAGCTTATCTTCAGGAGCGCTTCACATAGGCAAATAGTACGAGGTGTAAACCGCGAAATAAGCTCGCTAACCCAGTAAACGCCAGACATGGAAAGCTGGTCTTGAACATCTCACGAACGCAGTAACAAACCAGCTATGATACAAGATCTTAAACGCTTTCCGTCGAAAGAGGGATTCAAACGAACTCAGTTCCCCGCGACACCAAAAACATGCATTAAACCCAAGAAATATCCGCAACGGTACCCTGGTCAGAAAGTTCGGAGTGTCCGGAAAAATGCTCCAACGCAATACACGAAACTAATCGACTTAAAAGAAAGCAAGCGCCTCTAGGCAAGCAAAAAAAAAACAAAACGAACCAAGGGCCAGCCGTCCATCTCTTTTAGAGTTGGGCCAGCCGCCCATCTCCTTTAGAGTTGGGCCAGCCGCCCACTTTCATAGCAAAGGCCAGCCGCCTATCTCCTTTAGAGTTGGGCCAGCCACCCACTTTCATTACAAAGGCCAGCTGCTCATCTCTTTCAAAGTTGAGCCGACCGCCCATCACGACATTCGAGACAACAAGTCAATCAAATATCAGAGACAATCAAAAGTCGAATCCATAAAAGAATAGAGGTTCAACAAATACAACAAACGTCTAAACGATCCAAATCAAAGACGCAACAATACAAATTACAAGCAATGCCATAAGCGGAATCACTAAAACAACCACGGAGCGGATCAGAGTTAGTACCAGCAGCGTCCGTCACTACTCAACATCAGCTGGGTCCTCACCAAATCCGCACTCCAATACATGCGAGAAGTCCCAGCTCCCGGCGATGCGATCCACAACCCACTGACGAAAGCCCACGTTACCTCAGTGCTCCTTGAACAAAGCGACAACACTACTCCTCTCGAGCTGGTCAATCGAAAGCAAGTTCCCAAAGAGCTCCGTCAAAGTAGCCTAGGCAACCTTCATCTAGGACTGGCCGACGAGAGCAGCTGTAGCCTCCTCAAGGCAAACACGATACTTATCCGCCACTGTCCACTCAAGATTCTTCACAGCCTTGTAGATCTTCCGCTCGAAGCTAGACTCCTTCTACTCCAAGCTTTGTCTAAGAGTCTTCACCTCGGAAAGGGCCTCAACCAACGGAATTTCTCGTCCAACTTCGAAGAGTTAGCCTTCAAGGCTGCAACCTCCTCAGCTTGATGCCGGATCTCGCCATCCTACTCGCGAATGTCTCAGTGCAAAAAAAAAAGAACTTAACAAGCAAAACGGTTATAGACTATCTGACAATCATATCGACAACTTTCATGGATTCGGAGAAATCTCCAGCAGCCGCCTTAGTAGCATCAAACATGAAACCGGATCTTGGAGATCCGGCTCGACAAGAAGACTTCGCGCTACTCACATCATAGCCAGCCGCCTCTTTGCCCATGTCGGCAAAAGCTACACCCCCGTATGGTTTCAGACGCCACCAGCTGAGCCACGGGAACGCCCAATTTCTAAGCTGGACCGCTACCACCTCCGGCCTACTTGGCCCGATGAACATATACGCCTTCCATCCCGGGGTAAGCAGCCACCGGATCAATGAAAGCTGGACCTCTGCACAGAAGCGCCAACAAAGCTCTGCGCTCTGCCAGTCAATCTTCTTCAATGCAATGATGTTGGCTACCCCAGAACAATCCGATATCCACGCGGAAGATGGATAAGGCTCTACAAAACAAGAGAAACAAAGTGTTCAAGAAGAAGTGTCATGATATCAAAAGGAAGGCACAGATCCGTGTGAAACATAGCAATACCGTACTTCTCCCAAGCAAAACAAGATATCAGAAGAAACTAACAACACTGGCCACTAGGCACACAACTTGCCTTCCCATTCAATCAAATCCGATAAAGTCTCCACTCGAAACTCATTGCTTCGGACCACGAGAGAAAAGAGCTGGGGGGCTAACTGTTGGGGTCAAAATCCCCTCCTCGGAGATTGATCCTTGTCCCGAACAAGCGAGCCGCCCATCCACTCATCATCAAGACAAGGCGTCTGGCCTTGTCCCAAACAAGCCAGCCACCCATCCTCTCATCATCAAGACATGGCGTATGGCCTTGTCCAGAACAATCCAGCCGCCCATCCTCTTATCATCAAGACATGGCGTCTGGCCTTGTCCCGAACAAGCCAGCCGCCCATCCTCTCATCAGCAGGACATGGCGTCTGGCCTTATCATGAACAAGCCAGCCGCCCATCCTCTCGTCATTAGGACATGGCGTCTGACCTTGTCCCGAACGAGCCAGCCGCCCATCTTCTCAGCATCAGGACATGGTGTCTGGCTCAAGCAAGAAAGCTATCCGCCCTCTTCTCTTTCCTTCAAGCATGATTCCCGGCTCGGATCGATCCAAGACCAAGAATCCGCACGTTCTAATCCCAGGCGCGCCCATGAAATGAAGCCAGCCGCCCATGGTCAAAAGCCAGAAGCCCTTGAGCAAGACCAGCCGCCCATGAGCTAGATGTCTGTGCATTAAAAACAGAAACTGGGCGGCTGGCCATCGCCGTAGAATGGGCGGCTGGAGATTTAAAGAAAAATGGGCGGCTCAGTTTCAAAAGTCGTAGAACGCTCGGAACACTATTCACACGGGAAAGCCGTTAAAGCACTGTCCATGAAACACTATTCATCCCGGGAAAAATCTAACCGAAAAATCGATTTAAGGTTAATCGAGGTCCGGTTTACTATTACCGGATTACTATTCATTGGTTACTGTTCATCGGTTACTGTTCATCAAAAATTCGGGTCAGACTAGGATCAGACCATGTGACGGATTCGGGCCAGGAATCGGGCCCAAAAGACTATGTCGGTGGCTGGATGGAAGGAGCTTTGTCCCACATTGCTCAGAAAGAGTGTTAGTGTCCTAGGTCTCCTAGTATAAATATACATGCTTGTACTAGGTTAAGATCATCCCAATCTGAGTATTAGAGCTTTAGCATTATAAGACTTTTCAAGCTTTTGCTAATATTCTTGTACTCCGAAAATATTATCTAATAAAATCGTCTTTTTACTTTTTCGGTCCTTGAGTTCTTTCAAAATAAAATTTTCGAGCCCCCATAAAATATAAGTTTTGACAGTGTGAGTTTCGGCTCACAATGACGGTGATAGCCTTAGCCATCTGGATTTGAGCAAGCATTCTTCGAATTTGTTTTGCTCTTCTTTTGGTGTGGTTCCTCCTCCTCTTGCTTACAAGGTCTCTTATTGAGCCTTTGAGAATATTTTCCCAAAGAAAACGAACCGACCGTGATGCTAAGGATCCCAATAGTATTTTTGCTACATCAAAGCCATATGCAACATTGATAAGATAGAGGCATATAAATATACTGATTTTAAACCATAGCAAAATATATAGAACTTACCACAAAACTAGTCCACCAAATGTCTTTCTTCTCCTTTGGCACCATTTTGTAGGTCCACCATAGTCCCCAAAATTTTGATTGATATGCTGCCAATATGTCTTTCCGAATGCAGTCGTCTATACCAAACCGATGGTAGAAAATATTTGGTTTTTATGAATTAGCAAGGAGTTACCAATCGAAGTAATGACAACAATCAAATGAACTATAGAACTTATACTAATATCCAAAGAAGACTTAAACAATGACTTACGTAAATACCCAATGCAAATCTAAATTCACAAAAAAAAGCAATCAATCAAGTTGTTCAAACACCCGCAAGAATCATTGATTTGCAGCTCTTATACGAAGAAGAAGAAATGAAAGATGATTAACATTTTGAAAGAGATTAATTTATCCATGGATAAACTTAAAATTCTACCTTATGTTTGTTAGGTCCGACGAAGCAAATATGAAACTAAAATAAAACATACTTAAACAGATTGACATTGCTAACTATACGAACTAGCTTTATCCACATGCTTTATCAAGAACCTATAACCAAACAATAAAACAAATTGTTAGATTTCTATTTATGTAACTAAACATGGAATCTAGCTTTATCAAGAAACAATAACCAAACAATAAGGCAAATTGTTAGATTTCTATTTATGTAACTAAACATGGAATCTAGCTTTATCAAGAAACAATAACCAAACAATTAAACAATTACCAAGCATACTTTATAAAAACTAACTTAACTCACCATAAAGCTCCGTTGAGCCTTTGTGGATGGAGAACAGGCATGTTTTGCCTTCCCGGTGCACTCATGACAGCTGCTAAGCTAGGAAGTGGATGTCGAGAAGAGGCAGAAGTAGCTGATCTGGTTGTTCTAGAAGGTATAAGAGTTTGATGCCTTCGGACACTTCTCCTTGATGAAGATTCGCTAGGACATCCATCTGTAAATTGTCGAAGGCTGAAGAAGTAAGTCTCTACTAAGCGCAAGTCTTGTAAAATATTGACATGAGACTATGTGAAAGATGATGAATGACAATAAATGACCAAATTCAAGAGATATTTCACTAAGATAAAAAATTAAACACTTCGATTCTACAAATATAAAAACAAAATGGAAGTGAGAATCAACTCACCATGAATCAAAAACGAGAATCAACAGACAGAACATCGACGGAGAGCAGATCAATAGACAGAAGAAGATCACATAGAGAAAGAGAGAAGAACGACAAAGAAAGATCGAAAACCGACAAAGAGAAAGAGAGAAGATCAACGGAGGCTGAAGAAATAAATTTTGGAAAGAAAAATAATTAAACAGCGATAAATTACCAGTAAAACCAAATTTTGGGAAGAAAAACAGCCAATCTTATCAAAAAGAAAAAATAAACTGTCATGTTAAATTAAACTGTCAATTTTGAAATTTTAATTTCACGGTCTGGTTTGTGGCTACCGGTAACTAACTTTCTATTTATAGCCACAAATTATTTTTTCTTTGGTATATACTATATAGCCACGAAAAATCACGTCATAACCACAAATTTTGATGATTTTAAAAGCATGGCTGGGTTGTGGATAATTGTGGCTATAAAATTCAAGCACATAAATTATCGTAGCTAAATTGGAAATTGTCGTATCAAATGGATCCGTATATTTCTGCCAAATTGGAGATGCCAATCCTTTGTTACTGGATTAATTATTTAACTTTTAGATTAGGATGCCTATTAGTTCATCTACCTCCGGTTGGACTAAGATAAATCAACTTAGAAACTATTAAAATAGAAATTTTATGTTAAAAAATATATAGTCATTAAATCTATTTTCAATTTTATTTTATATAGAAAACTATAAGATATTTTATAAATTTTCATAATATGTTTATAATGTTTTATAAGGCAGTTATAAAAATGTATAGAATTTATAACATTTGTAAGCCAGTTTATATAAATGGTATTTTTTTAAAGTTTCTCATTTAAAAAAATGGTATTATAAAAGTGGTAGTTCTCAGAAAAAATATTTCTATTATACATCTAATATTAGAAGGAAAAGCTTTAAAGCACAACGGAAACGAAATTTTGAAGATTTTCACTTATAAAAATTTTCAATGAGTGAAAATTTTCTCAAAAATAACAATTTTATAAACTGGCTTGTGATCATTTAATCCATGCATGTTCATATCATTTTTAATATGGATGATGAATAGAGATTTAGTACTTAAGCAACTTCAAGATATATCATATAGATATTGTGGTTTTCTATTTTTTGGTGAAAAAACATGCTTTTGTATTATTTTTACGAAAAATGTGGTTTTACATTTTTGGTAAAAATGCGATTTTATGATTTTGGTAAAAATGCGATTTTATGATTCTGGTAAAAAAATCATGATTGGATAATGAATGCGTGATGTTAGAGGCGTTTCAGTTTGATTTAGGACCCTAAGGACCTGCAGATTCTAGAGAGATAGAGGTGGAGGCTGCTCATGCTTCACTCGCTAACTTAATGTTAGATGATAATAAGGTTCCAAGTGAAACAGGAGTGAAGGGAGCAGGTACAGAGTCTCTTGTCTCATGGGAGATTATGGTATATGGAGGAAAAGAGGAAACTACATATCTGGTAAAAATCCTCTTCCCATGGTGCTTCATCCGATGACTACGCATTTGGGTATTTAAGACCCGTTTCTTCTGGTTCGGGAGTTAGAGGTAGCCTTCAATGGCCACAATCCTCCTCCGCTCTAGTTCGACATCATCTAGGAGTTAGAGGTAGCCTTCAATGGCAACAATCCTCCTCCGACAATCCAACATTCTCTGGAATTGAGAATGTCTTCAAACGCTCAAGCCGGATGGCATCACGAGCTATTAGTTTTGTTCGCTCGCCTTTAATGGCAAAAGAACTCAAGGTCGTCTACACATCGATCTTTTTAGAAGCCCTCTTGGAGAAGCTTCCGGTCTTCATCTCGAATGTATACCGTCTAACCTATCAACTTAATGCTTTATTTCTTATTTATGTTTCAAGTGTTTTGATCTCTTTGGCAAAGAGCCCTCCACTTGTAATCTCAAGTTAAGTTTAATATAAGTTTCGTTTTGTCCAAAAAAAAAAACATATCTGATAATACAAGAGGACAACAATTCTGTGGAGAGGGAGCAGGCTAAGGATGAGATGGAACCTTTGGTTTTGGATGCAGAGATTGGTGATGCAGAGATTCCGGAGACATTAGATGAAAGCGGGTTTAAGGAACAAGAACAATCTGAAATGTTTGTTAAGGAAAAAGAGGGCAGAGAGAAGAAAAATAAGGAGCGAAGAAAAAGGTGCTTAATGCAAACTCCATTTTTGTTGGAAGAAACTCGAAGCAGAGAATGGTACAAGCTTTGATTTCTCCTCGTAAGAAGGTCTTTTTTAAGAATTCAGGTGTTGATGAGCAGTGCTCGTAAGCAAGTCTTTGTCTGGATCTTGTGTCCCTTATAAGCAGTTCTCTTTTTCATGTCTTATTGCCGCTTCAATGTATGGGTTTAGTCATCTGGCTTGAGTTTAATTACGTACGTCGGTACGAACAAGTATAGTTTTTGGTCAGAGCTGGTATTCATGGGTTTACAAAAAGTGTCTGGTTTTTGTTTTATTATTGGTGTGTATGTGGTGCATTCGTATGCTCAAGTGTTATATAGATTTGTATTGTTTTTTTAGTAAATGAGACGTGAGTTTATCAGGTGTTAGTTGGCTCACAGCTGGGTTCTATCATAGTTGCTATGGAGTTCTCTGGTGATTTGTTGGTGCATTACGGTATCCATGGTATTATGAGAAGTATTATTTTTGTTTCGTTATTGACATAGTGATCATGATGGTTTTGTATGTCTTCAAACATAGTAAAACTGCACAATTTGCTTTTTCTACCATGATATAAGTCATTTTATAAAGTCTTTTATGTGTGTTTTGGAGTCTTTTCAAGTCCTTTGCAGGTTTAAGTACATTTTAGGCTTGATTGAAGATATTGGAGCATTTTGGAGCAATTGGTTACAAGCAGCTAATCAGAGCAACTCAGAACCCATTTTTGAAGATGGTGCGATCGATACCATTCCTTGGTGTCGGTCGATACTGATCCTTGCCTCAAGTATCCGAGTTTGAAAAATGGAAAATTTCCCAGAAGTTTTCAATATTTGCAAAACAAGTCATTTTCATGTTTTAGACTATATTTAGGTTTTTAAAAGTCTTTTGTAAGTTTTTATCTTAGTTTTTACTTTTGGCTTTGAGATTTTGGCAAGAGAGCTTTGGAAAGACAAATCAGAACTCACATTGTTAGAGAGAAGATTTCGAACTCCCTTAATACTCTTTTTAATATCTTAATACAATTTATTCAGATTATGATTTGTATTTCATCAACCATGTCTGAGTAATCTACTTGTTAGATTTAGGGTTTTTCTAGGTTGATGATGAATTGTTGAATTGAATAGAATTGCTAGGGTAATTGTATGGTTTCTTCATCTAGATTGAATCTAATGCTAGTTCTAGATTGATCACCTGGAATTTAGATCATATATAATTAGTAGATACGAAAGTGTTATTGATTTCCTGAAAATAATCATAGATAAGCAAATACCTATTCGCAAAGAAATTTGGTTTAGGGATTTTGTGAACTTATCGAACTTGAGTTTAATGCAGTCTGAGCTTTTGAATTTGCAAAGAAATTTGGAATTCTAGGATCTAGACATAGAAATCTCTGCAACGAAAGTTGATTGGTTTGAATATTGTGTTTCGAGTTCAAGAACGATTCTTAATTAAACCTTTAACATTCTGTCTGGTTTGCAATTCTGATTTACCCGAAAGAAATTTCCTAAGTCTAGCGCCTTTCCCATCAATCTACAAATTTGTTTGAACTCGTTTGCTGTCTTTTAATTTCATTATTTCTCGTTTAGCTTAATTCGAATACCTATACTCTATTGTGTGAATCTTGAATTTATGTGGCATTCGACCCCTAAGTATTACAATTGATCTCTTAATTTGAGAATGTTGTTCATAGGGTTAATTTGAGCATATCACTTTAGTGGATATTGAGATCATTTTTTCAGTTGATTATCGATATTAATCTTGGTTCTATTATAATGTTTTTATTTATTTTTACGGTGATTTGCTTTTGTTTAATGGAATAAACATAAACAATTGGGTAAAAATAGTTAATTGTAAAAAAAAAAAAAGAATTAGGGTCTTTTTTTTTTGGTCACAGAATAAGGGTCTTTTTAAACGCGGAATTTGATAGTCGGGAGCATCTACTAACAAGATATATGATACAGATTCTGAGTTGAAAGTTTTAAAATTTTGATAGCAAATGTACATAAGTTATTTGCGCAAAATATGGTTTAAATGGGATTTCTGTTTCTGTCTAAAATGAAACAAGTAATTTTTTTTTTTTGGTTCATGAAAGTTCTTCATTTTCGTTATGATAAACTTTATAGTCGTGGGACAAGTGGAGAATTAACACTTTATTGTATTTATAATGTTAACATTTTACTTGAAAATAATTGTATAATAGATATGGAAGTGGAGATCCAAGGGAAAAAAAGTATTTACGTCATTTGTTCATAGAGACCGAATTCAATCCTTAATAGAAAGAGTATGGGAAAGATAAACACGTCCGTTGTGGTTTAACTCGGTCTGATCTGTGGTTTGTTATAGGAAATTTGAATAAAATAACAAGTAATCATGAAAAGTAAGGAGGTCTGTTACGACATGCATCTACTTTTATTCCTTTTAATAACATAATCGGTAATTGTGGTTTGTTAGAGTTTCCATCTTTGGAAAATACATTGTCTTGGCAAAGAAGAAGAAATGGTCAAAATCAGTAGATGCCATTTATGCAGGGTACTAGCGTTTTAGGATTGGCACACTTCATTTTCTTTTTCCTACATTGAATATTTGGATATTGTTGATTCGGATCATAGGCTGTTAGTCGCAACAATAGAGGATAAGTGTTAGGAGATCTCGGGGATTACGAAATCATCTTGAATATATTAAGTTATAGTTATAAGGTAAGTTAGTATTTGAGTATAAGATAGATTGTCTATTTCATATATGTAAAGAACTTGGTGAACAAATTAGAAACTTTGTATAAATAAGCTTATTGGCTAATAAATAAAGATGAGAGAAACTATTACACTACTTATGTTTCCTCCACATTTATCATGGTATAAGAGCCAAGATCCTAATCTTTGTGGGTTAGAGAAAATTTTGGTGTCTATCTTGTTACAAATTTGCCTTGATTATTTTTGACTTTTTGGTTTTGAAGAACTTATCTTTTTGTGGCTATCTATCTACTACAAAATTGATGGTGGTCATGAAGATGTTCGAAGATGATGATTCCAACGGATATACACAATCCAATGGATGTTGTTGCTGTGAACTATGAGCATGAACTAATTGCAGGGTTCGTTCGGTTCACATGGTGACATGAGATGATGGATATACACAACTACTACAATATTCTTCACCAGATCGATGACCTTATAGCCATGTATAAACGCTATTTATCTAACTTAAGACATAAGTTTCTTCCTGGATAAGAAGTTCGAAGAGCAACCCAAACTGATCCAGGTCATGTAAGGCGTTATGGATTTTAATGATTGTCCAATCTCATACGTGTTACCACGTATGAGCTTGCGGGAGGGTGTTAGGAGATGTCGGGAATTACGAGATCACCTTGAATATATTAAGTTGTAGTTATAAGGAAAGCTAGTTAGTATTTGTGTATAAGGTAGATTGCCTATTTCATATATGTAAAAAACTTGGTGAACAAGTAAGAAACTTTGTATAAATAAGCCTATTGGCCAATGAATAAAGATGAGAGAAATTATTACACTACTTAAGTTTTCTCCAGATTTATCAATAAGATTCCAAAGAAGCGGAGTCATTTTCGTTTTGACAAATGTTGGATCGGACAAGAGGATTTGATGAAAAAATCTCCAAAAGAGTGGAGTTTGTCAGCAGGATAAAATAACCACAATTTTCTTTCAAAAATACATATTTGTCGTCACGAAATATCAAACTGGCGGGAAAATAATTTACTATATATAAAGGAAAAAAATCAATGAGTCTGATAATCTCCTTGTGAGGACAAAAGAAAAAAAAACAAGAAGCCTGAAAACACTTGATTTCTTTAAGAGAGAGTTACCTATTAAGTGACCTAGGGTGACTTTTGTGCAAGAAAACAGATTTCCTGCGCGTGAGTGACTTTTAAGTAGCAAAATCCCGAAAATATCCCTCAAAAGCGAGGAAAGAGATGCTGACCCTGTTGAGTGATTATTGAGTAACTGGTTTGGTTTAAACGAATGGACACAACTGTACGTTTCCTGTTTTTGGTTACTTTCCAACTGATGTAACGAGGAGAGAGATAAAATAGTATTTTTATTAATAAAATTATTGAAGTTACCGAGAGAGATAAAGACACTATCACTGTGTTGAAGTAAAATCTCAAAGTAAAAAGCAAAAACATTTTTACACTGTCTTCTCAGCGACGCTTCTTCCGCTTTCGTCTGCAAATCTCTCCCCTTTAACCGGCGGCGTTTGTTTTTCAGTGAGAAACGAACTGTGAAATTAGTATGGAACGTATGGACATGAATAGTTTCTGTCGTGCGTAATTGATTTTCGTTTCGTTTGGTGCATAATTTTTCGGCGGAGATCTGTGATTTTCATTTGTCGTAGCGTTCTTTTCATTTTTTTCTGTTCTAGGCGAAGTTGTGCAGTTCTTTGGATTTTCGAGTCTAATGTCTTTGATAACTCATGTCTTTTTGTTTCAGTTGGAGAAGGATCTGAGGTTGGTGTTTGGGACATACGCTTTCCGCCGCAGCTGTTTGTGACAGGTCGATTTCCCAGTATTCGAAAGTCTATATGCTCCTGGTGGTGAGAAACCTTCTTAAGGGGACTCCTGAGTGAGATGTGCTGGACGTCCGCGACTGTTTGAACAGGAGTGGACGTAAGCAGATTATCGTTGGCAAGGAAATGGACGAACATGTTTTTTGTTGTGTGGATGCTTGCATACGTTGGTGGCCAGGAGACAGTCTGATTCTAAGGAATGGGGTGAAGGTGTTGACGGTGGACATAAATACGGGGGTGTGCGTTGTGCGGTTGGTGGTTGACTACGGACTGTAATGGGAAGTGGGGCTAAGGCTGAGGAAGTTAATGTAAGTGAAAGTGGTTCGCCTATCGTGGTCGTACACGTGGGGCTATACATGTTGTAGTAGGTCAACGGAAGTGGCGTCTATGGTCGTGTATGTCGATTATATGTGGACATCCATCGGGGTTGATAAGGCCATCGTATGTTGTTATATGCACTCGCTTTTATTCGTGGACGACTATGAATTGAAATATGTTTGTCTGCCTTGAGGATGAACATGAGTGGAAACGTGCGGCTGACCATAGGAACTGACAGAGGTCGATGTTGGGAAATCTGAAACATTTGTTTTCTGGGTTAGTGTGCACGAAACGTCAAGTATGAAGGGGAGTAAATCTAGACCATCGGATGTGGTTGCACGCTAAACGAAGATAATCTAAAGGTTAATCCATATTTGAAGAAATGGATGTCGAATCAAAAATCTGTAAAAGGTGATTAAAGTAGTGACTGATTATAAGTGGCTGAAAAGGTAACGAAAAGTACTCTAGTTATAGAGAAAAAAAAAAGAGTTAGATTTTTTAGTTAGAAATATCAAAGTTTAAGCTAGTTAAAGGGTAAAAACGGAAGGCAGAGGATTTTGTGTGCAGAAGTTACCTAATACACAGGTGTGTTTTTCTGACACATAAGTATTAGAAAGTGTGTCAATAGGCAACTATTTCTTTCTTTAAACTAAAAGCAAAGTAATCGTCACGAGCCTTAAGACTCTTGGGCCGTACTAGATGCTAGCGTGCGTTCCAACTAGACTCTAGTGCTTGCTTGTTTGATTACTACTCTAAATGTATAAAAAATTATGCATTCAAACAAAATGGAAGAGCATGACTATGTCTACATGCAGGACATTAATGCTAATGTCAAATTTACGTTACCCATTTAGTGATTTTCAAGTGTCGTAAGATCATATTAACTTTAACACGTATGATCTGTCTTTCCGTAGCATCAAGGGAAGACAGAGAGCAAGAGGGAGAAGGTTGCATGGATGATCATGTGCGTCTTTGGACCCAGAGTCCTCCCAAGTAAGCAAATATCTATAAATAGACAAGTAACTGATCAATTCAGACAAACATTAAAAGACAAAAGACAATATGTTGTCTCTACTCTCTATTGTCTTGACTTTTCTTTCTCTTATTATCATCCCTTGTCTCTTTATCTCTTGGCGTCTACGTGTTCCTCTCACCTTTACAAATATCCGCAGATTCATCAAAACCGCAGCTTCTCAATGCCATGATGAAGAAGAGAGGTATGCTTAGATTAATATTAGTTCTTACGTGATAATCATCTTTTTCATCTTTATGGTAAAATAAATGGTTTCTCTCAGTCAAATCTGATCTTAACTAATCTCAGAACCTACAACCTAGCCAGAAGTATCCGGCCGTCCTCAAACTCCGATGTATTTAGAGTTTTCATCTTATTCTAGTGTAGTGTGTCCATATACTACTAAATTGATATCACACGTTTTACTCTTCCAAGTATAATAAAATTTTAAAGATAACTGGAGCTCACTAATTGTCTCATACATTACTAGGAAAACCCTCGTCGAAGTGTGATGGGTCTATATAAACGTGAAATTTCAATAGCATTAGCACTAATTCAATATGAGCACATTTGATATAGTTTCCATCTCGTTATTGATGATGTGGAAAGTACAAACATGATATAGTTTTTCTACAACTTACCTACAGGCACACTATCACCAGATTTGAATGGAATCATGACACTATAGCAACATTAGCACATACAAGTAGTTCATAAACTCATACAAGTAGCACATACAACCCCTTTTCTTTTATATCTAATTACCCAAACAAATCATATATATATATATATCAAGCTTCATAAACTCATATTAGATATAAAAGAAAAGGGGTTGTTTCTCAGTACGTTCCCAAATTTTCTACTAGATCTTGTTATATGAAAGTATCAAGCTTCTTTTGTTCTTACTAATCTGTAGTGGTACAACTGGAGAAAAAGAGAAAGGAGGGAGAATTCCAAAGCATGTGGCGATTATATTGGACGGAAACAGACGTTGGGCAAAGAAACGAGGACTCGGACCATCGCAAGGTCAAGAAGCCGGAACAAGAATTGTTATGGAGAATGCTAGGGACTGTTTCGCTATGGGGATAAACACTGTCTCACTCTTTGCTTTTTCCACTGAAAATTGGGGAAGACCCGAGGTAATTATAAAAATCATTTTTCTATATCACTTCAAGATTTTTCTAATATTCCCATCGTTTTGATTCACGTTAGTTTTCTTTTCTTTGATCAGGATGAAGTTATCTACTTGATGGACATGTTTGAGAAAGCCGTCAAGTCTGAGATGCCTAACTTGCGCAGGTAACTCAACATGTTAGTTTGATCCTTTTTTATAAGTGTTGTATGTTAATTTTTCTATTCTTTTTTAGATATGGCGTCAAGATCTCGGTCATCGGGAAGCGGACGAATATCCCCGAGTCGCTTCTAGGTTTGATACAAGAGGCAGAAGAAGCTACAAAGAGCTACAAAGACAAGCATCTAATTATAGCATTAGACTATAGTGGAAAGTTTGATATCTTACAAGCCTGCAAAAGTCTTGCTGAAAAGGCGAAAAATGGGCTGATCCAAGTAGAAGACATCGACGAAAATCTGATGGACAAAGAGTTGATGACGAGCTGTAGTGATTTCCCAAACCCTGACCTATTGATCAGAACGAGCGGAGAGCAAAGGATTAGTAACTTCTACTTGTGGCAATCAGCTTACACTGAGCTCTACTTTCCTAATGTTCTGTGGCCTGACTTTTGCGAGGCTGAGCATCTCAAGGCCTTGACTTGGTATCAGCAGAGGGAGAGGCGATTCGGTAGAAGAGTTTGAACTTAGTATTTCTGTCTCACAAATTACTGAATATGTGTGATTGTGTGTTTGTTTTTACATTGACTGGTTCAAAATGCTATGTTAGTTTTATTGTTTGTCTAATAAACTGTATTTAGAAATTGAAATCTCGCGTTTGTAACTTTTAAATGTTATTTTATAAATAAAAATTGTGTTAACTGTGATTGGTAAATCAGTAAATGCTTTAATTTTCTAGAGTTATGAAACGATAAACATATCGATTTTATTGCAGATTTCCTACCATTATCCCGAAAAATTAAAGGTTTTTCTCATTGATCCAAAACCAATTTCAACCATCTCTTTTATTTTCCAATTGCTTAATTATTTTCATTGCATTCACCAATTAGTATCCGGGATGAGTGGACTTCAGATATTGAAAATGTTCAAGATGTTAGAATCAAGCAGCTTATGTTTGAGTAAGGTTATATGCGCCAGCTGCTCAAAAAGACATGCACGATGGTTAAGACGGATCAAAATCTTTTTTGGTGTCGGGGGATGAAACAAAATTCAGTTTTGGTGTTGTTATGTTTGGATTTCTTTTTCTTTTATTTTTATTAGTAAAAATGTAACGAAAAGTCAGTTTTGCCCTCGATATTCTCAATATTTACAATTAAAATCTACCCGATTTCAGTAAACCAAATCAAAAACCAAAAAACTTTTCAAACCAAACGGTTTTTATTAGAAGTATCGAGTTGGTAATATTAGGACAAGTAGAACTACTTGGGTTAGTAATAGTAGAACAACAAGAAATACTTGGATCGGTACTATTAGAACAAGTAGAACTAATGGAATGATAATAGTAGGACAACTAGAACTACTAGTATCTTATTATATAGATTTAAGTTTCAAAGTTGTTACTTAACAAGATCTTGCTATTTAATCCCCTATATATTATTTGAGGATCCTTTTTAAAAAACTAACATTTACTTCATGTGTTTATTACAAGATTATCATCCTTACTTATATTAATTACATATAATACTATTATATGATTTGATCACTTATATTAATTATCACTATTACATAATCAAAACTATGATATATCTCATAGACTCTAATTAAAATTAAAATACATGTTATTTATTCATTCATAAAATATATAACTTTAATTATGTATTTGACCAATATAATCAAATAATTTTATATTAATATATATATCATGTTTATTAAATAACTTTTACTTGAAAAAAAATATATTATATTTCAGTATAGTTATTCGTTTTAACTTATATTTATGAATACAATAATAACTATATCACTTCATAATAATTTATTTACAAAATCTTATATTATATATATTTATAATTCTTTAATCTTTATTTAATATAAAACTTATAAATACTTTTACTTTATTAATATTATATTATAATCTTATAATATAATAAAATTATATATTATTTTCTTAAATATTATAATATAATAAAAAAAATATTATTTTCTTAAAAAGCAACTTACAAGCAATTTTAATATATAAATAAAAATCACAAATTTATATCAACTTACCATCATTATCAGATATATTTATTATAGTATATAACTACAACTATAATAAATTTCATTGTATTTAAACATAATTCAAATTTCCTAAAATAAATCAACATAAAATATTTGATTTGTATTGATACCATTCAGTAATAAAATTATGGTAATGAAAAATCATTCTGTTTCTAAACTTAATTAATAATATATATTAAAATAAGTAAGCACACATTTAATTAATAAACATATAGTAGTTGAATTTATGCCTATTCATATCAATTTAAAAATAAATTCAGATATAAATAATATGCCATAATTTTCTACTCTATCAATAATGATAGAAAAATAACTGATTTTTTAGCAATGTTATCATATATATGATTTAATTGTTTTGCATTTATTAATATACAATTTTAAAAGATTTTGAAAATGTTGAAATCACATTATATATCTATATAAATGACTATAAAATTATATTTAATTAATATTTATATAAACATTTTACTCCGCGCATGGCGCAAGTTACTACCTAGTATCTTCTTATTTTGGGATTTTGACATGTGTCAAATAGTAAAAAAAAATTTTAACTATATTTCAAAATAAAATTTTCAAGCAAAAAAGGAGTTGTAGAAAAACAATTATGATTCTTGAGAAAAAAGAAAAAAATATAGAAAAATATACATTGTGCAATTAAGTTAAAAAAAAAACTAAAAGAAATAGACATAATGAAATCTTTGAATTAAAAAAGAAATTATGCAAAAAATATTTATTGTTCGGCTAATTTTAAATATAACTAAAGGAAATAGAATTCTAATATCTTATTGAAAAAGAAAATTATTTCCGTCTTTCAACCTAGAAAGGAAATATAATAAGTAAAAATGATAGATTAAGAAAAAGATTATTACTTGTTTTAAAAAAATTGCAAATATTTATAATTCTATATAAAGAACTTAGCTCTTTCATAATTTGCATGATCATAATATATGTTGAGTGAGTCGATCAAATTTGACACGTAATAATTTTATATATGTATCTTTTTAAAAGTTTGGTTTCAAAATTACTAATTAACAAAGCAGAAAAAGAAAATAGGAAAAAAATCTGAAGCAAAAAAAGAATTGTAGAAAAAAATGAAATTTTGATTGTGCAAAATAAATTTAAAATATTACATACATGCGGGTTTTAATCTCAAAAGATTTAGATATATTTTATTTATCGATAAAGAAAGAAAAATAAATTTAGATTTCAAATATTTCATTATATGCGAGTTTTAATCTCAGAAGATTTAGATTTCAAATTGTCTATAATCAAATTTTAATCTTAAAATCTAAATATATAAACCAAAATAAAACGAACCAAAATAAAACTGATTCAACACAATTAGTGGTGTCTATGTTGTTTTCCGGCATCGTCATCTGCCAGAAAACACAATTAATATTTTGATATATAGAATTGATATTGTTTAAAATATTTTGATATATAGAATTGATAATATTTTGATTAGCCATGGGCATTTTACCCGGACCCGAGGACCCGACTCGGAACTGGCCCGAAAAAAACCGAACCGGATCTTCAAATTTTACCCGATGGGTATTTTATTCAGTTACCCACGGGTATCGGGTCGGGTCCGGTTCTTACTCGAGACCCGAACAGTAGGCCTGGGCGTTCGAATATCCAGATTTAGCTAAAATATTTTGATATATAGAATTGATTCAACACAATTAATATTTTGATATATAGAATTGATAATGTTTAAAATATTTTTAAATTTTATCTCTATAAAATTTCAGTATTATAAATTCTATATAAACCAAGTTTACAAAAATATGTTTTAAAACAAATTTCTTTTCTCATACCCACGATCTTGCTAGGTCAATATTTTACAAAAAACATAAAAAGTTCAATCTCTAAAATTATTTTTATAAGATTGTAAGCAATATATTTGTGTATATAATCGTTATTTTTATGAGTAAATTTAAAATTTTTTAACCTTTTTGTTATTTATATTATTCAGATTTTTATTTTTTGGAATTTTTAACTATGATTATTACTTTTTATCTTTATTTGTTATACTCAGAAACATATATCAATTCGGTGGAGGTGAGAGCTCGGGATGCTGATTATTGTCCAACTCGTATATTTAGAATAACAAGAACTTGTGGTACTACACCTATCTGTGTAGTTGTAGTGATAGTTCTAGTTGTACCATTTGAAAAAATGAAGATGCGTAAAATGATTAAAATTACATTTATAAACATGTTTCCATACCAAATATGACATTAAAACATCTGAATTTTACCCCAAATAAATAACAGAAGTTGGATTTTTGGAATTGGTTTCATGAACATCATATGTTTGCATGAAATGTCTTATACTTTTAAGGTTTCTTTGTAAAACTTCACCATACTAACATGATTTTTTTTTTAAAGTCTTTTTAAAAATTTTATGGTCTGAGATTATGTTAAATGTAGTTTATATACGAAATGTTGTAAGAACTACTGAAAATATAAAATTAAAGTGTGGTACAACTGATTAAAACTAAAAAATACCCAAAGTACAACTCTTTACAAAATGGTACAAGTAGAAAACTGGTACTACTAGAAGAAGAAAAGGCGGCGCATGCGTGTTAAAAGTCGGCGCACGTGTTTTTTTAGTTGTACCAATATTTCTAGTTGTACCAATATTTCTAGTTGTACCAATATTTATAGTTGTACCAATATTTCTAGTTGTACTAATATTTCTAGTTGTACCGTTTGTAAAACTGAAGTTGCGTTAACTGATTAAAATTACATTTATAAACATGTTTTCATACCAAATAGGACATTAAACATCTGAATTTTACTCCAAATACATAACAGAAGTTGAATTTTTGGAATTGGTTTCATGAACATCATATGTTTGCATGAAATGTCTTATACTTTTAAGGTTTCTTTGTAAAACTTCACCATACTAACATGAATTTTTTTTTAAAAAGTCTTTTTAAAACTTTTATGGTTTGAGATTATGTTAAATGTAGTTTATATACGAAATGTTGTAAGAACTAATGAAAATATAAAATAAAAGTGTGGAACAACTGATTAAAACTAAAAAATACCCAAAGTACAACTCTTTACAAAATGGTACAAGTAGAAAACTGGTACTACTAGAAGAAGAATATTTCAAGTACAAGTAGAAAACTGGTACTACTAGAAGAAGAAATTTTTTTTAGTTGTACCAATATTTCTAGTTTTAATTAGTTGTATCATTTTATGTAACATATTATATTTAGACAATTGTACGAGTTGTACTACTATTACCACTTGTTCAACTATTACCATTTGTAAAAAAATGTTTACAAATGTAATTTGTACCATTATTACTAGTTCTACCATTAATTTGTAAATGTTTAATTTTATTGACTTGTCATAAAACATTACAATAATAAACCCCACTGTAAATTAAAGCTGCGTTTAAAGTCTCCAACATCTCTTGCGGTTCTTGTCCCTCTTGCTACAAAACCGGGCTGTTCCATATATAAATAAATAAAACATTCAAAGTCAAGTCAATGAGGAATCTCTTAATTAGGAAACTACCAACTGGTTGCTTATTGCAACTTGGATGATATGACTCGATCAAAAAACAACAATAACACTCACCCTTCAATCAATACATCCATGAGATCGATGTTGGCTTCAAGATAATCAGAAGCAATCAACCGAGAATTGACTTGTTGCCTCTGTAGATTTGCAACAACTTGTGTAGCATCTTTCCTCGTCTAATAAAAAGAAAAGACAAGATTTTCGCAAAGCAATCATAAGTCATTCTCAATCTAAATCTAAAAAATTGATGTCTTTCAAATTGGGAAATCAAAAGATTATGGAGACATGTAATCAAGAGGCGTAGCGTATCCTCTTTCAAGAATTCTTGAGTCAACTGAGCACAAGTTTCAGCGACAGGCTCGGCCTCCCTGTTTCCATAGAGAATCGACTTCATATCACGGATGTTCCAGCTTAGTTCAGCCATCTACAAGCAATAACTAATCCAGGCAAAACAAAAACAAATTCAACAATCCATTGAAAAAATGCTATAGAGAGCAACGACATTATTAATATCATTATTGGAATAAAGAAAACCAAATTTAATCTTATGAATGCGATCTCTCTGCTTTGATTCATGAATAAGAAAAGAAAAAAAAATCATTATTGAGAAAGGAAGGGAATAATGGAGGAAGGACCTTTTCTTCGCGTTTGGATTCACGAAGGTCAGGCAAAGAGGTGGATCGATCGGCGTAGAGAAGGAGATCGCGCGTCTGTCGGACGAGGTCAGTCTAGAGGCTTGGACTTGAAAAGCCCCTTCATCTTCGCACCGCCGATATCGGATTGATCCGACGGTTCGCCGCCGTAACCAGCAGCCGAAGAGCTAAGGCTTCCGCTAAGGTGCTGCGACGGGAGCCTCCTCCGCAGCTAAGGTTCTTTCTCTTCTAAAATCTCGATTCAATTTTTTTTTTTTTGCTGTACGGAACGAGGAAAAGAGGAGAGAGAGAACATTGAGAGAGAGAGAGAGCTGGGTTGGAATGGTCGACGAATTGAATTGGATTGTTGGGTGGTTGAATTAATTGAAGGGTTTTGGTTAGAAGATGGGTTGATATTCATGAAGGGCAAAATGATAATTGACTTCTCATTAACACCATGAATAATTTTGTAACACCATGCTGATTTCACCCTCACTCATTAACACCTTTTCTGATTTTGATCCGGTTAAGACTCTGTGACAGACAACGCTGTCTATACAATTTTAAAATTCTCCCTATAAATAGAAAAAATAAAGCGGGGAAACTCTTGCATGATAAACTAAAAGCAACTGCAAGTAATCGTCACGAGCCTTAAGACTCTTGGGCCGTACTAGATGCTAGCGTGCGTTCCAACTAGGCTCTAGTGCTTGCTTGTTTGATTACTACATTTTTTTGAAGTTATGAATAACAAATTTTATGCATGCAAACAAAATGATCGATATCTATAGAGAATTAGCTTCGACATGTCTTATAAAAAAAAAAAAACTTCGACATTAACTAATGCTAATTTAATAAGGAAATCACGTGACGAAACTATTTAGTGATTTTGAAGTGTCGTAAGATCATAACCTTAATAAATAAGATATGTATTCCCGTAGCATGCAAGGAAAGACAGAGAGAGAGATACACTAATCATGTCCGTCTTTGAACCCAGAGCCGTTCAAGTATATATATCTATATATTAGACGAGTAATTGATCAAAACGAACAAACATTGAAAACAAAAGATATAATGTTGTCTCTACTCTCTATTGTCTTGACTTTTCTTATTCTTATTCTCATTGTCTCTTCGTTTTTTGGCGTCTAAGTCTTCCCCTCTCCTTTACAAATATCCGCAGGTTCATCAGAACCGCAGCTTCTCAATACAATGATGAAGAAAAGAGGAGCGAGGAAAGGTAGTGTTCTTCATTTGGTATTCAGTATCTAGTGTTTTCATCTTTTCCTAGTGTGTGAGTCCATATATATTGGTAAGTGCTACAGTCACATTTTCTTCTGCTGTTAATATCACTGTGACATTTTTACTCTTCTAGGTATATACTTTTATGGATTACCGGGTCTCATTGACTTGATGACTAGCTATATTAGAAAAACCCTCTTAGAAGTGTGATGGATCTAAACAGTATAACTAGTTTAACATGAGCACCCTTGATATCAGTTTTCATTGGCTTTCAATCCAAAATCAATCGTCAATAAATTGGTCAGATGCCCCTAAATATAATACCACTCAAGATCTCATCCTATGAATTTCAATATGTGAAAAATTCCTAACATAAATATATTTCCTACAAGTCTACTACTTACCTACACTCAGGGCGGGTCTTGAGAAGAAGCACATCAAGCATGTGGTTTTAGTTTCAATAGATTTTATGTATTTTATAGGTCAAATTTCAAACAATATATTCATTAATGCTGGTGGTTTCGTGTATCATCGGTACATCTGAGGTTGTGAGTTCAATTTTACTTGCTGTATTTTATTTTGTTTTTTTTCTTTTCCATACTTTCATATTATTTAATGGACCAACAAAACAAAATTTGTATGGAGGCCTAGAATTTTCAGGACCGGGCCTACACTCAAACAATTAGAATACGAATTATGAAAGTATGGAAAAGCCGGCTCACTGTGGCTCTGCCTGATTATGACCAATATCCCTGAGTCTCTTCTAGAGACGATACGAGAGGCAGAAGAAGCTACAAAGAGCTACAAAGACAAGCATCTCATTGTGGCGTTAGACTATAGTGGAAAGTTTGATATCTTATGATACACGAGTTTTAAACCCTTATTTCCTACTGCAAGTGCACAGCATACGAAGTAGTATTTAGGGGTCGATCCCACGAAGACCAGTTTTCACACTTTGATATATTGAGCTAAATCAAAAGCTAAAACAATTCAATATGTTTTTGGTTTTTGTAAGTAACAAGTAATGAAAGCGAAATCGGTTGTAAGATAATATTAAACAAGCGTTAGGTCAAGGAATATCGCAGGAGATTCAGAGAAACGGATCAAACAACTATTCAGGCAATGATTAAGCATAAATCTAGAACTTAAACACTAAGATAATATCAATCCACTCTCGTGGTACCAATATCTTTGTCTATCAACCTAGAAATCCTAACTCTCGCTGGTACTAGAAATCGTAGACAAGCATTAAGGATAGGTTTAATATGTTCACAATTCTCAATACATCTACTCTCGCAGGTAATGGTTAAATTGCTCACCAATGTTCTTTCTAGCAACCTAGCAACTCTCGCTGTCTAAGTAAACCAAATTTCATAAGATCAAGTGATCAATTCGATCTAAGCATTAAGAACAACTAGGGTGAAGATATTGATTTGAATAGCCTATTTGTGTTTAACCCTAAAGCTCATGAATTCATTTGACAAACCTTAACCTAACTAAGAGGTCTACTCAGACATGATTAAAGAAGAAAACAAAGAGATTATAAAGTTCATCATAAAAGCTTGAATAGATAATGAAAGCTGAATATAAACTTATAAGAACTTAATTAAAGCATAAATATAAAGACTGAAAGTAAAGCATAAATATAAAGACTGAAAGTAAAGCATAAATATAAGAACTGAAAGTAAAACTTAATTAAAGCATAAATGTATAAAGCTTAAAAGAAACTAAATAAAACTTAATAAAAGCATAAACATAAAACTTAAAACTGAAGAAGAAGCTATGCTTTGAAGCTAGAGAAGAGAGGAGGAAGAAGAAGGGTGTTTTGAGAGTGATGTTGTGAGTCCATTATATAGGCCAAGGTGAAGGGGAGTAGGTGAAGCGGGGAACGGTCGTTCTTGGTGTAGAACGATCGTTCCCAATGGTCGATCAAAGTAGGTGAAGTAGGTGGACTTGGGAACGATCGTTCCCTTCGTAGAACGGTCGTTCCTTCGTGTTTTTGCCGGGGAACGATCGTTCTGTTGTGGAGAACGGTCGTTCCTCAGTGTTTTTGTCGGCATGGTTGGTGAATGAGGGAACGGGCTGCATGGGATGGAATGATCGATCTTCGGTTTTTGTCGGCAGGGTTGGTGGATGAGGGAACGACCGTTCCTTGGAGGGAACGATCGTTCTCCATGGTCGTTCCATGGAAAGGAACGGTCGTTCCTTTGCTTGGCTCTCTTGTGTTTGGTCCTTTTCTCGTTTTTCCGTCTTAACTTGACTCGAACATGTCCGTAAACGCCAAACTCCTTCGGAACTCCATGAAATCTGTAAAAACACTCAAAACAATAAAAGACTCGAAAAACTAACGAAAGATGCAAATCAAAACTCAAACCGAATACTAAAAACGAATCAAAATACGTTAAAAACACGTAATATCAACTCCCCCAACTAAAACCTTTGCTTGTCCCCAAGCAAAACCAGATATTTTACAAAGAGGAGAGGTTAGAAAAACGTGTGAAACTTGTAAAACTTATAGGACCATACTCTAAGTCAATTGCCCGTAAACCGCATTCGCAAAGTTCAGATCAAACCGTACTTCATTGTACTTCTCCATAACCGTAGTAAATGAGTGAAATCTCATGATCAAGCAGAACTCAATATTTAACATTCATTATCAAATGCGTGTACTCTCACAAAGGGAATATCTAACACGTTATGGTCCAGGTATCAAGGTTGGTATTTGGTGGCTCAAGTGTTTCGGTTTCTTTTAGCAATATAAATAGATACAAATCATTATGCAAAATCACCGTGAGACACAGACCAATTAGGAGGTACACAACTCTCCTTAACTCTAATCATTCTACCCTTTTTTAACTGAGTCACAAACAAGAACATGATTTCTCTTAACGTTTCATGAAATTTAAAGATATTACCTTGACGACTTTCCCGGTTCCTTCTGTTTTATATTTTTTTTTTCTTTTTCTTTTTTAATTTTTACATATCGGAGAATGGAACCGGTTAGTCTCTAAGATCTGCATCAAAAGAATTTTAACAATGTAAGCTTATTTCTTGAATGTGAATAAAATCTTCTACCCTTTTTAAAAGTTCACCCTCTTTTGAAACGAAAATTTTCAATGAATATATTCAAAGAGAGAGATCACATTTATAGACACATCCCATGAGTTTAATCAGAAATAGACCACCTATCTAGACACAGTCCTAAACAAAAGTTGTCTCGGTCCGTATACTCCATAGTTTTTGCACATGAATGCAATGACAGTAAACGAAGAAAAGTGGGTTTCAACATGGAAATGGTAAGGGTGTGGTACTAGACAAAGATAAGTCTAGCCATTTGGAGTTAGCAAAGATTGGTAGAAATGATGCAAAGAAAACTCCAAATGTAAAATCCAATACATGATTATCAACCCCCTAAGTGAGATAAATTAAGTCCATATTAAGTTCTAATAATTTGATTAAGTTCAGATGATTTGAGAAATTCACTAATTGATCAAGTTATGGATTTTTCTGCGTTTCCAAACTATCCTCAAACAATGCTAAACAGTCCTAAGGCAATGACATCGAACATGTTGCAATTCCAAAAAGTTTAACAAAATCACATAGAGTTTTGACTCGAAAAATTATTTTTTTCTTTTTTTTTTGGTTTTTTTTTGAAAATCTAAACACACCAAAATAAAACATAAGAAATATATATATATATATTTTTTGTTTTAGAAAATCTAAACACACGAAAATAAAACATAAGAAATAAATATCAATAAAACACAACGTTAGTACACAAATAAATCCCTCCCCCAGACTTGTTTTTAACCGTCCCGGTTTAAACAAAACTGAAAGAGAAATTCGCAAAGTCATAAATAAAAATAAAAAGTGTTTAAAATAAAAATGGATATAACAAAGGTGATAGAAATAACCACAGCTCAGTGGTCGCTGGTGGAGCTATCGGTGCTGCTCTCTATCTTTCTTCTGTGTAGAACGAGCGTTCATGGTAGGAACGATCGATACCTAATAAAAGCCTGCAAAAACAATCTCAAACAAAACACGAAACGTAAATAGAACAAGAACGAAAAACTTCACGATATTTACATGTTACCTGGTGGGTTGCCTCCCACGAAAGCGCTTGTTTAACGTCACTAAGCTTGACGTGGAGAGTTAATTATGCTTGAGGAGGCTCGGTCAAAGGAGTTTCTTCCCCGTCTGAGTTGTGTGGTCGGCAAAATATGGTTTCAACCGTTGTCCATTGACCACGAACTCTTCTCCTTTGGTGTTGAACAAGACCACCGCTCCATATGGCCGCACTTCCTTTATGGTGAAAGGTCCAGACCATCTCGATCGCAACTTCCCGGGAAACAGCTTCAGCCGAGAGTTGAAGAGTAAAACCTGGTCATTTGGGGCGAAGTTACGAGCCAGGATGCGCTTGTCGTGGTATGCTTTGGTTCTCTCCTTGTAGATTTTGGAGTTCTCGTAGGCGAGATGCCTAATCTCCTGAAGCTCATGTAGCTGCATCATGCGTTCGTTCGGAAGCCGGCTTAATGTCGTAGTTGAGCAGCTTGACAGCCCATGCGGCCTTGAATTCGAGCTCAACGGGGAGGTGACATGCTTTGCCATAGACAAGGTGGAAAGGAGTGGTCCCGAGAGGCATTTTGTAGGCGGTCCTGTAAGCCCATAGAGCGTCGTCTAGCTTGGAAGCCCAGTCCTTCCGAGTTGTGCTTACAGTCTTCTGAAGGATGCTCTTGATTTCCCGGTTAGATATCTCAACTTGCCCACTTGTATGCGGATGGTAAGGCGTTGCGACCTTGTGCTTTACACCGCTCTTGCGCAATAGATTCTCAAAAATCTTAGTGAGAAGTGAGAGCCTCCATCGCTGATGACACGCGGAACATCACAAACTCGGGAAAATGATAGATTTGAACATCTTGATCACCACCTTTGCATCGTTCGTGGGACTCGCCAATGCCTCAACCCATTTAGACACATAGTCAACAGCCACGAGTATGTACTCATTCCCGAAAGAAGATGGGAATGGTCCCATAAAATCAATCCCCCATACATCAAAGACCTCCACTTCGAGAATGAAGTTTTGTGGCATCTCATTGCGCTTGCTGATGTTGCCCTGTCGCTGGCATGAATCACATCTAGAGATAAAGCGCTGAACATCTTTAAACATTGTCCGCCACCAATATCCAGCTTGCAGAACCTTGGAGACCGTCTTGAAAGTAGCGAAGTGTCCGGCATAGGAAGAGCCATGACAGTGAAACAGAATCTCCGGTATCTCCTCCTCAGCCACGCAACGTCTGAATACTCCATCTGGGCAATGCTTGTACAGGTATGGCTCATCCCAGAAGTAATGGCGAATATCCTTTGGAATTTCTTCCTTTTGTTGCCCACAAAACCGTGAGGTTCTAGATCAGCAGCTAGGAAATTTGCAATCTCACCAAACCAAGGAATCTGAGGATGTTGGCTGCTTTCGGTTTGGTTGCAGAATTCGGACTGAGCTGGTGCTCGCTGGGTGGGAGCATGTGCTTCCTCGATTTGGAATGTTCCGATCGAGTAAATCTGTTCTTCAGGGAGGCTGTCGTTGAGTGGAACTTCTTCATCAATCCTCATCCTAGATAAATGGTCGGCAGCTCCATTATCTATTCCCTTCTTGTCTTTGATTTCCAGGTCGAATTCTTGAAGTATGAGAATCCACCTAAGTAGTCGTGGCTTAGCGTCTTTCTTGGTCAGCAGATACTTGAGTGCTGCATGATCAGTATGAACTATAACCTTTGATCCAACGAGATAGGACCGAAACTTCTCAAAGGCAAAAACGACGGCCATAAGCTCCTTTTCTGTCGTAGCATACTTGCACTGAGCATCATCCAATGTGCGTTTGGCGTAGTAGATAACGTGGAGCTTCTTGTCTTTCCTCTGGCCGAGAACTGCACCAACAGCGTAGTCGCTAGCATCCGTCATAACCTCGAAAGGTAGGCTCCGATCTGGTGGTTGTTCAATGGGTGCGCTGACCAATGCTCCTTTGATCGTATGAAAAGCCTCAAGACAGTCGCTATCAAATTCAAACTTCACCTCCTTGCACAACAGCCTCGTGAGGGGTCTAGCTATCTTTGAAAAATCCTTGATGAACCTGCGATAGAAGCCTGCATGCCCCAGAAAGCTGCGGATCCCCTTGACAGAAGTAGGTGGTTGTAGGTTCATCATAACCTCGATCTTAGCTTTATCCACTTCGATGCCATCTTCTGATATGCGATGCCCAAGTACAATCCCGTTCCTGACCATGAAGTGACATTTCTCCCAATTTAGAACTAGGTGTTTTTCCTCACATCGCTGAAGTACCCTGCATAGATTAGATAAACAGTGAGAGAAAGAGTCTCCATACACCGTGAAGTCATCCATGAACACCTCCATTATGTCTTCGATCAAGTCAGAAAAACTGGACATCACGCATCGCTGGAAAGTTGTCGGAGCATTGCACAATCCGAACGGCATGCGCCGGTAAGCGAATGTGCCATAAGGACATGTGAATGTTGTCATCTCTTGGTCGTCCGGATGGATGGGAATCTGAAAGAAACCTGAATAACCATCTAAAAAACAGTAGTATGGATGGTTAGCAAGTCTTTCAAGCATCTGATCAATAAAGGGCAAAGGGAAATGATCCTTTCGAGTTGCAGCATTCAGTTTACGATAATCTATGCACATTCTATGGCCGGTTATGGTCCTAGTCGGTATCAGTTC
This sequence comes from Isatis tinctoria, assembly GCA_010577795.1. NCBI lineage: Eukaryota > Viridiplantae > Streptophyta > Magnoliopsida > Brassicales > Brassicaceae > Isatis > Isatis tinctoria. The sequence continues at coordinate 15,346,663 of CM021247.1, read as the reverse complement.
ATTCCTATCATTTTTATTACAGTGATTCCTCCTTTCTTAGGAACTACATGAACTGGACTAACCCAAGTACTATCAGAAATAGCATATATTACACCGGCTTCTAGAAGTTTCATTATCTCCTTTTTAACAACATCTTTCAGATTCGGATTCAACCTCCTTTGATGTTCTATAGAACTCATTGATTCATTTTCTAGATGTATCCTATGCATGCAAAGATCAGGGGAGATTCCAGTGATATCATCAAGTGAATACCCTATAGCCTTTCTATACTTCCTAAGTTCGCATAAGAGTAAAGCTACTTCCACATTATTCAAATCAGCATTCACAATCACCGGGTAAGTAGAGTTTGTTCCAAGGAATGCGTACCTGAGCCCGGCTGGAAGAGTTTTGAACTCCAGTTTGGGTGCTTTCAATTCGCTCCAAGGGCTGTCTATCGGGTCAAGTGGCGGAGCAGGTGCTCGTGGGGTTGAAGCGGGTGCTCCGTCTGTTTTTGCCGAGTTCTCCTCATCATCTAGGCTCGTGTATGCTACCATTTGCTCAATTCTTTGGCTGGAATCTAGCATCTTGGCAAAGCTGTCGGCATCCTCGCTCAGGAAACCCTGCTCTCTTTCAGCTAGAGTTAGGGCGGTTTCAAGAGGATCCGGGCACAGAAGCTCTTCAGCTGCCTCATCATACACATCATCCACGCCTTCCACAGTGAAGGTCTGTCCATCCATCATCGGTTTCTTCAACAATTTATCCATCTCGAATGACATAACCATGTCGCCTAGCTGAAGGTCAATCACTCCATTCTGTACATCGATTATTGCGCCAGCTGTGCATAAGAATGGCCGGCCAAGAATCAGAGGGTCTTTCGGTTCTTCTTCAAGCTCTAGAACCACGAAATCAGCTGGGATGAGTGTGTCTCCAATTCGCACATGAAGATCCTCTAACATACCCACCGGAAGCTTTGTTGATCTGTCTGCGAAGACCAATGAGATGCGCGTGGGTTTGAAATGTGTGAACCCTAACCGTTTTGCCACAGAGTATGGCACAAGGGTGACACTGGAACCGAGATCTCACAGAGAGCATGCGAATGTCATGGGGCCGATCTTGACTGATAAGACGAATCGGCCGGGATCGCTTCTCTTCTTAAGGACCTTGTTTGCAGCAGAAAAGCACTGCACTCTTTGGAGACTACCATCACGTTTTCCTCCTCAGCTACCTTCCCGGAGACTAGAGTTTTTCATACCGTTTGAGAGCCGGTATCATCTGAATGGCATCCATGAGGGGCAGCTTCACGGTTAGGTCTCTGAGCATCTCTCTGCATTTAGCATCCTCTAAATCCTTGCGAGACTTCTTGGGTGGTACAGGGTATGGGACCTTGGGTTTGTACACCCTTGCTTCGGATTGTTGGCCGAAGTTGTTGGAGTTTCTTGGCTGAGCTGGTGCTCGGCTGTCGGACCAGGGTGCTCGGTTGTCGCTTCTTTTCCTTTTGCCGATCCGGAAGTTGTTTCCGAATTCAATGTTTTCCTGCTCCTTAGCTCGATGGCGTTGACAAACTCCTTCCTAGGTGCTTCAGCTTTTCAGGCAGAGTCCCTGGTGTTCTTTTTATAGACTCGGCGGTTTGCGCAATCTGAACATTCAATTGCTTCATGTGGGTCCATACAGCTTCATACTTCCCATTAAGATCAACATACATAGTGTCAACTTTGGAGTTGATCTCTGCTGCCGCCTTTTGTTGACTCGCCATCAGCTGCTGCATCATGTTCTTCAGTTTCTTGGGAGCCGGTTGCTGAAGATGAAGGTTGTGAGTTTGTGAAAGGCTGCCTTGGCTGATTCCCTCCTTGGAAACGGTTCTGATTAGGAACGAATGGCCGGATCTGGTAGTTGTTGGAGTAGTTCTTCTGAAAACCCATCTGTGGCTGATTTCCTTGCTTAGGATAAACTTGATCCTGTGGATTCTCCACATTGGTGCTCCTATAGGACAGGTTCGGGTGAGTGTTGAAGCCTTGGTTGTTGAAACTGCGGTTCTGCCCGAAATTTTGTCCCGTCATATAATTCACCTCCATCTGATCATTCCCGGTTTCTTCCTCATAGGCTTGAGCGATAGATGCTTCCCCATTCTCGTCCACAAAGTGGACTGACTTCTGGTTCTTTTTTAGCAAAAGGTTAACCATGGCCGCGAGCTCATCAATCTTCTTGGAGTCCACACTGTTGACCTTCTTCCTGTCGTACTCCGGGCTTTTGTTGCTGGAACTTGCGGCTAGGTTCTCGATCAGCTCCAGGGCTCCTTCCTTTGACTTAGTGTAGAAGTCACCGTTACTAGCTGCATTCAGGGCGTTTCTGTAGTCCCAATAGAAGGTGCTGAGCAGCTGATCATCACTAAACCAATGGTGAGGGCACTCGCGCTTGTACTCCTTAAACCGCTCCCATGCTTCATTAAAGGACTCACCGGACTGTTGCTCGAATGAGGAGATCTGTTCCTCAAGGCTGCGGTCTTGGATTTCGTGTAGAAATTATCCAAGAAGGCTGCTCGTGCACTAGCCCAAGTCGGTAGAGAGCCTGGTGGTAAAGATTTTAACCACCGTGATGCTTTTCCCGTAAGAGAGAAAGGGAAAAGCTTGCACTTCAGGAAATCTGGATGCACACCATTGGAGCCGGTTGTGCTACAGATCTCTTCAAAGTTCTCGATGTGATCCATCGGAATCTCAGCAGGCAGACCGTGGAACAGGTGTTGCTTCACGAGGCGATCATTTGAGGTTTGATTTCCTAATCTTGCCTCTGGATGGTCGGGGTAACGATCGCAGATCGATCCTGATAGTATGTGTGAGCCGCATCTTTGTCTCCGAAGGTAGGTTGTGCAATGAGTGCCTCTCCTGTTGCATGCGAAGCTGCTCCATGGCTGTCTGAAGTTGTAGCAGCTGAGCTGCGATGTCTGCTTGTCGCCCATATCTGAGTTGGCGGTGTCAGTTGTTTCTGGTTCCGGAACAGGTATGTTACGTCTCTGCCTGTTCACTCGTTCTGCTCTTGCTAACTCCTCGTTTGATAAGCTAACAAGATCCTCGTTGTTTCTGCTCTTGTGCTCCTTGGGGACATGCACCTGAAACACAAAAACAAAGAAGAAAAGAAAACGAGTTTAGTAAAGTTCTTAGTCTGATAATTCAGCCGTAAACCAAAGGCGAAAAATTTGGTCCCCGGCAACGGCGCCAAAAACTTGATACACGAGTTTTAAACCCTTATTTCCTACTGCAAGTGCACAGCATACGAAGTAGTATTTAGGGGTCGATCCCACGAAGACCAGTTTTCACACTTTGATATATTGAGCTAAATCAAAAGCTAAGACAATTCAATATGTTTTGGTTTTTGTAAGTAACAAGTAATGAAAGCGAAATTGGTTGTAAGATATATTAAACAAGCGTTAGGTCAAGGAATATCGCAGGAGATTCAGAGCAACGGATCAAACAACTATTCAGGCAATGATTAAGCATAAATCTAGAACTTAACACTAAGATAATATCAATCCACTCTCGTGGTACCAATATCTTTGTCTATCAACCTAGAAATCCTAACTCTCGCTGGTACTAGAAATCGTAGACAAGCATTAAGGATAGGTTTAATATGTTCACAATTCTCAATACATCTACTCTCGCAGGTAATGGTTAAATTGCTCACCAATGTTTTCTAGCAACCTAGCAACTCTCGCTGTCTAAGTTAAACCAAATTTCATAAGATCAAGTGATCAATTCGATCTAAGCATTAAGAACAACAAGGGTGAAGATATTGATTTGAATAGCCTATTTGTGTTTAACCCTAAAGCTCATGAATTCATTTGACAAACCTTAACCTAACTAAGAGGTCTACTCAGACATGATTAAAGAAGAAAACAAAGAGATTATAAAGTTCATCATAAAAGCTTGAATAGATAATGAAAGCTGAATAAACTTATAAGAACTTAATTAAAGCATAAACATATAGACTGAAAGTAAAGCATAAATATAAAGATGAAAGTAAAGCATAAATATAAAGACTGAAAGTAAAGCATAAATATAAGAACTGAAAGTAAAACTTAATTAAAGCATAAATAAAAGCTTAAAAGAAACTAAATAAAACTTAATAAAAGCATAAACATAAAACTTAAAACTGAAGAAGAAGCTATGCTTTGAAGCTAGAGAAGAGAGGAAGAAGAAGAAGGTGTGTTTTGAGAGGTGTTGTGAGTCCATTATATAGGCCAAGGTGAAGGGGAGTAGGTGAAGCGGGGAACGGTCGTTCTTGGTGTAGAACGATCGTTCCCAATGGTCGATCGAAGTAGGTGAAGTAGGTGGACTTGGGAACGATCGTTCCCTTCGTAGAACGGTCGTTCCTTAATGTTTTTGCCGGGGAACGATCGTTCTGTTGTGGAGAACGGTCGTTCCTCAGTGTTTTTGTCGGCATGGTTGGTGAATGAGGGAACGGGCTGCATGGGATGGAACGATCGATCTTCGGTTTTTGTCGGCAGGGTTGGTGGATGAGGGAACGACCGTTCCTTGGAGGGAACGATCGTTCTCCATGGTCGTTCCATGGAAAGGAACGGTCGTTCCATGGAAAGGAACGGTCGTTCCATGGAAAGGAACGGTCGTTCCTTTGCTTGGCTCTCTTGTGTTTGGTCCTTTTCTCGTTTTTTCCGTCTTAACTTGACTCGAACATGTCCGTAAACGCCAAACTCCTTCGGAACTCCATGAAATCTGTAAAAACACTCAAAACAATAGAAAAGACTCGAAAAACTAACGAAAGATGCAAATCAAAACTCAAACCGAATACTAAAAACGAATCAAAATACGTTAAAAACACGTAATATCATCTTACAAGCCTGCAAAAGTCTTGCTGAAAAGGCGAAAAATGGGATGATCCAAGTAGAAGACATTGACGAAAATTTGATGGACAAAGAGTTGATGACAGGCTGTAGTGACTAGTGAGTTCCCAAACCCTGACCTATTGATGACAGGCTGTAGTGACTAGTGAGTTCCCAAACGGAGAGCAAGGGATCAGTAACTTCTACTTATGGCAATCAGCTTACACTGAGCTCTACTTTCCTAATGTTCTGTGTCCTGACTTTGGCGAGGCTGAGCATCTTAAGGCCTTGACTAGGTATCAGCAGAGGGAGAGGCGATTCGGTCGCAGAGTTTGAACTTTGAATTTCATGTCCTTGATTTAAAAGTTGTTTGTAAAATAAAGCTAAGCTAGTGAGAGTTGTTAGTAATAAATAGAAAGTGGTGTACTACATTTCTATAAGTATGTAAGCGTATTGTTACTGTAAGAGTATGCAAGTATGAACCGAAATCTTTATTCTTACTTGTCAACCAAACTCAAAATATAAACTAGTGATTTATCAAAACGAACAAACATTGAAAACAAAAGATAATGTTGTCTCTACTCTCTATTGTCTTGACTTTTCTTACTCTTATTCTCATCCCTTGTCTCTTCGTTTCTTGGCGTCTACATATTCCCCTCTCCTTTACAAATATCTGCAGGTTAATCAGAACCGCAGCTTCTCAATACAATGATGAAGAGAAGAGGAGAGAGAAACGGTAGTGTTCTTCATTTGGTTTTCATCTTTTCCTGGTGTGCGAGTCCATATTGCTAAGTGCTAGATTCACATTTTCTTCTGCTGTTAATATCACTACGACACTTTTACTTCTAGATATATACTTTATGGATAACCGGGTCTCATTGACTGATGACTATATGATATGCTCAAATTTACCCTTTGAACTACTCTCTCAAATTAAGAGATCAGTTGTAATACTTAGGGGTCGAATTCCACAGAGATTCAAGATTCGCACAATAGAGTAAAGGTTTTCGAATTAAGCTAAACAAGAATGATTGTAAAGAAAACAGTGCAATAAAATCGGTTGTAAATCAGATGGGAGAAACGTCAGGCTCAGGGAATTCTCAGGAAATCAGGAATGCAAGCTAATCAGTAAATCAGGATTCTGCTATGTTCTAGAACTCGAAACACAATATTCAAATCAATCAACTCTCGTTGCAGAGATTTCTATGTCTAGATCCTAGAATTCCAAATCTCTTTGCAAATTAAAAGGCTCAGACATGCATTAAATTCAAGTTCGATATGTTCACAAAATACCTAAACCAAATCTCTTTGCGAATAGTTATTTTGCTCATCTAAGGTTCTTTCTAGCTAATTAACCAACTCTCGTTGCGAGAATCAACCTATGATCAATAATCTAACTCGTCAGTTCAGATCAAGCATTAATCACAACCTAGATGAAGAAATAGTGTTCCAGAATCCCTAACTAACCAATCATCTTAACAATCCATGAAATCCCTAATGAGAAACCCTAAACCTAACTAACAAACTACTCAGACATGGAGATTGAAACAATAAACATGTTTGAATAAGATTGCATAAAAGAAATAAGAATAGAGATTAAAGGAGTTCTGAATCTTCTCTGAAGGAGTCTGAATTCTTCTCTCCAAAGCTCTAGCTTCGAATAATAGATTAGGTCTAAACAATGACCTTAAAAACCCATATATATAGTCTAAAAATATGGAAAACACGTTTGGCACTTAATTGTAAATATTAGGAGCTTCAGGGATCTGTTTGCAACTCTGCAAAGCTTGGAAAACTCGTATTGAAATTGCCGTCAGGAATTGGTGTCGACCGACACCAGGGGTGGTGTCGATCGACACCGTCTTTAAAATTTGGCTCCGAGTTGAATTCTTCTGCACAGTTTCCTACTCAACTCCAGAATGATCCATAATCTCCAAATAAGCTCCAAACGTACCTAAACCTGCAAATGACTCTAAAAGACTCAAAAAACACTAAAAAGACTTATATATACAACTTATATCATGGCTAAAAACACTAAAAACCATGATATATCAACTCCCCCAGACTTAGCTTTTGCTTGCCCTCAAGCAAAACAAAAGACTATACCTGTGAAAGAGGTTTGAAAACATAGAAACTCACTCATCCTTTAGAACACTGAATCAACCAAAACCAGAGTAAAGCCACATCAAACAGTACCAACTTTAGTTAGAACCTCTAGTAATTTTCCGCAGACTTACTAATCATCCAGATTCCAAACCACAACCCATAAAAGTAATCTAAAATCCTCATTGCTGACCTTATTAAGTTTTAAATGCAGTCTCATCGAGGGAATATCGATCTAAGGACACATGGACTCTTACTTACTCAAGAACCTGAATTTGTGGACAGCCTGCTTCTAGTTTCCTTTCTCCCTCTTTTCTCGCTTCCAATCAGTCGATTTTTCCCTACTAGGGTATCATTTTATTTTATTTTTTATCGACTGATTGTTCTCTTGTTTTTCTTAAACAAGTATCCATGATTCAACTTCTCAATTCACTTCTTTTTCAAAGCTATATCTCCTTCTCATTCCTTTTTCTATTTTTTTTTTTTAGAGACACTGAAGGGAAGAGAGAGGGAAACCATAATCACAGACTAATCCTATCAGTCCTAAGAAAGGAATCCGATTCAAAGTATACCAAGCCCCAATATGAGAAAAATTAAGTTCATTATGTCTAGGCCAGCTCTGGATCATCTAAATACTCAAACAATATGGGGATAATGGAAGATCAATTTACCTTTGGAATTTCCTTTTGGTAGAATCTGCTGTCAATGGCTGTAAGAATGGTCACTAGAGTGGTGGGTAAAACAGTTTGTTCCAAGAAAAGCTCATAGTTTCCAACTAAATTTGACTCAATAAAACAATTTTTGACACAACTTGACTCCAAAACAAAACAAAGCAAAATACATTAGTATTTTCCTCCCCCAGACTTAAGTAACACTGTCCCCAGTGTTATCAAGCCATAGGATTGGAAAGAAACCAAAGTAAAAGCAAATGAACAAGAAAAAAGTGAAATTACGTACCTGCTCGGGTGGTGTCGGGCGACACTGGTGGTGGGTGTCGATCGACACCAGTTTTTTTTTTTTTTTTTTTTTTTTTTTTTTTTTTGTTCTGACACAAGAAAGACAAAACTAAAAATTAGCAAAAACCAAACGAAATTCAAAGAAAATCCTACCTAAAAGTGGGTTGCCTCCCACTCAGCGCTTATTTTCAGTCATTAGCTTGACTATGTAGGAGCTTAGGCATCAGGTGGATCAGAGAGTGGCAGTGAATGCCTTTGGAAAGAACATCTCATCATCCAAGGTGGTGTATAAGCAGTAGGTTCATGAGATCGACCAAGGAAGTGAGGAACAGCAGTAGGGTGGGACTTTTGTGTGGGTGGTACACTTCTTTTTCCTGCAAAATTATCAAAAGAAATACCAAGCTCTCTACGAGAATCTTGTGGCTTGCATAAGTGTGAAAGAGATGGAAGTGTATGATTGATGATATCAGGTGGTTTAGAATTAGGAACATGAAGTGCATACCTTTGCTTTCTCTTAGGTGTCTGGAGTGTGAGATATGGAGTTTTCTGTTTAGCAACAGTTGATGGACTTGCAGCACTAGAAACCTCCTGAAAACTGTGTTCTTTCGTTGTTTCTGGGTTGGTCTGTGGAGGGTGTCGACCGACACCAAAAGTGGTGTCGACCGACACCATACCTGAAGCTCGGATTTCTGCAATTTTTCTGCAATTCAGCTCTGCAATCCTTGTCTCCATCACAAAAATATCATCCTCCATCAAATTATCTTTCACGGGATCCTTATCTTCGAGCCTAGTCATGAATAGATGATCTCCACTCCAATCCTCAAACCCAGCAGTTTTCTTAGAAGTCTCTACAAATTCCTTTCGAACAACTAGCTTGTTCACTTGCTCAGTAACCTCCAGCTCCTTGACATACCCAGCAGTAATGTCATCTGGCTCCTCATCCATGGCAACCTCTACAGAAAAGGTTTGACCATCAATGGTAGGTTTTCTCCTCAGCTTCTCCATGTCAAAGTTCATGACCTTATCTCCCAAATCAAGCTCTATCTGCCCTTCTCTGACATCAATAATAGCACCTGCTGTAGCTAAGAATGATCTTCCCAGAAGAAGAGGATCCTCAAGTTCTTCACCATATTCTAAAACCACAAAGTCTGTGGGAATGATGCAGCCTGCAATTTTAAGTGGAACATCCTCTAAGACACCTTCTGGAATCCTCCTGGAACGATCAGCAAGTATAAGAAGAATACTTGTAGGCTTGAAGTCAGTCAACCCAAGTCTTACAGCAACAGAATATGGCATTAAGTTAATGCTTGAGCCTAGGTCACAGAGAGAGTGAGGAAACCTTCCGGTTGAGATAGTGCAGTCTAGCACAAAACTCCCTGGGTCAGCTAACTTCTTTGGAATCCTACTCTGAATCATAGCACTGACCTGTTCAGACACTCTCACCTTCCTCTCTTTCCTTGATAATATCTTTTTCAAGAGGACTGCACTAATATCTTTTGTGAGCAAAGCTGCTTCCTCAGGACTTATACCATTCACAACCATCCTCTTAACATACCTCTTAATTGGATGTGAAAGCTTGACCACATCAACTAATGGTATTTCAATCAGGACCTTGTCCATTATTGCTTTGCATCTTGCCTCTTCCACCTCTTGTTTAGACAGCTTGGGCTTCGGGTAAGGTATCTTAGGTTTGTAGACCCCCTCTTCAGTGGGTAATGGGGATTTGGAACGATCAGCACGCTCTTCTGACGGTAATTGAAAAATACAGGTCTGGTGTCGATCGACACCCCCATCTGGTGTCGATCGACACTCGAAATTTCTGTCGAAGTGCATCGATTTTTTTCCGCCAGGGCTCGAGAAATCGCGATTTTTTTCTGGTGTCGACCGACACTCCTCATGGGTGTCGACCGACACCGCTTTGGTGTCGATCGGGTCGGTCGACAAACGTCCGTCGGGACTCGAAATTTCGAGATTTTTTGTTGGTGTCGATCGACACCCCCATCTGGTGTCGATCGACACCGAGTCTGTGGTGCCAAATTCTTCACCAAACTCTGCAGAACCCACAAATTTTTCTTCTTCTCTCACCATGATGGCATTAACATGATGCCTTGGGTTGGTGTCAGTCTTTCCAGTGAGGAATCCATCTTGCCTTTTCATGGATGAAGCTGTTTGTGCAACTTGAGTATCCAACTTCTTGACATGGGTGTTCAAAGCTTCAAACTTCCCATTCAGATCAGTGTACACAGAATCAAGTTTTCCATTAAACTCTACAGTCAACTTTGTCTGACCAGAAAGAATCTGCTCCAACATGCTCTCCATCTTGCTTTCTGCATTTGGTGGAGGAACTGGTTGATAAGAAGATGAACCATAAGTCTTTTGGAAGTTGTTGTTGCTGTTATTGTTCTGAAAGTTGTTATTGCTGTTGTTGTTGCCCTGAAAAGCAGGCTTCTGGAATTGAGGCTTCTGAGTGAAACCAGAGGAGTTTTGATTGCCTGTAAAGGCACTCCTCTGACCATAACCATTGTAAGGCCTGTTTCCCTGTTGATTCCCAAATCTCTGATTCTGAAAACCTGTTCCACCAACATAGTTCACATCTTCTTCTTGGCCTTCATCAGCTTGTTCAAAAGTGTCAATCTCTGCAGCAAATTGAACATGTTTCTGGCCCACAAGAATGCTATGAACAGAGTCTAGCTTTGCCTTCACTTCTGCAATTTGGCCTCCATCATTACCTCCAGCTGCTTTCTTCCTTTCGAAGTCTGCATTCTTGGTACTATTGCTAGATGCCAAGTTTTCAATAAGTTTTCTGGCTTCAGCTGGGCTCCTAGTGTTGAAGTTTCCTTCACTTGCAGCATCCAAAGCCATTTGATACCTCCAGTCAATTCCTCTGAAGTAGATGCCCAACAGCTGAACATCACTGAACCCATGATGGGGACAGTCTCTCTGGTAAGACCTGAACCTCAACCAAGAAGCTTTGAAGGCTTTAGTAGGCTCTTGTTTGAATGTAGAGATTTTAGTTCTCAGATCTTCAGACCTTGCATCATCAAAGAAGTTGGTGAGGAAGGCAGTCTTGGTATCCGACCAAGTGGTTAGAGAACCTGGACTCTCATTCTTGAGCCAGTAAGCTGCATCCCCAGCAAGAGAATATGGAAATAGCTTGCATAGAAGATAGTCCTGAGTGACTCCATTCAGTTTGATGCTTGTCACCAAGTCCTCAAACTTCTCAATGTGATCCATGGGGTGCTCATGAGGAAGACCATGGAAGGGATGTTGTCCCACAAGAGTGAAGTATACAGGCTTCAACTCAAAGTCATTCCTTGGAAAAGTAGGAGGGCGAATCGCAGATCTGTTTGCATAGAAAAGATCAGGTCTGTTAAAATCTGCAAGAGTCCTCCCTCTATCAGCATTCGCATCATCTTGTACAACAACTTCTTGGATGACATTCCCCTGGTCATCAATCTGGTCGCCGTTCTCGTTGTAGGCTTGACCCTGTTGGTCTCGTAAGACTCCAGTAGCATCAGGTCGAATGATAACTCTCCGATTCATTGCTACTGATCTCTTTGCCTTTAGGTTCGTGCGTTCTAACTCTAACAACTCCTGATTCGTGAGATTCAAAAGCTGAGCGTTTTTGTTGCTTCTGGTATTGCGAGAATGCATACACCTGAAACACAAGAAAAGAGAAAGAACAAATGTGAGTAAACAAGAAATAAAATGTTTAGTCTAAATTCTATTCCTAGTCTAATGGCGAATTCAATGAATCCCCGGCAACGGCGCCAAAATTTGATATGCTCAAATTTACCCTTTGAACTACTCTCTCAAATTAAGAGATCAGTTGTAATACTTAGGGGTCGAATTCCACAGAGATTCAAGATTCGCACAATAGAGTAAAGGTTTTCGAATTAAGCTAAACAAGAATGATTGTAAAGAAAACAGTGCAATAAAATCGGTTGTAAATCAGATGGGAGAAACGTCAGGCTCAGGGAATTCTCAGGAAATCAGGAATGCAAGCTAATCAGTAAATCAGGATTCTGCTATGTTCTAGAACTCGAAACACAATATTCAAATCAATCAACTCTCGTTGCAGAGATTTCTATGTCTAGATCCTAGAATTCCAAATCTCTTTGCAAATTAAAAGGCTCAGACATGCATTAATTCAAGTTCGATATGTTCACAAAATACCTAAACCAAATCTCTTTGCGAATAGTTATTTTGCTCATCTAAGGTTCTTTCTAGCTAATTAACCAACTCTCGTTGCGAGAATCAACCTATGATCAATAATCTAACTCGTCAGTTCAGATCAAGCATTAATCACAACCTAGATGAAGAAATAGTGTTCCAGAATCCCTAACTAACCAATCATCTTAACAATCCATGAAATCCCTAATGAGAAACCCTAAACCTAACTAACAAACTACTCAGACATGGAGATTGAAACAATAAACATGTTTGAATAAGATTGCATAAAAGAAATAAGAATAGAGATTAAAGGAGTTCTGAATCTTCTCTGAAGGAGTCTGAATTCTTCTCTCCAAAGCTCTAGCTTCGAATAATAGATTAGGTCTAAACAATGACCTTAAAAACCCATATATATAGTCTAAAAATATGGAAAACACGTTTGGCACTTAATTGTAAATATTAGGAGCTTCAGGGATCTGTTTGCAACTCTGCAAAGCTTGGAAAACTCGTATTGAAATTGCCGTCAGGAATTGGTGTCGACCGACACCAGGGGTGGTGTCGATCGACACCGTCTTTAAAATTTGGCTCCGAGTTGAATTCTTCTGCACAGTTTCCTACTCAACTCCAGAATGATCCATAATCTCCAAATAAGCTCCAAACGTACCTAAACCTGCAAATGACTCTAAAAGACTCCAAAAAACACTAAAAAGACTTTATATATACAACTTATATCATGGCTAAAAACACTAAAAACCATGATATATCACTATATTAGGAAAACCTTATTAGAAGTGTGATGGATCTAAACATTATAACTAGTTTAACATGAGCACACTTGATATGTTAAGTTTTCATTGACTTTCAATTCAAAATCAGTTGTCAATGAATTGGTCCCATGCCCCTAATATAATACAACTCAAGATCTCATCATATGAGTTCCAATATGTGAGAAATTCCTACACTCAATGCCGGTCTTGAGTAGAAGCACATGTTGATCTTTTGCTAAAGACAAACTCTGTTTGAACAGAGTATGAAGAACAAAAACAAACAAAGAGGAACCAGAATACTAATGAAAGAAACAAGAACTTTATTGATAAAAATGAGAAATTGTAACAGACTCGATTGATTGTATTCGGACTGGACTCGATCTACTTATACAAACGAAACATGACCTTGAACAGACACGTCTGTGTAAAAACAAAACGATACAATCTTAAGGACACACTTATGTCTTTTAATAACTAACTAACTTATGCGAACGTAACTGTATACCACATAAGATATGATTATATTTTAACACTCCTCCTTAATCATATCTTGGTTTTACTCCAAGCTTCCTTCTCAGTTCTTCGAACCTTGATCCGCCAAGTGCCTTTGTCAGAAGATCTGCAAGTTGAACTTCTCCCTCGCAATACCTGAGCTGAATTAAACCTTTCTGTTCTGCCTCTCGAACAAAGTGATACTTGATTTCTATGTGCTTGGTTCTTCGATGCTGCACTGGATTCTTCCCAATTGCAATTGCAGATTTGTTGTCAGAGTAGATTGGAACACCACCTTGAGATTTAAAACCGATTTCTTCTAGAAGTCTCTGCAACCAAATTGCTTGATTTGCTGCTGCACATACTGCAATATACTCTGCTTCTGCTGTTGATTGAGCCACAGTTTGTTGTTTGCTTGATTGCCAACAAAACATTCCTGATCCCAGAGTGAACACATATCCAGATGTACTCTTTTTGTCTTCTTTGCAGCCACCCCAATCGCTGTCTGAATAGCCTAACAATTCTGGTCTTTCAATACTTGTGAATTGAACTCCAAAGTTAGAAGTACCTTTTACGTATCTTAAAACTCTCTTGGCTTCTTGGTAATGCTTTATGAGAGGCGTAGACATGTATCTTGAGAGATAAGAGCTTGCAAACATTAAGTCTGGTCTTGATGCACACAGATACAAGAGCCCACCAATGATGCTTCTGAATTTAGTTGGTTCACCATACTCTTGCTCATCTTCTATTTTCTTGCCGTTTGGTGTAAGTGGAGAACTTACACTTTTGCTTCCATTCATCCCAAACTTCTCAATAAGTTTGTTTGCGTATTTTTCTTGTGATAGAAAAATGCCTTTGTCATCTTGGATTACTTCCATTCCCAGGAAATAGTTTAGTAACCCCAAATCTGTCATCTCAAACTCCTTCTTCATATTTCCCTTGAACTTTTCAATGAGTTGAGAATTGTTTCCTGTGATCACTAAGTCATCAACATAGAGACTTACGATCAGAATGTCTTTATCTTTCTTCATCACGTACAGTGCTGCATCATTCATGCTTCTCTGGAAACCTTGATTGAGAAAATACGAATCGATTCTCCCATACCAAGCCCTAGGGGTTTGTTTAAGACCATACAAAGCCTTATGTAGTAATAAGACTTTATCTTCTTCTCCTCTAGTTTTGAACTCAGGCGGTTGCTCAACATAGACCTCTTCTTTGAGTTCTCCATTTAGGAATGCTGACTTAACATCCATCTGGTAAAGCTTCCACTTCATTTGTGCCGCAAAGGCAAAAATGACTCTTATTGTATCATGCCTTGAAACAGGTGCAAAAGTTTCAAGGTAATCAACACCGTATTGCTGTGTGAATCCTCTAGCGACTAACCTTGCTTTGTACTTGACTATTTCACCATTTGCATTTGTCTTGATGCGATAGATCCATTTCACACTTATGATTTTTTCTTCTCTGGCTTCTCCACCATTGTCCATGTGTTGTTTTTCTCTATCATTTTGATTTCCTCTTCCATAGCTTTTCTCCAATCTTCGCTCTCTGAGGCTTCATCGTACGTTTGTGGCTCTTCATTCATCATAAGCCACGCTTCATGTGATTGATTCATCTCCATTGGATCTATTTGTTGCATTATCTCATTTATAGACCGAAATTTTCTAGGTCTATTAAGAGTCTCTTCTTCTTCTTCATCTTCGCTTTGATCGTTTACGGCAACACTTGGCTCCTGATCTCGATGATTCTCTTGATCTCGATGATTATCTTCGGATTCTGCTTCATTTGGGGATAAGAAGATTTGCTTTATTTGTTTCTTCTCCCAATCCCATCTCTTTCCTTCATCAAATGTCACATCTCTTGATGTTTCAACTTTCTCTTCGTCTAACAGGAGTACTCTATACCCTTTAGATTCATTGCTGTAGCCTATGAACACACCACGTTTGGCTTTATCATCAAGCTTCTTCCTCTTCTCATCCGGTATATGCACATAGCATAAAGAACCAAACACTTTCAAGTGTTTCACACTTGGTTTAACACCACTCCACTTCTCTATTGGCGTTACGTCTTCGTCAAGACCATTGGTAGGTAATCGGTTTTGAACGTAGTTTGATGTACCCACTGCTTCAGCCCACAACTTGTTTGGAAGGTTTTGATCTACAAGCATTGAACGGGCCATCTCTACAAGTGTTCTGTTTTTTCTTTCTGAGATACCATTCTGATGCGGAGAATACGGTGTTGTGACTTGCTTTTGTATCCCTGCCTCTTGACAAAGCTTGATGAACTCTTTGGATGTGAATTCGCCTCCACCATCTGTCCTTAGTTTCTTAATCCTTTTTTCAGATTGATTTTCGACTAAGGACTTGAACGCTTTGAATTTTGAGAGGACTTCACTCTTGTTTTTGATGAAATATACCCAACTCATTCGTGTATAATCATCAATAAACAGCACAAAGTACTTACTTCCACCCATTGATTCGTTTTGCATAGGACCGCATACATCTGAGTGTATCAACTCCAACACTTCACTTGTCTTCGTTTGAGATTTATTTGGAAAACATTTCCTTGCTTGTTTTCCCATCTCACATGCGTCACATACTCCTTTTGTGACTTCAAACTTGGGAAGATCATTAACGATCTTCATTGTCTGCATCTTCTGTATTTTATCAGGGCCAACATGCCCCAGTCTTCTATGCCATAACTTGTCTTTGTTAGCTTCTTCTCCAACAGCAAGTAAGGCACTTACTTCAGGCTTCCTCCATTTGAATGGAAAACTCTTATGCTTCATCCTTATGTTCAAGATCCTTCTTCCTTGAGGATCGTTGATGAAGCATTTTCTTGCTTCAAATAGAACTCCATATCCATTTGAACTCATCTGAGAAACACTTAATAGGTTTCTTGCTAGACCCGGTACTAGAAACACCTCCTTGATGATCTTCTCTCCTTGGCTTGTCATCACTTGGATGTTCCCTTTTCCTGCTGTCATTATGCGTTGACCATTCCCCACTTTGATTGGCACATTAATGCTCTTGTCAAGAGTGATGAAGTACTTAACTTCCTTGGTCATATGGTTAGTACAGCCGCTATCAACTAACCATGTCTCATCATCTTCTTGTGATGATACTTCTTCCTCGGTCACACTGAACAGCATGTGACTCTCTTCGTCGGTATCTTCCAGACTCAAATCTGCTCCCTCTGTTTTCC
Organism: Isatis tinctoria; assembly: GCA_010577795.1. Lineage (NCBI taxonomy): Eukaryota > Viridiplantae > Streptophyta > Magnoliopsida > Brassicales > Brassicaceae > Isatis > Isatis tinctoria. The sequence continues at coordinate 15,330,158 of CM021247.1, read as the reverse complement.
TGAGTTTCCAGTTTTTTGCTAGATGTCCTGATTTGTTGCACACAAAACATCTTCTCGCATCGTTCGTCTTTTGTTGTGAAGAACTATCGTTGTTCTTCTTTAACCAACAATCACTTTCATTGTGATTGTTTCGTTTGCAAAAGCCACACCACTTCTTGGTCTACTTTTGATGCTTGTCTTCACGTTTATTTTCTCCATAAAATGCTCCTTCTGCTGATCGTTCTTCTCGGATTGATATGCGTTTCTCATATGCTTTTAACGTGCCTATCAACTCTGTGACTGATAGGGTAGTTAAGTCTTTTGTCTGCTCCAACACGCCCACAATGCTGTCGAACTTTTCTGGAAGTGAAATTAGAATCTTCTGCACCATTTGATAATCTGTTTTCTCTTCTCCATGAAGCCTGAGTTGATTTCCTATCTCAATCAACTTTGTAGTGAAGATGTTGACACTGTCGTTTTCGTTCATCTTCAGATTTTCATAATCTCTTCTAAGAGATTGAAGCTTTATCATTTTGACTTGTTGTGATCCTTCAAACTCCGATTGTAAAACATTCCAGGCTTCTCTTGCGCTTGTCGCAGGAGCGATTCTCGGAAATATGGATTCCGAGACTGCAGTTTGAATGATCTGTAAAGCAGTCAGATCTTTTAAGGATGCATCATCGCATCGTGTCCTTAGTTGAGTGGCTTCAGGGCTTTGATCTCCTCTTGCAGGCGGATCTGGAACTCCTCCTTCAACAACTTCCCACAATTTCTTTGTCTGGAAAATTGTTTTCATTTTGATGCGCCAAAAGCCATAGTTCTCACCATCGAAGACCGGTGCCACAATATGTGATATGGTCTCCATAACTCTCTGTTTTTTTTTTTGGAAAACTTTTCTCACTTAATTTGTCCCTTGAATCAGTAGGGCTCTGATACCATGTTGATCTTTTGCTAAAGACAAACTCTGTTTGAACAGAGTATGAAGAACAAAAACAAACAAAGAGGAACCAGAATACTAATGAAAGAAACAAGAACTTTATTGATAAAAATGAGAAATTGTAACAGACTCGATTGATTGTATTCGGACTGGACTCGATCTACTTATACAAACGAAACATGACCTTGAACAGACACGTCTGTGTAAAAACAAAACGATACAATCTTAAGGACACACTTATGTCTTTTAATAACTAACTAACTTATGCGAACGTAACTGTATACCACATAAGATATGATTATATTTTAACAGCACAGTAGTTTCGAGGGAGTTTATGTATTTTATGGGCCAACTTTTAATCAATATATTCATTAGTGCAGGTGCTTATGGGTATGTGTATCATCAGTGCATCTCGGGTTTTGAGTTCCATATTAGTTGCTATGTTTTAACTTTTTTTTTTTTGTCTATCTTCTCCATACTTTCATACTTAAAGGGCCAAAAAACAATTTTGTTTGGACGCCCAAAATTCTCATGACCGGCTCTACTTGCACTCAAAACGATTTGAATGTGAATTATGACACGATAAGCTGTATTAGCACATATCAGGAGAGACTATGATTTGTTTGGGTAATTGGATGTCAAAGGGGGTAACAACCTTTTGGTTTTCTTACTAATTTGTAGTGGTGCAGTTGGAGAGCAAGAGAAACGAGAGAGAATGCCTAAGCATGTGGCGATAATATTGGACGGAAACAGACGTTGGGCAGAGAAACGAGGACTCACGGTATCAGAAGGTCATGAAGCCGGAGCAAGACAAGTAGTAGCGCATGCTAGGGACTGTTTCGCTAGGGGTACAAACACTGTCTCACTCTTTGCTTTCTCCACTGAAAATTGGAGAAGACCAGAGGTGATTACAAAGTTATGAGAGACGCATCACTTTTTCGTGACTGCTCTTATGTTTCCATCGTTTTAATCTGTTAATTTTTTTTGTTTCTATGATCAGAATGAAGTTAACTACTTGATGGACATGTTTGAGAAAAACTTCAAGTCTGAGATTCCTTACTACCAAAGGTACCCAACATATTGTTTTGATCCCTTTTTTTAAGCGTAATATGTTAATCTTTTTCCATTCTTTTTTAGATATAAAGTCAAAGTCTCGGTTATTGGGAACCAGGCGAATATCCCCGAGTCCCTTCTAGAGTTGATACGAGAGGTAGAAGAAGCTACAAAGAGCTACAAAGACAGGCAACTCATTATGGCCATAGACTATAGTGGAAGGTTTGATATCTTACAAGCTTGCAAAAGTATTGCTGAAAAGGCGAAAAATGGGCTGATCCAAGTGGAAGAGATCGACGAAAATCTGATGGACAAAGAGTTGATGACAAGCTGTACTGAGTTCCCAAACCCTGACCTATTGATCAGAACGAGGGGAGAGCAAAGGATCAGTAACTTCTACCTGTGGCAATCGGCTTACACTGAGCTCTTCTTTCCTAATGTTCTATGGCCTGACTTTGGTGAAGCTGAGTATCTGGAGTCTCTGGCTTGGTACCAGCAGAGGCAGAGGCGATTCGGTCGAAGAGTTTAAACTTTGAATTTCATGTCTCACTAATAAAAATTGTTCAATTACTGTATATGTGTTTGTCTTGTCGATTACTATTTCAAAACACTACACTAGTTTTTATTGTTTAAATTACCAAAATAATGTTAGTCTTAAACTTAAACAATCGTGGTATCTTTTTGGTATGTTTTTATCGGATCAAATTTAAATTAAAACATAAATCTCATTTAATAAATCCACATAAATTGTAATATCAAATAAAAATAAAACAGAAAAAATATTTCTAAATAACAAAGATTATATGATCTTTCTAAATTACATATTAAATATAAGATTTTTTTATTAAGTTTTAACATATATAAATCACATAAATGAAAATATATAAATATTGTTACTTGAATGACATAACTTAAATCCATCCAATCAAGTGCGGGTCCAAATCAATGCTTCAATGTGTCTTGGTACAAGATGATTTCTATATTTTTCCAAAGCATGGGCACCAATACTTAAATTTCTTGAAAGACGACTTCATATGAGGTGATTTGTGTAACGTTGTAAACTCACAAGCTCGCAGTGCTGAAAGTACAAAAGCCAACTAAAAGTTTCATAAGCCGTGAAAATAAGTCGGTGAATAAATGAAAAGTTGGGGTATACAAAATAAAAAAAGGAACAATGAACTAAAATCTATTATATAAGGAGAGAACTTCTTTCCCCTGAGTGTGCCATGTAGGGTATACATTTCTGACACCTGTCCTACCTATAATTTGGGCAAAATCCTTTATAACTCAAATTAGCCCATATGACATGCCAAAAGCCCAAACACTCCATCTCTCTTCGTCTTCTGCTTCTGACACAGACACGAATCGTCGGTCATTCTCTGAGAAAACGCAAGCAAATCACTCATCTTCCTCATACCGCCAACCCTTAATCGCTGTTTCCGTTTGTGCTTGATCATGTTGTGCGTTGCATTCCTTTTCCATCATCAATTTTTTGGCAAAGGTAACCCAAAACCAAATCTTCAATTTCCCATGAATTTATCCCACAAATTTCTCATACATTTCCCACAAACTCTCTAACACCTTCCATACATTTCGAGGTGGGACGAGTTTCGAAGGAAGACGTCCCCAGTAACAAAAATAGTCCGCCCTCAATCTTAATCAAAATTATGGCAGAGTTTTGTACTACTTCGTCATACGAGGTTCGTTGGAGTTCGTATGCGCACGAATATGATGACGACTCGACGCCCTCGGCCCTCTTCAGATCTTCCCTTTGCTACGTGTTTTTCACATTCATCAGACTTTTAAGAGAATTTGGTTATGTCGTTTCTCCAGGTTAGGAGCTTAGAAGCACAAGGCCTGCCTTCAAAGCAAGCCGAGGCAATAACTGGTGCTATAACTGAAGTTCTGAATGATAGCTTAGGAGTTGTTTCTCAGTTGGTTGTTTCCAAGGGAGAGATGCAGAAAGTAAGTTTCTTTCTATCGTCATATCTAAGACAAGGCTTCTAACTCTATTACTTTATCAGTTTCTTCAAAGACTATGATCCAGTTATTGCTGCTTAAAAGTCCTCTAACTTTGATCTTCTTGCTTAAGCTAGGCAGAAATGACTCAAGAATCAAACTTATCCAAGTTCAAAAATGAAATTAACTGTTCACTGCTAAGAGGTACTTGTTTCCTGTTTTTCCATATATTTCTCAGGAAATTCACACTTTGAGAGCTCAGTTGGAGGCGGCTAAGTACGAGGTTATCGAGTATTGTATCGGTACACTTGTCTCCATCTCGAGGACAGTGGGTATGCACTTGGAGCTCGAAATCTGCCTCTTCTTTGCAACATATTGATATGCTCAAATTTACCATTTGAACTATGATACACGAGTTTTAAACCCTTATTTCCTACTGCAAGTGCACAGCATACGAAGTAGTATTTAGGGGTCGATCCCACGAAGACCAGTTTTCACACTTTGATATATTGAGCTAAATCAAAAGCTAAGACAATTCAATATGTTTTTGGTTTTTGTAAATAGTAAGTAATGAAAGCGAAATCGGTTGTAAGATAATATTAAACAAGCGTTAGGTCAAGGAATATCGCAGGAGATTCAGAGCAACGGATTAAACAACTATTCAGGCAATGATTAAGCATAAATCTAGAACTTAAACACTAAGATAATATCAATCCACTCTCGTGGTACCAATATCTTTGTCTATCAACCTAGAAATCCTAACTCTCGCTGGTACTAGAAATCGTAGACAAGCATTAAGGATAGGTTTAATATGTTCACAATTCTCAATACATCTGCTCTCGCAGGTAATGGTTAAATTGCTCACCAATGTTCTTTCTAGCAACCTAGCAACTCTCGCTGTCTAAGTTAAACCAAATTTCATAAGATCAAGTGATCAATTCGATCTAAGCATTAAGAACAACAAGGGTGAAGATATTGATTTGAATAGCCTATTTGTGTTTAACCCTAAAGCTCATGAATTCCTTTGACAAACCTTAACCTAACTAAGAGGTCTACTCAGACATGATTAAAGAAGAAAACAAAGAGATTATAAAGTTCATCATAAAAGCTTGAATAGATAATGAAAGCTGAATATAAACTTATAAGAACTTAATTAAAGCATAAACATAAAGACTGAAAGTAAAGCATAAATATAAAGACTAAAAGTGAAGCATAAATATAAAGACTGAAAGTAAAACTTAATTAAGCTTAAAGATAAGAACTGAAAGTAAAGCATAAGATTAAAAGCATAAGATTAAAGCTTAAAAGAAACTTAACAAGAACTAGATAAAAGCATAAACATAAAACTTAAAACTAAAGAAGAAACTATGCTTTGAAGCTAGAGAAGAGAGGAGGAAGAAGAAGGTGTGTTTTGAGAGTGATGTTGTGAGTCCATTATATAGGCCAAGGTGAAGGGGAGTAGGTGAAGCGGGGAACGGTCGTTCTTGGTCTAGAACGATCGTTCCCGATGGTCGATCAAAGTAGGTGAGATGTGGAGTCGGGAACGATCGTTCTGGTGAGGAGAACGGTCGTTCCATAGTGTGTTTGTCGGGGAACGGTCGTTCTTCTGGGGAGAACGGTCGTTCCCAAGTGTATTTGTTGTGGAACGATCGTTCTGTTGGGGAGAACGGTCGTTCCGTTGTGCTTTTGTCGGCATGGTTGGTGAAGTGTGGAACGGGCACATGGGAGAGAACGATCGATCTTTGGTTTATGTCGGCAGGGTAGGTGAGTGTGGGAACAGTCGTTCTAGCCAAAGAACGGTCGTTCCATTGCTTGGCCAGAACGATCGTTCTACTCCAAGAACGGTCGTTCTTCACTTGGTCTTTTTCTCGTTTTTTCCCGACTCGAACATGTCCGTAAACGCCAAACTCCTTCGGAACTCCATGAAATCTGTAAAAGACTCAAAACAAAAGAAAAGACTCGAAAAACCAACGAAAGATGCAAATCAAAACTCAAACCGAATACTAAAAACGAATCAAAATACGTTAAAAACACATAATATCAAACTACTCTCTCAAATTAAGAGATCAATTGCAGTATTTAGGGATCGATTTCCACACAGATTCAAGATCACATAATAGATTATAGTATTTGAATTAAGCTAAACAAGAATGATTGTAAATTAAATCACAACAAAGCAATAAAATCGGTTTGTAAGATCAAATGGGAGAAACGTCACGCTCAGTGGTATTCTCAAGAAATCAGGAATGCAAGCTAACTAGTAAGTCAGGATTCTACTATTTCTAGAACTCGAAACACGATGATAAAGTGAACCAGCTGTCGCTGCGAAAACTATCTATGTCTAAAACCTAGAAAACTAAATTTCTTTGCGAGTTCTAAAGTATAAACATGCAATAATCTCAGGTTCGATAAGTTCACAAAATCCCTAAATCAAATTCCTTTACAGATATGTATTTTGCTCATCTAAGCTTCTTTCTAGCTAATTAACCAACTTTCGTTGCGAGAATCAACCTATGATCAATAATCTAACTCATCAGTTCAGATCAAGCATTAATCACAAGCTAGAAGAAGAACTAGTGTTCCAGAATCCTTAACTAACCAATCAACTTAACAATCCATGATATCCCTAATGAGAAACCCTAAACCTAACTAGCAAACTACTCAGACATGGTGATTGAAACAATAAACATGTTTGAATAAGATTGCTTAAATGAAATAAAAATAGAGATCAAAGGAGTTCTGTATTTTCTCTGAATGAGTCTGAATTATTCTCTCCAAATCTCTAGCTTAGAATAATAGATTGGTCTATACAATGACCTTAAGAACCCATAAAAATAGTCTAAAAATATGGAAAACACATTTGGCACTTAATTGTAAATATTAGGAGCTTCAAGGATCTGTTTGCAACTCTGCAAAGCCTGGAAAACGTGTATTGAAATTGTCGTCAGGAATTGGTGTCGACCGACACCAGGGGCTCCGAATTGAATTCTTCAGCACAGCTTCCTACTTAACTCCAGAATGATCCATAATCTCTAAATCAGCTTCAAACGTACCTAAACCTGCAAATGACTCTAAAAGACTCCAAAAACACTAAAAAGATTATATATATACATAACTTATATCATGGCTAAAAACACTAAAAACCATGATATATCACCTATAAAAGGTGCGTTCTTCTTTTGCCTACAAACTCTGAAGTTATATGCATTTCTTCAAGACAGAAAACGACATTTGTCTTTCTAAGAATAACTTTTGCTCAGGTAAGAGCACTGGAGGGTTGAGTCGCATGGTCTCTAATTGTATCAATGAAACCAAAGAGAAACACAGTTACTTGAATTATAAATGTAACTCCACATCACAGTGTCGAAGGTGTTGTTTGGAAAGGTTGGGTTTTTTTAAGTTGAATTAGTTGTAAGCGCCTTCTTATCGACATACCTCATCTAGGAACGTAATTCACCTTTAATCAATATGTCATATGTTGCTTATTCGCTTGGAAAAAAATAATCAAAACATGAAGATGAGTATACAATAATAAAAAGGATTTTCAAGCAATCAGTTATCAAAATCACATGAAGATAATGTTACATTATTAATGTACATTAGAAGAAGTCAGCTCCATTTACGTTTTCTTTTGTTTTCGTTTATTAATGATGAACGCTTTCAGAAGCTCCTTTTCTTATTGTTACTACAATGGTTCTGGTTTTTTTTAACTCAAACGTTAGTCATTACGCTACATATTGTCAACAATTCAGTCTTCATCTCGGTTATCTTGGGTTTACATCATCAAACCAATTAATTCTGCAGGACCTAGATTGCACAGCAGGATATGACTGAAATTGGATTCAGTAGAATAAAACGAAAAGAGGTATGACCTAGATTACTAAGCATAAATTTCGGATAGTTAATGTTCTTCCTGTTTTACAAAAGAGGTAAATAAATGTTTATATTTCAGAAAATTTACTCGAGTAAGCAACATTTTGGGTTAAGAAAACTTTTCATGTTACCGAAATATTTGAACATGACTATTTGCGCAGAATATTGACTGTAGTCACAAGACATATATCGTATATATTGTTGTGAACTATTTCTGTAATCAATGTTAATTAAGATTTTACTTTATTCATCTCGAGATCATTCAACCGTTGCATCAACAGGAGAGTAATGAAATGTAAAACGAGACCAAAGCGTATTTTAATTGAGTTTTATAGGTGGTACAAGTTAGAAATCAGGGGTTGCTAAGGAGAGGAGTGTTACGAGTAAAGCTGGTAAAGATAGTACGAGAACGTATAGGCTGGTCGATAGCCACACTATGGCCTGCTCCTCTCACAGTTGCAAACGTAAAGTTCCGCTTGTATTCCTCCGTCAACCCTCCCACCTCTTTGTAGGAACATTATTTTACTGCAGCAAGGTAACTGATATTTTTATAAATAATTGATGAACAGAAATTTAAAATACAATACCAAACCAGAAAAAAATGATAAGGAAATTGCAGAGGCGAGACTTCGAATCTCTTTCCTTAAATCTTTAAACGCTTCATAGTGTGACGGTTTCGTAGCGGTAAGATTCTCAGGATACAACTGCTGTGTTTTTTCTCCCAACACTGAAGATAAAACATATCGAAGCAGAATTTTGTGTTGTAGTCTCAAGGGGGAAAAACAGAAGAAGAAAAGATTGTGAGGAATTGATTTCAGAATGTATGCCAAGAAGATGAACAAATGGCTTGTTTAAAAAACAAGTCTCCAACGCCAAAAGAAGAAAAAATAAGTGGAGTAATGAAAATAATTAATTCCATTATTTCAATTTAATTTTTATGTTACAAAATCAATTACATTAATTATGTAGTATAAATTCAATTTAAAGAAATATTATTGTTTGACTTTATCAACAACAAAATTTACAAATGGCTTTTGATAAAAAAAAAAAGATGATCAGTCTTTTAAACCACAGACCCATTTGTCAAATCCCGAGACCCGAGACACTCAAGCCCGGTCTGGATATTTCCCTTTCCCCTTTCGATGTTAACTTCTCATTCAAAACAACTTCGATTTTGATATTTGACTGCACTACTACATAGTGCTCACGGTGACGATTACGTCGTGACCAAGTTACGGTCATTTCGATAGATGTCTCCATCGCAAAATCCACCGGAAAAATTGGTCCACGCCACTTTGTCAAAAACGAGTTCCAACAATCCCCCACATGAATAGAAATGACTCTAGACACGTGTTGACTTTACATGACTCGATAAAAAAACAAAAAACTTGACAGAAGGACTTTTGAGAATACAAGCGAAAAATCCACTGCATGATGAGTTGGTAGCATTTCTCAGCCTTGAACCAGTCACTGTTATAACTATCGGATTTACTCGAACAGGAGGTGGCAATGATGTCTTGAACCCCCCGGACTTTGGTGTAAACCGAGACAATAGTTATAACACAGTTTCATTCTCTCACAGAATTTGGTTCTCGATTGTGTTCATTTTGGCCTTGAACATTCCTGGTTAATCTTTAGTGAACTTGGAGAATATAGCATTTCCTTCATTCTCCTAGAAACGGCCCCATTTCACACTCACAAGGTGATTTGCCATTAACATTGTTTAAAGAAGTATCTTGTACTACTTCAATTATATCTCAAAGCTATGGACACAAATCATTAAAAGCAAATGCTTATTCTCTACACCTTACATGTAGCACTGTACAATCATCCTAGGAATTGGGTAGAGACCGAAGTCTCACAGTGCTTTGGGTAGATTCAGTTTGACTTAGTTTTCCCCTTGAACCTAAGTCAATTAATTAGGTAGGGTTACCGCCAAACATCCTCTTAATCATAGGCTTTAAACCCATTCCTCTTGATGATTTAACAACTAGATCTCGTGACAAACCTTTAGTAAATGGATCCACTAGGTTTTCATTTGACCTAATGTAATATATCGGATTACACCAGTTGAGATCAAGTGTCTAATGGTTTTATGACGTCTCTTTATATGACGAGATTTACCATTGTAAAAAATACTCAGTGCCCGACCTATAGTCGATTGGCTATCACAATGTATACGTAATGCCAGCACTGGCTTATCCCACATGGGAATATCTTCCAGAAAGTTTCGAAGCGACTCAGCTTCCTCTGCAGCTTTGTCTAAAGCTATGAACTCGGATTCCATTGTCGATCTGGCCAACACAGTTTGTTTGGAAGATTTCCAAGAAACTGCTGCACCACCAAGTCTAAAAACATATCCACTCGTGGATTTGAGTTTTTCGAATCGGAAATCCAGTTGGCATCACTGTAGCCCTCCAAAACTGCTGGTTCTTTACCATAATGCAGCCCATAACTTTTAGTATGACGTACATAGTCTAATACTCTTGTTATGGCTTTCCAGTGTATATGTCATGGATTACTTGTATAGCGACTCAATACATTGACTATGTGCGCCAGATTGGGCCGTGTACAATTTGTTAAGTACGTTAGGCAACCGATAACTCGAGCATACTCCACCTGTGACACTGCTTCACCTTTATTTTTTTTCAGGTGTACACTAGGGTCTACAGGAGTTTATGCTGTTCCTTTTGAATAGGTTTGAAACCTCTCAAGTATCTTTTCATCATAATGGGTTTGAGATAGAATAATTCCGTTGGAATTTCTAGTGATCTTAATCCCTAGAATAACATCCGCGAGTCCCATATCTTTCATATCAAACTTGTTAGTAAGCATATTCTTAGTTTGACTGATTATGTCTTTATTACTACCAATAATGAGCATGTCATCAACGTACAAACCAAGCAAAACGTACCCATGTGGTGTACTTTTGAAGTATATGCACTTATCACATTCATTAATTCTGAACCCATTTGACATCATCACATTGTCAAAATTTTCATGCCATTTTTTGGAGCTTTTTTGAGTCCATACAACGACTTTACAAGTCGACAAACTTTGTGTTCTTGTCCTGGGACAACAAACCCTTCGGGTTGTTTCATATAAATCTCCTCTTCTAAATCACTGTTTAGAAAAGCAGTTTTTACATCCATTTGATGGATTTCTAGGTCCCATAATGCTGCAATACCTATCAGCATTCTGATTGAAGTTATTCTCGGTACTGGAGAATAGGTGTCAAAGGCATTCAAATTCCGTCAATGCTTAAAACAATTGATAAAAGTTTCTTAACTGAAAATGACATGTGTGCTATAGTCACAGAAGTCAACACGGTTGAAGACAACCCACATGATTGGTGGTATGACACAGGTGCCTCCACTCACATATACATTGACAAAGATATGTTTTGTACATACATGTAGGAGTGAGGAGCGGTTGTTAATGGATAACACCGGGTCGTCCATAATTGAAGGTTTTGGAGAAGTAAAACTTGCATTGACCTCAGGACAAGAGATAACTCTTAAAAATGTGAAGCATGTGTCAGATATGCAGAAAAATCTGATTTCTGGTTCACTTTTAAGTAAAGCCGGATTTGCAGTAACTTTCGAGTCTGAAAAACTTGTACTAAAAAAACATGATGTTCTTTTAGGCAAAGGGTATGTTAAGAATGGACTGGTAAAAATGTGTGTCACCACAGTCCTACCCAAAATGTTGTATGAAATGTTTCAATCCATAAGCATGATGAAGCTACTTATTTGGTTGATTCTTTCAATATTTGGCATGAACGATTAGGGCATGTGAATTATAAATCAGTACAGAGATTGATTAATTTAAACCTAATTCTGAAATGCAAATTGAGTAAAGAAAAATGTGAAGTATGTGTACAGGCAAAGCTCACAAAAACCCCATTCCCTCATGTTGAACGAAAAACTGAACCACTCGGTTTAATTCACACAGATTTGTGTGATTTAAAATTTGTTCAAAATCGAGGTGGTAAAAACTATTTTGTGACTTTCATAGATGAATGTACAAAATATTGTTATGTCTATTTGCTATGAAGTAAAAATAAAGCCTTTGAAAAATTCAAGGAATATAAACTCGAGGTTGAAAACCAACTCGATAAAACTATTAAGATAGTTTGAAGTGATAGAGGAGGTGAATATGATGGGCCATTTGATGCATTCTGCAAAGAACATGGGATTATCCATCAAACGACCGCTCCCTATTCACCTGAATCTAATGGAGTTGCGGAACGTAAAAACCGAACTCTTAAAGAGATGATGAATGCGATGTTGCAAGAATCTGGGTTAGTCCAGAACATGTGGGGGGAAGCATTGCTTACCACAAATTGCATCCTGAACAAATTACCACACAAATTCACTGGTAAAACACCATATGAACTTTGGAAAGGTATTGTGCCTTCGTACAAATACCTGAAAGTGTGGGGGTGCCTAGCAAAAGTCGCAGTACCACCTCCTAAAAAGGTCACGATTGGACTTAAAACTGTGGATTGTATTTTCATTGGATATGCCCACAATAGTGATGCTTATCGGTTTCTGGTTCATAAATCATATATACCAGATATCTATGCTAATACAATCATAGAGTCAAGAAATGCGTCTTTCTTTGAACATGTATTTCCATGTAAGGTTAAAGCATATCCAAAACGAAATCGTGAAGAAAGAGAAGCAATCACATCTCTAAGTGAGGCAAGTACTTCTGGCACATCATTTGATGATGCAGAATTATTTGCAGATGAACCTAGACGTAGCAAAAAAAACTCGTAAGGAAAAATCTTATAGTGAAGATTTCTTAATGGTCTTTCTTCTTGAGAATGAACCAAGAACTTTCACTGAGGCCATGTCTACACCAGACGCACCTTTTTGGAAGGAAGCCGTCAATGGTGAATACGACTCTATCATGCAAAATTATACATGGTATATAACCGATTTACCTAAGGGGTTTAAGGCCCTAGGGTGTAAATGGATTTTCAAAACAAAGTTGAAAATCGATGGCTTAATTGATAAGTACAAGGCTAGGCTTGTGGTGCAAGGTTTCCGACAAAAAGAAGGCCAGGAATAAAATCAGCAGATATTTCATTTTCTTTCACAGACGGAATCATATGTGGCAGACCATTCCCAAACTGAATTAGGGGTCGTCGACTCACACAAATCGTTGTCTTTTGCACCATCCAATCAAATAAATATTGGGGTGTTGTTAATCATACTTAGAATTTGAATCTGTTCACAAAGAACTATTAAACAAATAAGTATATTAACTCAAAAAATTAACAAATCAAAATTCAAAATATAATGCAGTTAAATAATTAAATATGATAACTGCAAATCAAATGGATTTAATTATCAGAATTATTAAATTGAAAAACGTTTCAATTTAATTGCAATTAAAACATATAGATCAGTTGACTCAAATAAAAAAAAATGTAATTAAGTCACACTATCAATTGCAATAATCACGTAGACGTTTTTTCTTTTTCAGTTTCAACAAGGCTGAAAAAAAATCAAATATGAAATTATTTTGCCACAAGAATCAAACAAAAATTGCTTCTTAGATTTGCTTAACAAAATGCAACTAATAAACCGTGATTGTCAAATCACGTATGCAGCAAAGTACTAGATCAAAAAATTCCAAGAGAATCAAGCAAAATGATTGCACCGGTTATTTTTTAAGAATTGCTGAATAATTAATCTAAACCAGAAAAGTAAAAATCTGAGGCAAAATAATTCTGATTGCGATAACTATAATCAAGTACGACAATTACCACAATTGCAGAATAAATCGATTGGTTCTGTTTATTTTCAAGCAAATCTGGTTGCCCAAAAAAAAATAACAGGTCCAGCAAACGATCAAATCCAAATCCCTGCAGCGAAAGAGCAAAACGTTACACGCAAGGATTAGGAAAAAACCACAATCTGAACCAAAACCAAAACCAGATGTCAGCACAAGCAATGAAGCGATAAACAAATCAAAAGAATTGCTGGATGAAACTAAAAACGCAGACCAAAATCTGGATTTAGTTCCTAAACCACAAAGTGATGGAAAAACCTGTTGTTATCAAAAAGTTGAACAAAATATCAGTATGTTAGTTCAAATATACGATTTTAAAGATTTAATAGTGTAGGAACCTTATTTTACTACAGCACGGCAACTGATATTTTTATAAATAATAGATGAACAGAAATTTGAAATACAATACCAAACCAGAAAAAATGATAAGGAAATTGCAGAGGCGAGACTTCAAACCTCTTTTCTTAAATCTTTAAATGCCCCGTAGTGTGACGGTTTCGTAGCGGTAAAATTCCCAGAATACAACTGCTGTGTTTTTTTCTCCCAACACTGAAGATAAAACATATCGAAGCAGAATTTTGTGTTGTATTCTCAAGGGGGAAAAACAGAAGAAGAAAAGATTGTGAGGAATTGATTTCAGAATGTATGCCAAGAAGATGAGCAAATGGCTTGTTTAAAAAACAAGTCTCCAAGGCCAAAAGAAGAAAAAATAAGTGGAGTAATGAAAATAATTAATTCCATTATTTCAATTGAATTTTTATGTTACAAAATAAATTACATTAATTATGTAGTCAAAATTCAATTTAAAGAAATATTATTGTTTGACTTTATCAACAACAAAATTTACAAATGGCTTTTGATAAAAAAGATGATCAGTCTTTTAAACCGCATACCCATTTGTCAAATCGCGAGACCCGAGACTCAAGCCTTGTCTGGATATCTTTCTTTCCACGTTCATTTCTCATTCAAAACAACTTCGATTTTTACATTTGACTACAATACTACATAGTGCTCACGGTGACGATTACGTCGTGACCAAGTTCCGGACATTTCGATAGACGTCTCCATCGCAAAATCCACCAGAAAAATTGGTCCACACCACTTTGTCAAAAACGAGTTCCAACACTCTTCTCCAGAAAACCACTGACGCCATGAGTTCTCCGTCGTTAGATTCATACTCTTCATCACTTGCATTGTACCTGTCACCGGAACCGCCATATCCAACTCTCCACTAAATTTCTTTGTTCTATTAAACAAGTACTACTAAATTGCAGAAGATGACGAGATGACGAAGGTAACTCCAACAAAGCTCAATAAATCAACAAGAATAAAGGAAAAGTGAAGAAATTCTATAATAGCATTATGAATTATAGCAAACCTGCAGCGTAAAAAAATACGTTTTAAAAAGAAAAAAACCCATTAAAAAATAAAGACAACGGAATACATTTTACAATTAACTATTTTAATTTAGAAATAATTTTCTTTTAAATATTATTATTTCATTTCTTCCGCAGAAATTTGAGCAAAAAACGAAGAAATAACAACTCACAAGAACACGACAGCAACAACATGACGGCAACAACATGGGCCAAAATTATAAAGTTAATATTTATATGTCCGTATTTATATTTATTAATATTTACATTAACTTAACAAAAGAAAGAGAAGACAAACAAAATATGATTTATTTTTAATCTTTTATCGGCAAATGAGAAAACAAACAAAACCAACTCAACTCAATTTGCACATAAAATAAATAAATTACATAAAAATATATTATAACACACACAAAAAAACCAAAAAATAAAAACAACAAAATTACACCCATATAAAATATTAAGAAAATAAAAATGCATAGTTTCATTTACGCAAAAATGCTAAAAAGCGATATGCCGGACTCATTGACAGCCCATTATGGCCTTTCCTTGGATATAAAATTTCCAGCAAGGTCCTGGAAACAGAAATGTTTAGTTGGTCGTCATTCTTTCACATATATACATATTTGATAAAGGTAAGAGTTGTGAGGTACCTTGAGGACAAGAACATTCTCAAGCGATGGATTAAGTTTAATGTTAAATCATGTGATGGAAATTAAATCATAGATTTTTAGTTAGTTGTCCTTGCTTTTTAATCTATGTTTTAGGAGAATGGATTAAATAAACAATTTAAAACAAAATACTATCACTAATGTTTCCGAACATGACATGATATTCTTTAAGGTAATATGAACAAAAAGTAAAACAAAAATACATCTCACATACACAAAGAAAAAACAACACTTCAGTCACCAAAAAAAAAAATTGTTTACTCTAAAAAACATTAAAAATAAAATGAGAGTTTACACACAATAACTAAAACCCAATATTAAAAAAACATAACAAAACTCATAGTTTCTCTCCTGCATCCTTCCTATCTCTCAGTAAATAAGTAAGAGATAAGTGTGTATGTAAATCCATAACATATTTACTTATTATAAATTAAAAAAAATTATTCATAACTATAAATCCTGATCTACAGATTACGAATAAAATAAGGAAGACTGACGCGTAACCTGTGGGTGCAAAAACGCAAAAGAAGGTAAGAAGTTATTATATTACAAAAATAACATTTAAACACAAGGAACATAAAACATACATGTTTTTTAGTGATAAATTACACACTTCCCAGAGGAATCTTGATGGAACCAAAAGACAACCGCCGAGCAGAAGACAAAAACAACAAATCAAGCGTTTACAATGCCTTCCTTTCTTAAAAACCATAAACAGATTGTTTTAATATTTTTTTCTTAATATTTGGCTTCGCTTTTCACAAATACTATGTTCAATTGGGGATTTTGCTGAAATATATATATATATATATAGTAATGATATACTAATTCCTAAAATATACATAAACCGACAAATAAATATTAAAATATTATGAATTGTGTAATTTTATTGAAACTAAATATAATACGAAGAAAAAAAAACATATAACCAAAAAAACAGCTCTACTAGTTACCTCAATGGGGATGTAAGTAGAGCGCCGCTTTGGCTTATTAATGTTGATGCAACAATAGTCACTTAAATACTGCAATGGGATTCATAGTCTGTAATTATATGAACAATTATTTGTTTTTCTCTGATCCTTTGATGTTCCAAGAAAGGAGGATTTGTAGCATAGAAATCAAATATGAGTAGACAAATTGAATCTACCACTATTATTTCATCCACGAAAATATGTGTGATATGTTGTTGAGTAATGTTATTTTGAATTCAAACCAAGATAAAGTCAATCTAAGGACATGTTAGTGTCTAGGGGAAAAAGGAGTTGTTGCAATAATGGGGTTGTTGTTAAAAGTTGTTTGTAAAATAAAGCTAAGCTAGTGAGAGTTGTTAGTTTTTTTTTTTTTTTGGACGACAGTGAGAGTTGTTAGTAATAAATAGAAAGTGGTGTACTACATTTCTATAAGTATGTAAGCGTATTGTTACTGTAAGAGTATGCAAGTATGAACCGAAATCTTTATTCTTACTTGTCAACCAAACTCAAAATATAAACTAGTGATTTATCACAACGAACAAACATTGAAAACAAAAGATAATGTTGTCTCTACTCTCTATTGTCTTGACTTTTCTTACTCTTATTCTCATCCCTTGTCTCTTCGTTTCTTGGCGTCTACATATTCCCCTCTCCTTTACAAATATCCGCAGGTTATGTTGAACTCTTGAGCTGGCAAGCTATGTTGATTGTGTTTGTTTTGCATACACTTATTCAGTATTCACACACTAATATATTTTCCCTGCTCTGTTTCCTCATAGCCTGTCTTTTTCTTTCATAGAATGTTATGATTCTCGATGTTGACCACAAAATGATGGAGGTAAGAAAAATGAACTCCGAAACAAGTCCATACTTGTCTTGCCACATTACATTTGAAGAGGACATAACTGATGGTTTCAGCCACTACACTACAAGTTGTACACAAGAGATCTCGCTGGTTTACACCCACTCGAGTATTGTATATGTCATTCTTTGAAAATCCCCAAACATGTGTCTCGAAGTTTAGCAGAGACATCATTTGCATCCCAACGGGCAGTGTTAAATCAAGCACATCCGCAACTATAAGCATGTTATCCATGTTGATGCGGTTTGACCATTCCCTATCAATTTCTGCCTCAGAAGCAGAAGCTCACGGCCAGAGACTATGCTTCAGGGATACATTCTTAATAATATCGACTCTTTACAAAAAGCCAACAACCCAAAGTCCAAACGTTAATCATCTCCCATTGGTTGATAAAAATTAATGAGAGTTCGGTAAGGTAAAAATTTAATTTTTAATTTTTAATTTTTATTTGTGTTCAAAAAAAAAAAATTAATTTTTATGTTACTAGTAGAAGTTTTGTAATCGGCCTGACTTTTTAGGAATAAAATGTAACTCACATAACTCCATCAAATCCAGAACAAAAATAATAATCCACAAAATGGCAGAACCAAGAAATAGGTTAAACCCATTAACTATCCAGAGGAGAGAGCTTTGGGGGAAAATTAACAGACTCTGTTGGTGATACTCATAGAAAGAGACTTGAGTTGTGTGTTCCATTTATCAACCGCCTTGTGAAGCTTCCTTCCATTAGCACTGTCACCTCTCAGCAAGTAACGGTTAATCTCATCAATGTGTCCATCGATTCGGCTGTCCAGTATAAGCGAGACAAGCAACTCGGTCACATCCTTCTCAGGCACGTTCAGTTCCTTTGATATAAACGGTATCCCAATCTTCGTGTACGGCTTTATCAGCTTCAGCAACACCTGTGTTCTCACCTTCTTCAGTAGGTCTTCCATGTAGTTTCTGATGAATGGATCATCCATAATCGTCCGCCTGTTATTCTACATTCGAAAACTTGTTCCATGAGTAACGATCCTTTCAAGGTGTAAGTGAAAGCAAACACCAAGTTATTTACCTTCAGTATCTTCTCAAACTCTATGATTTCGTTTCGTTGATATGCTGCTATCAGATTCGTCATTGCCAAGATCTCAGGGTCGTTTTTGTACCTGTGGAAATAGCCAACTATATGAAGCAAAAAACCAAAAATGGATTTTACAAACAATAATAACAAAATTTAACGGAAATGACTTACGGCTTCGCCTCTTGACCGTCAAAAGGATTCACTTCTGATTCCATCAGCATATTCGCAAGAACAAGATACCTTTGCAAAGCCAAACAAAGATAACAAAATTCAATAACTCAAAGATGCTTGGACAAACCACGATATAAAAAGTAAAAGAAGCTCATGTGCACCACATGTCCCTAAAGTCAAATCTAAACAATACTGCTTTGCTTTGTTCACCCCATAGTATCTTGTTTGTTTAATAATCAAATGACGAGAGGATAACAGATATGACAGGATAAAGAGATGAGAAGATAACAGGAAACATACTTTAAGCACTGAATACGCCTTTGGTTGCCAGCTTCATCGTAATTTTTAAAAGCCTCAAAGAAGTCTGTGGCTGCTTCTGCCCACTGGCGTTCTGCCATGTGCATTTTGCCACCACATTCGCGGATAATACCCATGATCCTAGGATGAGGTATAGCAGATTTGATGGCAAGTGCTTTTTGGTATAGTTGCTGCATTCATTCAAAAGGTGTTGGTTGTAGACACAAACGCTAAAAGAGAGCACGCAACAATATGCAGAATCTCAAATATGAAACTAGCAGATGATATTAACCTTGAGCTTTTTGTTGTCCTTTGTTTCAGTGTAGATCTGAATTTCAATCGCATAAACCTCAAGCAGCTGACTTCCTTTCTTCTGATCATCCGTTCCATCTTCCTTTTGACAAGATTTATGTAGTTCCTTCAGGATCTGGCAAACAAGAAAATAGCTGTTATTGTACATACTAAGCATAATCAGCTTCAATGAAAATATTTGACTAAACCAAGTTATACCTTAGTCATTCGTCTGTATTCACCAATGTCAAACCAGATGTTGCAGAGTTTTAGATTCGTCTTGAACCAGAGTCTCTGCGAAAGACTACAATGTCACATCTCCGAACCACTGAGAAGAAGTAGCAAATACAAAACGAAAAAGCAAGTTTTCAAACCTCATTTTTAGCCTCCTCGAGGGCTTTCAAAGTGGTCTGGTAGAACTCTTGAAGCAGGCCAGTGTTCTGGCTAGCAGATCCAGAAACGAAATCCATAATATTGTTTATACATTTCTCGCTGTAGTTTCTGGTCACTGCTGACTTGATATATGTAAGCATCTCTCTGTACGCATCCATCATCTCTTTGTATTTACCTAGACGATAGTAAATCTTCACGGTCTGCTTAAGAGCTTTGAAACCCCTGACAATAGGCCACGAGATGGTTTAATCAACAAAACTTCATTACAGAATATTCACTCATATTAGAGGAATACAACCTACAGGTCACAAATTTACTAGACATAGATCTTGCAGGTATACTCGAGATCAAAAAGGGAGAAAAAGGGTCAAATTTGAATGCACACACAGACCAATTTCAACTCTTTACACTGCCACACAGCAAGTTATATGATATGTAAAGTGTATCCTAATATTCACCATGGTTACATTCAAAACCAGTTCAAACTTCAAGGTGCAGGCAAACACAAATCTAGTAGTCTCCAGAGCTACAAGGTAAGAACTTCTCTAGGATCTTACTTACCACTCAGCCTTGTCTGGTTCCATCTTAACAACTTCAGCAAAACCAGAAAGCGCTTCTTCAGGCTCAGTCTCAACCATACCTTTTGCCAAAGAAAAGAAAAAAAACTTTAATTAAGTCTTAGAGATCATAATCGTAACATAATTAAGGGAACGGACAAGAACCTTTGGAGTTGTAATACTGGTTCTCAATGTCAACGTCTTGTTCCTCCTGTTCCTCATCGGAATACTCGAACCCATAGTCCTCCATATCAGCATCTACAAAGTTCGGAAACCAAATCAATAACCTTTCGTCAACGAAAACAAACCCTTAACGATTTGATGACAAGAGAGCAACAAGACCTGAAGCCATGACGATCAGACGAAGAAGAACCCAACACCGATTCAAAAGATTTAAGCTAGCGAAGGACTAAAATCGAAGGCGAAGCAGAGTAAAAATTCGATCGTAACAAACACTGGGAAGAAGTAGGGCACAGAGGAAAGAGGGGTTTTTTTTTCTGGAACAAGAACAAGGTGTGGATTTGTGATTTTTGGTATTGGGCCGAGTTTTACATTATTTTTTTATACTCATTCGACTTGTGCATGTTTAGAGTTATTTTTCTATTCACAAAAGAAAAAAATTATTTTCTTTCACAAGATAATTGTAAGATTAAAGATTTATTTTCCATTTCAAGTTTTTTTTTCTTACCTGTTTACGGCAATTTCCCAGTTTTAGTTTTTCTTTTTACAGCTTTTTCAGTTTTAGTTAAATATAGTATATAATATAAATTGTAATTAGGTAAAAAAATTCTATCAAGTTAAGAGAAAAATCACATTAATGGTTATGGATAAACATAAAAAAAATATCTAAAAAAGGTAATGAAATTTCTTATCAAATAAAGAAAAAAACTCATATTTTTTTTAACGCCATTTCATTGATAACAGAAACTATTATCTACTAATATATAAAAGTTGAAGCTATAGTGCTCTAAGAGCATCATTATTGGTGAGACTAACCAAAAGTTATAAAATATATTTTATTAATAAATATAAGATTAATTTAAGTTAGAAGCTTCAATGACTTTTTCTTATTTTTGAGACCTACATTGGAGAGCTTCAAAGTTCTTAAATTTCAATAGCTTGCCATTGAAGGATTTTTAAAAATTTGCTCCATAACTTACAAACTCAAATACTAGAGATAAAAGTTGTCAACCATAGCTCCAATTCCATGAAGACCCATCTTCCACAGATTCATCTTTTCACCACGTGTGTTCTCCTCTTCGTCCCAGTCAACCTCTTTCTTGCTCTTCAAGTCACCACCTTCTTCAACCCCTGTTCTCATCTCATCATAGTACTCTCCTGCTAACAGTTCTCCTGAGCCGGAGCGTTTCTCATCGTTACGGGGCAGAGGACTTGTGAACCTCACTGGAGAGAAACTCGGATGAGATGTTGAAAGAGAAGTAGCATAAACAGAATGAATATATATCAACATCTCCTATAATCGCCAGCCCTGTGGCATCTTCTATGGTAAATCCCTGAGAAGCCAAAATTCACAATATATACATACAAAAATATCAGAATGAGGACTAGTTCTATTCGTTTGAATGAAAATCATACAGTTAAGACCAAAGTAAAACATATACATGTAGAATACTAGAATGCTTATGTGATCAAACATACCGGTCGATAAGGAAATGATGTCACATGCCTTCCTCCAACATTTATATGAAAACCATCAATTCCAGCTCGCAGAGTTAGGACAAAGACCCTGCCTTCCGCAAAAGGGAATGACCAAGTGACTTCTGGTTTCTGTTCACGTCCTATAAACCGTTTGAACCATGAATTTGTCTTGGATTCTTTTGAGTCCACCATGTCAGTGTTGTCATTCTTCGTCCACTTTTCACATCTTCGGAATCCGTCAGCTGGAAAAATACATTTACTTTGATGAACAGAAGACAAAAAGAACATAAAACTACAGAACAATAAACGAAATAAGGTATTGAAAGCTTAGACTTCTGAGCATTGACCTGCTACATTACTGCAACTACTGCAACTATAAGTAAAACCCTGCTCTAGCCAGCAAAAAATGTGACAACTTGAACCTCCTGGAACTATAAACACCTCTAAAAGACTCGCTTTTTACCCTCTTCATAGTTATAGTCAAGCTAATTACTACCTCCCCCAAATGAAAATCACTCGACTTGTTGATTTACAAGCGTGAATGGTGCGTCAAAATTGAAGAATGGCGTATCTAAAATGTAGCCGATTCAAAAGAACAACTTCATTAAAACAATAGAGTGTAAAATCAGCAAAGAGAAAGACCCAAAACCCTACAGTAACAGTTAAAGCTTGGCACGATCTGAAGATTGATAGTCCACGAAACCCAATCAAATCGACCCAGATGTCTCAATTTGACACGAAAGTCTTTCAAATTAAAAAACAAGAACAACCTGTTTCAGTACAGAGGTGAGGTACTACGAAATGAGTTTCCACCAACACTAAGATATGTCAACAGGATATAGCCTCACATCCAGAGTCGCCAATGGAATCATAACATACATATTGAAGATGTATGAAGCTAGAACTCGTATACAGCTCAACTACAGAGATTGGTTGAAGAGCACAAGCAAGCAGAGCATCTGTGTGTTTGGAGAAACCCATAGATCAAAACACTTGGCATGCAGATTAATTTGAATCTACAAAAAATACAAAAATCCAGCAAGAATCAGGAGAAGATTATGCGGAATTATCTCTAGAACAAACAAAATGATTTTTTTTCGGGATGTTTGATATCGAATTCTAACTGAAAATAAACCAAAATTAAAAACAGGAGAAAGAGATAAAATGAAATTAGAAACGAACCTCCCAGACTCCGAATCCACGCGAAGGTTTACAGCAAGTGAAGAACAAGCCAGGCCAGAGGAGAGAAAAAAAATAAGATTTCGGGAAATTTTTTTTGCAACGAATCATGGTGAAACACGTGGAGAGCAGAACCTCTTCTCACGCCTCTTCTCTCAGAGTCGACTTCAGAAATAAGAATCGCCACCTAATTTTTTTTTTTCTTTTTTCCTTTATTTTTTAAGAGCAGAACCCTCTCCAAGCTCTGCAATAATGATGCTCTAAGAACATGTACATCAGTGAACCCCTCTTAGGGTTCTAAAAAAAAAATTATAATTTTTTTTCAAATTGGAAAAAAAAAAAGAAAAATTAAAATCGACCAATCACATGGCGACACGTGGCGAACTCGAGGAGAGAGAAGTTCTAAAGTTAGAGTTTTTTAGGGATGAGTTCGTTACTGTTCATGGAACCCACAAATATTTTAATATTTCTTTTGTGAACCGCATGTTATGATACTCCAATGGACCTGCTTTAAGGATGTCCACGTAGGATTTAATCTATTAATATATAAAAGTTGAAGCTATAGTGCTCTAAGGATATCCACATAGTATTTAATTTTAAAATAACTAATAGTATCATTCCACACCAACATTTGAATTGAAGAAAGTTTCTAAACTTTATAATTGTATTGTTAATAGAAAGATCCATAAGATAAGGAAATTATCTATAAGTTTATATTAAACAAAAAAATTAATGTAATATTAGATTAAGAAACTTAGTAATTTAAATATAAGATAAGGAAATTATCTCTAAATTTTTATTGAATTAACTTAATATTAGATTAGGAAACTTTTAAATTTTAAAATATTTATCTCATTTGTATAATTAACTCTATATAATCTACAATGGTGACAAAAAATCTGAATAAATTTAATAAAAAACTACATATAAGAATATTAAAAATAAAGAAAATAGGAAAATATCTACAAATTTCTATTAATAAAAAGTTAACTTAATACTATATTACAAAAATTTCATAATTCAAGATAGTTGTGTCAATTACATAATTCACCATATATAACTTAGGATAAGTATTGTTGACCAAAAAATATAGACCAAATACAATAATAATAAAAATTATGTATAGGTTTATTTCTTAGAGAATAATTTTAGTGAAATTTTAAACTAATAAGATTGACATTATATACCTTTTTAAACTTACTAAATTAGCCAATTAAATATTATTACTAATAAATTGTCATATATACTTTTAAAACTGTCTATATTAGCTTTTAAATAACCAACTAAATATTCCAGATTATCATCTTAAGTTAATTTTATTTTGTATATTTAGTTTCAGTTATTAGGAAAGTTTTTAAATCCTGAAAAACTATTATAAAAATGAAAGATTATAAGAAATAAAAAAAATCATTAATTGATATGGAATTGTAATTGTGAAAAGAAAATCTATATCTCGGATATATAAAATTTTATATTTTTAGAACTTTAATTGATTTTCGTTTTTTTATAATTGAAATCTAAATATCATATATTCTAATCTTTTAGTATTTGAATATAATAAAAATGAGATTATGTTTAAAATATATATATATTAATCTCTTTATTATTATTTAAAAAGTTATTATTTAATAGATTATGCAGTATTGTAATTAATTGTGAAACTAATAAATTTCTTTGTTCATTTACTTCACTTGTTTTTCAAATGCTTATAAAATTGATTTAGTTATTGTTTCTTTCATTTAATATTAGATTAAATGTAATAATTTAAGAGAAATGGTCTCTAATAGCATAGTTTCAAGTTTTCCTTCCCAGACTACCACAAGCTATACAAACTTCCCAATACAGCATTCAGTAATAATTTAATGACCATTATACCCTTAAAATCTAAATTAAAATAGAATTAAAAAAATTGGCAAGAGTTTGTTCATTATCTCGAACTCTCTCGTTACGTTGAAACTTTGGAATCAACTACGGCGTGTTTCACGGCAATGGACAACGGACGCCGGCGAGGACGACGACAGCGGCGACCCACGGCGAGGACGACGACAGAAGCGACCGACGGCGAGGACGACGGCAGCAGCGAGCGACGGCGAAGGTACATTTGACCACCTCGATCTATCCTCCTTCGTGAACCAATCTTTTCCTTTAACGGCAAAAAGGTAATCCGATTCGTTGCTTCTCCTTTGATCAGATTCTCAAAGCCAGTGATAATTTCTCCGAGAGCCGAGCCAGAGGAATCTCAAGGGTAGAGGTTTGCGGTGGAAGCTAGAATTTTTGATTTTTCACGGTGCGTGACCTGTTGGATCAAAGCGAATCCGAATGGTTTCGCTGGATGGATTAAGCGTTGATTCGTCAGCGAATCATCTCCGGGCACCGTCTCGGACAATCAAAGCACATCTTTCGTTAGTCCCTTAGATATCATTGAGGCTTAACGCTATGGGTTTCATTGACCTGCTTGTTATTCTAATGTGGGTCATTAAGTTCCTTTGGACACTTTCAGGCCAGCAGATCAGGTGTTTACAGAGGAGGACTTGAGAAACCTCTTGTCAAAGCTGGTTTCGTTCCTACTCGTATATCTGTGAGATTCTCTGCTTAAAAGCTAATACTTTCATTTGAGCTACTCTGGAATTGTTCTTCTCATAGTTCCTCTTCCATCCTTTTTTCAGGTCACAAATCTGAATCTTGAAATTGTACGAGCACTTGCCCGAGGTACCTCTTAAGTCTATTTTCTTTCTCTCCTCTGAAACTATGTTTTGCTTAGAGGAAAAGATGAACCTTAGAAGCTAAAAGTATCTCCTTTCTTGCAGAGGGCATTCCTACAATCGGCATGTCTCCATTTTCATGCGGTTGGTTAACCTCCAACAGAGACGTAAGTTCCAACTGAAAACTCCATTTCCTGATCCGATGCATGTTTGGTTTAATTCTACTGAGACTGCTATTTGCATCAGGTGGTTTCTGCAGATCTATCAACAATAGCTAAAACAATCGAGTCCGGATTTGTCCCTGTAAGTTCCTGATCCTATCACTGGCATTAGGTAGATGCTTCCCAAAGTCTCTCGACCATAATTTTGACTATAATTCTCTAATGTGCTAAGGTCAAACTCATCAATTCTGTCAAAAGATATTGTATTTTAATTTAAGTTGTGATTGGCACAGCAACACGGAAGACGTTACAAGCTTCTTAAGAATTATATTGTTCCATCTTATTCTATCACATATCACTTAACGAAAAATTAAATGAGATTTTTTGCTTCTTTTTTTTTTCTTTTGTTTGCAGGCATTGTCAAAGCGAGAAGCAGAGAGGTCGGTTGAACAAAGGTGTGGAGAAGTTTGAATTGGTTTTCCAGCAAGAAGGAAGACCAATATTAGAGTTGTTGTATAGATATCTGACCAAAATTTAGAAAAACCTTCTTTACATTTAGGAATGCCTTCCAAAAGGCTTAGAAAGAAATTCTAGATGTCTACAAATATTTATTTAAATGCCAAAATTTTGTTATCCCAGAAAATGTTTTAATCTTTCTAAATTTTTATTAATCAAATAGTTTAAGAATGCTTCCCTAAAATTTATAAGAATCTTTCCTAAAACTTTTAAAACTTCATAAATGTTACCATCCGATGGTTTTTGTATGTTAATTAAAAATGAAAAATTAGGAAAGCTTTCTTAATTATTAGGAACGTCTTCCTAAATGTTAGTTTTAACAATTATGAAGGTTTCTTGACTTTTTAGTAAATATTTAAACAAATTTAGGAACGTCATCCTAAATTGTATGTTTATTACTAGTTCATTAAATACAAATTTAGAAAGATTTTCTAAACTTTTCGGAATGCCTCCCTATATATTTTTGTTTTAAAAATTATTGTTTTAAGAAGACAATCTTGATGATTGAAAAATACATTATAAACTTTTAGGATGATGATCTTACTGAAATTTGTATAGGTTTTTTTTAGATATCTTTAAATGTTAATTTGAAATGATGAAGGTTTCGTGAATTTTTAGGAAAGATTTATACAAATTTAGGAAGATCATCCTAAATTGTATGTTAATTACTAGTTTATTAAATACAAATTTAGGAAGCTTTTTCTTAACTTATAGGAAGGTATTCCTAAACATTTTCTATTTTTTTAAAAAAAGATATTTTTGAAGACTGAGAAATACATTATAAACTTTTAGGATGATGATCTTACTGAAATTTGTATGAGTATTTTTTTTAGATATCTAAAAATGTGAGTTTTGGAAATTATATATGAAGGTTTCTTGAATTTTTAGGAAAGACTTATACAAATTTAAAACACCTTCCTAAATTGTATGTCAATTACTTAATTTATTAAATACAAATTTAGGAAGCTTTTCAAAACTTTTAGAAAGGAGTTCCTAAATATTTTTTAAAAAATTATTGTTTTAAAAAGACATTCTTGAAGATTGAGAAAAACATTATAAACTTGTAAGATAATAAACTTACTGAATTTTGTATGAGTATTTAGGATAATAGACATACATCAATGACCGAATTATAACCATGGTTTAGTGGCTACAACCACATAGCCTAGTGGTTACAATACCGTGTGGATATGTCACATGGATGATTTGTTTTCGAAATGTTACATTTTTCATAAATTCATGTAGGCCTTCCTAAAACAGTTATGTTTTTAAAAATTTATGAACCTTTTTTGAAGTTTTAGAAAGATTCATACAAATTATATTATTTGTAGAAAAATCTAGAAATGTTATAGTTTTAATAAAGATTCTTAAAAATTTAGGAAGACCATCATAAATTGTATGTTAACTACCAATTGACCGAATAAAAATTTAGTAATTTTTATTAACTTTTAGGAAGGTCTTCCTATAATGTTAATAAGTTTTTATATTGCTTTTAGAAAGACATTTTTAAAGATTGAGAAAGACATTATAAACTTATAGAAAATTCGTACTAAAATTTGTTTTAGTGTCTTTAGATATTAGAATGTTAGTTTTAGAATTTAAGAAGTTTTCTTGAATTTTTAGGAAAGATTCATACAAATTTAGGAAGACCATCCAAAATTGTAGACAAATTGTATGTTAATTACTAGTTGATCAAAAACAAATTTAGGAAGCTTTTCTAAACTTCTAGGAAGGCTTTCCTCAAAAACAATTTTAAAATTTTATTTTTTTAGAAGGACACTCTGAAATATTAAAAAGACATTATAAACTTTTAGGAAAATCTTACAAAAATTTGTATGAGTTTTTTTAAAATCTATAAATGATAGTTTTGAAATTTATGAAGCTTTCTTGATTTTTTTTGGGAAGATTCATACAAATTTAGGAAGACCATCCAAAATTGTATGTTAATTACTAGTTGATCAGAAACAAATTTAGGAAACTTCTTTAAACTTTTAGGAAGGCTTTCCTGAAATTTCAAAAACTTTTTTTAAATTTTATGAACCTTTCTTGAAGTTTTAGAAAGATTCATACAAATTATATTATTTGTAGAAAAATCTAGAAATGTTAAATTTTTGGAATTTATGAACCTTTCTTGAATTTTAGAAAGATACATACAAATTTAGGAAGTTTTTCTAAATTTTTAGGAAAGACTTAATTTCCTGAAATTTAAAAAAGTTTTTCTATTTTTTTATAAGGACATTTTTACAGATTGAGAAAGACATTTTAAACTTTTTAAAAGATCTTACTAAAATGTGTATGAATATTTGTAGATATCTAGAAATGTTAAGTTTTTGAATTTATGAAGCTTTCTAGAATTTTTAGGAAAGATTCACACAAATCTAGGAAGACCTTCCAAAATCTTTTTCATACTCGACCTACATACATTTTCACAAACACACATACTTATATATCAAATTAAATTTTGGAAGATTTTTTAAATTTTAAGGAAGACTTTACTAAAATATATGTAAATGATAATTGTTGTGCATATTTCGACACTAACTTAAATTTTGGAAGTCATTATACATATTTATGAAAGCCTTCCTAAAAAATATAAATGATTTTTATATGACTTGGGGTTTGATGTTCTCCTTGATCCTGTCTGGATTCGATGACTTGGGGATGACACTTGTTCCTCTCTGTAGACCCCATTTCACTAGAACCTGTCCAGGCATCTTGTTTAGCTTCTTCGCTATCCTATCCACCGTCTGATCGTGTATCAGATCTCTCCCGCCTTCTTAAGATCCCAGTGGTGGATAGGCCTTGCAAGTTTCATAATCCATGCAACTTAAGCAGTTAAATTAAATCTCTTTGTCCATACTCCATAGACACGTATACAAAGAATCATAATAGCACTTACTGTAACATGGATACCATTCTTATTGAAGAGTTGGAGCATTTGGTCGTTTCTCCAACCAGGATGCATTTCCATCTATGGCAAAACATAAACAAACTCAAAAACACATATATTTTTTTATGAACTTACACATGATGAAGACTGTGATGCTGGGAAAATCTATACCTGGCAAACGGAAGTGATCAATTCAGCGAATCCTAGCAGCTTATTGAGCTTAGTGATGGTGAAGTACAAACGCCAATGTTCCTGACAAGATTGTCCTTGGCAAGCTTCTCCATTTCTCTCCAAACACCTTCCATGTCAAACTCAAGGACGTCCCCTGCCTTTGGTGGCTTACTGGCTCCTTCTCTTAGCCGGAAGGGCCAGTGAATCTGCACAAATCGAATTGTAGAGACAGAAAGAAACAGTAAAAAGAAAGTCTACAAGTTGATTTAATACTCAGAGTGAAAGTAACACAGACGCATACATACATTATGTAGTATGATACATACCAGGTAAAGATCAAGGTAGTCCATTTGAAGCTCTTGAAGATCAAACAGAACCCAGATGGCAGTAGCAACACCAAGAACAGCAGCCTACAGTTTTTTATCCCTCCACAAGAACACATCAGCAGCTGTGCAGAATCATTCAGAACGCAGTAATAAAGCAAATGCATGAGAGAAGAATATAAAAAAGGAACAAACGCACAAAGGTTATAATTCCACCGAACTCAGAAAGTCTAACAAGACAATATTAACAACAACAAAACAATTCCCTGCAAGATTTTTTCAATTTCTTATTCTAATCAAACAAAGCTTAAGGATCGATACAACAATCTACATCAACAGGTTCGTCACCGAATAATAAAGTAACAAATGCTTCTAAACCTACTTTTGTGCATCATATCATCAGAAATCCGATCTAAACCGAGTAACTAGACTCTGATAATGCAGATCAAGCATTAACGCATCAGCAGAAGAAAAAAATATTACGATCAAGTCAGAGAAAATGTACTATGACAAGAAAAATGAGATTGAAGAAAGGTAAAAGTGTAAAACCCATACGTTTCCCACCACCGAGAACCTTGTGGACAGGCTTCTCTCTCCGAACAAACGATAGATCTTCGATTTCACAGCCGAAGGCGAATCCGGTTTTTCGTACTCGGATTCCGATGAAGACGTGGTGAATCTTCTCAGCGATCTTCGCCATCATAGATTCCTCCGCCGACATGATTTCTCAATTTCTTCCGCCATTGATTCTGAATTTCAACATACTTTAGAGAGAAGAGTTTCGGTTTATTTTATTATTCCAGTGTTTTAAGGGAAGGGGTAAGATAGTAATTTTATTGTTTAATGAATGTTATGTTCGGGAGTTTGGACAGCTTGTGCTACTTTAAGAAGAAAAACTTGAAACTGTGTCATCCATGTCAATTGCCCATAATTTAATTCGAAATATTTAGTTATTGTTTTTGATAATTTTTGGATATGAGATTATGTTAAATATATATATATATATATATCGCTTTATTATAATTTAATAAATTGTTATATAATAGATTATGTAGTATTGTAATTAATTGTGAAATTAATAAAAAAAAAGTTCATTCACTTCACTTGCTTTTCAAATGCTTAAAAACTGATTTAGTTATCGTTTGGGACATTTGCATTATTACACTTTCATTGATATATTTTTTTTCATTTTTTCATTTTTATACTTCTAGGTAAGCCATTTTTACTTTTACACTTCTTCTTATTGCAGACCAAAATAACCCCACTTCTACGTCTGACGCTTCCTCCTTCAACCTCGCGATCTACATCGCCGCCCTTCTTCACCTCCACACCACGGTCTGGTCCCTCATCCGCCGCATGCGCTTCCTCCGCCTCGGTCCTTCACCGAAAACCTTCGCAATCGTCGCTGAGAGGTACGCTTCCGCCGCGAAAACCGATAAAGCGGTGAATCTCTCTTTCTGAATATGCACGAACACGGGTGTTCTCAGGATTTGGGAATACGATTCTCGATGTGCTGTGTAAATCTAAACACGTAGAGAAAACTTACGAGTTGTTTAGGGATCTTAGGGGAAGGTTTAGTGCTGACGTAGATGTAGTTACTTACAATGTGATTGTCAATGGTTGGTGTTTGATCAAACGGACGCCTAAGGCTTTGGAGGTTTTGAAAGAGATGGTGGAGAGAGGGATAAACTCTAACCTGACCACTTACAACACGATGCTCAAAGGGTTTTTCAGGGCAGGGGAGATTAGACTGGCTTGGGAGTTCTTCTTGGAGATGAAGAGACGTAATTTCCAGATCAATGTTGTTACTTATACAACCGTGGTTCACAGGTTTGGTGTCTTACGGGAGATAAAGCAAGCTAAGAATGTATTCGATGAGATGATTAGAGAAGGCGTGCTTCCTTCTGTTGCCACACACGATGCTTTGATGTTTTGTGCAAGAAAGATAGCGTAGAGAACACATTTTGTTTATTGTTATTCTTTTGCTGGTGGGTAAAAGATCTATAATGGTGGAAGGAAACGGTTGTGAAAAGAGAAGTTGCAATCAATAAACTTCTTATTATGATAATAAGCGTTCAACATTTGTCTTGATCATACTTTGTTATTTGTTATAAAACCTTATAAAGCTTTATAAAATCTTATAAAATTATTTATAAAGCCTTATAAAACTTATAAAAGTTTATAAACTAATTTAAAAGGCTTATGAACCCATTTATAAGGGTTTCTAAAATTTCTCAAAGTTTCTAAATTATTTATAAAACCATTTATAAGAGTTTATAAACTCATTTATAAAAGCTTTATAAAAGCTTTATAAATCTATTATAAAAGCTTTATAAAAGCTTTATAAAAGCTTTATAAATCTATTATAAAAGCTTTATAAAAGCTTTATAAAAGCTTTATAAATCTATTATAAGAGAAGATAAAGCATTGATAAGTGTATAAAAGAAGAGAAATACCCTAAATTGAATCATTTTGAAGTTTTAATGACCAAAATGAACTCAAAGGGAGATATGGACAAAAATGTTTCATTAAAAGGAGACAAAAGACTATTTTACCCTTTTTTCAAAACATTAAAAGAAAATAACAAATAAATAATGTTGGGTTTAGGGTTTTACAATTTAGGGTTAAGGATTTACAATTCAGGGTTTAGGGTTTACGATTTAGAGTTTAGGGTTTATGGTTTAGGGATTAGAGTTTACGATTGAAGGTTTAGAGTTTAGGGTTTAGGGTTTACGATTTAGTGTTTAGGGTTTAAAGTTTTAGTGTTTAGGGTTTACGATTTAGGGTTTAGGGTTTATGGTTTACGATTTAAGGTTTAGGGCTTAGGGTTTAGGGTTTACGATTTAGTGTTTAGGGTTTACAGTTTTAAGGTTTAGGGTTTACGATTTAGTATTTAGGGTTTACAGTTTTAGGGTTTAGAGTTTACAATTTAACTGTTTAGGGTTTACGATTTATGGTTTAGGGTTTAGGGTTTACGAATTAAGGTTTAGGATAATAAGGTTTACAATTTAGTGTCTAGGGTATAGGGTTTAGGGTTTAGGGTTTCATGAAAACCCTAAACCCTAAACCCTAAACGCTAAATCGTAAACCCTAAACCCTAAACACTAAACCCTAAACCCTAAACCCTTAACCCTAAACCCTAAACCCTAAACCCTAAATCATAAACCCTAAACCCTAAATCCTAAATCATAAACCCTAAACCCTAAATCCTAAATCGTAAACCCTAAGCCCTAAATCTTAAACCCTAAACCCTAAATCCTAAATCGTAAAGCCTAAGCCCTAAATCTTAAGGATCTGTGAATCTAAACCCTAAACCCTAATCGTAAACCCTAAATTGTAAACCCTAAACCCTAAACACTAAACCCTAAACCCTAAACCTTAACCCTAAACCCTAAACCCTAAACCCTAAATCATAAACCCTAAACCCTAAATCCTAAATCATAAACCCTAAACCCTAAATCCTAAATCGTAAACCCTAAGCCCTAAATCTTAAACCCTAAACCCTAAATCCTAAATCGTAAAGCCTAAGCCCTAAATCTTAAGGATCTGTGAATCTAAACCCTAAACCCTAAATCGTAAACCCTAAATTGTAAACCCTAAACCCTAAATCGTAAACCCTAAAACCGAAACTCTGAATTGTAAACCCTAATGGAAAGAAGAGATAAAATGATATTGATTTGGTTTAATGGAAAGAAAAAGGTAAAATAGTATATTTGGTTCCTTTAAGGAAACATATTGGTCTAAAATGAGCTTGTAGTTCATTTTGGTCATAAAAAGTTGAAAGTGATACATTATAGAGATTTGTCCATAAAAGAATTATGAAGTCTTTACAAAAGATTTATAAAGCCTTTATAAATGTTTATAAATATTTTATAAAGACTTTATAAATCTTTTATAATTCATGAGATAAATGATCCGTCTTCATACACTTGTTTATAAATTATTTTATAAAGGACTATAAATTAAATTGACTTATAAATCATTTTATAAGGGCTTATAAATAACTTAGAAAGCCTTATAAATAATTTATAAAGCCTTATAAATTTTTTATATGGGTTTGTAAAGCTTTTTAAATAATTGATAAAGCCTTATAAATAATTTATATAGGCTTATAAATAATTTATGAAGCCTTATAAATCTTTTATAAGGGTTTTTATAAGAGTTTATAAATAATTTATAAGAGTTCAAGCCTTATAAATCTTTTATAAGGGTTTTTAAATTATTTACAAGAGTTCGTAAAATATAAAAGTATTACATATAACTTGATAACTCTATATTTTATATAAAATTTATAAGAGTTTATAAATCTGGACACTAATGAATTTGATATAAAATCTACAATAGTTTTAGCTTTATAAATAGTCAAGTAGAGCAAGTAAATATCATATACTTTATACAGTTTCATAATAATTTGGAGCCTCTTCACCGCACGTTCTCCTTTAGCTTGAATAATAAAAACCTCATGCTTTAAGTTGCTGCTTTATCGGATCACTAGAGGGTGGTTCAGAATCAGACGAGACAAGCCATACAGAATCATCTCTTCCCTGATAAAGAAAAAAGGATAAACAGTAGCCTATCAACTCCATACCCAACTAAGGAATAACATTACTATTAGTTACATCCTCTCAAGCCCTCCCGGGCTGCCGCTCCAGTATCTTTCATCACCAAAAGGCAGTGTACCATATCACTACAAGAAATATGGGCTTTGTTAGCAATAGAGAAACGCTATTATATGCCTATTATAGTGAGTTTTCAAACGCTATCTCTGCTCCAGCTATAATAGACCTCCGCCATACGATCGCATTTTACGCGTGCTATGGTATGTATCACATATTATAGCGTCGTATATGACAAATGTTATCATATATATTATTATAGCATCATATTTGTGCTATATATTTTTGATTAATTGCTATTATGTAATTGTTTTAAATCCTATTTTTATACACATTATATATCACCTATACATTCAAATTTATATTTGATTCAATATATATTTCATAGATCATAAAAAATTACATATTTGTATTATTACAAAAAAAAATTAGTCTTAAAAATGGGCAAATAAGATTACAGTTTTTACACGTAAGAGGATGATGAGACAGGGCATACAAGACGCAAGATACAACCATTTAAACCAAGACTCTATTACCTGCTTCTACAGAGGCATCTTCTTCCTTCGACTTGCTCTTTCTACCACTTCTCTTCTTAGCATGTTCTTTTGACTTGAGGTCGATTGGCTTTATGAGACGATATATCTTTGCAAACTCACAGCATCATACCTACCTAAAAATCCACAAAACATCACAATAAATCACTATTGGAAGCTGCAAAAAGAACTTAGAATAAGCACGTTATTGATAACCAAAAAAAAGAAGAAGCACATTACTAACTCCGGTGGATGGAGTTAGGGAAGCAGTCACCATATCCATCTAAATTTCTTACAAATCTGTCCGGGTCAATTCGAACTACAAAAAAAAGGCATACTTGGCAGGGTCAAGGATTGGAACTACAAGGGTCTTAGGCCAGAGATACATGTTCGCAACTTGATCCTTGATTTGCTCCTGTAACAAGTAACGCAGCCATGGAACAAGAAAAGACAGAGCAGAAACGTAAGAGAGCTAAAAGATCAAAACACTTTCACCAAATAAGAGATTGAAACAAATGTTCTCCTTAATCTTCTCCTTGTAAGAATCATTATATATTTCTTTTTTGTGCGGCCTCCTTTAAACCACATCAAAGAACGACACAAGATAAGCAATTTCAACATATTATGCAAATAACATATCCGTAAAACCAGAGAGCAAGAGAGACTACACAATGGAATCAAATACTAAAAATCAAGTTCCAGAGCAGCCATCATATACAAAGTAGCCTAATGTCTTTCAATTCATGTGGATAATTTACCTCTTCGCACATGTTTGCCTTTCTTAAGTCTTGACATATCCGACATGCCCGAGCAGATACTTATGATGAGACCTAAAACGCATTCAACACTTCTGAGCTAAAATCAATATCAAAAGACTGCTAATAAAGAGAGCTTAATACACCTGAAACAAAGAGAAATTGAAATCACAAACTTTTTTCCCTAAAGCATTTTGCTTGCCAAGGAAGAGTGTATTAAGATATATATATCATATATAGAAGTAAGAGAAATGGAAAGGAGAGAAGAACCAACAAGGTCCTTTTGGACTAAAGATGCTTACGAGCAGTGTATTCCTTAAAATTGATAATAAAATTTTGTCTCCTCTTTGAACCTTACAGCCGTAAGAGTGAAATGAAAAACCATCAGAATTTGCATCGACCTGAAACAAAAATTGAGTTATAAGAATATTAAATTTTTTGCCCAATACATGAAACAAAGATTAAAATTGAATAAAAGTTGATTCTTCCTCCATTTAAAAAAATGTCGTTTCTTCCTCACACAGAACCAATCGATACTTGTCCCCAGCAAAACCTTAGAAACTCAAGCGAGTCGAATTGACAAAAAAAAGAGCGCACCAATTAAAAACGAATCCAATAAACAGAAATGAAATGCTTACAGCGAGATATGCATGGTGAAACTTTCAAAGCCTTCAGAATCCTCCATTGCATATGTCGTCATCCTTCTCGGAGGTAGACTAGTGAGGTATAAAACGACGATGTTATAAGGAGAACACCAGATCTGAGAAGATATGAGAAGAAGGTGGAGTGAGGTGAGCGAGAGGACAAAGCGAGGTCGATTTGCATGAGTTTACCACCGGAGAACGAAGAGGAGGAGAATTAGTGTGACAGAGAGTTAAGGCGTTGTATACTGGAGAGAAGGGAAGAGATTGTGGAGGAGAGAATTCTCTGTATAAATTCCGATAGACCAGCCTCCGGGTTTGTCAGATCCAGCCACCTCTTTAGATCCTGAATTTAGATCTAGGTAAGATTAGGGATTTGACAAAAAAACTTTTTTTTCTCTCATTATTTACACATTGAGATAAGACGGAACAAAAAACAAAGTGTTTCTGGGTCATTCTGTATCCACCAGATGTTTTTGAAGAGGGAAAAATACTAAGTGTTCCGCCGTAAGAACATATATATTATGCACAAATGAGATTTCTTCAAACAAAACAGGCATCATATTCTCTGAGATTCTCCAAACTGAAATCTTAGCTCACCGGAGAGGGTCTCTGAGAATGAATTTGTTTCCTGTGGCAGTTCCGACATGGACCTTGTTTCATAAAGAATCGAGCACATGAGCAACAATCCAAGCCGAATCCTTATCCTCAACCCAAACCTCAGTCTCTCCTAATCTCTTCTTCTCCCAAACCTCAGTCTCTCCTAATCTCTTCTTCTCCCAAATCTCAACCCAAGCCGAATATATGTCGATCATGATGAATGCTGATGATAATCAAACCTATTTCAAAATCTTCATGTCGCTGGCTCTCAGTTTTAACAAACCAATGCAAATCATACAAAAAAAACATAGGGAAAAAAGCTAGCTTAACTGATTGGTGAGGATAATCCCACGTCGCTGGGTGATAAACCCAGTAGTGTAGCTAACACGGGCTGATTCTGTATCGAAAGGCGAGTCAGAGTTCGACGACGGCGGGACCACTTTGCGACGACGGCGTCAGTTTCCGGCAGTGGCTACTGTTTCGCTCATTCGATGATCGATCGAGGAAGAAGATCGGGATGTAGATTAGGTTAATTTATGATTTTTTTAGTTAGATCCATAATAGATTTTTTGTCTACTAAAAATAAGTGGTATTTTTGAAAAGTGTATTTTTGAAAGGTGGTATTTGGAAAATGGTATTAGTGACAATTTCTCTTATCGTTTCTTTCATTTAAGGGAGATTTGGTTCAATAGGTTAGATTGAAAAAGAATTTGTCCATCTATGCTTTTAGTATTTTTGGCCTCATTTTGACTATGTTACCCTTAATTAAAATTTAAAATATAAAATAACTTGTTTTAAAATATTAAAAAATCGTTAAAAAAACAAAATGGAAATAAAAGTCATAAAAATATATTTTTAAAATTGTTTTATAAACAAACTAATTAAAAAAAAATATTTTGTTTCTTATTCTGCATTAGCTAGAATTCATATTCTAGGAAAAAAATTAGGTAGAATATATATTATGAGTCTTTCTCTTGTTCTACCTTGATTAGATTATGTATTTTACCTATTTCACTTAGTTCTACGTCAGCAAGAATGCATATTCTACCTTTTGTTCAATTTCTACCTAAGCTAGTTTACGTATTCTGAGTATTACTCTTTGTTCTACCTAAGCTAGTTTACGTATTCTGAATGTTACTCTTTGTTCTACCTAGGTTAGAATACGTTCTTCTTCTATCCAAACTAGTGTTGCATAATCTACCTCGTCTAGAATACGTAATCTAGCCGTTCTTCTATATTCTGCGGTATTTAGAATTTCTATTCTAACATTTTATCTTCGTTCTACCTACTTTAGAATATATGTTCTACGAAAATCTAAGAAACTCTAATAGAATATTTACTAAATATATATTTCAAGATTACAAGTTTTTCCACTTAAAATATCCATGTTTTCATCTATTAATATTTTTACTATTCTTGTAACCATATTAATTTTCAAATTTTATACAAAACATATTCAAAAGTAAAAAAAAATTCAAATAATATTTTAAAAATTTTAGAAATTAATTTTATTCATATAAAATTCGTTTAAAAAGTCATTTGCATATAAAATTAAAAACAAAAATAAAATTTTGATTTTTAAATATGTTTGATCAGTAATATAAAAACAAAAGTCAAATGCAACATAACCATGTTTGATGCTATAATCAAAACATATCCCTTGTGCAAATATTAAGCTTTCACCATCTTCAATCTTAAACTTTGTAAATTTTAATCATTTTTATAATTTTAATAATTTTAATAAATTTCATAGTTTTTACTATTTTACAATTTTATATTTTTATAATTTCTAATATTTCTATAACATTTACTATTTTATAAAAATTTTATAATTTATATATTTTATAAATTTTAATAATTTTAAAATTTTGTAGGTTTTTATATTTTTAACTTTTACAATTTTCGTAACTTTTTAAACATTTCTTATTTTTGACAATTTTTAATAATTTTTATAATTTTTATATCTTTTTAAAAAATTATAATTTTTATAATTTTTATAATTTTATAATTTTATAATTTTATAATTTTTATATTTTTTATAATTTTATAATTTTATGATTTTTATAATTTTATAATTTTTATAGTTTTATGATTTTTATAATTTTTATAATTTTTATAATTGTTATTATTTTAAAAAATATTATAATTTTTTATAATTTAAATGAAAGGGTATAATGGGATTTCAATTAATAAAAATCATATATGGACAATTTAAATCACTAAAAGCATAGATGGACAAATTTCCTTTTAATCTAACCTATTGAGCAAAATCTCCCTTCATTATTTAATATCAGATTAATGAAATAATTTAATTCGAAATTGTATAACCCATTGATAAGTTAATATAACAAGTTATAAGACAATTATAATGTCGAATCTAATGACTAAAATTTAATGATACTTTTAACATTAGAATTAGAGCCACTTAACAAATAAAAAACATGTTAAGTTTATGATATGTATTAAGAGATTTGATGAAATTTTTAAAAATAACATAATAAGAGTTCTTTTAGAGCTTTAGAGAGAAAAAATATGTTGTGATATAAAAATTATTGGACTATGCATTTGAGTGTTTGCATTTAGTTTAATCGTTATATGATGTACTAATAATTATCATTAACTTCTTAAATTTGAAGTTTGTCAACATGATTGAATTTATTCTGGAAGTTGAAAATTTTCTATAAAGTTAATATTCCACAGTAAAATTTAAATATCACTTTTTAAACATCAGAATTCTAAAAATCTAAAAAAATTAAATTGCATTATTCTATTTAAAATTATGTCGGTTTTGTAAAAATATTTTTAGTTTCTTATTAAAAATTTTGAGGCTATAAAATTAGTTAAATATTGAGAATTATATTGATTTTGATGTTAGTATGAAACTATATTTCTTTTTTCGTAGTTTTTTTTTACAAATATATAATTAAAAAGGCTTCAAATAAGAAAAATAAAATATTTTTTTAATGGCAGTTTTGTATTTCTAGATAGATTTGAGAGCTTAAAATGTTTAAAACGAGTCTAATTTCCAAGTATTTATAAGATGTAATATATACGTTGAAAAAGTACTTATAGATACAAAATAATTAATTATTCACAAAAAAATATTTACGTTACAGAAAAATGTTATAATTCACTTTTAAACCATAGAAATTTTTTTAAAATAGTTTCTATGACTAAGATTTCAGAAGATGTAAGGATGATGGATTTATATATTAACCATAATGGTATGGCTTTCTATTTGTCATGTGTTTATGGTCATCCCCAACAACAATTCAGATATCAGTTGTGGGATCGTTTACAATCTCTTAACCTCCAGCGACAAGAACCATGGCTATTATTAGGAGATTTCAATGAAATTTTATACAACCACGAAAAAGAAGGAGGTCCTCTTCGTGCAGAAAGAAGTTTTTATGATTTCAGAAGACTTTTTAACACTTGTGATTTTTCTGATATACCAAGCATCGGTAATCGTTTCTCATGGTTGGGAAAGAGAAGAACTCACACGATTAAGAGTTGTTTGGACAGAGTCATAGCTAATACAGATTGGCTTATCACATATCCAGCATCTAAAGCAGAATTTCTGCCTCTATACGATTCAGATCATCGCCCTGTGGTGACACACATCCGTTACTGTGACACACCTGCGAGACAAAACTTCCGTTTTGATAAGCGCCTTTTGAATGTCCCAAACTTTAAAACTTATGTCAAGGCTGGATGGAACTCTGCAAAGCATGGTCAAAATGCTCTCATCACAGACAGAATTCATGAATGTCGTATGTCGCAAGAATTCAACAATAAACGCTGCAAAACGAATTGAAATCTTCACTCTCCAATTGGAATCTGCTCTCGCGTCACCAAGCTCAACTTTTGAGGATATACAGCAAATCCAGAATCAACTGGCTGAAGCTCATCGTGATGAAGAGACATATTGGTTTTTGAAAAGTCGTAACACTTGGCTACGTGAGGGCGATCGCAATACCAGTTATTACCACGCGTGTACGAAAGCTCGTCACGGTCGTAACCGTATTATGTCAATATCTGATGACAATGGAATCTCATATCATGGTGATATTGCTGTTGGGCATCACGCTGAAGACTTTTTCAAAGCAATTTATACAAGCACTTCCTGTTCCCCCTCTGAAGACATTTTTCAAGGTTTTCAATCCACAGTAACTGATGAAATGAATTTGCTTCTCACCCGTGAGATCACTGAGCATGAAATCCTCACCGCTCTTAACTCCATAGGTGCAGACCGAGCACCTGGTCCAGATGGTTTAACAGCGCGTTTCTACCAATCTTGCTGGGATGTTGTTGGTAAAGATGTGATCCATGAAGTCAGAGAGTTTTTTACAACTTCACAAATGAAAAAAGAAATCAACCGTACCAACATCTGTATGATTCCCAAAGTGACTCCTCCAATCACTCTGTCAGAGTATAGGCCAATAGGCCTTTGCAATGTCCTTTACAAGATAATATCGAAAATCCTCGTTCTTCGCCTCAAGACCATTTTGACAGACATCGTTTCAGAAGAACAAGCAGCTTTCATTCCAGGCAGATTAATAACTGATAATGTGCTCATTGCACATGAATTAATGCACTCTTTGAAAGCTCGCAAAAGAGTCTCAAAAACATATATGGCGATCAAAACAGATATCACTAAAGCCTATGACAAAATCGAATGGCACTTTTTGGAAAAAACTTTGAGGGCTTTTGGTTTCAACACTACTTGGATCAACTGGATAATGCAAACGGTCACTACAGTCAAGTACTCAGTTCTGATAAATGGCAACCCGCAAGGAAAAATTGTTCCGCAGAGAGGTATTAGACAGGGAGATCCTCTCTCTCCCTATCTTTATATCTTGTGCGCGGACGTTCTTAGTCGTTTTATTGCGCATAAGGCACGTCAAGGACATTTCCGTGGCATTCGTATTGGCAACGGAGTCCCACCTATCACGCACCTTCTCTTCGCTGACGACTCTCTTTTCTTTTGCCAAGCCAATTCGCGGAATTGCCGAACTTTGAAATCTATTTTCAATCTTTATGAACAATGCTCAAGACAACGAATCAACCCTATGAAGTCAATGTTAACTTTTGGCTCTAGAATTCCGGGTTCCCAACAAGAAATCATGAAACGTATTCTAGGTATTTCCAGACATGGGGGTGGAGGTAAGTATTTAGGCCTCCCTGAGCAGTTCGGCAGAAAGAAGAAAGAGATGTTCGAAAACATCATAAATCGGGTGCGTCAAAGAACCTCTAGCTGGAATGGTCGTTTTCTTTCACAGTCTGGCAAAGAAATACTGATCAAATCAGTAGGTATCTCAATGCCAGTTTATTCAATGTCTTGCTTCAAACTCCCAAAAACGATCACCGATGAGATCAGTCAAATCCTTACGCGCTTTTGGTGGGAGAAGAGTGAAGGTGTTAAAGGAATACCTTGGATAGCCTGGAAACGCTTGCAATTCTCTAAAAAAGATGGCGGTTTAGGTTTCCGAGACTTAGAAATTTTCAACGACTCTCTTCTGGCAAAGCAAGCATGGCGGTTGTTACGATTTCCTAACTCATTATTTGCTCGTGTCTTTAAGGCCAGATATTATAAAGATACATCAATTCTGGATGCAACCTTTCGAACCAATCAATCGTATGGTTGGAGGTCTATTGTTACTGGGTTACAGATTATCAAGAAAGGAACGCGACATTTGATAGGCAATGGCGAAAAAACTCGAATTTTTAAAGATAGATGGCTTCCAAAACAAGACACGGTTTCAGTAGACATCCCTGATAACGTTACCGGGATATCTGATAATCTCGCGGTTAGTAATTTGATAACTACAACTTCTACTTCTCGAAGATGGAACACCCACATTCTTAGAACTTTGCTTCGAGATTCCGATTTTGAGGCAGTCCAGAAAATTTATCTACCTAAAAATGATAAACAGGATCGTCTCATATGGCATTATACAAATTCTGGCGAATATACAGTTAAAAGTGGTTACTGGCTCACCTTTTCAGCTCATCTTCGTGAGACACCAGACTTAATTCCTCCTCCTGGAGATCCAATTCTCAAATCTCAGATCTGGAAGTTAAATATCATGCCCAAACTGAAAATTTTTCTTTGGCGTATATTATCAAAAGCAATGAGTACCGCTACTCGGTTGGTTTCCCGTGGTGTCCGTATTGATACGACGTGTACAAGTTGTGGTCTTGCTCCGGAAACATTAAATCATTTGTTCTTCAGTTGTCCCACTTCCATTGGCATTTGGCGATTATCAGATTCTTGCTGGTTTCCACCCACAACGGTAACTGATTTTTGTGACTCTCAAGTGAAAGCTCTGCTTGAACTTCAACGTAATCCATTGTTATCTTCTCACCAAAAGATTTTACCCGTCTGCTTACTGTGGCGCATATGGAAATCAAGATGTTCTCTAATTTTCGGCAAACAACCCGTTGAGCAAATGAGAACTGTCCAACTGGCTTCGGCAGATGCACATGAATGGTTAGCCACCACTGAAAATACATATCTATCTCTCCCAGATAATCTTTCTCATCTTTCTGCAACTGCAAATGTCACTTCTTCACATCAACGTTGGCTGCGTCCACCCCCTGGTATTGTCAAATGTAATTTTGATGCAAGTTATAATAGTTCAACTAATCAAGCAGGAGCTGGTTATATTGGTCGTGATCACTGGGGCTCTGTAATTTTCTGGGGTTCACATCCCCTCGGTGAAACAAGTTCAGCTTTAGAGGCAGAAGGGATGGCCTTATTATTCGCTATGCAACAGGCATTGTTCTATGGCGTTCATGATGTAGTCTTCGAAGGTGATTGCAAGGTCCTACTCGATAATCTAGCAAACCGAGTTCATAACTGCACCATTGAAAACATCTGTTTCGATGCATTAGCTCTGAATCGAAAGTTCTCCAGTTGTTTTATTAATTTTGTCCCTAGACGCTGTAATAATTCAGCACACATTTTAGCTACAATGAATCTTACGCTCCCAACTTCTTTCGATGACGCTATGTACCCTCCATCTTGGCTAACTCAATCTTTAATAACAGATCATGTAAACTCTTTCTCGAATTAATGAAATATCAGTTGACAAAAAAAAAATAGTTTCTATGATGCAAAATATATAATTAAGAAATATAAACTATATTATTGTTAAATATACGAAAAACAAACTATAAGTTATTTACTAAAAATAATTCAATTCATTGATAATATATAATTTAGTGATTAAATATATGATATTATGCTATTATTAATATAAAAATAATATTTCAACAAGTATTATTGATTTTATATTTTTATTAAAATAAATTTCATCCACGCTACAAACCTAGTAAATCAGAATATAGTATAACAGTTAACCAAAAGAATCTAAAGTCAATTATTGTATAAGGAGATATATGCACCATATATTGAGATCGAAGTGAACAAAAAAAGTGAATTTGACGGTGCTTTCCGAAATGAAGATTTATCCACTAATAAGTACAATATCTATTATTTTCCTTCTCGATATACTATCTTCTTCTGATGCAAATTGTGTGTTTGATTTGCAACTTGTAGCAACATTTCGTAATTATACACTGCATAATGAAACTTGTTGCTTCCCTTGAAGAAAATCTTGTTTCTACAATTGGATAGCACTTACTTCGTATCCAAGATTTTCTATGAGAGTTTAACTTTGACTCGAAAAAACTCATGTTACATC
The DNA here is from genome assembly GCA_010577795.1 of Isatis tinctoria. Classification (NCBI taxonomy): domain Eukaryota; kingdom Viridiplantae; phylum Streptophyta; class Magnoliopsida; order Brassicales; family Brassicaceae; genus Isatis; species Isatis tinctoria. The sequence goes on along the minus strand of CM021247.1, from coordinate 15,285,448 downwards.
TTATTTTTAGTAATCAAAATCTATAATCATAAAATCATTAGTACATTCACATAAAATTAGTGAAATTAAGATTAACAGAACAAATGTACATTAGCTAATATGGAAAAAGTTATGTCGTGGCAAGTTAATATTTGTTTTTGTATAATAAAGGATTTTAATATTTTTAACTGTTAAAAAAATATGGGTTGTGATAGATATTTTAAATTCACTTTATTCTAAAACTAAATAATTTTTTCGTTCTTAATAAATCTTACTTTTCATCGTTTGAGTAGAGAATATTGTTATAGGTAGAGTTTTAGTTAAAAAACAAAATATTTTATTAAAAGAGTTGATATTGTTTGTGTGGGAACTAAGAGATTTTTCCTAAAAGGATTGACCCTAGGATGTTTGGCGCTCTACAACGTAAAATAATCATCCAATCATAGAATGATAGAATGATAGAAATGAAAATGATCAAGAGAAGATGTATCATAAAATATATCCCAATAAATAATACAATAACCAATCAAAGAAATGACAATTACCCTAAGAAAATACATTAAAAAGATTCTCATGAAGAATAATTGATGTATCATGGTCGGCTCTTCACTCAGAACCAATCTGGGACCTCTCTCGACCAGCACGGAACCATAGCCGACCTGAAAGACTTTTAACAAGCACCTAAGGAATTTCGCTCGACCGAACAGGACCAAAGCATATTTTGGATGGACCGATGACGAGATCAAAGGCGAAGCAACTGAATACGGGCCATACTTAGTCTTGAGGACAATACAAGTTGAAGATGGTCGGGCTTAGAGTACCACTTGCCTTTGGCCGAAGTGTTTTGCACTGGTTGGAGAACCGCCTGATCAGCTAAGGAACCGCGAGGTCGAGGTGGAATGTTTGGTGGGGGTCGGAGATTTCTGATGAAGGAAGTAGTGTGCTCGGTGACTCTGGAATGAACAGAACGGTTTGCACGGGAGTCGATATGTTCTTCCGAGAATCTCCAAATGTTCAGTGTATTGTTCTTTCTCTCTCTCTCTGAATGGTTCTCGGATGCCTTTAATACTGATATGCTCCTCTTCTTTATATTCGGCTCTTCCCGGTTTTTCTCTTCTCGACCTTGTCGTCGATATAGGTTGCTGTTTAGTTCTTACACAATCCTTTCATCGTCGTCGACTTTCCGGTTCCGTGTCAGGTTAACGTGCCTCTTCTTCCTGTAAACACAGGTGTTGGTTTGGTCCGGATGGGCTTCGGTGTTTGGGCTTCGGCCGTTCGGCCGTTCGGCGTCATCTTTATACACCAAATTGGTCATGGGCCTTTATGTTTATTGGGCCGGGCCGATTAAGGCCCACTCCAACATAACTGATTTTCCTAAATATCATGTAGTAAAGAGACAAACATTTTTATCTTTTGCGATGATGCAGATGGTTAAAGAGCTTATGTAGACATGTAGTTATGAGTTTATATTGTTTAATAACGGACGCCATAGACAACCAAGGGAAAACGGCTTTGCGTTGCCGTGGCCACGTTCGACGGGCTTGACAAACACACAGAGCTCATGAACCATCTTATCACATCAGCAGCCTCGAAGTCATCTGGTGATGTGGTAAACTATAGGAACACCAGCGATGAACTCATCACTTGGAAATATCCGGGAATGTTCCTATGCAGTTTGTTGAGATGTTCATGTCTGTTAAATTGATTGACATTAACATCAAGGATGGTTTTGGCATGACTCCGCTTAATCTTATCAGATAAAAGCTGCAGTCTCCGAGGTTATGTATTGCTTTTCTGATGATTGGTATCAGCAGAAGGGATGTTCAGTTGTTATGATCAGAACATCTCATTTGAAGGAGATGATAAGCTTTTAGGATCCAAAAACTCGTTTCAGAATATGACGCTGAGATTTACTTAAGCACAAGACTTGAAGTTTGTGCCTTACAAGATTCTCCCTAGACACGTGAAATCCAGGTCCTGCTCCATTGATATTGGTCAGCTGAATGTGACGGATGTGAATCATCATATGTATACTTGACACAAGTTCACAACAAACGAGTTTTCAGATTACTGTTTGTATTAAGTAATCATGAATTTCGGGTTGCCACGTCTAGCTTTATGATTCAAGCATATAACTGCAAAACGTCAAATATGTTTTGATCATTGCTAAAGTATTGAGCGAAGATATATATTACAGCCATGGTAAGTAGATGAGAGGAAAAAAAAAAGAGAAACTAAAGTGGAGAATGAATCCATGATTACAGAAGTGGTAGTAGCCTTTTGGAGATGCATATAACTTAGAAGCATATAATATATAACTTTTGGAACAGGGCAATTTTGTTATAGGAATTGCAACTTACATGTGCAGCATTATAGCTTTTCTTTACTCTTGGACATGCTTCAATATTTATTATAGAATTGATCATCTTTTTGTAAGCTCAGAAATATGAAAATCATTGGATAGAGAAGAACAGTTTTAGTCTATTTCTTATTTTTATATGTACCAATCATAGCATTTGAACACTGGCCGATAAAATTGGTTGTGTTTTTGTTAATTTTTTCATAGAGATAAAAATTCTGAGCAAATTCTTACATCTGTTGATGTGTATATATATGTATTTTCTGATACGTTATTAGGAGTTGTAGAAATTATATTATCCAAAGTAAACATGATAGTAAATGTGTAAAAATACAAAACTCATGAGTTTTGCACTTACCTAGTTCTTCTATAATTACTCCAAGTCTCCAACACATAAGAATGTACTATCATAAGAATATGGTTCCACAGTTTGACTCCACCAAACAAAGTACACATGGCACCATATTATTACCAAATCTTCCAGAACATTAAAACCAAAGAAAAGAAGCTAAACACTATCATCCTTTTCTAACTTCTCCTGGGCACAGCAAGAGCCTTAAGCGGATGTTTCATAACGACAGTGAACTCCAGCTTCTCAGTCAAGTCAACCTCACAACCTTCGACCTCTTTCCACTCAAACTCCTTCACCATATTGGCCACATAGTACTCCAAGTGCAGCATCGCTAACCCAATCCCTGGACAAATCCTCCTCCCCGCACCAAACGGCATCATCTTTATCCCTCTACTTCCGGTAATATCCACCGGTTCCTCTTCACCGATAAACCTCTCTGGCTTAAACGCCATTGGCTCATCCCAAACCGCTGGATCTCTCCCTATCTCCGCCACCATGAAATTAACCGTTCCTTTCTTTGGTACCTTATACCCTCCCAATACAGTGTCCTCTGTGACACTGTGAGGGAGCACGAAATGTCCTGGAGGATGCCTCCTGAGACCTTCCAACACCACCGCTTTTAAATACGGCATCTTATGTGCTTCTTCTTCCTCAATCTCCTTTGCTTCTTCTCTAACAACGCTTTTGATCTCCTCGTATAACCTCTCTTGGATACTCGGATTTTTCACCAAATTCGCCATGATCCATTGCAAAGCCGTAGCCGTTGTGTCAGTCCCACCGTTGAGAAACTCAGAACATAAGCTCATGATTTCGTCTTCGTTTAGCTTCCTCTTCTCATCTGGAAGCTCTAGATCGAGTAGAGTATCAACATACGATTGTACATAGTCTTTCTTTTCTTCTTCGTCATCCTTTTTCCTCTCTTCAAGAATCTTTCTCCGAGCACGAACTAGAGGAAGCAAGACATCTCGCTGCTCGTCCCGAATCCTGTGAAACTCGTCCCATCGACTTTTGAATATCAATTTGGTTAGCTTAGGCCAAAGGTTTAAGATATTGAATCTACCAAAGCTAAGAAGCTGTCGTCTCTGAACAAACTCCACCTCTTTGATCTGCTTCTCATCAAGCTTATCTCCAAAACACATAAGAACAAGAAGAGCGAACATGGCGTAATGAAGATGATCAACAACAACGATCGGTTCTTGGCTTCCTCCGTTGTTACGGAACCGATCAAAGAGAATCTCAAGAACCCAACGACGAGCGTGGGAGTAAGATCTCAGTCGGGAAGGATGAAGAATCTCAGAAGTCAAGTTTCTTCGGAGAAGTCTCCACGTGGCTCCGTAAAATCCAGAGCTGATGTTGTGTTGGTTGCTGGAGACGATTTTGCTGATTGGAGGCGGGGGTGGACGATCTGCGAAAACGGCACCGTTTAAGATGAGAGCTTGGTGAGCGAGGGAACGGTCGGCTATGAAGATAGCGGGACGTGAAGTGATACGGAGGGTGATGATTGGACCGAGACGTTGGTGTACGGACCGGAGATAGATGTTGAGACCACCTAAGCCTTGTCGGAGCCACTTGATGGTTCCGAGAAAGGGAAAGAAGTTTGGGTCAGGAGGTAGCGGAAGAGACGAGGATTTACGGAGGCCAAGGAGGAGAAGATTGAGAAGTAGAGATACGGAGAGAGAGACCAAGATGAGTAACCATATCTCCATTTTTTCTTGTTTCAGTTACTTCTTCTCTGTAACATCTTATTTTTATTTTCTTTTCTCCTCTGGTTGTATATATAGAAGTTATATCGTGTGTAGAATCTTCTTGTAACAAGTTTTGGTTGGTCAGTGGTCAACCTACCTGTAACAATATTTTCTATAAACGTGCACCATTCAAGCGTAAATTGTTTTTATAAATTCGGTAGTACTATCTTCCAAACATTTTAATAACTAAACTTTGGAATAAAATCTCCTTAAAATTTTGGGAAAATAGGTAGAAAAATGTGTTATTTATCTTTTTGTGCGGTGTTCGTAGCATCTACACGTGAAGCGAGATATTATTCTAGTACGAAAATATATGATTTTTGAAAGGATATATCCGTGTCAGGCCTCCGGGAGTAAGCAGATCTCTGACTTCGTTTAACTTTACATAACAACAGAAGCAACAGCGCATTATGAATGTATGAGTTGTGTTATGACGTCATTGATTGCGTATGTTACTTAGTGCTGGTGATTTTTTTTCCCGCTAATAAGTTAAAAGATTTTCCCTATGAAGGAAAAAAAATGAAGACTTTCGCCAAAATTGGAAAACTAAAAGCTGTGTTCGGAAATACGCTAGGCGCTAGTCGGGCGGCCGGGTACCGCCTAGCGTCTAGAGAGAAAATCGGGGATTAATCGGAAATTATGCGGGGCGGAATTTTTTTCTTTTACGTATAAGTATGTTTATATATTTTTGTTGGAGTACGGTAACAGACATATTATCGTGGCACAGTGGTAATTGTTCCTTCCACTTTGCCAAAGCACTCGGGTTCAATGACCAGATCGTGTGTTTTGTGGGAGCCAACACCTCGTATGTCCCTATATGATGCAGACAAATCTCTCATGTCCCCGTTCTAAAATTTATTTTTGTTAACATTATTTTTAATACGAAACTAAAGCAAAAGACAGAAAAGCCAAGACAAATTAAAAGAATCACAATTTTACCAAACATAAACCAAGATTAAACCGAGTCATCGTTTCTAAATCCCTAATTTGTCAATTTGGGGGAAAAACTCAACTTTCTCTCCTTTCTTTCTCACGCGACTCACGCGACTCTTCACTCTCTTATCTCTAAATCATAATCGATTCCTCTCAATTCCTTCTCTAAGTGGAAACAAGAAGAAATTGTCGACCTCGCCGTCTCAACAATGGTGGAAACAAGAAGAGGAGCTAAACGGAATGAGATTCCGAAGGAATCGCCGACCTCGCCGAGCGGTAGGAAGAAATCGTAGGTGAGTAGGAAGCCATTGGTTGATTGGTGCCATTTCCATTGTTTTGTGCGAAGGAAAACTATATAGAATTGGAGAATATTAGGTAAAAATTTGAATTATTTGTTGAGTAACACTAGGAATATTTGGTAAAACTAGTCGCGATAGTCTTTTGTAAAACTAGAAAAAGTTGGGAAAACTGGGTAGTACTGGGGAAAACTATTGGGAATTGTGATGTACTACTGGTATAATTGATGTAGAACTCAATGTTTCTTGCAGGATAATGAGGGAACCATGGCAGCTGGAATGTACTTCTTACCAACGGAGTACAAAAAGCAAATCAAGCTGGGGACAAGGTGTTTCATATATGAAGTTCTTAAGGGAGTGAAGACAAACTTTTTTTGTGGTTGAAGTTTGAAACTTTATGGAAAACTCTGAACTTTGGCCGTTTTTGGGAACTTGTTTATTTGTTCTTTTTTTGATGTTTTCACATTTTGGTTTAGAACTGGTTGAACTTGTTGTGGTAATTCTTCTTATTCTAGTTTGAACTATGTTGTGCAATGCTAGAATAGAAAAGACAAAGACAATTAAACACAACATAAATCTTACCAAACACAAGTATAAACAATAACATAAAATGGATAAGTCTTAAGAAACACATAAACTGATGCAACTCTTGACAAACAATTATATCATCCGAGAACAAGTTTTAGGAAAGGAAGATTGCGAAGAGAATTTAATTTAGTTAATCATATCCACATGTGGCTTCATCTTCTTCGTCTCCCTCTTGTTCATTTTCTCTTCATATGGATCCATGATGGAAGGATAGTAGAGATCGTGAAGAAAGAAAAAAGTGAGAGAGAAATGGGAGAAACAGCAAGAGAGTAATGAGGAAATGAGAGAAATGAGAGAATTGAGAGAGATAATGAGAAAATGAGAGAAAATGTAAGAAATTGAGAGAGAGAATGAGAAAATAAGAGAAAATGAGAGAGGAAAATGGAGAGAGAAATGGAGAATGAGAAATGACAAAATGATTTCGAGAGAGAAAAGAAGAGAGTAAATTTTCTCCAAAAAAATTATGTGAAAATTCCCTCCAAAATTTCCCTCCAAAAATCCTTCTTAGTAATACTTAAGATAGTAGTAGTACGAAACTTCTTCACAGTTCTACTTTTGGTGTTTTTCAATTTATTTAGTATTACTTAACCTTCAAATATGTTTTAGTAGTTTTACAGTTACGTTTAGTGATTTAACATGTAAGACTGATTGTTTTATGGAAAAATATGTTTGAAATCATAATTTCGTTAACTTTTCTTTACTAAGTTGGTTGTCACCAACAAAGTGTTCATGAAAGTATAAGGAAGTATATTGGAGAAATGTTGGGCTTGTGTAACAAAAATCAAATGTAAAAATCAAAAATCATATATTTGTTATAATTATATGTAAATACAATAAAATCGAATTGTTTTTTTAGTTTTACCGTTGATTTTTTTTTTTAGAAGGAATACTAATTTAATTTGAAAATCACCCAAAATTAGCTTTTCCTGGTGTTACCTTAATGAAAACTTTGTTATTTTTGTTTTACTGATGATATAATTGTTTAGGCAGATAATTTGGATTGTTCAACGTAGTAACATGTTCGCACTCAAGATGGGGATAAATCAATATATTACACATAGTTATACTTAGTTTTACACAGTAGTCCAAATCATACAAGTTTTACAACACAAAAGATGGCAATAAATCAAATACGTTCGCACTCAAACATGGCGACAAATCAATATATTTGACACATTTATACTTAGTTTTACGCAGGAGTCCTAATCATACAAGTTTTACAACACAAAAGATGGCAATAAATTCATTCACCGCTACTCCCTCTCCCAAATAACAACCAATAAAAACCTTTATAGGATTGCCTTTTATGCAGTGTTCTGATGTAATCCGGTACATTCCATTCAGACCTATCCGGCACTACATAAATCATCTTGTAGTAAGCCAATGCCCATAGCTCTGTCAAGTAATATTTTGTGCACAGGTCATGTAGTTTTAACTGGATATCACGACCACGACCCTGACCGGCTCCAGTTTAACCTTACTTTCATCTAACCCAAGCTTCTTATACATCATAGCTTCTATCACTGATAAAGTTATCTCCTCCACTGATGTCTTCAAAATTACACTACACATACGACATTGACATTTAAAATATATGGTCATGTGCGTAGTCATTGTATCCTGCCAAAACAATGCAAAAAACTCAATAAATTATCCATAGTTATCCATAGTTATCCACAGTTATACCGTTACACATTTTCAGTAATACCAGTGTTACTAGTTATACTACATTTATCAGTTCTACTAGTTCTACCTAGTTATACCCAAAATCAATGGTTTCCACTGCAAATGTACTGCCAATTCGATCCATTCAACTACTGAAATTCATTTTTTTACCAATTAAGATTACTAATTGACCCAGAAACATAGGTAATACAACAATGTGCGTACCAAATTCATCAAATCTCAATTGAATCTGAATTTGAAAGCCATAAACCTAATTGATAACCTAATTTTTACTAAATACAGCTGGAGGAAACAGAAGAATGCAGCACCTGTTTTCAACTATCTGCGATGGAATGCGGCAGCGGAGGTGACTGGAAGTGAATGCGACGGCGAGTGAGTGAGTCGGGGAGAACGAGTGCGAGGGGAGGACGGCGAGCTCGAGATTTTCAGATTTTTTTCTTTCATTTTCTGTTTTTTCCAATTAAACCAATAAAACAAATCTGGGTATTTTCGGAATTTCCAATCTGTTTAATGAAATAGGGATATAGGAGATAAAATGGGGATATAAGAGATTTTAATTTGGTTTTTGAGGATATACGAGACATTGGCTCGTTTTGTGGTCATTTTATCCGATTTTTTTTAAACCAAACATAAAAAGACAATTTTACCCTTATCTTCAACCTTCCAAATTCGATCCCTGAAACCCTAAGCGGCCGCTCTTCATTTTTTGCAACGATTTCTTCATTCTAACATGCTTTTCTTATTGTTTTATAGCAAAATATAACAAATCCACTATCTAATTATCAATATCTAACTGAAAATCGAAGAAAACTGTGAACTTTTTTTAAGTCCCGATTTTTTGGCCGAGTTTGGCCCAGTCGCGGCGGTGGGCAACCGCGGAGCGCCTCGCCGGCGATTAAACGCCCGCCCAGCCCGCGTTTTCGAACACTGACTAAAAGACGTCTGGTAATTGCAAATCACCTTAGTGGATTGGCACTTGGTACTTTTTTTCTAAACTAGGGGTTATCCCATTTACCCTACTTTATTCTATATACTAATTCTTTTTTGTTTTTCTTATTTTTCATTGGCCGGCTTTTTTCTTTTTAAGAATTGTTAATTGTTTCGGTAATATTTTTGTATATGTTATTTCTATAGATACTAAAATAAGGAATAAATGTCTTAAAATTACTTTAAAATGATATATCTAACTCTTTAAAAATAAACAACAATCTACTATATGAAAAGACGAAAGAAGATCTAGTAACTTATGATTTAGACTTGTGTTTTTTTTTAAGTTTCTGATAGCATCTATTGATTTATAAAAATAGAATTTGTTGATGTAATTGAGGTGAGTAGAAATTTGCCTACAATGTAGTTTGAAATTGTATTTTAAAATTCTTTAATATAATAGTAAAAATTGAATTTTATATGTTTTTGGTTTGATACTTATTTTTTGATGAAATTTTGGTTTGACACTTATCACCAAGATGATTGAGTGTTTTCGTTTTTTAATGCTTAAAAAGTGTCGAAAATGATATAGATTTTCATTCCATATAGATAGACGGATTATTGTGGGGTCATAAAAAAATCAATATTTTTTTGATGATTTTTAAAAGTAAAAGTTAAGTTTCTAGTATGTACCTCTGTTTTAAGACTATCATGACCTCTGTTTTTTTTTTGTGAATTCTGGAGATTTATTCTATATATTATGCGTATATTTTTTTTTTTGAGAAAAAATATTATGCGTATATTTTTGTGACATTTTTTGAGATAATGTTATTATTTTATTATGGAGAATAATAATTAAATACATTTTTAATATATTACTTTTCAAAAAGTATTAAAATAATAACCTCGTCATTTTGTTTTGGTATCTCGCAGATGTAGATTCAATTAGTGGTGGTTGGCATTTCGGGTAAATTCTCCTTGACTATAAGTACCGTTTTCTGGAATTGTTTGCGGAAGTGTGTTTAAGTATTTGAGAGAAGTATTCGAAGGAAAGAATAGAAGAAAGAGAGTTAAGTAATGAACATTGTAAAATCGGATAAGAGAGAAATGGGATTGATGTTTTCCTTAATGTGTTTATGATACATTCAATCACGATATAAATAGATGAACAAGTAAGGGTTTCAAATTTGAAATCAGCTAAATAAACTAATGGGAACCGCCGCCCAGGAAATGAGGATGGGGAACCGCCGCCCAGGAAATGAGGGAAGCGACCAAGAGTGGGAGACAGCCGATTCTTTGTTTCTTCACTTTGTTCTTGGACCTGAAGACCTTCTAGAAGATATCATAGGCGTTTGAATACACCTATTGATCTGATCATTCACGGAATACTGTCTGATCATTGTTAATAGGTTTAACACTCCCCCTCAAGCTTTAATCTTGGTGAATGATTAAAGCTTGGAACCGCAAGAGACCACCTCATTAAAAAAACCTCAATAAAGAAAACCACATGGGATAAAACTTCACCAAGGGAAAAAGAGTATGATCTTTACGGTTTAGGGAAGATCAAGTCAATGTAATGTCAGTGAGTCCAAGTTTTGAATGGATGAACTCACTGACCTTCTGTGTCGCCGATTTGGTGAATATATCAGCTAGCTGGTCAGAACTCCTTGTGTAACATGGAAGAATAACTCCTAGCTGGACTTGCTCTCTCACTTTGTGGCAATCAACTTCAATATGCTTAGTTCTCTCATGAAATACTGAGTTGGAGGCGATGTGCATTGCTGCTTGATTATCACAATGCATTGTGATTGGTGTGCGCTGATCAATTCCAAAGTCTTTGAGCAGATTCTTCAACCACATGAGCTCAGTCGTCAGCCTCCTCATTGCTCTGTATTCAGCTTCAGCACTTGAACATGATACCACCCTTTGCTTCTTGCTTTTCCAGGTAACTAAATTGCCGCCTATGAATGTGCAGTACCCAGTGGTTGATCTTCTATCATCGCGGTCACCAGCCCAATCAGCATCACAGTAGCCTACTATCTCAGAGCTTCCATTGCATCCCATCCAGATTCCATGGTCCATTGTTCCTCTTAGGTATCTTAGAATGCGGTTCACCATGTTCCAATGATGGATCTTGGGTTTTTGCATATGTTGGCTCACCTGATTCACAGAGAAACACAAATCAGGTCTAGTTATAGTGAGATATATAAGCTTACCAACCATCCTTCTGTATTGGACTGCATCGCTGTATAGCTCATCTTCAGGCTCCCCCTTACGATCTGCCTTGTAGTCGTCTTCTAATGGGGTCTTTGCCGGTCTTGTACCTAAATCACCTGCTTCATTCAAAAGATCAAGTGCATACTTTCGTTGTGATAGAAACAGACCCTCCTTAGATCTACAAACTTCAATACCTAGAAAGTACTTCAGTTCACCTAAGTCCTTTATATCAAACACAGACTTTAAATAGGCTTTGGTGTTAGAAATGCTTACCTTGTCATTCCCAGAGATGATTATATCATCTACATAAATGAGAATGACAACTATACCTTCTTGGCTGGTCATAGTGAATAACGTGTGATCCGCTTCTGATCTTGAGAAGCCTCTATCTAGTAGCACTCTACTCAGCTTTTGGTACCAAGCTCTAGGTGATTGTTTCAGACCGTAGATTGCCTTCCTCAACCTCAAGACTTTGCCTGGGCTAACACTTCTTTCAAGGCCTGGTGGAGGTGTCATGTAGATTTCTTCCTCCAACTCTCCTTGTAGAAATGCATTCTTGACATCCATCTGCCATAAATCCCATTCCAAGTTTGTTGCCAATGAGAGAACCACCCTTACTGTGTGCAGCTTAGCAACCGGGGCAAACGTGTCTCTATAATCTTCACCAAATGTCTGAGTGAATCCTCTAGCCACCAATCTCGCCTTGTGCCTTTCTATTTCACCATCGCTTTTGTATTTGATGGTAAATACCCATCTTGAGCTGACTGGTTTCTTTCCTTTTGGAAGCGTTGCTTCATCCCAAGTGTGATTGCGTTCCATGGCTCCCACTTCATCTCCAACCGCATCACGCCAAACCTTGAGTTCTATTGCTTCCTCATAGGTCGTTGGCACTTCTCCTTGTATCAGGGCACCCATAAAGGCCTGATGTTCCCTTGGAAAGTAAGCAAACGAGCATGTGATTTGATTTGGATGAGCAACCGCATTGTTGTTGTAGTATACCCTTGTATTAATCCAGTTAGATGGATCTTTCCTCACACGTGTGCTCCTCCTTAGAACAACTGGCTGATCAGGTTCCTCTTCAGTTGGAGACGCTTCGCCTTGATCATGAACCTTATTGGAGTCTTGAACCAGAACTGATTCTTCTTGAACTGATTCTCTAACTGGTTCTTCTTGAACTGATTCTCTAACCGGTTCCTCACTACTTTCACCATTCCCCCCTTCAGGATCAACCGGGGAAGCTTCTCTAGAGCCTGGTGGAGTATCCTGGGACATTTTAGGAGCTGTAGGTCCCGGACCTGGAAGAATCACACCGAGACGGTCTAAGAGAGTCCGGAGGTTAGTAGCTCTATCTGATGTGGGATGGGAGAGATTCTGAAGATTGTCCCAATTCCGATCCTTGTAGAAGCCTTCATTCTCCATGAACTTGACATCTCTGGATACTATTACTCTTCTGGTCTGAGGAAGATAGCATTTGTATCCCTTTTGTGTTGCAGAGTAGCCAATAAACATTGCTTTGGTACTCTTGGGTTCTAGCTTGTTACGTTGATCACCTGGAACAAACACAAAGCAGACACAACCAAAGACACGTAAGTGTTCAATGGAAGGTTTAGTTGAGTTAAGTACCTCATATGGCGATGAATCGTTCAGGATTCGTGTGGGTATCCGGTTGATCAAGTAGCAAGCTGAGAGAACTGCATCTCCCCAGAATCTTTTGGGCACATTGTGATGGAACATCATAGATCTTGCTACTTCCATGAGATGGCGATTCTTTCTTTCAGCTACTCCATTTTGCTGAGGTGTATATGGGCAGCTTGTTTGATGAATAATTCCATGTTTGGCCAAATGTTCTTTGAATGCATGTCCAGTGTACTCTCCTCCATTATCTGATCTAAAAATTTTGATCTTGGCATTAAAGTGATTAGTAATATGGTTTTGAAAGTTTCTAAATGCTTCAAACACCCTATCTTTAGATGGAAGGAGAGTAAGCCATGTATACTTAGATTTCTCATCAATGAATGTAACAAAATACTTGTTTTGATCTCTAGACTCGCAAGGACTTGTCCAAACATCAGAATGCACTAAATCAAAACAGTTCTTATAAATAGTAGAAGACTTGGGAAACACATTTCTACAATGTTTTCCTAGAATACAAGCTTCACATTCATCAGACTTAAAGGAAATCGAAGGCAGCATTAGGCTTAAGGCACGAGAATGAGGATGTCCTAATCTAGCATGCCATAAGACATTATTCGCACAAGCAACGACAGCAGTAGGAGTAGTAGATAAATTGGATAGATTGGATGAGAGCTTAGTGTCTTCAAGCACATAAAGATCATCCTTAGTGGTTCCTGTCCCCAGCACTTTGTTTGTTTCAATATCCTGAAACCAGACATCATTAGGACTAAAAACAGCAAGACAATTCAAATCAGTAGTAGCCCTTTTTATAGATAACAAGTTAGAGGTGAAAGTAGGCATATAGAAGGCTTTGGATTTTTTATCAAATAATTTCAAGTCTCCTACTCCTTTAACTGGAACCCTTTCACCATTAGCAATTTCTACATTTCCTACAGCAGGTTGCACATTGCTAATTAAGTTTATATCACTAATCATATGATGTGAGGCTCCTGAATCAACTATCAAAGGTTTGTTTTTAACCGCATGTAAGGATCTACCAAGAGAGTTTTCAAGGCTCTTCACCACATAAAACGAAGTACCAAGTGTGTTACCAGATTCTTTCAAGAGTGCTTTGATGAGTGACTCCAGGTCGCCTTTGGTTACATATTGAGAAGAGGCTGCTACAGCTGCTCCTTCTCCATATGTTGGTCTTGTGGATGAACTGCTAGCCGCTTGATCATTGGTACCATCAAAAGCGTAATTCGCCTTTGATTCCTTCCACTTGCTTGGTTTGAGATGTGGGTGAAGGATCCAGCATTTCTCCTTTGTATGGCCCTTCTTTTTGCAGTGCTCACAGAACAAGTTCTTCTTGTCTTCAGATCTGTAGGCTCCTTTGTTAGCCGTGAGTGATTCGCTTTTGTTGGCTGTGACTAGCTCTCCTTTGTTAGCTGTCACTAACTCGCCTTTGCCTCCAAATAATCCCACTGACCCCTGCTCCTTTTGGATCTTGGAACAGACTTCCTCCAAGCTTGGGAGCTTGTCCGCTCTGAGAAGATGCTTGATGAGGTCATTGTAGGTTGGATTCAGTGTGAGTAACAAGGCAAAGACTTTGTCTTGTTCTCGCCTTTCGTTGAGGATTGATGGATCCAGTGTGCTAGGTCTGAGCATTTCAAGCTCAGCCCACAGAGATCTGAACCTCCCAAAGTGTTTGGTAAACTCCATGTCTTCTTGGTGCAAGTCATTGATAGCTTTCTTAACTTCAAAGACTCGGCTGAGATTGGAGATGTTTCCATACACTTTTTCAAGTGTTTCCCATAACTCCTTGGCGGTTTCACAGTATGAGTATGCCTCCAGGGTTTCAGGGCTGAGAGATCCTTGAAGCAAAGACAAGACAGTTTGGTCCTCTTGGAACCAGTCGCTTTCTTCAAAGGGAACAACCTCTCCTTCTCTTGTGAGCTCTTCTTTGGAGACTCCATTGGTTATGTGACTCCAAAGACGACGGCTGCACAAGGCTGTTCTTGTGGTTCTAGCCCACAACAAGTAGTTCACTCCTTTCAGAGTAACATGAAGTGGCGCCTTCTTTGTTGGTTTTGTTTCTTCCATGGATGAAGCTTCTTTGGACCGTTGGACAATAGTAAGGACCGAGGGTTAAGTGGTTTCCAAAACACTTGTTGAGAGCGTTCTCAAGGGTTTGAGCCTTGAGTTTACGAACAACAAGAGCCTAGACACACTCTAGAAGCAGAAAACAAACGGAAGAACACTAAGGGAAAGAAGCGTTTTGTTATGGACCGTTGGGTAAAGAGTAGCGAACTGAACGAAATAGGGTTTGAACGAGTATAATGAGAAGTATGAGGAGATTATTTAGCACAGGATAGAACCTGTCTCTGATACCATTCTGGAATTGTTTGCGGAAGTGTGTTTAAGTATTTGAGAGAAGTATTCGAAGGAAAGAATAGAAGAAAGAGAGTTAAGTAATGAACATTGTAAAATCGGATAAGAGAGAAATGGGATTGATGTTTTCCTTAATGTGTTTATGATACATTCAATCACGATATAAATAGATGAACAAGTAAGGGTTTCAAATTTGAAATCAGCTAAATAAACTAATGGGAACCGCCGCCCAGGAAATGAGGATGGGGAACCGCCGCCCAGGAAATGAGGGAAGCGACCAAGAGTGGGAGACAGCCGATTCTTTGTTTCTTCACTTTGTTCTTGGACCTGAAGACCTTCTAGAAGATATCATAGGCGTTTGAATACACCTATTGATCTGATCATTCACGGAATACTGTCTGATCATTGTTAATAGGTTTAACACCGTTGTTTGGCTTGTCATTCGAAGAACATATTGATTGGGGTGTAAACTTGTACGTCTGATGTACTATGAAGTTTGAAAATTAAGAAAAACAGTGGTTATTATTTCATCTTCTTGTAAATTCTATATCTTATTGATGAGACCAAAGGGTCTTATATATATAGGTTTACATAAGGATAGAAAAGGAAATATTCCATAAACCTATTCCTTCTCCAACAAGGAATGGTTAAGACTAAACATAAGGACCGGTTATGATATAACCTCTACTAGACCGGTTTCGTGAGTCTATAACCAAACGGTTTTTAACACTCCCCCTTGGACGAAACAACCGAGCCCGATGCTATCAAGGATCTTTGTAATACGCTTGGGGATGCTGTCTCATTAAAATATTTCTAAGGAAAACCCAGTGGGACAAAACCTTAGCGAGGAAAAAGAGTACAGCAGGTATTACTCCCCCTGTTTTAGACATCACTAAAGTTCCTTAGTCGGCGCATGCCGATCTGATACATCAACTTCTTGAGCGTGGAGGTTGGAAGCGACTTTGTGAACAAGTCAGCTGAGTTGTCGCTTGAACGGACTTGAAGCACTTGAATTTCTCCAGCCTTCTGGAGATCGTGAGAGAAAAATAATTTTGGCAGAATGTGCTTCGTCCGGTCTCCCTTGATGTATCCATCCTTCAGTTGAGCTATGCACGCAGCATTGTCCTCATAGAGTACGATTGGTTCTTCCTTCCCATCGGTCATCCCACAATCTCGCCTTATGTGCTGAGTCATCGATCTCAACCAAACACATTCACGGCTAGCTTCATGTATCGCCAAAATCTCTGCGTGATTGGACGATCTGGCCGTGAGCGTCTACTTCATGGATCGCCATGAAATTGCTGTTCCTCCGTGAGTGAACACATATCCTTTCTGAGATCGACCATTGTGTGGATCCGATAGATAACATGCATCAGCAAAACCAACTAAACCTTTATCGTTAATGTTAGTATAAAACAGACCCATATCTTTCGTTCCTTTCAGGTAACGAAGTATGTGTTTAATCTCGTTCCAGTACCTTTAGGTTGGACAATAACTAAATCTTGATAGGAGGTTCACGGCAAAGCATATCTCTGGTCTAGTGTGACTAGCCAAATATAACAACGCTCCTATGGCACTGAGATATGACACTTCGGGACCAAGGACTTCTTCATCCTTTTTCTTTGGACCGAATGGATCACTGTCCAGTCCGAGGCTTCTCACCACCATTGGGCTGCTCAATGGGTGGGCCTGGTCCATATTAAATCTCTTGAGTACTTTTTCTGTATATGCTATTTGATGCACAAGGATACCATTTTTGATGTACTCAAGTTGTATTCCCAAACAGAACTTAGTCTTTCCTAAGTCTTTCATCTCAAATTCGGCCTTTAAGTATTCTACTGTTTGGGCGATTTCATCAGAGGTTCCGAGGACGTTCAGATCATCCACATATACTGCTATAATCACAAATCCTTTGTTTGCAAACTCTTTTATAAAAATGCACGAACTGATGGGATCATTTTTATAGCCTTCTTTGACTAAGTACTCACTCAATCTATTGTACCACATACACCCACTTTGTTTCAGTTCGTACAAGGATTTGTTCAGCCTAATGCAGTGTTCTTCTCGAGAACTTTTCTTATCTTTGAGCTCAATACCCTCTGGTAATCGCATATAGATTTCATTATCCAGTGGACCATATAAATACGCGGTTACAACATCCATTAACCCTAAATCCAATTTTTCTCTTATAGCCAGACTTATCAGAAATCGGAAAGTCGTTGCATCCACCACAGGGGAGTATGTCTCCTCATAATCGATTCCTGGTCTTTGTGAGAATCCTTGTGCAACAAGCCGTGCTTTGTGCCTAACGATTTCTCCTCGTTCATTTCTCTTTCTCACAAAGACCCATTTCTGTCCAACTGGGATTATATCATGAGGTGTCCGAATTATGGGACCAAAAACCTCTCTCTTCTTTTTTTCCATTTAATCCAATCAGATAGTTGAGTGCACTCAGAGATTGACGTGGGTTCTAGATCCTCATTCATTACATCAAGTGCTTCATTGCATGCAAATATATCATCAATGTCGACATCTTTTCTGTTCCATTGGATTCCGGACATAACAAAATTTATCGAGATCTCATTGTTATCGAGAACTTCAGGACCATGAGGCTCGGCGTCCCGAGCTTCATTTTCCGGTGCCTTAGGTTCATTTGTGTCCGGACCATCCACTATCTCCTCGGTCTGAATTTCAGCACCTTTCTTAGATTTCTGAGGAGCCTTATCTTTGGAACCAATAGGTCTTCCACGTTTCACTTGTGGTTTAGACTCTGTAGCCACTTGCGGTCCATCTTGGACATCAATTCGTATTGGTGCATTCACGGCTGGTATATACGATTTAGTTACTCTCTGCGGGTCAGCAACGGAATCTGGCAATTGAATAGCTAGCTTTTTTATATGAATTATCTTTCGGACTTCTAAATCACTTTCTTGAGTCCGAGGATCTTGCCATTTTAAGGATTTTTGATTCCATTCAATTTCTTTTACCAGCCGGTTTACTTCACCTAATGTTGAAAAAATGGATTCGTCAAAATGATAATCCGCGTATCTGGCCTTGAATAAATCACCGGTGGTCAGCTCAAGATACTTTATGATTGTAGGTGAATCATATCCAACATATATTTCCATCTTCCTCTGAGGTCCCATCTTAGTTCTCTGTGGTGGTGCAATAGACACATAGACTTAGCATCCAAATGTCTTAAGATGGGAAATGTCTGGCTCTTGACCCGTTATTAATTGGGATGGGAAATATTTGTGGTCACTAGATGGCCTGATACAGATTAGTTCAGCAGCGTGTAAGACCGCATGTCCCCAGGCTGAAACCGGAAGCTTTGACCTCATGAGTAATGATCTAGCAATCAGATGTATGCGTTTGATGAGAGATTCGGCCAAGCCGTTTTGTGTATGTACATGTGCCACGGAGTGTTCAACACTACCCCCATGGACATACAGTAATCATCAAATGCACGGGACATAAACTCACCAGCATTGTCCATGCGTATGGTCTTTAACGGAAAATCTGAAAAGTGTGTCCTTAGGCGTATCATCTGCGCAAGGAGTCTTGCAAATGCCAAATTTCGTGTTGACAATAAGCATACATGTGACCATCTTGTAGATGCGTCAATGAGGACCATAAAATATCGGAACGTCCCACAAGGTGGGTGAATTGGTCCGCATATGTCTCCTTGAATTCTTTCTAGGAAATTTATCGTTTCCTTAGTCACTTTCACTGGTGATGGCCTTACAATCAATTTTCTTTGTGAATATGAGGCACAAGTGAGATTTTTAGGGATCACTCTCCTTTATTTCAAGGTGTGTCCACTAGTATTTGATATTAATTTCCGCATCATACTTGACCCGAGATGTCCCAGCCGGTCATGCCATAAAGTGTACATGTCTGTAAAAGCTTTGTTTACGGTGGCATTGGCTTCTATCATACTGATCTTTATACAGTATATGCCGGTACCTATAGCAGGTATAGTCTCAAGGAATTTCTTTTGGCCTTGGGCGATTTTAACTATCTGAAGAAATTCTCTGTTTCCTCCGCCCATTGTTTCCACATGATAACCATTCAGACGAATGTCCTTAAAACTCAATAAGTTACGATTTGAGCTAGGTGAAAACAATGCATCATGGATTTCTAGATGCGTGCCTTTAGGCATTAAAATATTGGCCTGGCCGTAGCCTTCTATTAGGCTGGCCATTCCTGTTATAGTACTTATGTTTGCCTTTTTGAGTGTAAGATTTATGAAGTATCTTTTATCTCTTAGAATCGTGTGGCTTGACCCACTATCCACCACGAACTCGTCCATACTTCATAAAATAAGAATTTATGTCTTAAAAGCCATAAATTATTCATTCAAATCAAAGAAACAAATCCAAAGACATAAATCCAATCAAATCAAAGCAAACATAAAAGCAACATGAGCTTTAAATCGGAATCTGATCTCTTAGTCAACTTTTGAATTGCCCTCACAGTCCAAGGTTTCCTCCTCGTCATTTGTTCCGGGAGTTTCCATCTCATTGCATCTTTTCAGCAGTTCATCACATCTGCTGATGATTTCTCTGGTCCTCTGTCCTTTTTTGAGGTAATGAAATAGGTCATTATAGTTGGTAAAACTTTTGGCCTTAAGTGATAAAATCACATCTCGTGGATCGAGTGTAGAGATGGTCTTTTGTAAAAGATCATCATCTGTTACCACTTCGCCGCATAGCATGAGGCCATGGACGATTTTCATTAGGACAGAGTTGTATGCATCCGCGGATTCACAATTCCGGAAACCGAGAGTCTCCCATCCTTCCATGGAGTTTTGCCACAATACCATTGAAAATCTTTCACCCAAATTTGTCCAAAGATCAAAAGGGTCTTTAACATCTTGGTACTGATCTCTCAGTTCTTCAGTGAGATGGAAGCGCATAATTGTTATGGCTCTTTCCCTTTGGCTTTCTATTTCATAATTGTCATTTGTGATGCATCTTCCGAGTCCCCTAGTTTGCAGAGCATTTCTAGTGCTCATTACCCATTATAGGAAATAATCTCCGGAGAGATTTAGGACCGGGTAATTTGAGTTGTTGACTTTTGTCATCTGAAAATATGCATCAACATTCTCTTAGGGCTTTTAATAAAATTCGGACCTTAGGAAGATGGCCGATTTTGATTCATCCGATTTTTAAGCTTTCAAGCAATCAAGCAATTTATGCAATTCAAACACTTATCTATGCGACCGATTTTAATTATGGGTTTATGCAATTGTATTTTCGATTTTAACAAATTTCTTTTATGCAAGATTAATCTTAAACAATTAATAAAAAGATAATCATGCAAAAAGGAAAAAAAGAATATTCTAAAACTTTCTTTTTCTCTAAAAAGGAAGGGATTAGAATTTCATATTTCGAATAAGATTAGGGTTTATGATTTCATTCATCATTTTTTTTATGGGTGCCGATTTTTTTTTTTTTTTGTTCTTGGAGTTTTCGATTTCATGCTTTGGCTAAACAAACAAGAACATTCAATCTAGCAATCTTAACTCATGAACAAGCAAACCGATTTCAAGAGATGATTCAAATTTGGTTTCAACAATATGCAATCCGATTTAATTTTTCTTTTTTTTTTTCTTCAGTGATCAAAAGCTTTATGATTTGTTTTTAATAAGCAAACAATCAATCCATGAAAACACAGTAAGCGATTTATGCAAGCAAGTTCATCAATCATAGAATTCAATTTTTAGGGTTTTTAGAATATCTCAAGTCCAAACAAGGTTAAACAAAAAACTGATTTTAAGGTCTTGTCTTTAGCATAGATTCAAGTTCAAATATTGGTTTAACAAAAACAAACAAGTTTTGAGAGAATCAATTTTAGGGTTTAGATTTTCTTAGGTTTGATTCGATTTTTCTTTGTTCTTAGTTTAGGGTCTTACCTTGATCTCCTTTTGGGGTTGAACTGGTATGAACCGGGAGCTAAAGACCTCGGAATCAGCTACAGAACCTTAAGCTTGATCGGAAAACACCTTTGTTGAAGGCGGCTAGGGTTTTTCCTGAGCAAGCTTCGTGCGGCTATCGTGCTGATAACGTGTTGTAAATTTTATATCTTATTGATGAGACCAAATGGTCTTATATATATTGGTTTACATAAGGATAGAAAAGGAAACATTCCATAAACCTATTCCTTGTCCAACAAGGAATGGTTAAGACTAAACCTAAGGACCGGTTATGATATAACCTCTACTGGGCCGGTTTCGTGAGTCCATAACCAAACGGTTTTTAACACATCTTTTATTCTTTCCATTATTATTAATTAGCTGCATAGTTTTTTCTAAGAATTACTTATTTTTATCTTCCTTTTTTTTGTTTGTTACCTCTTTATACAATTCTAATTATTTTTTCTTGTTTTGAGATATTTAATTAATATTTTGTCTTTAACTATTCATTTACAATTTCGTTAAGCTTATTATTAGTTAAAAGATGCTATTTTTTCCCAGTGAAGTTAAGTTGATTTTGATCCATCAAAATCTTTTGTTTTTATTCATGAGCCTTCTTTTAAGTGAAAGGCTCTCTGCATTTATTCATCATCGAATCTAGCTTTGCAACCATCAGCGGAAATGCTATTATAGAGTTGTAAAATTTTTAATATTTTTTGTAGTCCGATGGATATTTTGCAGTTTTTCAATATTGTTAGAGGTTGTAGCTCGAGTGATAACTTCACTCATTCTTATCAACAATATATTCTAAACTTAGGTATTTAAGCATGTCTTTGGTACCCCTTTACCTATTTTCATTTTGTTGTTTTTACTTTTTCGCGGTTTTTTTGAAAATTTTGGTATATGTTTTTTACCTATTATTAGTTGTATGATTTTATTTCTTGTTAAATACTTATTTTCAGCTTTATTTTTCTTTTGCTGTTATAGCTTATGTAATTTTTACAGTAAAATATTAATATTTTGTCTGATAGTGATTCATATGTAATTTTATTAAATTAAATATATTGTAAACATAGGTATTTTAGTCGGATATTGGTACCTATTTTTTATTTATTCTATACTGATACATCAAAAAAGTATCATTGTATTATTCCATTAATTTCTTGAGAATTATAATAATAATTTTTGTATTTTAAGTTTTAATGATTGTCTAATTTATTTACTATTTTCTTGACATTGATTGTTAAATTTATATTTTTGTTACAATTAATTTAAGTTTTTCCTTTCTTATTTTTTGGTTTGTGTAATTCACTTTGTTTGTATAACAATGGTTTTTTTTAATGTTTTTTATTTTCATCTACAAATATCTTTATTTTAATTTTAATTTAAAAAATAAGAAAAACAAAAAAGATTTGTAACTCCAGATAGATCCTAACGCATTTGCTAAAACCTCGCCGAAACCGTCTTTTGGAGCGTTTTATTAGCGGCCATGACGTCTGTAATATAATTAAAACAGATCAGTAAAAATGCAACCAAAAGAATTGCAGCAAATATTATGTGTCTGTTTTGTGAATCAAAGTTAGCGCCAGCTTCATTTGCAGCATTAGCTATAGCCATGGTGACAGAGCCCATCCCACCTTTGACGTAACTGCCAAAGAGTCCTTATCAGCTACTAAGCAGAGTCAGGTCTTACTTGAATATTTGGAATACTTACGACCAAACGCAATGCTCTCCCTCTGTTTCTCCCATCACATGATGTAGCAAGACATATCCACTTCCAGGAGTGTGGACACTGGCCTGTTAATCAATGTTCAGAGCACTACATTAAAATTTCTAATATACTATTGAGACCTCAAAGCTAAAAAAAGCCCAGTATTATAGCTGTTTGAATTAAAAAAAAAAAAAATATACCAGTCATAACATCCAAGTCTTTCATCAAAGTCTCTCTTTCCAGCACTTGAGAGACTTTCATCAAATTGGATTGTTTGCAAGAATGTGAAAACTCTATAATAGAAATACCAAAAATAAGATAATAATAGTTTTGCAACATGCATGTAACTAAAACGACACATACATGGTGGTTTGAAACTGAAAAAACTATCAAAATATGCTAATTGAATGAGAACTCTCTAAGACCAACATTAGGAATTAGAACAACGTCAATTAGATATATGTAAGTTAAATGATCTTCTTGAACCTTCCTAGAAGATGGGAGTGACATACCGTGTCAATTGTTTAGAGGGCTAAATAATTAACCATAGTACAGGAGTTAGCCCGTTTGGAGCAAAAATCCATGTTTGCGACAATTCTGAAGCTTTGCTTAACAAAAGTTTAAGGGAATGGGAGAAGAAAGGGTTTCACTATGTGATTTAACTCTCGTCCTGAAAGAGAAAAATTAATACAAAAAGTTTCCTCGCTATTCGATGGCAAACTCAACATTCTTGTAAGGAAATGATTTCTCACAGATTAAAGTTCGTGAGCTTCATCGAGAAGGAATCCTGCAATTATATTGGAACACGATCTGGATAATTACTTGAAGCTCTGTAGAAGAAATTGTGGTTAGTTAATCTATTATCTGTGTAGTTATAGTTTTTTTTCTTGGGGGGCATCATTTCTAAACTTGTGAGATGTTAGACTAACCAAGGTAAATGACACCGAATAAGGGAAAGGATGTCCTTACGAAACAGAGATGCAACGAAGAGACGATATGAGCTTACTTGGCTCGATGGAGTCAATGGTGCAAATTATGGGCTTCTCATCTTCTCCCAAGCCGACAATCACTGATTTCCATAAATCAAAGACCCAACAATTTCTCAGTCATGATTCAGAGATAATCTAAACAATATTACCAGATTCAGAATTCGAAAGAGCTACTTAATGAAGTTCCAAACTTGACAAAGTAGGAAGCTAAGTAAAAATTGACCAAGAGATTTTAGAAGAAAAGTGTTTAAATATTCAAGGGGGAAGTACCCAATCGGTTGTTAAAATATGTTGATCAAATCCATCAAAAGCAACTATTTTGGATATGATTGTCGTCCTCTAACACTTTCCTGCATATGAAGAAAAGGGAAATACAAAACGTTGCAGAATCTATACTAATAAAAGCATATTAAGAACTAAAATAATTGGGGAAGATGATGGGTCTAGGGTTGGAAGGAGGAGAGAAAACACTTAATGATTTTTTTTTTTCTTAATACACCGCTCGAGTAGAATGACGCCTCTGATTTCGAAATGTGTATTTTTTTTTTGCTAAAAAGCTGACGTGGCATGATTCTAAGAGAGTATTTCTAACTGATGTGGACACAAGGAGGAGCTTCAATCAGACACTTTTATTAGTATATAGACCAAGGTTCGGAAACGCGCTAGGCGCTAGTCGGGCGGTCGGACTGGGCCTAGCGCCTAACAAAAAAATCGGGGATTAATCAGATTTTACGCGGGGCCTAGTTTTTACCAATGTTCAAAAAATCGCTAGGCGGCCACTAGACGCTCGATGGGAGCCTAGCGCCTAGAACGACTAATCGGGGCCTAGTCGGGGCCTAGGCGTTAAAAAATGTTACATTGATTTACTATATATTTAGATTTTATATGTTCCATATTGTATATATTTATCTATTTTAAAAAAAAAATCAACTTAGAAGTGTAAAAATTCAAAAAAAAAAATTATTTTTCCATAAACATATTTACATTCATTATATAACTCGGTGATTTTCCGTTACTAAATATTTAAATGTATAATAAACAAAAAATGAACGATTTTGGTTAAATTTGGCTGAAACGAACTGTTATATCTGGCTTTTAGTTTAACTCGGGGATTTTAATAAATCGTTTCGGATGTGTATGTTTAAGGGCATAGGCGGACGCCTAGGCGGGGACTAGACCGATTTTTAGAACACTGGTTTTTACCTATAAATGTCTTTATATACTAATATCAGTTGACAATACCAATAATTCTATGTAGTCTGGTGGTCAGCGTCCCTTCCTTCCATTGAATAGGTCGTGGGTTCGACCAATGTAATGTGTTTCTGTGCACTTTTTTCCGATTTTTCATTAATTAAAAGGGAAAAGAAAAAAATGACCACATCTTCAACCTCTCCCTTTCCCCAACCTGCAAACCCTAGCCGCCATGTGTTGATTTTTTTCGCGATTCTAACTTTTTTCATTGGTTTTTCTTGTTGTTTTATAGCAAATTATGACAGATCTACTAAATAATTATCAATCCCACACTTGAATCATAGAAAAACCACATTTTGTTCACATCCCGATTTTTTGACCGGATAGCACAAAGGCGCGGCGGGTGGTGGCCGTGGAGCGCCGCGGCGGCGATTATACGGGCGCCTAGAGCGCGTTTTCGAACACGGGTATAGACTAGGTGATTCTCCCGTGCTCGTGCACGGGTGTGAATATTTACAAAATAATTCACTTAAAATTATTGGTTAATATTATCTTTTATTTATTTATAAGTTTCTTTTTACTTTGTCAGCTATATGTATTCATGTAAATAGAACATTGTAATCGACCTCGTGGAAATTAACATGAGCGCGACATGTAGGGGTGGGCGTTCGGGAATTCGGGACGGGATTTATCGGGAACAGGACGGGAACGGGAATTTCGGGAACACAAAAACTGATCCCATTTGTATCCCATTTAACATTTGGGACGGGAACGGGATAGGACGGGACGGGAACGGGATGGGAACGGGAATTCCCATTTAAAAAAAACTTATAATTTAAATATATTTATTGTATTCTTTTATTTATTATCACAACATATATGTTTTAAACTTTAAATTATGAAAAATACATTAAAAAATATTCCATATAAATTAAAAGTTTGAAATTTTATTGATTGTATTCTTGTTCAACTTTATAATGAGGTTTAACTTCTAAACAATTAAAGAAAAACTTTTGTAATATATTATAATACATTTATATATTATTATATAGATAAGATATGATTTTAGTTTACATAACATATGCATAGAATATATATAAACTACATATTTATATTTATCTTAAACGAGATTTCGGGAACTACGGGAATTCCCGTTCCCATCCCGTCCCGTCCCGTTCCCGATTGGGAATTGAAAACTTATCCCATATGGGAATACGGGATATATATGGGACGGGAATTCGGGAACGGGTACGGGATGGGACGGGATGGGTCGGAACGGGACGGGAATTATGCCCACCCCTAGCGACATGTAGTAAACTGACTTCTCAAATAATATTATAGAGATTCTTTATTTATAAGTTTCTCTTTGTTTTGTTAACTATATGTTTTCATGTAAATAGAAGATTGTTTAAAATAATTTTAAGATGTTATATAACTTATTAAACATGTTTTGGTACACAAATTTAGATAAGTATCGTTATTCATTTTTAGATTTATTATGTGGCATATATTTCTTTGAATTGAAATACAATTATCTTTTTTGTTCTATTTAGACTAAAGTTAGGTCGGTCTTTTATCTTAGATTTGTAAAGCTATTATTATAAAATATGTCTGTTGATATGTTGTTTAAAAGTTCATGC
The DNA here is from genome assembly GCA_010577795.1 of Isatis tinctoria. Lineage (NCBI taxonomy): Eukaryota > Viridiplantae > Streptophyta > Magnoliopsida > Brassicales > Brassicaceae > Isatis > Isatis tinctoria. The sequence continues at coordinate 15,258,913 of CM021247.1, read as the reverse complement.
ATCTATATGGATATTTACAAAAAAAAAATTCTTGGTTAATATTCACTTTTGTTTTTTTATATTCTAAAATTTTCATGTAATTTATATGTATGAAAAGGAAATGAAATATTATTTTAAATTTATGTTCTTATCTTAATTAAACATGTGATTTCATGTATATAAATTTAGTGAGTCCGGTTCTTCTTTTTTTAGTTATTTATTTAGATTTATAAATCAACTTCTGCAAAAATCTATATAATATTATATATGTTTCTGGAAAAAAAATTAAAAGCAAATACTTAAATGTTGATCGGTTCTTTGCATAAATGAACCGAACTGATAGATTGTTGAAAATTTATGAACATATTGTCAGAATTATTTATTTTTGAATTAATGCACTTTTATATATTAAATTTATTTGGAATAACTCTAATATTTTTAACGTTTCTTATGTAATATTTTTAACGTTCTTTAGATATTTATAATGTTTTGAATGTTTCCAAATACCTCTGATTTATTCGTTATCATCCCAGTCTTGATTTATTTGAAATCTTGATCACTTTAAAGTTTTTATTTGGAATCATAATATTTAAAGTTATTTTAAAGTTAATACTTTTTATTATTATTTGAAAAAACTTTCCCTTTTGGAATTAAATTTTTTATATATAATAAAAATATTTTGTATTTCAAAGTTATTTCATTTTAATATGATTTTAAAAATACTTTCCTTTTTGTAATTTTCGTGTATTATATATGCAAAAATTATTTGATGTTTTAAAATTATTTTCCTTTATTAATGTGATTTTGAAAAAAAATGAAATCATTAAACAAATAAAAAATTAAAAACTTTTAGTAATGGAAATTATTTTAAAGTTATTTCCTATTTAATATGATTTTTTTAAAAATACTTTCCTTTTTGGAATTTATGTTTTTATATCTTATAAAAATATTTTTGTATTTCAAAGTTATTTCCTTATTAATATGATTTTTTTAAAAAAATTCCTTTTTTTGTAATTTTCGTGTTTTATATCTATACAAAAAATTATTTTATGTTTTAAAATTATTTCATTTTATTATTGTGATTTTTTTAAAGCCAAAATCATTAAACAAAAGAATATATTAAAATGTTTCATTGTTTGTATATCTTTGATCCTCAATTTGATAGTTGTTTTGTTATCAGCAAACACATCAGTTCAAATATTTTTATCTCCAAGAGGCCAATTCTTATTGACTATAAGTGTATAACACGTATGTTTGCAACATGCAAAGCCGCTGATAAGAACCTCTTTCTACGGCTTTGCATGAAGACATGACATGCCTAGAGAGAGATGGCTTGTTTTTGCATTGCATTCGCCGCACCAACTTCTTTACATTCATGCGATGATGGAACCACTAAACTTTTTTCTATCGTTCCGGCTCGGATATGTCCACTGAAGCATGCGGTGGGATCAACAAAATCCTAATAGCAAAAAACATTGCTTTCTACTCACGAATGTGTTCTCCCCTGCTAAATTGGGATTCTCCTCCTAATTTTTTTTCGAAAAAAAAGTGAAATAGTCAATCATAACCTAAAGAACCGTCGTTGGAGGTTAAATAAAATAGATCGTCAACGATTGTACAATGAGACAATCTTATGAAAATTAGGGCTAAAGCTTTTATTTATATATGTTTTTCCTAGAAGTTGTATTTTATTAAGAATGAATTTCAACTATGGCGAGATCATTATTAGTTTTTATTAATAAGACAAATAATCATTTAAAATTCAGAACTAATAACCAACAGATGTTCTTATAAACAAAATTGCCTTTGATGAGAGACTTAAAAAAAAAATTCAGAGTTAATAACCAAAATAAAATAAGTATAATTCGATCTTGAGGAAGACATATCGTCATAATTAGGATCCATCATCATCGTTTGTTGTTGTTTTGTGATTGAGTGATGCCGGCTTGTTCGTCAGCCAGATCAAATATTCTGTCTTGGTTTATGCTTTCCAAATTTTGACGTTGAGGAAGAAGATAAATCTGTGGATGCTGTTGTTCTTGAGTGTTCTTATCAGAATATACCATCATGTTTTGTAGTCCCAATTCCTCTGCTTCACGAGCAGGGGTCATGTCTTGCCAATGTTGTTGATGAATCGAACTAAGGAATTCATAGATTTTAGACATATTATCGTCGTCTCCGCTGTTCCCTTGTTCTGGCTGCTCAACAACAATGTTTATGTCTCTGGTTTTGCTCTCAGGTAACTGGTCAACGACAATCTTGTTGACTTTCTTATTCTTGTCACGGAGATGACACAAGACTACTTCTTGGAACTGAGCATCGTTCTCACTCGCAAGCCAATACTCCGTCATACACCAACCAGTCGTGTCTCCTTTTGGCTTTCCCTTGACATTCTTGTAGTACGCGAGTTCTGTTTTGTATCCGATCACAGTCTTCTTTTTGCTGTCGATGATCTCCTTCTTTACGCCAGTACTTGTCCAAGTCCCACCGTTGCTACCTCTTTTTCCAGGAACCGTACGATTAGGTTTTTTCCCAGATCGACGTGTCCTAATAACAAAGTAGAACCACCTCTTCTCTTTAAACTGATCATTCTTGACGTGCGGAAGAAGCCACGGCTCGTCTTCGTAAAGTTTGATGTCAGTGATGAAGCCATCTTTGCCTGTGTCGACTCTGTTGCGCAGATAATACCCCACTAACCTCTCGTCTATCGGAGAGAATTTCAAGTCACTTGGAGAAGCCATAGTAAATCTTTATGAATTGATTAGAAGAGATGCTCTGAATCAAAAACCCTAGAAAGACAGTTTAAAACGAATCAAATTAGAATATTGGCAAAAAAGAATCCTATACGTCTCCGAAGGAAGAGAGCAAAGACAGTCGTCACGTACCTTAGTAGCTTGAAGCGTAAACAAACCCTAAGATCACCACCCAAAGTCTACGTAGAAAGCAAAGAAGAGTGTATCGATAAGCACCTGAAAATTTGTTTTTGTTGTCAAAGAAGAAAGAAGAAAGTACTAATTAGAGTTACACTTATAAAACCAACATAAGCCGACAAAAGAAAATATTCTTATCCTAACGAACATAAACCGACAAATGAAATTTCCATATTTTTTATTATCCAAAACCTAAACAGAATCTTCTTATTTTATATTTCCAAATAGAATTGGTAACTCTCACCCATGTGATAAGAATCTAAACAGTTTAGATTCAGGTTGGACTCCGGACTCAGGTTTCTTCTCCTCCACGTTCTCCACAGTACTACCCTTAGCAGCGCTCATCGTCATACCTTCCTCCTCCTCCTTATCTGCGGCGTACGAAGACTCTGAGCTATGACCAGTCCTCATTTTCTTGCTTCCGAAACTGTTCCTCTGAGCTTGCACTGGACTTCATCTCTCCTTGTGTAGCTTCAATTAAGAAGGAGCCTGACATAGTAATGATCTGGAACCGTCCTTGCAAAAGAACACACATACAAATCTCAACACTAAAGACACACATATACTTGCTTGACACTACTAAAGTGAAAGAACATATGTTTAAATACCTCATAAGTATCACTTCCTCTAGAATTAGAAGCTTGGCGAAGCGTCATAGAAGAAACTGCGCCGCTTGTAGAGAGTATACAAACTGTTTGTGGTCCTTGTTCCGAAAAAGCCATCACCTTTGATCCTATATCCTAATTTAGCAAAAAAACAACATCAAGAAAAAAAAAAGAACAACTCTCAGATCATTCTTCCATCTAAATTCAATTGAAAAGAACAAGATCTTTACTACTTCCTCAAAACATTTCTAATCTACCAATCACACTTTGAGATTACTAAAACAAACCAAAAAACAACATTTTACCTCTCCTGCGTTCACTTCAATGACATGAGGAGTAAACCCAACTCATGCAGTTCCTACTCACACACACAGAGACAAAACGAAACAAACCCATCAAATCAATTGCATGTAATCAGAAGCAAATGTGTTCAAAGATTCAAACTTTCAGAGAGATTGGATTACAACAACCATCCATTAACACCATAACATGAACGAGAGACAAAGCTCTCTAATCTTCCCAATCCGAAGAAAAAGGAAAGGTTTCTGAAAACTCACCGGAATAACAAAAGACAGAGCTTTGCCTGACCCAGTTATCGCCGCGCCTAGAATATCTCATTATCTCTTCCTTATAAAGGGTGAGGCAAAGCCGCTCTCTGAATTTTCATGTTCAATTTTTCTTTCTTTTTGGGTGACAGAACAAAGAACAATAGACGCTATATATGAATGTTTAACTAGTTTTTAGATTTTAGATTTTGGTTTTTGTTTTCTTTTGTTTTTGGTTTTCAAATTGGTTTTTGGATTTTTGGTTTTTGATTTTGCTGTAGATTTTTGGTTTTAAGAAATTTGAATGATAGTTTATTTAGATTTTGGTTTTGCCTATGTATATATATATATATATAAACTAGCATCATTAATTATGAAATATGTCAATAATAAAATACTTTATCACTAAAAATCAATACATAAAACATATTTCTAATACGTAAAATGATTTAAATTTATATATTTTATGTAATAAAAATCAGAAAATAAATTACCTAATGTTACCGAAAAATCAAATGTATAATAATTTATTTTCAGCGTCATAATTTTATTATAAAAAAATACTAACTCTCACAAATTTGCAAGTAAATTGTTTTTATATAGATATTATTTTTTAAACATATTAAACAAACAAGTACGTTATTTTACATTGTTGTAGAAATGAGATTTTTAATTTTTTACTAAGAAGTATTAACTATTTATTATGAAGTTTTCTTTATATACAAAAAAACATTAGATTAATTATTAATTAATAAAAAGTGATAATATTTGCACCACATAATTGGGAAACTGTTTTTTTCGGCAACCTTTACAAAAGTCCATAGATCGTAGTTTTTGGCTTTTGTTTACAAAATGATAAAAACCGTTAAAAGCTAGTTTTCCTAGATTTTAGAAAATCTATTTATCAAAAGAGTAATTGTTAGAAATAACACTTTCCAAATACCACTTAGAAACAAGAGCTATATATGAATGTTTAACTAGTTTTAGTGGGTCTTATTACACTATTTTTCCCCACGAAACAAAAGAAGTAACGGAAAAATTATGACAAGAGCTATATATGAATGTTTAACTAGTTTTTAGATTTTAGATTTTGGTTTTTGTTTTCTTTTGTTTTTGGTTTTCAAATTGGTTTTTGGAATTTTGGTTTTTGATTTTGCTGTAGATTTTTGGTTTTTAAGAAATTTGAATGATAGTTTATTTAGATTTTGGTTTTTGCCTATGTATATATATATATATATATATTTAAAGTAGCATCATTAATTATGAAATATGTCAATAATAAAATACTTTATCACAAAAAATCAATACATAAAACATATTTCTAATATTTAAAATGATTTAAATTTATATATTTTATGTAATAAAAATCAGAAAATAAATTACCTAATGTTACCGAAAAATCAAATGTATAATAATTTATTTTCAGCGTCATAATTTTATTATAAAAAAATACTAACTCTCACAAATTTGCAAGTAAATTGTTTTTATATAGATATTATTTTTTAAACATATTAAACAAACAAGTACGTTATTTTACATTGTTGTAGAAATGAGATTTTTAATTTTTTACTAAGAAGTATTAACTATTTATTATGAAGTTTTCTTTATATACAAAAAAACATTAGATTAATTATTAATTAATAAAAAGTGATAATATTTGCACCACATAATTGGGAAACTGTTTTTTTCGGCAACCTTTACAAAAGTCCATAGATCGTAGTTTTTGGCTTTTGTTTACAAAATGATAAAAACCGTTAAAAGCTAGTTTTCCTAGATTTTAGAAAATCTATTTATCAAAAGAGTAATTGTTAGAAATAACACTTTCCAAATACCACTTAGAAACAAGAGCTATATATGAATGTTTAACTAGTTTTAGTGGGTCTTATTACACTATTTTTCCCCACGAAACCAAAGAAGTAACGGAAAAATTATGAAGATCAACAAGAAAAAGAATAAGAAAGAGATTCAGAGACAGAAAAAGAGAAATCAACAGACATAATATAATTTCAAGTAGTTCTCTTTTCCACGTCATGATAATCATCCTCCGCAAGCATATACCTTTTCGAGAACCAATGTGTCTTTTGCATTTGAGTATACACAGGTTAATCAATTTGAATCATGGTTATTGTAAATAATCGTATCTCTCAGAAATATACACAGCCCCCATAATTAACTACAGCCCATTACAGAATAAACCTATAATACTATAGATTCTCCCAGAATAGTTGATTCAAAAGAAATAACTACATTTAAAATAAAAAAACATATATATATTTATCAACTATATCACATTAATATATATATATACTAGGTGATTTTCCCGTGCCATGCACGGGTATAAATGTTTACAAAATAACTCAATTAAAATTATTGGTTAATGTTATTTTTTTATTTGTTTATAAGTTTTCACTTGTTTTGTCAACTATATGTATTCATATAAGTAGAATACTGTTTTAAATAATTTTAAGATGTATATATGTTATTAAACATGTTCTGGTAGGTACCGTTATTCATTTTTAGATTTATTATGTGGTATATATTTCTTTGAATTGAAATACAATTAATTTTTTGTTCTATTTATGCTAAAGTTGGATCGGTTTTTCATATTAGATTTGTAAAGCTATTTTTTGTAAAATAGTCTACTGATATATGTTGTTTTGAAAGCTCATATATATATATGGATATTTTCAAAAATAAAGATCTCATAATAATTGGTTAACATTCACTTTTATTTGTTTATATTTTAAAATTTTTATGTAATTTATATGTATGAAAAGGAAACGTAATATTATTTTACATTTATGTTGTTATCTTTATTGAACATGTGATTTCATGTATAAAAATTTGGTCAGTCCGGTTCTTTTTTCTTTAGTTATTAATTTAGATTTATAAATCAATTTTCGTAAAATTTTCTTAATATTATATATTTTTTTGGTAAATAAAAAATAAAAAAAATACTTAAATGTTGATCTTTTCTTTGCATAAATGAATCAAACTGATAGGTTGTTGAAAATATATGAACATATTGTCATAATTATTTATTTTGAATTACCGTTTTTAAATATAAAAGTTATTTGGATTAAATTTAATTTTTTGATGTTTCTTATGTAACATTTTTAACATTTTTGAGATATTTAAAATGTTTTTAATGTTTCCAAATATCTCTGGTTTATTCGTTATCATCCCAGTCTTGATATATTTAAAATCTTGATCATTTTAAAGTTTTTATTTGGAATCATAATATTTAAAGTTATTTATTTTTTAATATGATTTAAAAACACTTTCCTTTTTTGGAATTAACGTTTCTATATCTAATAAAAATATTTTTATATTCCAAAGGTATTTTATTTTTTAAATATGATTCTAAAAAACTTTCCTTTTTGTCATTTTCGTTTTTTCTATATATGGCAAAATTTATTTTATATTTTAAAATTATTTCCCTTTATTAATGCGATTATGAAAAAAACTGTTAAACAAAAAAAATAAATTAAAAAGTTTTAGTATGACAATTATTTTAAAATTATTTCCTGTTTAATATGATTTTAAAAAAGACTTTCCTTTTTTGGAATTAAGGTTCTTATATCTAATAAAACTCTTTCTGCATTTCAAAGTTATTTCCTTTTTAATATGATTTTTGAAAAAACTTTTCCTTTTTTTCTAATTTTCGTTTTTTTATATCTATACAAAAATTATTTTATGTTTAAATTATTTCCTTTTATTAATGTGATTTTCCAAAAAAAAAAGTCATATAGCAAAAAATATATTAAAAGGTTCCAGTAATGGCAAACTAATATAATAATTAGAATTCATTAAGGGTATCTCTGTAATCGACTTCGTGAGAATTAACGTGAGCGCGACACGTAAGAAACTGACTTCTCAAATAATATTATAGAGATATATATATATTAATACTCACCTGCCATTATGTGACTGCTCTCTGAAGACGAACCACATCACATTATATATATCTGGTGGATCCAACACTAAGCTTTGAAGACAAAGTAAGAATTATATTTTCATTTCACCAAAATGTTTCTTTATCAAGTTTTCATAGACAACTACCACTCTGGGTCTTATGGCGAATTTGGAAGAGTCGGAATCTACTTCTCTACCAGCAACAACCAGGGGATATTTCCAAGGACATATCTTCAGCAATCAGAGAAACATATGAATGGTTAGCAGCCTGTGAAGACAAACCATCGACATTAAGCCAAACAGAGACAACTCCTTGCAGATCATCTATATCACAATGGTCTCGGCCACCACAGGGTAGAGTTAAATGTAACTTTGATTGTAGGCATACTAATGCAGTGAACCCGTCATCAGCAGTGTGGGTTATCAGGGATAGTAGGGGATTCTACCTTGAAGCAAATAGAAGTACGGGACAAGTATGTTACTCGTCTCTTGAAGCTGAAGCTCAAGACTTGTTAATGGCAATGCAACATATGTGGATAAAAGGATATCGCAGAATCATCTTGGAAGGTGACAATCAACATCTAATGCACCTAATGACTCAGCGAAAAAAGAACTTTGCCCTACACAACTGGCTAAGAGAACTTCAAAGATGGCAAGATAAATTTGAGTGGCATGACTTTGCATGGATTGGTCGAAGTAGTAACAGAGCTGCTCATGTCTTGGCTAGAGACACAGAGTCTTTGTCAATGTTTGTATCTTATCATTTTGTACAAATTTGTATGGGATCTGTCCTCCATGAGGATTGGATGGTTTCAAGCTAATTAATATGAATGAAGTCAAAAAAAAAAAAAATATATATATATATATATATATATTAATACATCATAAATTTATTTGTTTTACTTATCATTTTTTTTTTTTTATCTTATGTTGATTGAGTTATTTTTATATTTTTTACTGTTAATTTGTTTTTACACCCGTTGGTAAACCAGTCAAAAATGATATGTAAACGCAATAATTTTTAACTGCTATAAGAGTCATATAAATCGCTAGAAAACGCTATTAACCGCAATAACCCGCATCTGCAAACTCTCACAGCTACAACCGCAACCGCTGTATTTAAACCAGTCAAGTCCTTAGAACATCTTTATTGGGAGTTTTTAAAATGAAATTCTTAAAATAAAATCTAACTATCTGCATATGTTTATATTATTTTTTAATAAAAGATCTCTAAAATTTGGAAAATCATTACCAAAATGTCTCTAATATTGGTAATGATTATCCAAATTTTAGAAACTCATCTAATATTGAATTAATATTCATATTATTTTTCAAAAACTTTTTTAAGAAACCAGCAATAACATGTTCTTAATATAGACTACAGTTAAACCCGCACGTTTGTGCGGGGTGATTTGTATTTGTTTCTTTTTTCTTGTGTTTTTATCATTTGTTTTGTTATTGTTCATTTTCTCTTTTAATCGTTTATCTATTTTTAATCTTATTTAGGGGTTGATTGGTTCACCCGCTATCAACCGCAAACGCAAATGCAGCGGGTAATAGCGGTTGACGGCGGTTAGTAACAATCATAAAAACAGCTTTGTACCGTTTCAAACCGCTTTATACCGCTAAAATCCAAAAGCTGCTTTCAGCGAGCGTTTGCGGTTGCACGCGGTAGCGGGTGGTTCCAGAATTTTTTTTTCAAAATATAAAATATATTATCTTAAATATTAATTAAAAAGTAAAAAAATTATAAAAATTAGAAAAATTGGAAAAAGTTAAAAAAAATTTTAATTTCTCGTATCAATAACTTTTATATAAAATTCTTATTCTTAATATATATATCATTTATCAACTAAATTTATATATGTAACTATATATATTTTATGAAAAAATTCAAACCTTTTAGAATGACGCAACCATCACTTGGAGAACACAGCCAACTCACCTAGAGTTCACCTCCAAGAAGAATCAGTTAAAAAGGAGTTCATATGAAGAAGATACTGAAGATACAACTTGGAAGATCTTCAATGAACCCGCTGGAGACATGCGCCCGCTCATAAAATCATTCCGGTCAAACGACGACGAATCAAGCAATAAATCCAAATGTTTTGGATTCTCAACTCAAAGGGGAAGCCATGAAAATTGGGCTTACATTAAACCGGATTCAGACTTGGGAGGTATTGAGTTTACAAACCGGGTGAACTCCAAGTTACCCGATTTGGACACGAGGAATTAAGCCATAAACCGACCTGTTATGGAATCTGGATTCATCAGGGGATTCCATACAATTGGAATCAGACCGAAATTCATTTTCGTTTGAAAGATATTCGACTTTTAATTCGGAGGATCCTCAGCTTGCCTTATTTGGAACCTCACGGGTTTATGAGGCTTCAAACCTATCTATGGCATCCAGGAGACGTTTTATACAATCTAGAAGATCCTAATAATGTCTTAAGGTGCACCAGAAGTCAGGAGATCAAACGGATCACTCCACACCTCAAGTTTCCATATTCGACACCAATTAGAGTAAATATCGATCAATCGATATATCTCTTTGATTTATTTGCACCAGCTGATTCAAAGGCATCAAGGACGACTCATAAGGTTCCTAGATGTCACTATTTCATGCCAAAGTTGTCCAGATACAAAGAATCTCACATCCTTCTCATTTGGCCAGCATTCAAGCATTAAAGAGCATATCAATCAAGCAATTGATTGATTCAGAATTTATGTTAATTATTTGATTTATTCCATTTGTAAAAACGTGTAAGAGCTCTTTATAAGCTCATTCATTTTATTTGTAAAAGACAGACCCCCTTTTTGAATGAATTAAGTTATGAGAATTATCTCTTTTAAGCTTTATGCTTATCTTCTGAATTTCGAAAGAGTTGTGTGTGAATCCTTCTCTTTGAATTCATTGAGAGTTTGGTGAGAAGTCATCTCTTATTTGTCTTATCAAAGCCTCTCCCATAAGCTTTGTGGCGACCCCAATCCACTTCACTCATCATCAACCGATCCAACAAGAGAGAGCGACAAAGCCAGCTTGTTAGATCCCATCCCTCAAGGCGTGTTCATCAAGTCTTGAGTCCATCTTTCGCCCATCCATTGAGTCACAAGAGAGAGCATGAAAGCCAGCTTTTGATTCCCATCCCACCACTATCCATCCTAGAACCGGGTTCATATCATCTGGTATCAGAGCCGAAGGTCCACAAACCTTTGGTTCATTCTTTCCTTTTGATTTTTTCCATTGTTTTCATTTGTGTTCTTGTGTCTTGTTCTTATCAAAAAAAAAAAAAATTCCCTGCAATTTTGTTAATTCGAATTTAGTTTTATTTTTATAAAAAAAGAGGAATTCTTGCATTTGTTTTCTTTTATACAAAAAAAAAATCCCTGCAATTTTGTTAATTCGAATTTTGTTTTATAAAAAAAAAAAGAGGATTCTTGCATTTGTTTGGGTTTATTCAAAAAAAAAAAAAAGTTTTCAAATGGCCATTCAAAATTCTCTTTTTCAAATGATTAAGTTGATAAATTTTGATGAGGCAAAAGCAATGTGTGCTGAGATTTTGGATCCATCGATAGCACACCTCGATCACATGTCTGATTCTTTGGTTTTGAGGACAAAACCTTTTCAAGAGGGAGAGAATGACGCAACCATCACTTGGAGAACACAGCCAACTCACCTAGAGTTCACCTCGAAGAAGAATCAGTTAAAAAGGAGTTCATATGAAGAAGATATTGAAGATACAACTTGGAAGATCTTCAATGAACCCGCTGGAGACATGCGCCCGCTCATAAAATCATTCCGGTCAAACGACGACGAATCAAGCAATAAATCCAAATGTTTTAGATTCTCAACTCAAAAGGGAAGCCATGAAAATTGGGCTTACATTAAACCGGATTCAGACTTGGGAGGTATTGAGATTACAAACCGGGTGAACTCCAAGTTACCCGATTTGGACCAGCGAGCAGTAATTGGAGGATTGCGGCTAAACCACGAGGAATTAAGCCATAAACCGACCTGTTATGGAATCTGGATTCATCAGGGGATTCCGTACAATTGGAATCAGACCGAAATTCATTTTCGTTTGAAAGATATTCGACTTTTAATCCGGAGGATCCTCAGCTTGCCTTATTTGGAACCTCACAGGTTTATGAGGCTTCAAACCTATCTATGGCATCCAGGAGACGTTTTATACAATCTAGAAGATCCTAATAATGTCTTAAGGTGAACCAGAAGTCAGGAGATCAAACGGATCACTCCACACCTCAAGTTTCCATATTCGACACCAATTAGAGTAAATATCGATCAATCGATATATCTCTTTGATTTATTTGCACCAGCTGATTCAAAGGCATCAAGGACGACTCAGAAGGTTCCTAGACGTCACTATTTCATGCCAAAGTTTTCCAGATACAAAGAATCTCACATCCTTCTCATTTGGCCAGCATTCAAGCATTAAAGAGCATATCAATCAAGCAATTGATTGATTCAGAATTTATGTTAATTATTTGATTTATTCCATTTGTAAAAACGTGTAAGAGCTCTTTATAAGCTCATTCATTTTATTTGTAAAAGACAGACCCCCTTTTTGAATGAATTAAGTTATGAGAATTATCTCTTTTAAGCTTTATGCTTATCTTCTGAATTTCGAAAGAGTTGTGTGTGAATCCTTCTCTTTGAATTCATTGAGAGTTTGGTGAGAAGTCATCTCTTATTTGTCTTATCAAAGCCTCTCCCATAAGCTTTGTGGCGACCCCAATCCACTTCACTCATCATCAACCGATCCAACAAGAGAGAGCGACAAAGCCAGCTTGTTAGATCCCATCCCTCAAGGCGTGTTCATCAAGTCTTGAGTCCATCTTTCGCCCATCCATTGAGTCACAAGAGAGAGCATGAAAGCCAGCTTTTGATTCCCATCCCACCACTATCCATCCTAGAACCGGGTTCATATCATCTGGTATCAGAGCCGAAGGTCCACAAACCTTTGGTTCATTCTTTCCTTTTGATTTTTTCCATTGTTTTCATTTGTGTTCTTGTGTCTTGTTCTTATCAAAAAAAAAAAATTCCCTGCAATTTTGTTAATTCGAATTTAGTTTTATTTTTATAAAAAAAAGAGGAATTCTTGCATTTGTTTTGTTTTATACAAAAAAAAAATCACTGCAATTTTGTTAATTCGAATTTTGTTTTATAAAAAAAAAAGAGGATTCTTGCATTTGTTTGGGTTTATTCAAAAAAAAAAAGTTTTCAAATGGCCATTCAAAATTATCTTTTTCAAATGATTAAGTTGATAAATTTTGATGAGGCAAAAGCAATGTGTGCTGAGATTTTGGATCCATCGATGGCACACCTCGATCACATGTCTGATTCTTTGGTTTTGAGGACAAAACCTTTTCAAGAGGGAGAGAATGACGCAACCATCACTTGGAGAACACAGCCAACTCACCTAGAGTTCACCTCGAAGAAGAATCAGTTAAAAAGGAGTTCATATGAAGAAGATACTGAAGATACAACTTGGAAGATCTTCAATGAACCCGCTGGAGACATGCGCCCGCTCATAAAATCATTCCGGTCAAACGACGACGAATCAAGCAATAAATCCAAATGTTTTGGATTCTCAACTCAAAGGGGAAGCCATGAAAATTGGGCTTACATTAAACCGGATTCATACTGGGGAGGTATTGAGTTTACAAACGGGGTGAACTCCAAGTTACCCGATTTGGACCAGCGAGCAGTAATTGGAGGATTGCGGCTAAACCACGAGGAATTAAGCCATAAACCGACCTGTTATGGAATCTGGATTCATCAGGGGATTCCGTACAATTGGAATCAGACCGAAATTCATTTTCGTTTGAAAGATATTCGACTTTTAATCCGGAGGATCCTCAGCTTGCCTGATTTGGAACCTCACAGGTTTATGAGGCTTCAAACCTATCTATGGCATCCAGGAGACGTTTTATACAATCTAGAAGATCCTAATAATGTCTTAAGGTGCACCAGAAGTCAGGAGATCAAACGGATCACTCCACACCTCAAGTTTCCATATTCGACACCAATTAGAGTAAATATCGATCAATCGATATATCTCTTTGATTTATTTGCACCAGCTGATTCAAAGGCATCAAGGACGACTCAGAAGGTTCCTAGACGTCACTATTTCATGCCAAAGTTTTCCAGATACAAAGAATCTCACATCCTTCTCATTGGCCAGCATTCAAGCATTAAAGAGCATATCAATCAAGCAATTGATTGATTCAGAATTTATGTTAATTATTTGATTTATTCCATTTGTAAAAACGTGTAAGAGCTCTTTATAAGCTCATTCATTTTATTTGTAAAAGACAGACCCCCTTTTTGAATGAATTAAGTTATGAGAATTATCTCTTTTAAGCTTTATGCTTATCTTCTGAATTTCGAAAGAGTTGTGTGTGAATCCTTCTCTTTGAATTCATTGAGAGTTTGGTGAGAAGCCATCTCTTATTTGTCTTATCAAAGCCTCTCCCATAAGCTTTGTGGCGACCTCAATCCACTTCACTCATCATCAACCGATCCAACAAGAGAGAGCGACAAAGCCAGCTTGTTAGATCCCATCCCTCAAGGCGTGTTCATCAAGTCTTGAGTCCATCTTTCGCCCATCCATTGAGTCACAAGAGAGAGCGTGAAAGCCAGCTTGTGATTCCCATCCCACCACTATCCATCCTAGAACCGGGTTCATATCATAGAACTTCATATTTTATTTTTCATTTGATAATTTATAATACATATATATATTATTTAAATATATATCTGTCTATACAATTATTTTTTTACACAGAAAATTGTTTTAGACTCTTAAAAATATTTATTTAACTATTTATTATATGATTTAGTTTTTGGTCTTTAAATATTAATTTTACATATTTTTATATATAATTTCTGGTTTTTCTATAAATGATATATTTTATTATTTTAATATTAAACCACTGTTACATCCGCTGTCAACCAGTCAAAAAATATCCCGCAAACACAACAGTTTTCAATCGCTATACCAGTCGTACAAAACGCTCATTAATACTAATAACCGCAACCGCCCGTTTCCGAAAACTCCCACAACCACACCCGCTGCGTTTGAACCAGTCAGGTCCTTAATCGTTTATCTATTTTTAATCTAATTAATCGTTTATCTATTTTTAATATTATTTAATCGTTTATCTATTTTTAATCTTATTTAATCGTTTATCTATTTTTAATCATATTTAATCATATTATTATGTATAATGTTTTAACTGTATCATATCCAAGGGTTCACCATACTATCAAGTGGAGAAAGAGAACTGTCCCTGCTTGTTTCCTGCGATGTCAACCTCTATAACTTTATCCCATAAAACCTCCATGAGAAACTGCAACAAGTCCCTCCAGAGTTATCGAAGCTGAATAAAAAGTAACCGAAGAAACCGTCCATGGCAATAAGACGAAAGAGTCCAAAGGTTCAAAAGAAACTGCAACAATTGCCCCTCGAGGCAAAATTCAAAGTTTTACAGCAGAAACACCAAACGATGCATTAGACAAATCTAATTTTAACCCATTTTCTCGGTTTAGTCAGCATCCATCTCCTCGAGTGCAGTTTTAGCTGCCGTCTTTGCTTCTTCCAGAAGATCATCAGGGACCTACAATGAGTCCAGTTTTGTGGTTTATGGAAAGCTTTGAAAAACATTTATTTAAATCATCATTAAGTAGCATTTTTATAAGATGTTTTTACCTTCTGGTGCTCTCGTTTTGACTCCTCACATATCCAGCTCATCTCCAATTCAAAGGCCTTGTCCTTGGCTTCATCGTGTAGCTTGTAAATGCTGCACATGAAACTCACATTAGACCTTGCTAAAGAAATGAACCTCTTAAGGATTCAGAAGCACATGGTTGCGTACAAATCATCAGTCTTTAAGAGAACCACGAGAGTTTACTACTGAAATCGAGTAAATGAGAAGCAAGCACTACTCACATTTTTGCCACTTCAATAACGCCTTCTTTGCATGTCATCTCAGATAATTTCAATTTCTCAATTTCCCTGCAAGAAATCTTCATCCATCAGAACACTTGTATCCATAAATAAAGCCTTTAGTTGGAACCAATTTCCACGGGTTGAATATAGCCAAAAGCTATCCAGAAACATTTGTTGCAAAGTTCTAACTCTATTCACTCATTGAACCAGTATCATCGATCCCATGAAAGCCAAAATGATCCTTCATATTTTCTGTATTAGCTTGTCTGGCTAATTGTGAAGTTAGTTAGAATTTGTTTCAGACAAGTTAGATTGATCAGTCCTAGTGAAACTACGTAGCTATACACATATCCACTACAAGATAACCCTAGTGCATAATACGATTATACCAAACACATTTTCACGCAGTAGGTAGCTTACGTTTTGGCAGCTTGCTTTCCTTTGCCAATTGCAGCACCAAAATATCTCTGCAAGAGAAGAATCCATATGACGTCAGATAAAAATGACGTTACAATTCAAAACTTGAAGAAATCTCACTTCAAAAGGAGATGGAAAGACTTACATATGCTATGCCCGATGGCTCAATCATGTACAATTGGGGTCCATCTTTATCATAACCTCCAAGAATGACTCCACAACCAAAAGGCCTTCAAAATTAAGATCATTTTCTTATAATTTCATTCAATCAGGAGAAACACTTAAAGCAACTATCAAAGAGGTAGATAAATTCGACAAACCTGAGCCACCAATAGAGGGTACATAAATGAACATAACTTGCAACACGCTCTGAAAGTTCCTTCACAGGTACAGCATCGCCATAAACACTAAATTATCA
Organism: Isatis tinctoria; assembly: GCA_010577795.1. Classification (NCBI taxonomy): domain Eukaryota; kingdom Viridiplantae; phylum Streptophyta; class Magnoliopsida; order Brassicales; family Brassicaceae; genus Isatis; species Isatis tinctoria. Next base: position 15,242,128 of record CM021247.1, on the reverse strand, counting down.
TCACATGTGAAAGTTGAGTTAGTTGCACAATCAGGATAGCATACACATTGGCATCTTATGCCCATATATTTAGATTTTTTAATCTAACAAAGTGCAGAATAAAGACACAAGTAGAACGACAAAGTTCCTCTTGAGACAAGTTATATAAGTAGAACAATCCTTCTATAGTTATACATCTAAGATGCAACTTTAACAGCAGAAGCTAACAAATATCAAACTGATGCTTTCGTTGAATACCTCTCATAGCTTCTGGCTTCAGATTTGGCCCGTGCAACAATTTGCCTCCCATCAGCAGCAAGCCCAGCAACAGCCTGACAAGACAGGAGGAGATATGCCTCAAAATAAAGAAAAATACCAAACTTTACACAGTGGTAACTGAAAATTAGAAAGTTACATACCATGCCAGCATGACGATGAACGGAATGGATTCTCCGGTTGGATCCCGGTAGCATCATCTTAGATGCAATAAGTTTCTCCACACCCTAAAACCACCAAAAGATAAACACTTAGTGAAAGGCCAATCCTTTGTACAATCTGTCTCAACCTCAGAAAACCCAAAAGATGAACATTTAGTAAAGGCCAATCCTTCGTGTAATCTGTTTAAACCTCAGAAAACCCAAAAGGTAACTTCAGAATTTGGAGGCTTAAATCAAAGAAAAATCTCATTTATCATTGTTCTTAGGGTATGATCCAATTTCGAGCGAATCCGAACACGAGAGACTGAAACTACTATTACGCTTACTGAAGAAAGTGATGCAAAACAAAAGAAGAGGAGAAGAAATCAAACCATTACAATCCCGTCCTTGCACTTGATTCCAACAACAGTTCTGCGAAAGAGAAAAAAGCTCAAAAACCCTAATTTCGTTTCCATAGCCAAATCCCGAAGCTTCAGAAGCTAAATCCGATCTAGGAGAATCGAGGAGAAAGTAAGACTAACCCACTGTTGTCGACAGCTTTCGCGGCGTACTCGATCTGGAAAACACGGCCATCGGGAGAGAAAGTCGTGACGGAGAGATCGTATCCAGTTCCAATGCTACTCATCTTGTTGAACTTTTTCGGCTGTTTCTTCTTCTTCTTCTTCCTCTTTCCTCTTCGTTTGAGGAGCAATTTAAGGAGGGATCAGAGAATGGGGTTTTCTTTGTTCTCAAGCCAGAGAAGAAGCTAAACTTCTCCGACTCTGGCATGGATATCCAAAACGAACCGGGTTGTAATGTCGGGTGGGTCTATTACTATTGGGCTTTACTATATTAATAATTTGGCCCATGACGTTTTTCTTTTTTTCTTCGCAAAACTTTATCAATTGGGATTATCATTTGTTACATACTTGCACGTAATTTTTTTTATTGAGGGTAACTGTGATAAATGGATTATTGAGTGTGGTGTGACTGGTGTCCAGATATTGGCGGAGGAAAGTGAGAGTAGCAAATGGGAAAGCACAATGATAGAGCAGTTCAAGTATCTAAAGATGAAAGTATCGTCAAAAGCAGTAAGCATACAGTTTCGTGGAGTTGGCTTAAGAAGCTTGGTCTGAGTAAGAAGGAGAAGAAGATAAATATTACGGAGTGAAATTCTCGTGGAATTTCTACATTACTTTGTGTGGACATTGTGTAAAATCTATATATATGTTCTCTAAGCTTTGGTATTGTTGCCTGCAGTAGCGTATAGAGTGATATCATATCTAAGCTCGGGTCCATAAGTTTTTGTAGTTTAGGCGTATATTAATTTTCATCGATCTTGTCTTTGTACTATGTTGTGTATCCAAATACTTGTAGTATAGCTCTGTCTCAAAGCTAAGTATTGTTGCCTAAAGTTCCATATAGAGTGAATCCTTTCTAAGCTAGATCCGTTAGTGTTTCTGTATGAATAAATCCTCTCAAAATATACCGTTTCGGTTTAATAGACAGAGCCTTGTACTGCAACATATTAATGTAGCCTACATTGCGTTGGGGAAAATCTGATTTTTGGAGGCTGAGGTTGCAGGACCAAGTGAAAGTCATTTCTGGTTAGAAAGTAGACTCTGACGTTGTTTTACTTTCTTTAAGGTACGAGTCAGAAAATAATTCTCCAGGGATCAAAACTAAGTCCAGATAAGGAGACGATACGGCCCATTATTGTCCCAGGTTCTTCGAGCAGAGCCTTCTGTTGTGAATCTAAATGGCAAAACCCATGAAAAAGGTTGACTGCATTGGATAATTTTTTTTTTTTTTTTTTTGCCAAGTATGTGAATTTCATTAAAAATGAGACTTGTTTGTAAAAATTACAAAAGTGTTTAGCTTAATTAGGATCGCCCTTGGCAAAAAAGATAAAAACAAGGGAGAATCCTATCCTTAAAGAGACCTAAATCTTAGTCATGAGCGAGCCATATTTGCATTAGATCGCTGAAGTGTTTCCGGTGCCGTTTGGCGAGGATAGAGTCCCTAACCAGGCGGTCAACTGCTTTAAAGATAATGTGAGGTGTTGAACTCCCGTTTCCATGAAGACGACTGTTTCGTTCAGCCCAGAGCTTGTAGATTGTTGTTTGCGCCACCAGCCTTCGTAACGTACGGGGGGATGTGTTGTCCTTAAGTCCCAACCAGTCGGAGAATGCCTGCCAAGTATGAAACGCCAGTGGTGTATACCCAAGTCGACAGAGGACAATGTCCCAGACCTGTTCACTCACAATACATCGGAAGAATAAGTGGTCCCTTGTTTCCTCAAATATTTCACAAAGACAACAAGTGGAAACAGTCTGCAATCCCCATCCTGCCACGCGTGCACGAGTTGGGAGACGGTCGAGATGGCTGAGCCACATGATGAACGCATGCCGAGGAATGGCACCCTTGAACCAGATGTTAGCAGTCCACGGTTTTATTGTTGACCTCGGTCTTAGAACCTCCCACGTTTTGGACGTTGAGAAACTGGGCAAGTCAACATCTACAAACCAGTAAAAAGAGTCCAAGGCAGTAGAGAGGGAGGGGAGCGTGACGGTTGTCAAGTGGATTTGCAGCATTTCAGCTGCATTTGAACGAGCTCCCCTTAGGTTCCATCCCGTAGTGGTACAGGCATCACGAACAGAAGAGGAAAGGGGAATCATTAGGTCACGAGGTCCAGATGGACCAAATAGCTTTATAAGCAGTCCAAGTGGAGTCCAATGATCCCACCAGAAGCTTACGTCCTCTCCATTTCCCACTTGTGCTCTTAAAAACCGAGATGCTAACGGCCTTATGTTGAGTAGAGATTTCCATGTCCAAGTAGTGTATTTTGATTTATCTATGCTCCAGAAATTGCTGCCTTTTAAGCGGTTAACTCTCATCCATTGAGACCAGAGCGAGCTGTTATCCTTAAAAAGAAGCCAAATTAAGCGCAAGCACAGAGTAGTATTCCAAACCTTCAGATTTCTCAGTCCTAGTCCCCCCTCTCGCTTGGGAAGACAAACAGTGTCCCAGGATACTTTGCTCGTGGCTCGCTTGGTAATATCTCCATTCCAAAGAAATCTAGCGCAGAGGCTTTGTATTTGGTTGAGGCATCCCGAAGGGATAATGAAAGCAGAAGCCCAGAAGTTCACCAAACCATAAATTACCGAACTAATGAGCTCTCTTCTCCCAGCGTAAGAAAGAGCTTTTGCACTCCACGAAGTGAATTTGTTGGAGATTTTTCCCAGAAGTGGCCTGTAGTCTGATATTCGCAACTTTCTATGCATCAGTGGGAGACCTAGGTAGCAAATTGGCATTGAACCGAAGCCGAAGCCAAGAGAAGAGATGTCAATGGTTTCAGCCTGGTTCAATCCCACTGTGAAAAGCTCGGTTTTACTTCTGTTCATTGTGAGGCCAGACCACGAAGAGAAGGTATCAAAGGTTTCTGCAATGGCCCTTAGCGATTCTTTTTCACCGTCAAAGAAGATCATAATGTCATCCGCAAAAGCGAGATGACTTACCCTGGGCGTTAAAGCATTCGGGTGGTATCCAATTGCTCCATCACAATACCTGTTGTTAAGCATCTGAGAGAAAAATTCCAAGACCAAAACAAATAAATAAGGCGATAGTGGGTCGCCCTGTCTCAATCCCTTTGTGCCCTTGAAATACCCGCATAATTCACCATTGACTGCAACAGAGAAAGAAGTGGTGGTTAAGCATTGTCGGATGAGGTTGATGAAACTCGGAGGGAAGCACAACGCATGCAGTGTGTTAATGATGAAGTCCCATTTTACTGTGTCGAATGCTTTTTGAAGGTCCACTTTCAGCATGCATCTCTTAGAAATTGACTTCCAGTTATAACCCTGAACAAGCTCTGTTGCAAGCAAAACGTTTTCCACTAGTAGGCGACCAGGAATAAAAGCAGACTGTGAGTTTGAAATCAGGTCAGGTAGGACCTGCTTAAAACGGTTGGCCAGAAGCTTTGAAATCACTTTGTAGACAGTGTTGCAGCAGGCAATAGGTCTAAACTCTGTGATTCTAGTCGCATTCGTCTTCTTTGGGATGAGGGACAAAATCGTTGCGTTCCATTGCTTTAGCAATTGCCCATTGTTGAAGAACTCTTTAACCGCATCAATCATATCTCTCCCTACTGTCTGCCACTGAGCCCTGAAGAATTCTGCTGGATAACCGTCGGGTCCCGGAGCTTTATTTTTAGGGAGGGAGAAGAAAGCTTGCTGAATGTCAAGATCACTGAACGGTGCAGCAAGCAAGTCAATGGAAGCTTGGGAGCACCGATACGGAACAAGCGAAGCAATATCAGTGGGCGACGAGGTAGACGGTACAGCAGGACCGCCAAGAAGAGCCTGCATTGGATAATTACATTAGTAAAAATCTTACTCGATATGCAGCTTCTATCAAGGATAAAAGGTAATAAAAATTTAAAGCTCTCGACTATCAATCCTGAAAGTTCTTGATTCTTTCATTTGAATCATCTTTTCTTTCTACCCATAGTTGATATTAAAGAGAACCTCTTAAGGAGGAGATATTATACCGGAGTGGTGGAATAACCGAGATTTTATAACATTAACTTTTGTAATCAGAAAGTTTAGGAGGAGATGCTTAGATTTCTTGATACGGAATAGTAAGAGATGCTATAAGATTTCTTGTAACACAAGGCAACCAAGAGTACATTACAAGGTTAAAACAACAAGTAAAGAACTTTGCAAGAACATATATCCTATTAACACATGATTATAACAAACAAGAATCTTCATTTCTATACATTTTACAGTTCAATTTTCTAACCATTACCAAAATTCTCCACCAAAAAGCTTCACAAGATTGTATATTATACCACTTAATGGCCTCTATGGTCAATATTATGAGTCCAATGGTTACTAAATATTTCGTTACCATTTTCAAAACTCCGCGGCTCATACCCGATCTACCTTCTCTACAACATTCCAGGTTCATTGCAATCAGGAATGATCCAATAAAAATGATGAATAAATATGGTTCAAGGAGAAGTATTGTGGTTTCGTGTTTAGATCGACCTAACGTAAGGCCGAATCAACTCTCGGGATATGACGCTGTAATGAAATTTTATTCGTCTATCAACGAGAAGAATCAAGATCGTCTAAGTAGTTGCATCTCAAACGATTGCTTGATCGATGATTTTTCCTTCTCTAACCCTTTTCGTGGGAAAAAAGTAAGATTTTTTTTTTTAATATGGAAACTCTCCCGTGCGTATGTAAAGTTTCATATTTCAAGATTTGATTTTGTTGACGAAATTCAGAACTATAAATGAATGTAAATACATTTTGCAGGAAGCTATGAAGTTCTTTGAAGAACTGGTGAAGAGTATGGGACAAAACGTTAAGTTTTGTGTTGAAAATGTGTGTGAAGGAGATAGATATACTGCTGCTGTTAATTGGCATCTGGGTACGTACGTACGTTTAATACATCCTTAAAACCTAATTATACTTGATTGGGTAGCAATCGTTATCAATTTGAGTTAATACTTTCAATAAAAACTTCTGCTTTTTTCTATTGTTGTAATAAGAATGGAAAGGACGTAAAATTCCCTTTACTAGAGGATGTGGCTTCTATAAATTTACAGACGAAGGAGGAAGACTGGTTATAAGGTAAATAGTTTTCTTTGGGAGATATTAATATCTTAGAATTATATAATTTTGTGAACTATTATTATAGAAATTCTTTTTAAAAAAAAAAAAAATATTTTCTTGGAAGAGGAACTCTTTATCGAAACCAATAAACAAATAATCTCATAAACAATTTGACAAACTATTTCAGAAACGCAAGGATTTTGATTGAATCACCAATCAAACCGGGAGGAATTGCATTGGTAAAATATCTACATTCAGTTTTCCAATGGAAAAATGAATGAGAATCATTAATATTTTGATAATTTTTTATATTCCTACATTTACAATTGATATTATCTTGTTCTCGTTTTCCAGACACTATTAAAGAATATAACATTCTTGTTCGACGAATTCCCACAAGTTGCTGAGTGTAAGTTTTCAGTTTTTCTTTAGTTATAACAAAAAGAAACTACTGTCATTGTGGTCCAAAAAAAAAAAAAAACTACTGTCATGGAAATTTCGTAGCTGTAAATTTGAGATGTTTTCTTACAATTTTTTTTTGAATATTTTAGGGTTTTTGACGAAGCCTTATGTGGTAATCCAACTAACACTAAGAATATATGGTCTGTTTTTGGCGCCTCTCATAGGCCATGTAATCTCAAACTACATGAAGCTATTAAACAACATGACCGAGTTTATCTTATTGATTGTGAACATTATCATCAAAATTCAAAGTCTGTTCTCTAAATAGAAGAAGTAAGGATTACTTGGTTTCTTATATTTTTTTCTCTAATACTTGTTATAGTATTGTGATTAACTTTTTTTATTATTATTGAGATGTGAGTAATTATATTTTAAAACAATAGATAATAACATTTTTTTCAATATTTCGATTGTTTTTAGGGAACTTCCCAACATCTTTGTTCCTCAATACTCAAGAGGGTTTAAGAGCAGGCACAACATAAATGTTTCAAATTGTTCACTCTTTTCATACATGATTTATTTGGCTGGCTGGTCCATGCAATTTTTAGCTGAATAACTGAAAATTGTTGCATCAATCTTGTTGTTTGATTTAACTCTATAAAGAGTAAAGACTGTTTCACCTTTTGATTCTTGCTGTTTGAATTAGCACCAGTGTGGATTTTGAGGGGAAGCCAAATAAGCATTTGCTTTCAGCCCTCAATATTATTAATAAGTTTTGGCCTTAGATTTAGAGAAGTCTCTAGTGTAGTAGATTAAATTGATTCAATAAAAATGTAACATCAAATTCATCATTTCGTTAAGTTTAGGCTAGCATCGATTGAGGTTTTTCAACAAAATATTAATTTCTTCAGCCTTCACAATCAAAGTTTAAATTGTGTAATAGTTTTTTAAAACTCATAACTGATACTGATTAGCACTATAAGTTACAAAGTTCTTCATTTTTATACAAATTTTAAGTTGCTGAAACATAAATTGAGCTTCACCGCTCAGCCTCAATTGCTTTTTGAAACTTGTTTCCTCAAAATATCTTAGCAAAATGCATGTGCAGCACAGATATTACGTGGTTTTTAACAAGTTTCTTATCATTAAATTTAACAGAAACTTAACAGAAACGTTTCTAATATAAGAATTTTAGAGCATGATTATCGGAACCTCTAATGGGAGTCTCTAAAAAAATACCTATTAAAATAAATCAAAATAAATTAAAAGGGCTGAGACCGTCTCTAGAATCAGGGTTTTTGGAACTGGTCTCTATCAAATTAATCTCGACATTTGATTTTCCAGCAAAAAAAAACAATCATTACTCTCTCTCATCTTATTCTTTCATCTCTTTCCTCGTTGTTTTTTCTGAAAGTTCCAGGTTCCTTCTTCCTGCCCTCGTCTCTGATTCCTTCAATCAAATTCTTGTATTGACTGTGGCGGTAAACTTGGGACTCGGTGTGCTCCCTGGAGTAGATAACTTTGCTCATTTTGGAGATTTTGCTAAACCGCACAACACTACAAGAAAACAAGCATATACCGAGGGAAAAATTCTTCGGAATTCCGTCGGAATAACAGTATTCCGACGAAATACCGAGGATTTGTTCCCTCAGAAAAAACTCCTCGGAATATAGTATGTCCTCGGAATTTCCGACGGAATTCCGAGGAACACAAATTCCGAGAAAATAGCGAGGATGGCCATTCGTCGGAGTGGTCGTCGGAAAATACCGACGGAAAGTTTCCTCGGTATAAACCAAGAACTATTCCGACGGAACAAATCGTCAGAATGTGGAGGAAAATTCCGAGGAAGCCCTCCCTCGAAAACTTCCGAGGAAATCCTCCATTCGGAATATTCCGAGGACGAGTTTCCTCGGAAATTTCCGAGGAACGGCTTCGTCAGAATATTCCGACGACCGGCTTCCTCGGAAGTTTTCGAGGAAACTCGTCGTCGGAAGAGTCCGATGGAGGATTTCCTCGGAATTATTAAAAAAAAATATTTTTAAAAAATAAAATATTAGAAATTTAAAATCGAAAATATAAAATTAAAATTCAGAAATTTAATTTCGAAAATATAAATTTAAAATTCAAAGTCGTACAAATAAAAAAAACATTCCAAGTTTTTGAAAAAAAAAGCTACGGGTTTTGGGTGTTCGGGTCTTGCAGGGTCGGGAAATCGATGTTCGGGTGCAACATCCTCATCATGTCCATCATCTGCTGGTTCAGCTTCCTCTGTGCCTCGAAGCTCGCCTGTTGTGCCTCGAAGCTCGCCTGTTGAGTTGCCATCTGATTCTCCAACGCAGATATGCAATGATCCTTGTCCTGCAACTGACCCATAAGTGCTTCGGGATCAACAAAGGGCGGGGCTGCAGCAGAAGACGTAACCGACCGGGACCGACGAGCCAAACCCAACATTCGGCCCTTCTTCTTTGGAACCGACTGAAATAGAAAATAGGCAAATGTAAATAATAATTAAGATGAAATGAAATTAAAAAAAAAAAACTTACCTTTTCAACAATTTCGTTGATCCGATCCCGAGGCAATTGGGAACCCGTCGAATCTTCGTCCTCGGTTTGAAGCTGAGACGCTGCTTCTTCCACCTGACTGTGGATGAGATCGACGACACCCTTCACAACACCATCATCAATCTGGCCGGTCTTCTTGTTCGTATACGCCGTCTTCAATAGGGTGAAATCATCAACCGGCTCACCATCATTTTCTTCCACCTTGATATCAATATAAATATTAGTAATTAGAAGAAATAATGAGAATTTAAAATTTCAAAATTTTTAAAATAGAATAAAAAACGACTGAAATTACCATGCGATCCCTCAGAGTGGCTTGGGACTGAGCACCCAAGTTGTGCTTATAGACGCCCTTCCCTTTACGATCGCTCTTGCGGTTGGTGGAGTTGGTGGAAGAAGTCGATTTCGTCTCTTTCTTACTCCAATGCACAATCAACTGTTCCCAGATCTCGAGGTTCATCGACTTTGGGACCTTTTAAAAAAAAAATTGTTAGATGAATTAAAAAATAATTTAATAAATTTAAAAATTGTTTTAAAAAAAAAACCAAACCTTGCCCATTTGCCACTTCTTCTTCCACTCGTGAATTTGATACGCATAGTTGGTCATAACTTTATGCACGAAGTGGTAATAGACAAACACCGTATAATCGGGATTCCAGTTGAATTCTTGCTGAAAAAAAACATAATTAGTAGAAAATTTATATTAAAAAAAATATTAAAAAAAAGAATATTTACCGCAAACTGTTCAAACCACAGAACTTGTTTGGCTCTAGGGAAGTCGGTGAAAGTCGGATGTCCCACGTCCAAAGAGAGATACATCATATGGTTGATCCATGAGCTGATCCCGTTCGCGGATCGATCGAACCATGTCTGACCCGGTCCAGATGGATACGGAGTGAGAAACGGAAGATGGTGACGACCCGACTGTCGAACAAACTCTGCAACCCTCATCAGTTCCGGAGAACCCTGAAAGTTCGGAGGAATAGTGGGTGCAGCACCGGAGCCTGAAGGAGCCTCGGGAAATAGAGAGGGAGATGTCTGGTGGGAGCTGCGGGGCGATGGGGAATCCTGAACGGAGTTGCTCCGCGAGCCACGACCACGACGCTGTCGAGGAGGCGGCGTCTGATCATCATAAGACCTGTAATTTAAAGATATAAAAATAGTTATAATATCAGAAAAAATAGTTATAATATCAGAAAAAATTATAATTTGTTAGTATACATGATTTTTAATATAGAAAAAGGTTTATAAATATTTTTAAAATTTTTTAAATATGTTTTATTGTTCCTGAAAACTTGAAAATAGTTTTAATATCAGAAAAAATAGTTTTAATATCAGAAAAACGATTTTAAAAATAGTAAAAACCTTTTTAAAAATCATTGAAAAACGGTTTTAAAAATCAAAAAACGTTTTAAAATCAGAAAAAGGATTTTAAAAAATCAAAAAACGTTTTTAAAAATCAAAAAACGTTTTTAAAGTTACAAATAATTACAAAGAAAACTAAAACAAGAACCTAAAATCCGAAATTCAATCCTAAACTATCCATCTAACAACTTAAAATCCGAAACTATCCATCTAACAACCTAAAATCCAAAATTGTAATCTCACAAACCGTAAGAAACAGAAAAATATGAAGTTTTTGTAGATTCTTACATAATTCTTGAAGTGGAGAAGAGATGTGGGCTTCGGTTTCAGATTCCGACGGCGAGAATTGTCGATTCCGACGGCGAGAATTGAGTGAGCCGGCGGCGAGATGAGAGAGAGGATCGAGATGAGAGAGAGGATCGAGAGGAGAGAGGCTGCGGCGGAGAAGAAGAAGAAGAAGGGTTAGGTATTATATTTAATGATTCCGACGGAATAGGTTCTTCAGAATTCCGTCGGAATTATTAAATATAATACCTAACCCGCGGTTCTTGAAATAATTCAAGTGGTTTGGTTTTCCCGGGTAAGTACTTTCCGACGGAAATGTCTTTCCTCGGTATTTCCTCGGACCGAAGAACAACTGTTTGTCCTCGGAATTTCCTCGGAAATACCGAGGAAACATGGTTTGGGGTTTCAAATTCCGATTTTTTTTTCGGTATTTCATTTTTAATACAAATGCAATTCATACCATTGAGGATACTTTGTATAGATCATCATAAACCAAGAAATAACAAAATTTCAAAAATAATTGTAAGTATTTCCTTTAACGTTTGTTAAAGTGTATAAGTGTTTATCTTATGTTGTTTGATTTTTGTTCGAGCAATCGTAAAAGTGTTTGTTATTGTGTAAAACACTAAGGTTTGACTTCATAATCTGGTTAAGACACTCAATGAAGGTTATATATGTGTTATTCGATCCGAAAAACGGAAGGAGGCGCTGCATCATCACATGGCGAATGAAAGGATCATAATATTGCAGCTTTCGCCTCGAATGTACTGATGTAACACCAAATGCATATGTTCTCACACCTCGATCTGGAGTGTTGTCGTGCCAATCACAATAGAAAACAGTACAGCGCAATCCAATCAAGCCCAAATACTTGATTTCCAAAATCTCATGTATGTGTCCGTAGTATACATCATCTCCTGATGCATAACAAACGCCAGCATCATAGGTCGTACGCGAATGTCTCCTCTTTTCAGTTGCAAATGCATATCCTCGAGTACAAAATCTCGGATATGACTTTACAACACAGTTTGGGCCAACCACCATCTCGCGTATCCAATCGTCAAATGTTTCACCTCTGGCCAAACCAGCAGACACCTATTAATAGCACATATGTAGGTTATATCAATAAATATGAATTACTATAAATATATGGTAAATGTAATTTTAATTTGTTTAAGGCGCTCACATAGGTAAACATCCATCCAACAAATTCTCTCTGCTTCATTTCTTCTAGTTCCGCCTCTGTGGCGTATCTATATTCGAACCGCTTTGCTGCCATGAAAATCCTATACATATGATGACAATAATATAATTAATTAGATTTAAATGTTAATTTGTTAAAATAGAATTTTGTAAGATAATAAACTTACCTCTCATATAGAAGAACATCTTCGCAGTTGGTGAGCAAATATGTCTGCAAATGACTTCGCTCGTGCTCAGTAAGTCGACGGTCCTTTGGTTTTCCGCTAAGTCGTCCAACATATGTGAAAATGTCTGGAACCTGAACATGATATGTTGCTCGTTCGCCTCTATCATCATGCCGAGCAGATCTTCTGTTTTTGGTCTGAACATCTGCTGGAAAGTAGTGCTCCGCAAAGTTTGAAATTTCTTCATTGATCATCTGTGCGACTATAGAACCTTCCACCCTACTTAAATTTTTCACCTTCTTCTTCAAATGGAACATATACCGCTCATACAGATACATCCATCTATACTGCACAGGACCACCAAGTTCCAATTCTCTTGCAAGGTGAATAGCAAGATGCTCCATAAAATCAAAAAATGAGGGAGGAAATATCTTCTCAAGGTTGCACTGAATCACGGCTATGTTAGTCTTCAAATTTGTAATACCTTCAAGAGTCACTGATCTGCTGCATAAATCGCGGAAGAAAGCACTTATCCCTGCAACAGCTTCATGAACTTTTCGTGGTAATAGTTCCTTGAAGGCAAACGGAAGGAGGCGCTGCATCATCACATGGCAATCGTGACTTTTCAAGCCAATAAACTTTCCTTCCTTTCTGTCGATACAGTTTCGCAAATTAGATGCGTAACCATCTGGAAACTCCACATCGTTTGAAATCCAATCAAATAACGCATTTTCCCCTCTGCAACAACTCGGTATATGGGAAAAGGAGCCCTACCATTCTCATCAACATGAAGTTCTGGACGAGCACATATATCGACTAAATCCAGTCTTGACTTCAAATTATCCTTTGTTTTACCTTTAACGTTAAGGATCGTGTTCATGAGATTGTCACAAAAGTTCTTCTCAATATGCATGACATCTCAATTATGCCTTAGCAGATGATCCTCCCAGTATGGCAAATCAAAGAAAATACTTTTCTTGTGCCAGTTATGTAGTTCTCCAACAGCATCTACAGGAAAATGGTCATGTCCACCGACGTCTGGCGTCCTTTCTGTACCAAAATCTCTTAGTTGTGTCTTCAAAACTTTCCCACTAACTTCCTCAGGTGGACCATCAAACACCTGTTTGTTCTTCCTAAAGAAATTCTTACTCCGACGGTATGGATGATCATGTGGTAGGAATCGTCTGTGACAGTCAAACCAACACGTTTTTCTTCCATTCTTTAGTTGGAAAGCATCTGTGTCATCTTGACAATATGGACATGATAGCCTCCCATGCGTTGTCCATCCAGATAACATACAACATACCATATGCTGGAAAATCACTTATTGTCCACATTAGTACTGCCCGCATTTGAAAGTTTTCTTTACACGAAATGTCGTATGTTTTAGCACCTTCAGCCCCTAGTTGTTGCAACTCATATATTAGTGGCTGAAGAAACACATCAAGTGATCTCTTTGGATGCTCTGGTCCGGGAACGAGAATGGAGAGAAACAAAAACTCTCGTCGCAAGCACAAGTTTGGGGGTAAGTTATATGGTGTAACAATGACTGGCCATAGAGAATATTGTCTTCCACTCTTCCCATACGGGCTGAAACCATCGGTACATAATCCAAGGTAGACATTTCTTCTCTCATATGCAAAGTCGGGATACTTTGATTGGAAATGCTTCCACGCTTTTGCATCTGAAGGATGTCTAATCTCACCATCTATTGAGTGCTCCGCATGCCATCTCATTCGTTGCGCTGTGTGTTCCAAAAGATACAACCTCTGCAACCTTTCCTTCAAAGGCAAATACCACATCCTTTTATATGGCACTCGAACTCTTCCACTCGTATCTTTGTAACGAGGCTTCCCACAAAATTTGCATGTAATCCGCTAGTCATCCGCCCTCCAATAAATCATGCAGGTATCGCTGCATACATCTATTACCTCATACGGTAAACTAACACCAGATACGAGTTTCTGAACCTCGTAGTATGAACCTGGAGCTACATTATCCTCAGGTAGAATACCTTTTACAAAATCAGCTATCGCATCCACACAGTCTTCAGCCAAGTTATAATCTGTTTTAATGCCCATCAGTCTTGTAGCATATGATAAAGCTGAATGACCATCTCTGCAACCTTCATACAAAGGTTGCTTTCCAGCATCCAACATATCATAAAATCTCCTAGCTTCTGCATTGGATAAATCTTCCCCTCTAAAATGATCATTTACCATCTGCTCAATACCTACACCATAATCTAAATCCGTTCTAATTGGTTCTTCTAATCTAACCGCCGGCCGAGGTTCGCTAGTACTACCAGGTTCATATCCTGTTTCCCCGTGATGATACCAAATTTTGTAACTTCGTGTAAACCCATTTAAAAAAATATGTGTCCAAACATCCAACTCTTTAATAACCTTTCTATTTTTACAATTAGAGCAAGGACATCTTAACTTACCTGTTTCGGCTTCCGGTTGTCGTTGAACTAACCCCATGAATTCCTTTAGACCTCGTTTGTATTCTTTCGTAAGCAATTTCGTGTTCGGATCCAAATGAGGTCGATCCATCAAAGAACGATAATAATTTGAAGAAGACATATTTTTTTGAAAGCAAAATCGTGTGTAAAGATAGTGGGAGGAAAGAAGAAGAAATGGAGTGAATGAAGAGGAAGAGGGGTGGTTGTATTTGTAGATAAAATTATGTCGACATACTGAGGAAATTCTGAGGAAAAACCACCATTCCTCGGTATTTCCTCGGAATTCTTGAAATCGCCCAACGGCTCCCCCAACGGGTCTCTAACAGCTACAAACTTTCCTCAGTATTTTAGAAATATCCGTCGGTTTTTTCCGACGAAACCTGTTTCCTCGGAATTTCCTCGGAAAATTCCGAAATTCCGAGGAAACATGTTCTCGGAGTTTCCTCGGTTTTTCGTCAGAAAATTCCGAGGAAATCATTTTCCCTCGGAATATCCCTCAGAATATCAACGTTTTCTTGTAGTGCAAGTACAAGATGTATCAAGTCATATTATGATGACAAAAAGAAAATTTACAATAATTTTTTTTTTTGTAGAACCCCACGAGAATTCTCCCGTTGTAGGGTCAAAAATTTAAAAATTCTTACCACAATCTCTGAACTAAAATTAAATTAGTTAAATAATGATCAGAATGAGGTTCTACCATTAATCATGCTCTTAAGGATTGATTATTATGAGACACGTGGCTACATAAGGATCATATAATTAATTGAGAAGCGTTTGAAAGTTGAATTTGAAATTACCTATCTGCCATTAATGAGCCGTGAAGGAAATCGGGGCGATTGTGTCTTTTCGCAATTAATTAGAAGGTCGAACTTTTGGTTTTTTCGTCACACTTACCCTTCCCTTAATTAAATATGTTTTTTTATTTAATTTGATTCAGATCCGATTTCAAAGGATTTAACATAGAAAAATGGCAAATCGAATTTCAAATAATTGAAAGGAATATGTTGTAATCCGGAGTTTTTTCATGTATATGCTTATCACGTTATAGAAAAAGGAAAACATCGAGTTTGAATAATTAAAAAGAATATTCTGTTGTTTCGATGCTTATCATTACCTAAAATAATAAGAGATTTATATTTTTTTTTAAAAAACATGATAATTGGCGTATAAGTTCGTGTATATATTTATCGGATCATCGAAAAAAGACAAATAGAATTTCAAAGAATCAAAAGGAATATATGTTGTAATAATCCGTAGTTTTTTCATGTATGTGCCTATCACGTTATAGAAAAAGAAAAACATCGAGTTTGAATAGCTAAAAAGAATATTCGGTTGTTTCGATCGTTATCATTACCTAAAATAATAAGAGATTTATAGACGTTCACCCTAATCAGTTCCGCATATATATGTTTGGCATACCCTCCCATGATCGATGAGTTTTTTTAGTTTCTGTTTTAAATTTAGCTTTAGGTAAAAAAAGATTTCTCCTCTCACGGTCTCTTGAGTTTTTTTTTTAGGGTTTCAAAAAGTTTTGCATGTGTTTCTCTCTGTCGATGAGTTTTTTTAGTTTCTGTTTTGCATTTAGGTTTACTTAAAAAAAGATTTCTCCTCTCACGGTCTCTTGAGTTTTTTTTTTAGGTTTCAAAAAGTTTTCGATGTGTTTCTCTCTGTTCACACTAATCTAACTATGTGTTCTTTTACATATGTTTTATGATACAGTGAAAAATTACGAACGATTCGTATTCATCTACATGTAAGTTTTTCGATAGTGTTGTTTTGGTTATTTTAAGCGTCTGATTCTATGTTATTCTTTTGTCGTTCGTATTGATCTGATGCTTTTTTATTTTCGCAGAAGGGTAAGAGGATTGTGATATCTTTTTCTTATACTGGTGGTGCGAGATACATGCTGCAGCATTATTTGGATGTGATGGCTATGTGCAAATACATGGGGTTTCCTGGTATTTTCATAACGTTTGCGTGCAATCCCGAATGGCCAGAGATTACTAGGCATCTAGAGAGACATAATTTGAAGCTCGAGGACAGACCAGACCTGTGCTGCCGGGTTTTCAAGATGAAATTAGACGATCTCATATACCAGATGAGGAAAAAACATGTATTGGGTGTCGCTGATGCTGGTATGTACTCTTTAGTTGGTGGTTTTGGCTAATAAACTTTTTAAATTAGTTATCAGGGATGGCCGTGTTTGGAATGTGATATAACTTATTTTCGATGTGTGCGTGTTTTCAGTTATATACACGTTCGAGTTTCAGGAGAGAGGTCTACCCCATGCTCACATAGTCCTTTTCATGAGAGGAGACCATAAGCTTCTGACCGCCGATATTTATAATAGAGATTTGTCTCTTCGTTATAATGCTCACATTAACGTCGAATGGTGTGTCCAGTCGCATTCAGTCAAGTACCTCTTTAAATACATTCACAAAGGTTCTGATTACGTTCGAGTTGCTGTCGAAGGGGACAGCGCTGAAGATGAGATTAAAAAAATTTCAGTTGCAGGTGTTTATCTGATACGTGCATCTATGTTGTGTTTATTAGCTTCCGTGTAATACAAGCATTCTCCGGCTTCTTATAGGTACATATCAGCGTGCGAGTCTACGTGGAGGATTCTGTTTTATCCGATTCACTATCGTTCCAAGCCTGTTACGAAACTCCCGTTTCATTTACCTGGTCAACAGTTGGTGATATTCAATGAAAATGATCCCGCTGAAGAGGTGTTTGGGTGGGTGACCAACAGCAGCTCGAAATTCTTTGCTTGGATGGAGTGTAATAAGTTGTATCCCGACGCTAAGCTGCAGCACGAGGTTCTGTTTCTAATAATCGTCTATTTTGAAATTGTTAGATGTTAGTCTTTTGTGTATTTCCTTATATCAGCACTGTCTTTTTGGTGGTTTTTTGTAGGGTGTTCCTAATGGTCTGTCGGATGCTCTTTGGAAACTCGAAGGAAAGGGCATGCTTTTCAAGGTTGTTGTGACAAAGGATTGTATTAACGAGACGAAAAATTTGTTCACGGTTGAGAAACTTACGCACGATGATGTTATGGTTGAGCAATATCGTGAAGAGTTTTATACACAGGTATTTGTTATCGTTTTCAAGAGTTTTGTCGGTGATCTAGATGGCTTTACGTTATGTCTGAAACGTGTTGTATTCGTTTTTATGGGCGTGTAGGCACCGGTTACAGAGATTATCTTCGAAGATGATTCGGGGGAGTCTTTGGTTCCGCCTATCACTCCTACTGATGGAGAGTCAAACGCGGTTGTCGTTGAGCATGTTGATAGAGATCAAGTGTCTGCTACTGGGATGGTTCGCGAAGACGATGCTCCAGTCTATTCTTTGGTTTCACCCCCTATGCCTACGTCTACGAAGAAGTCTGTTAATGTTTGAATGCTATTGAATATGGACGTCTATCTACTAAAAAGGCGCGAATGATGGGTGGAGTTTCATAGACCACATTTGTCTTAGCGATCTCTTGGCAATAGAGATTTTTAATAGTGCTGTTTTGGGCTTTGTGCCACTATGATTTTTTTTCTTAAGTCTGATTTCGTTTTATTTTTATGATATGTTTTGGTGTTTTCTATATAAAGTTATGATCTCTTTTTGAATATCAAATGGTTCAACTACACAGTTATGTGGTAGTTAGGCAGGACCGTTGATCGACTGAAAAAATAAACTCATCTTATATAGCTTGAAATACAGCTTGACTTTTCCGATTGTGTAAGTCATCATAAAACCTGTGTTGTATTGCAATTGCATTCCATCCAAGCTGATTTGGTTCTTCTTTACCGTTGTTGTCAAATCTCATCGGTGTCGGCTCAGTTTGTGTCTTTATCTCTTTCCTGATGATATTTTTTTATGTATCGATAAAAATACAGAACCGGACTATTTGGTGTCTAAACATCTTGTGTTTTGCCAAAAATAGGTTGGGATATGCGTGTTGTTTTTTTTCTTGCGATCGATTCGTGTCATGTCTTTTCGTGGATGGGTTCTTTGTTTTGGTATACAAGTAATATTTTTCCTACATTATAAAACGGACCAAGTGCCAGACATGTATTTTTTAAAACCAGTACTATCATCATTGCTTCTGATCTCTACTGTTTACATGCAAGGGATAATGTGATGGACGCAAGCTCTCATAAGTAATTAGAATTATACAACTAGAAAATTTTCTGATGACATGAATTTAAAATATAAGATATATTTCATAGCGTTGATCTGGGAATAGAAGTTATATTCTTTAGCGTGGTTTTGGTGGTGATTTCTTATTATGGGCGTTCATGTATCCGTGTTTATGTTACTAATTTTACCTTATTTGTCTGAATCCAAAAAATATTGGACTAATTACTTGATCAGTTTATTTGATAGACTAATTACTTGATCAGTTTATTTGTTTGTTTTATTTTATTGTCTGACTTATATTTCTTTTCTAATATTCTCATGATGATTGGTCGTGACTTTTGGTGGTAATGTTCAGAAGCGGGAAATCTCAACCGCCTTATCGATGCAATATACACCTGTTTAACTATTATGTATCTATTGTCGTGTTTGTTCAGTCTATTTTTGCGAGGATAAAAATAAAAAAACTCTTCTACGGGTTTGGAAAAAAATGGAAGGTCTTGATCTTGTGACCGACCTACATCCATTTAAATCGGATTGGAAACTTAGGGTCAAGATCCTCAAGGTGTGGTCTCGAGGTTCTCCGTTTTGAACATCGCTTGATATGCTTGTGTGCGACGAGAAGGTATATGTCCCTGCTTTAGATTCTTATAAATATTTTATATTTTTGGATCTTACGATATTCGCTTATGGTTTATTCTCGAAATATAGGGATTTCGGATTCACGCCGCTGTGAGGCCAAGTCATGTTCATGTCTTCGAGGATCTTCTTAAAGAGGGCGAATGTAGGATTTTTTGGTGGTTCGCTGTGACTGACCAGAAGATGTTTGGTCCTCGCGCTGATGATCATCGACTGATGATTGAGTTCGTTCCTCACACAACGGTTCTGGTCACCCATCCGGTCTCGACAAGTCTCTTCCTTCATCCGATTAGGTTTTTCGACATCGTCAACAGGGCAATAGATAGACAATATCTCCCAGGTTTGCCCTTCTCTATCGCATTGGATGTGACTCTATGCTCTGTATTATTGTTTATTTGATAAATATCGATGTTCGTTATTGTGTATTTGATAAATATCGATGTTCATATGATATATTTGTAGATGTCATCGGTGTGGTCCATGATGTTGGTGAGCTTAGGAAGATAACATTTTCGAGGAGTGAATCTGTCTTTCCCAAACTTCGCTTCGAACTAATCAATGCCGAGTAGGTTTTATCGTTTTATGGTCGATATATATGTGTTATTAAGTTTTTTGGTCGTTACGAAAGTTATTTTTATTGTTCTCGCTTTTATAGAAGGGACATCGTTCTGGCCTGCAACGCGTGTGGCCCTTTAGCTACGGAGTTCCACGACTGTTACACAAGCCTGAAGGATGATCTAATCATATGCATGTTGAGATTTTGGATGATATCCGATGGGATAGGTATTTACGTTTCGTTCTATGGTGTACAGAAAAATATATGCCTGAGAATGTTATCGATAGATAGATAGGTTTTGATATGTTTTGTATCTGTTTTTGGACTAGGTGAAGACAAAGACTCTGTCGTTCTTAATTCGGTCAACATCTCTGATTTCCTGTTTAACCCCGTTGATGAAGATGTTGAGGAGTTTCGGAACAAGTAAGTTAGTCTCAAGTTTGTGGATATTAATCGTTGTTTGTTCTTGGTTTCGAATAGCAATGAATAATTTGTGTTTGTCTGTAGGTTTCTCAAGAGGTAAGTGCGTGGGAGAGATCAGTTGAAATGTTTGGAACGTCGCACCCTCTATTCCCTCCCCTTCTTTTTCTCAGAAAAACTCAGGTTGTTCGTTTGGCTTTTTATTTGATTTCCGAACTTAAGTTTGTTTAATTTTAATTCGGAACTTATGTTGGTATGAATATGAAAAAATTTGTTGCGATCTAGCCCTGTCTTCTATAGCGGGATTTTTGCGAGTGAATGCGATTAGGGTCAAGGAATTACGACTGAACGTTATAGTATCCTAGGAGACTTGTGTTTTAGTTGTATTGGGTACGGATCGTAAGCTCATATATCAATATCTCATGTATCAATATATGTTATCAAAAATCAATATATTTGTAAATGAGTTTTATTAGCTATATAACTATCCAAGTTCGTAAATGTGGCGATGGGATGAGTTGTACTGTGCTCTTTAATTGTATCTTGTGTGTTACATTTGAATTTGTTTTTTTCTCCTTTGTCTCCTCTTCTTGAGAACTCATTTTGTTAAGCGTTGTGTTCGATATTGGTCTTTTGTGGTGGGTTTATTTGTGATTCTGTTACGTGCCAACATATATGATATAATTTGTGCTGTAGAATATTAGTGTGTTTTGTATTTATCCGCTTTAGCTTAGCTCAAAACCGAAAGATGTTTGAATCAAAAAAGAGATGAGTCTTTTTGAAGATTTTTGATTAGTTAGGTTTATTTTTAAAAATTTTTACATATCGGTTTATAAAAAAAAAAGAATCATGTTAGATTCTGTGTGCTGAGTTTCTTGGTAAAAAATATAAGTTACTCTGATAGAACTATAGATCGAAAAATTGTGTCCTTATAAAAGAGTACGATATGTACGTATTCACATGCTGCACTGTGGATATGATTATTTGCATCTTTATGTATCAGAATCTAAATCATAAAGTGAGTTCATTTTTTGGTAAATAATTTCTTTCACATATACTTTTACAGTAAAAAAATAATTAAATAAAACGATAGACCGAAAAAGTTAGACTTATAGAATCTGGATATTTATTATGATTTTGAAAAAGCAACACATCGGAAGGCTGAGAACTCGAGATCATTTTGTTTTTTTTCTATTTTTGTTCGTACTTCGGTAATGATTTGAAGCTCATAAATTTTCGTTACTCTCCATAAGTTGGTATAGATTTGGATTTATTTTATGGAGTAACATGTGACCACCTTTCTTGAGCTATACTTCGATGTTTTCTGATTTCTGATATAAACGAATATGTGAGAATAAAATAGAATTGTTTTTGAGTTTCAAATGTTCTGGCCATCGTTCTGTCTTATCGTTTGCTGGATTACGAGAGTAGTTGCCAGAGTATAGCCACATTTACTTTATGACACAACTATACATACCTTAGGACTAGCTCTAGCTACATGATTTTCAATTGGACTTTTGTATATCGAGCTGTCTACCACTTGCGTTTGTAATATTCGGTATAAATAGTTTCTAAATCTTTCCTTATTACAAAGGTATCGATTATAAGATAGTTTTTTTTTGCATACTCATAAGCTATTGATATTATTGCTATTTTAGCTACTCATAAATTGTGAGTATTGTTGGGATATGATATCTTAGCTAAGGCATATGACAAATTTATATAAATTAATTGGCTACAATATCAGTTTTGTATCGTTTCAGAGAGCAAATTACATATCGATATATGCACGAAGCGTATCAGCGACCGTGAATAGAAAAGAATACAAAACTGATATTGTGGCTAATTGATTTACTTTCCAAATAGAGTTTAGTAGTGAGATATTAATTGTTTTTATACACTTGCATTGATTATATACAGTAGAAACCATTATTAGATAGACCTTTTTTTTTTACCCATTCTGATTTTATTTCATGAATTGAACGAAGAGATCACTGGGATAATCACTTCAGAATATTTATTAACTAGGATTTTTGCTTTATATAGTTAATAAACACTGAATTGTTTAAAGTATATATGTAATGCTATTTTTTATAGGCAAGATTTTTTTATTTATTTTTTTTTTTTGTCGACAGCAAATAAACTTAAAACAAACTAAGCATTAAGATGAAGCCCTTGTGGAGCAACTGAATCAATGAGAACCAACTCAGCGGGATGACTCCGGGTATATTTGGCCAACTTGTCTGCTTCTCCATTTATAGGCAAGATTTTAGAAGATAAAAATTTAGATTGGTTCACGGTTTCAACAGTGGTTGCATGTGTAGAATATCAGTCTTCACATATTTACTGTCTCATCAGTTACTCTGAACATATTTACCGTCTCATCAGTTACTCTGACTTGCTTTTTGTGTTGTTTTTGAATTCTATTCGTCGTTTCTTTATATGTTAGATTCGGTATCAAGTATTTAATTTATATCTATTTTTTTACATCATCTCCATGCTTAAAAAAATCTCTTGCTCTCAGAAAATCTTCTTCGTTCTATGGCTGACTACGATTTCGTCTCGAGTCTGCATTCGGACAGAACGGATTGGATTATAAAAGTGAAAGTCGAAAAAAAATGGTTTGAAAAAGGTAATGGAACACGATGCAGTTCGTTGGAGTTTTTGCTCATGGATGAAGAGGTTTGTTTTATCGGATTATTTTTATGGAATCAGTGTTTCATTCGGTATGAGGTTTATATTTAGGCGAATTATTTGGTATTTTCAGGGTGAATATATTCAAGCATATGTCTACCATCGCCAAAAGATCAGGATCTGTGATATGATGATGCACGAAGGCCAGTGGAAGAATATAAGTAATTTTATTGTTTTTGATGATGACATAGAAGAACAAAACACAACTTGTGGTTATGCTATCAAAATTTGTGAAAACACTGATATTCTAGACATTCCTCCAATTCAAACTGATGAAGAGATCGGCTTCGAACCGATTGAACGTATTCTTGGTGAAGAACCTGAGCTTGATTTTCCAATAAGTTGAGTTTTTTTTTTTAATGTTTAATACTTACTCTAAAATTTTGAATTCTCATGCATCAGCAACTATGGAATGTGAGACATTTATTTATTTTTTCAGACACATTGGGTTTTTTGGTGGCTATTGAAGATCTAAAAATGGTGGACGATGAAAGGGAGAGACCAAAGAAGAAGACAACCATCGTGGCTTTCACGTTAGAAGATGACAAGTAAGTTATTCCCTTGTGATGATCTTACTCTGTCCGGATAAGATTAGTGTTATGTCTTCGAATCTTGGACGATGTTGCATAGGGGGTTGTTGTTAAGATGTTCGACGTTAGGACAATTAGCGTTGGATATCAATAGCAAGATTTGTAGTGCTCCTGGTATGGCCGTGTTATGTTCTTTAACACACTGGTCCGTCAAAAACGATAATGGTTAGTTTTATGACAATTCGTCAAACTTTATAATACAATATCACACGATATTTTTGTCGATTTCTATTGTATGAATGTGTTCGTTAGGTGGTAGATATCTCAAAAGCAGGGGTGGCATTTCAAGATTAGATGTGCATCCCGATTTTCCAGAGGCGGTTGAATTTCGCAAAAGGTAACGCTGATATTGTTGAAACTCTATTAGATAATTCGCATATGTATATAGTTGTTTACTCTGGAGTTTTGTTACTCAGGTTTTGGGCCAATCATAAACCACAACATGTTGTTCTTGATGATGGATCATCGTCGAGCACATCGTAGTGTACGGGCATCGGGTGGAGGAGTTTCGAAGCAGGTAAAATCTTCTCAGTATTATATATTGTTTGTTATTGAGTTCGATATATAGTGGTGAAATTTTTACCTTTATTTACAGGTTTCAGATGGGTTGAAGTAGTCAAGTGTCTCAAATGTCTATCTATTTATCTTCTCTCCATTTTTCTTTTTCGAAGAAACTCATGTTCTTTATTTTGTGTTTGTTTTGATTTTAAAACTGATGTTTGATTAGCTTTTTTAAAAAATATTGTGTTTGTTCGAATGTCAAAAAAAAATATTGTGTTTGTTCGAACGTCAAGAAACTTAACTGCGGTTTAGAGCCGTTTAAATTGAGATATATATGATTGCAGTATTCGGGTAGTTACGAATTATTTATTGATTTCGTGATTGTGTATATATGTTTAGTAATGAGGTGATGTGGAACTTGACCCTCTTATTGGATTTATACGCATATAAACATAAAGCACATGGGTATTTCATAAGTAGGTGTGTGAAACGCATATAAACATAAAGCACATGAGTATTTCATAAGTAAGTGTGTGAAACTTATCAGTCGCTGGATATATATTCAAAAATGATCCGCCTGTTTTTGGGTTTTTGCTCATTCTTCTCCATTGGGCCCATTGTACATACCATATGTAATTGGCTCATTGTATACCATATGTTTACATCGATGTTGGTTGTTTTTACTATTAGATGTTGGTTGTTTTTACTTTCCATAATATGCATTTGTGTAGACGGATGAACCAATTTCGTTTATGCGCTCCTCTTCGTAAATTTAGCTTTTTTAACACATAAGTTTTTTTTAATAGTTAAATGATTTCTTATTGTTACGAATTTCCGAATTATTTATATTTTTATGAGCACGCGTGACACATATTAGAAGTTCGCTCCTTCGTCGGAAATTACTCCTTGATTTTTTTTACGCCTTTTTAATGTTTATCCATTTTATATTATCTACAAACCGATTCTTAGATTGAGTTTTAAAATATTCTTATCGTATTTGGCGATCCTACTCTGTGTTCGAATATCTGTGTTGCCTAATCTTCGATTTTAAATATTTTTTTGGTATTGTTTGCGATAATTAGTATGTAGAATAAGATACTTCTGATAACCTTATATGTATGATATGTTCTTTGATATATGTAAATATGCATATATTGTATTTTGTTTTTCCTTTTTTCGTGTATATATGTGCTTGGAAAAAATGTTAAATATATACGTCTATGCGCATTATATATTTGCCTTATGGCAAAACCTAATTCATGAAGCTTGGAAATTCTTGGGTGGTATGGGAGAATCAATGCTCCTTTCTTTACCAACTGAGTTGCAAGAGTGTGTGATTCGTCGAGTTTGCAAAGAGTCGTTAAGAGATTCTATGAATCTAATGCGAACGTGCAAAACACTGAAGGCGGTTTCCGAGTTGCCAAGTGTTTACGCATCTGTTGATTTGCTCCGGTTTTCGTATGATCAACTGAGGCGTGGTGAGTTGTTTATGGCGAAGTGCTACAAGAACGGAAATCTATCGGCGATCTATATCAAAGGGACTCAGGACTATTTCCTGCACGAAAAACTAGCTGAAGGACTTCGCGGGATTAAGCTGGCGGCTGATGGGGGATGCGAGGTTGCTCTCTATACTTACGTCATGATTCGCAAGGCATTCTTTGACGATCATGCTTGCTCATCTATGATCAGTAGAGAGTCTGTTCAACGTATTGGTACGGATATTGTGTTTGATCAGATGGGTTTGACTAATGTGGTATTTGTAATGGCTTTAAGGAAGGGCGCATTTTTCGAGTATGTCATCCCGTTTATTGACCAGTGCACGTGCATTGATTGCGGTGCTTATGGATCACGGGGTTTATGGTGTCGGTCTCTCGATCAAGAGATGCAGCATAACCTCTGTGATCGTTGTTTTTGGCTGAGTCAACTAGCAATTTTCCATTGTTTTTTTGGGATCATAAAATTTCCAGATACTAGGAATTGGTGAATTGCTTTGGAATATCTAGGTTAATCTGCTCTTTAACAATTTAAGGATTTTGTGTTGGGATTTTTTTGTTTTGTGACTCATTGCATTTTGCAATCGTTTTAATGTAAACACTATTTTATAATTATTATTCGAGGAACATATTATCATGTTCTATTCTACTCATTGGATGTCCACTTTTGCACAATTAGCTTCGTAAACCTTCGCTTTTTATGTCAGAAATTTTTATTTAAATAATAGGCGTTTGTTGTAATCTATAAAATATAAGTCTCTATTCACTGAAGAACTCTGTTTCGTATCAACTGAATGTTTGTTTATTTTTATAGATTAAACATTATTAACCGCAGTTTTAACCCGTTTAAGTTGAGATATATGATGACAATAAAATAGAGATATATATACCGTATTTCTTATTTTGTATCGATTAATATTATTTTTATTGTTGTAAGTTTCAAATTCTCATTGTTATTGTTATAGATTTTAGATAATCTATATTTGTATATATTTGTATATTGTTTTGGTCAAGCATCTCTACACTTATATATCTAAATTATCTTCAGACCATTTGGCGATCCTACTCTGTGTTCGAATATCTGTATTGCCTAATCTTCGATTTTAAATATTTTTTTGGGTATTGTTTGTGATAATTTGTATGTAGAATAGAATAGTTCTGATAACCTTATATGTATGATATGTTCTTTGATATATGTAAATATGCATATATTGTATTTTGTTTTTCCTTTTTTTCGTCTATATCTGTGCTTAGAAAAAATGTTAAATATATACGTCTATGCGCATTATATATTTGCCTTATGGCAAAACCTAATTCATGAAGCTTGGAAATTCCTGGGTGGTATGGGAGAATCGATCCTCCTTTCTTTACCAACTGAGTTACAAGAGTGTGTGGTTCGTCGAGTTTGCAAAGAGTCTTTAAGAATTCTATGAATCTGATGCGAACGTGCAAAACGCTGAAGGCGGTTTCCGAGTTTCCAAGTGTTTACGCATCTGTTGATTTGCTCCGGTTTTCATATGATCAACTGAGGCGTGGTGAGTTTTTTATGGCGAAGTGCTACAAGAACGGAAATCTATCGGCGATCTATATCAAAGGGACTCAGGACTATTCCTGCACGAAAAAACAGCTGAAGGACTTCGCGGGATTAAGTTAGCGGCTGATGGGGGATGCGAGGTTGCTCTCTATACTTACGTCATGATTCGTAAGGCATTCTTTGACGATCATGCTTGCTCATCTATGATAAGCAGAGAGTCTGTGCATCGTATTAGTACGTATATCGAGACTGATCTTCTAGGTTGGTCTAACGTGTTAACTGTAATGGTTCCCAAATGGTACGTGTTTTTGGATTATGCTCACCCGTTGATTGATGGGTGTACATGCACAGATTTCGGATCTAATGGATTACAGGATTTGTGGTGTCGATACGACGAAAAACATCGCAGTCTCTGTGACCGTTGTTTTTGGCTTACTCATGTAGCAAACTTCTATTGTTCTTTTAGAGTCATTATATCTCCAGATTCTAGGGATTGGTGAATACCTTTAGGGAAACTGGGTTAATTTGCTGCATAGTGATTTATATTGATTTTGTGTTGGGATTTTTTTTGGCTTAATGATTTAAGCATTATATGTTTTCTAGGCGTTTGTTGCATTTTGCAATCGGTTTAATGTTAAACACTATTTTACAATTATTCTTTGAGGAACATATTATCATGTTCTATTCTACTCATTCGATGTCGACTTATGCACAATTGGCTTGGTAATACAATCCCTTTTTTATGTCAGAATCGTTATTTAAATCATAGACGTTCGTTGTACTCTATAAAATAAAAGACTTTGTTCGCTGAAGAATTTTTTTTGTGTCAACTGAATGTTTGTTAATATTTTTTTTTCTTTAAATTTATGTTTGTTTGAATGTTAATACAGTTAATTGCAGTTTTAACCCGCTTAAGTTGAGACATATGATGCCAAAAAAATGAGATATATATATATATGTATATATATATATATGTATATATATATATGTATATATATAGATATATACTATATATGTTATTTTGTAACAATTGATATATGTTATTTTGTAACGATTAATATTATTGTTATTATTATAAGTTTCAAAATCTCATTGTTATTATTATATATTTTAGATAATCTATATTTATATATCTTTATTTTTTTTTGTTCAGGCATCTCTATATTTATATATCTAAATTATCCATAATTTAGGAAAAAATATTTATAGATTCCGAGTTATATATATATTTTAAATTATTTATATATTATGGAAAAAAGGTTAAAGGCCCGCGCCAGTATGATGTATTCATGTATATATATATGCACATACGTATCATGTGTTTTTTGTGCGAAAATATACATATATGATTTGTATATATGCGTAGAGATTTTACACTGATGTATAATGAGTTTATATTTAATAGTTATATAAAAAAGTTGTTTTCTTTTAGTTTTGATGCTGAAAAGTTTAGTTTATCTGAATAATATACTATGAATTTTCCTAAATACACGTAGATTCTGTGTATTTTGTATCTATCTTATTGCCATATTTCATAGGTTGTGTATATCTTCTAGATCCTGCGAATGGCAGAGTCTATATATACGCACTCGAATCGGTGTTCAGTTGGGTATTTGTTCTCGGAGGTGAGGTCGGCCGCTTAGCTGTTTACGACTTGGTTAGTATGGAACATACCTGCACTTATATTTATGTTACCTGCGTTATTACATATTTTTGTGACTCCCTGATTTGGCCTTTTCGTACCTTTATAGAGTTCTTGATCGATTGGTGAATTATGAACATGGAAGTGTTGCCATTCCATCTACCGCGTCAGCAATCTGTTATCCTCAGCGAGGAGCAGGATCCCTCAGGCTACCCACGAACAAAATTTTCAGCTTGGATGGAATGCAATCGAGAATCTAACAAAGATAGGAATTTGTTGTATATGGAGTTTTCATCTAAATGGGTTTGGGATGCAAAGCTGAAGAAGTGGCGTCCCCGTTTGAAAGGTTCTAGATTTGGAGCTATTCCCAGTGTTCCAAGATATGCCAGAGAGCTTTATTATCTGAGCCTTCTGCTGCATATTGTCAGAGGTCCTGTGTCTTTTCGAGAAATCAGAACAGTCTTTGGCACTGTTTACCCTACATTTGAGAGCGCATGTCTGACACTTGGTTTGGTTCAAGACGTAATAGATTAGTCATTATGATGCGTGTTCGGTTACGTTTTGGTTTTTTTTATTTGTTCTACATTGTTGTTAGAGATTTTCTGCTTTCGGTATAATTTTATTTATATGCTATTTATGTTCGTTACGAGAATTTTTATAGGCAATTAGTTTTGAAACGGAAATTGTATCTTTCCCAATGAGTTTAGGTATTGTATCTTTGTGGCTTTTTGATGTGCGCAAAGGGAAAGCAATGGACTTTAAGAAACTAGAGAAGAACTTTTCCGAATATTTGGCATTGATAAAAGAGGACAATAGGTCTTAGAATAAGTCTTAAAAGAGAATACTAGCGAGCAGGTTTAAGAATAAGTCTTACAGTAGTCTGAACATAACCGAAATTATACAATCTACTGCTATCTCACAAAAACAGTTAGAAAATTTAGAGATAGGTTTAACTAGAATAAACAAATATTTAAAGACATAACTAGGTTAGAGTTCCCATGTTTGATCCAGGTCTACACCACTATCACCTTGGACACCAGCTTTAGCATAGGGATGGATGTCTCATCCCATGTTAGCTCCATTTTTATTTCGTCCTCGGCCTTTACGTCATTATCTTCCAAGAATTCTCTAAGACCATTTGTTAATCTCAAACACTTCACGGTTAGGAATTTCTTCAGGTTGAGTTTAACCCCATACTTCACTCCGTTTTCGGCAACCAGAAAAATATCATCCCCGGCAAAATCATACAGACCATTCTTCTCACAAAAAACCCTTGGAAGGTACTGTCACAAAAAAATAGACCATGTTTCATGTATTTGCAAAGTACAAACCATGTTTCAGACAAAAAAACAGACCATGTTTCAGACAAAAACACAGACCATGTTTCCGTCATATGTCACAAAAAAACAATGTTTTTGTTAGCCATATATCAACATCCGACACCCAAGGATCATATATGGAGTTTAGTGAGGTCGTGACTGGTATGTTATGCTAGAAGTACTTATTGCACAACCATTTGTCTATAATGGTCAAGCAACTCTAACTCTCTATACGGACTAAGAAATGTATTTGGTCTCAAAGAAGACAAGTTCAGTAGTGTTGTTTACAGATAATAACTACAAATTTCAAAAACACAAAATAAAATTAATAAAATGGACAAGGATAAGTTAGGACTTACCATTCTGCTTCGGTGCACTGTATCAGCTGTTACTTGAAGAGTAATAAATCGTTTTGCATCACCTGTCATATCCAATTTAACCATTCAATTATTTATGAATATGTTTTCCAAGTTAGAGAATGTAGATACTTACCCATTGCCGTTGCATCACTGGTATTGCCTGTTGGACGAATTCTTTCAATGTGAAACCTGGTATACATATAGTACTTAAAAAGTATCTTATCACCTTCTTGAAAGGAATTATCCATTAAGAAACCTGACCAGCCACGGGTAAGCTTTCTTCCTTAGCATATACTGCCCAGAGGATGCCAGGTGTAACATCCCAACTGATAGAAACATAATTGCGGTCCAAGTGATGCAGCAAAAGTTGCTTCGTCACCTTTTTTGGAATTTTCTGGTACAAGAAAAACATTAAGTAGAAGAAGTCCTTATAGAACACATGTCTATTTGGTTGAAAATATATGTAACTAATTACCACACTGTTCCTCATCTGCGTTGTATACGTTTTCATGAAGGTAATAACATTCCAAGCGTCACCACCAGGGTTAGACATTTCTGCATTGCAAATTTGTTACAACTTTACACACTCAACACATACGATTTAGAAACAATGTTGCACAATCATATGGAAGAGTTTGCGATATATTTAGAGTAAAGAAAATAAAACACACGAAATCAGAAACAATGTTTCACAATCGCATAAAGAAGTTTACATGATCGTATAAACTGGATAGGCCATGAATTAGGACGACGATGAATAAGAACACACGAACTCGATTCTCTCACTCAGCTAAACTGTCAACTCAGAAACAAAAAATCAACACAAGAGTTTTCCATATGTTTACAGTAAAGAAAAAGAAACACACCAAGTCACAAAGAAAAACAGATAGACGGACTCTCACGAACAAATGAACTCAGCTAGCATGCAATCTCTCACTCTTCTCATGACATTCAGCTTAAAAAAAGGAAAGAGAATCTCCAAACCCAAAAATTTGAGAAATCAGAGAAACGGCCATGAATTCGAATATCCGAAGAAATTATAAAACAAAACCTTATCTACTCGAAACGACGTCTCGAACAAGGTTAAATCTAAAATATTTCGATCAGAAAATAATGAAAGAACAGACAGCAGTCAAGAATTTTCGAAATATACACTTACCGTAAAGTAAGAGAGACGACGGAGACCTCGGGGAGGGTTAATCGCGAAAGTTTTTTTTGTGAAAAGCCTTAGTTTTTTTTACTTCGAATCAGCCCAAAACAGAAACTGTTATGGGCTAAATATATTGTCAGCCCAAATTGTTTTCTTAGTATTATAAATTAACAAATTTATATTTTTGACAATATATATTTTTGTTAAATAAACATTAACAAAAATCTCAACATGTAAATATATGTATTTGAAATATATATCGATTGCAGTTTTAACCCGCTTAAGTTGAGACATATGATACCAAAAAACATGAGATATGTATATATATATATATATACATAGATATATACTATATATGTTCTTTTGTAACGATTAATATTATTGTTATTGTTATAAGTTTCAAATTCTGATTGTTATTATTTTATATTTTAGATAATCTATATTTATATTTTTTTTGGGGTCAAACATCTCTATATTTATATATCTAAATTATCTATAATATATGAAAAAATATTTATAGATTCTGAGTTATATATATTTTTATTCGGTAAATATTTATATATTTTAAATCATTTATATATTATGGACAAAAAAGGTTAATGGACCGCGCATGCCATTTCTCTAGTTTTTCTGTAAAAAAAAATGAAAACCAACTGATTTTTGGTTTCACTCTTCTCTCGAGATTTTGTAAGCCAAAAAAAAAAAAAGCCCAACGATATTTGATCTTCCGATGGAGGGACAAATAGGAGGGAGCGATGACGGATCGATACCAAGCAAGCGAATTTAGGGTTTTCTGATCTGAAAGAAGAAGATGGTGAAGCAGAAGGCTAGAGAGATCGTTTCCAGCAACGTCGTCGTTGTTTTCAGGTTTCTATCTCTTGTCGATTCTCCATTTTCTCGATTTTGTTATGGTTGTATGTGAACATGTTCTTAGCTTAGAATTGGTTTTGGCTGTGATTGGAAAATTTTGACTAGTACAGGACAAGTATTAAGGTATTTTGGTTCGAGTTTGATTTGGTAGCTGAGTATTTTTCTAAGGGTGTTAGTGGAAAAGTGTGTTCTTGTTTGCTTCCCGAGAAAAGTGTGTTCTTGATTAAGGGAAGAAGAAATTTGGATGATTCATGCTTCAGCTTGGCCTCGTTATGATGCACAATGCTTCTGTTTTGCATGGTTTGTGTGTAATAATAAAGTTTGAGCCTTTGAATCTTTGTAACATCTTCAATGCCCGATGATTAATTCGTTTTAGTTAGCATCTTGTAATGACTTTTCTGTAGCATATCAACACTGCAATTTCAGTTTTAGATAGAATAAAAGTGTCCTCCTACTATCAGATGAATGATATATCAAACAAACGAGTCTTCTTGTATCAGATTTGACAACTAGCATTACTTATTGCCAAGTTTAACCACTGTCCTTGTTTCAAGCAACACCTATAACTATGAGCTTTTTAAGCATACACATATACTAGAGTTGTAGCTCAGAATTAGATAAGCAGAGAAAACACAACTTGATCGATTGATCATGACTCTCCAAGATCATTCCTTTTCGTCCCATTAGCAATGGTTAACGAATTTGACACTTATGTCCTCTGATAATAACCATCTTTCCAGTTATTGGGTTGTACACAAATCCAGTTATCTCTTTCACCTGCAACCCCCATAGTTTCCTGGATTGGTTGTTGAGATTGACATTGGCGCTATTAGAGGGCAGAGCAATTGACTTGCATCGACTTAAATTTAGTTTGTATTCCTATAATTTAGTTTGCATCGACTTTACGTACTTGTTTGTTCGATGCATAAAGGTCACTCCTTTTTTACATCCCTGTGTGTGGTTAAACATGAGACCTTTTGTTAATTTGATTTAGTCTCTTCTTTTGTTGTTTTCTCATATGGGTTTTACAGAAAGTTTTCTCTTGTCGTTGTTGAATCAACTTTATTGCTCCTTGTTTCTCATGTTTTGGGATTGATTTTGTTTTGGAATGGTTCTGATTGAAGCAGGTCCATTTAAGTCAACGACTACTGGAACATCAAGAAGTAACATATCTAGCAATAGTGCATTCTCTGCGGGAAGTGGTGAAGATGCTTATCCATGTTGCTCTTGCTCACACCTATCTGGTAGAAACTATCTGTATATTTCCACCGATTGTAACCAGTAACCTCTTGTAACTCTACAATTCAGAGTACAAGCCCAGAGTTCTCAACAACAACGTTAACTCTCACTCTCTCGTCTTATTCGTTTATATACAACTCGTTACCCAAAGCTAAACGAAAGCATAAACGAAAAGCCCAATAACAACTAAGGCCCAATAACGTTTCAATGGTTCTTTGCCGCGGCTTCTTTCCTCTGTCTTCGAGTATAAGGCTTATCAATACCCCGGTCGCGAAGAACCAACTTGTCCTCAAGTGGAAATAGAGGGAACTGTCTCTTCAAGTCCATCACACGCACCCAACTGTTTTCATGGCTTGGTAGATTCTTCCACTGGACCAATGCCTCAAGATGACCGGAAGAATCATAGCGTGAATCCAACAAATCTGATGGTTCCAAGAGCAGTTCATCATTCGCCGAGAGAGATGGAGGTAGAGGAATGACCTGAACCCCTTTGCCTATGACAGGCTTAAGCTGAGATATGTGAAACACCGGATGAATCCGAGAATCGTCAGGAAGTCTCAGCTTATAAGCAACTTTCCCAATACGCTCCAAGACCTCAAAAGGTCCATAAAAACGTGCAGTAAGCTTCTGGTTAAAGCGGCGACTCACTGACTGTTGCCTATACAGCCTCAACTTCAAGTAAACCATAGATCCCACCAATAATTCCAGATCACGGCGATGTTTGTCTGCATTAGATTTCATCACTGCTTGAGCTCGCAATAAGTGTTGCTTCACGGTAGCTAACATATTGTCACGCTCTACAAGCATTGTCTCCAAATCGAAATTAGCTGTAGAGCCGCGCTCAAAAGACAGAAGTGCCGGTGGATCACGGCCATACACAATCTTAAATGGCGTGGTGTGAGTCGCCGTATGATATGAGGTATTGTACCAATACTCTGCCCAAGACAAATACTTCGCCCATTGTTTAGGGTGTGAGGAAGCAAAGCATCGTAAGAATGTCTCCAAGCAACGGTTCAAAACCTCTGTCTGGCCATCAGACTGCGGGTGAAACACTGTACTGAAACGAAGCTTGGTGCCTGAAGCTTTAAAACAATCACGCCAAAAATTGCTCAGAAAATTTTTGTCACGATCTGATATTATCGACTTTGGATATCCATGTAGCCTGACAATCTCAGTAATAAAACGTTGAGCCACATCTCCAGCCGTAAAGGGATGGCGCAGGCCAATGAAATGCCCGTATTTACTCAAGCGATCAACCACAACGAACACCACATTGATCCCTTTTGACATAGGCAGTCCCTCGATGAAATCCATCGAAATATCCTCCCAAATGCGAGTAGGAAGCTCAATAGGTTGCAACAAGCCAGCCGGAGACAGTGTGGAGTACTTGTGTGTCTGACAGATCTCACAAGCCGCCACATAATTCTGAATATGACTGCGCATCTTAGGCCAATTGAACGTTTGTTGCACACGAGCCAAAGTTTTAAGCACGCCTGAATGACCTCCCATAACACTATCATGACACTCAGCAATGATGAGTGAAAGGAACGCTGAAGATTCAGGTAGAACCAAACGATTCTTGTACAACAACTTTCCATTTACCACAGAGTATCCCTCTTTCATTGATTCACCAGACAAGCTTTTCTGAATCAATTGTTGGATTTCTGGAGACGAATCCAATTCAGACAGTATGTCCTGCATTTGTAGATTCGCAGGTACAGTTAAGGCCATCAATGAAGAAGATAACTCTAGAGCCGAGTAAGTAACAATGCGGGATAAACCATCAGCCACACGGTTCTCAGACCCAAGTTTGTACTCGATATCGAAGTCATAGCCCATTATCCTTGTCAGCCATCTTTGGTAATCCAATGTTACTTCTCTCTGTTATAAGAGATATTTCAAGCTGTTCTGATCAGTCCTCACCAAGAAACGACGACCAAGTAGGTAATGCTTCCACTTCTGAATTGACAAAACAATTGCCATCAATTCACGCTCATACACAGGTTTCAACTGTTCTCTAGTGGTCAAAGCATGACTAAAATAAGCGATCGGATGTCGATCCTGCATCAGTACTGCTCCCAATCCAAACCCAGAGGCATCAGATTCAATGATAAACAACTGATTAAAATCTGGAAGAGCCAATACTGGCGCGGAAACCATAGCCGATTTCAGTGCATCAAAAGATTGTTGTGCCACCGAAGACCACTCAAACTGCTCCTTCTTGAGTAGTTCTGTCAATGGTTTGGCCAGCATGACGTAAGCTTGTACAAATCGGCGATAATAGCCGGTTAAACCCAAAAACCCTCGCAACTCTTTCACTGTCCGAGGTGTAGGCCATTTGGATACCGCAGATATCTTTTCTGGATCCGTAGACACGCCTTGAGACGAAATGATGTGTCCCAAATACTCTATTTTATGCTGACCAAAGGTACATTTTTTTCTGTTTGCAAACAGTTTCTGCTCGAAAACTCTTAACACAGCCTTCACATGTTGTTCATGTTCCTGTAACGATTTGCTGTAGATAAGAATATCGTCGAAGAAGACCAAAACAAATTGGCGTAAGAACTTCTTGAACACAGCATTCATCAAAGCCTGAAATGTAGTCGGTGCATTCATTAAGCCAAAAGGCATGACCAAAAATTCATAATGACTATCATGCGTCCGAAATGCGGTCTTCTCAATATCTTGTTCCCGCATACGAATTTGATGGTATCCGGAACGCAAGTCCAACTTCGAGAATACTTCTGCCCCATGTAATTCATCTAAGAGTTGATCAATCATAGGTATTGGATATTTGTCGGGAATCGTGGCTTTATTCACTGCCCGGTAATCCACACAGAATCTCCATGAATTATCCTTTTTACGCACCAATAACATCGGACTAGAGAACGGACTGTGACTTGGTCTAATCACTCCGGTACTCAACATTTCAGAAACCGCTTTCTCCATAATATCCTTATGTGCATGAGGATATCTGTACGGTCTGACACTGATTGGTCCCATACCCGGTTGCAAAGTAATAGCGTGTTCAAACCCACGGGTAGGTGGCAACTCCTTTGGTTCTTGAAACACCGAATCATATTGCAGAAGCATTTGAGACAATGACTCGGGAATTTCAGACACTGGTTGAATAGACTTGAGTGACGGTGGCTTCATATGAAGAGATTCATCTCCCCTTAAAGTGATCCGTCTGCCTTCATACCAGAAAGAATATTCGTGTGTTGTCCAATCCACTTCACACTTGCCTAAGGTCCGGAGCCACTGAATGCCTAAGATAGCATCCACATTGCCTAACTCAAGGATTATGAAATCTGCAACAAACGTCATATCTTGTAAAGTCATCTGGACGTTTTGGCAAACTCCTGCTCCTTGCACGGAAACGCCAGTTCCTAAAGTAATATCATAATACGTTTGTTCCGTTTTCAATCTCAACCGGTTGACCAATTCCGGAGCAATGAAATTGTGGGAAGCTCCACTGTCCAACATAACGATAATCGTATTCTTCTTCACTGCACCACGCATTTTCGTTGTATGAGGGGATGATAAACCCATAAACGATCGTAAGGACAGAGTTTTGAGCTGAGGTTCCCAGACAATATCATCTTCCTCCACATGTTCTGGCTCAACACCGGTTATCTCCATTTCAATACCATTCACCACTGTCAGCACACGCAACGTAGTATTAGGACATTGGTGTTGCTTAGACCATTTGCCATCGCATTTGAAACACAACCCTAACCGCCGCTTCTCCGCAATCTGTGTTGGCGACAATCTCAGTTGTGGTCTTTGCGTAGGCATCACCGGAGGAAGAGCTTTAGCTGGGGCAGAACTTGGTAACGTACCAACAGCTTATGTTTGATGTGCAGGTACGAAACTGTTCTTAGATCCCCTGAATCCCAACTGCATCTCTTTCTGCACCACACGATGTAAAGAGCTTGTTTCCATCTGATAGGCTGCAGAAATCATCTCATCCAAGTTACGAGGCTTACACACATTGACTACTTCGCGCATCTCCGGTGTAAGGCCGTTCATAAAGACACCTTCGCGTTGTGCCTCGGTCAGTCCTATGGCTTGAGATGAGAGATCTTCAAACAGATGGATGTACTCAGCTACTGATCCGGTTTGTTTGACGGCGAAGAACGGTTGACTAGGATCACGAAACTGCACTCTACTGAACCGAGCAATTAACCGTTCCTTGAAGTGAGTCCAACTGAGAAACGGTCGTCGTTGGATCTCGTTGTTGAACCAACTCAACACATCACCAGACAAACTAACAGATACAACCTCCATCTTCGTAAACTCATTATAACCAGCAAGAC
This sequence comes from Isatis tinctoria, assembly GCA_010577795.1. Taxonomy (NCBI): domain Eukaryota; kingdom Viridiplantae; phylum Streptophyta; class Magnoliopsida; order Brassicales; family Brassicaceae; genus Isatis; species Isatis tinctoria. The sequence goes on along the minus strand of CM021247.1, from coordinate 15,204,209 downwards.
GGAAGAATCTCTCAGCTAACGCAATCCAAGCATACGTATTGCTACCGTCAAAGATCGGTAACTCAACGCGTTTCACCATCTTATCACGCGAAGCAACAAACACAGTTTGATCCAGATTCTCATCATCCCTAAAACTACGGCCTGATTCCCGGTGATGAAAACGTACCTGATACGGAATGTTCGGATTCGAATTCTCCGGTTCGTCGACGAACTTCGGATTGTTTCGTTTTATCAACGCCGCGAGCTCGTCAAAGCGTGAATCTATCTGATCCAACTTTCTCGCGACGCTCGCATTCGTCTCCAACTGCGCCTCGATGTGAGATTGAAGAGAGTGCGACAACGATTCAACCGTTAACGGCGGATTCGGTCGCGATTCCGTGGTCGGCTGTGCGTTCTTCGGCATCTTCGATTCACCAGTCGCGATTCGTCGATCCTAACGCCTCACCGCACCAATTTGGTAGAAACTATCTGTATATTTCCACCGATTATAACCAGTAACCTCTTGTAACTCTACAATTCAGAGTACAAGCCCAGAGTTCTCAACAACAACGTTAACTCTCACTCTCTCGTCTTATTCGTTTATATACAACTCGTTACCCAAAGCTAAACGAAAGCATAAACGAAAAGCCCAATAACAACTAAGGCCCAATAACGTTTCAATGGTTCTTTGCCGCGGCTTCTTTCCTCTGTCTTACGCCAAGGCTTATCACTATCATGTAAATTTCACTTCTTGTATGAGAGAGAGAGAGGGAGTAAGTTGCTGTGACTGTAAGAATGAGAGCACTGTGGAGTGACTTGATTGCCGTTTCAAATTGCAAACTTTCTCCGAAGATCAGGAGATTATCCGCTGCGAATATGACCTCAAATCGAAATCTACCACCCATTATTTCTACTGAAGATCCCGAGATCAGAGATTTTGTGGGGTTTTTGGATTCTGTCAAAAACTATGAGAAATCTGGTGTGCCGAAAGGAGCTGGAACTGATTCCGGTGAAGGGTTCGATCTCGGTAGAATGAAACGTCTCATGCTTCGTCTCCATAACCCTCATTTCAAATACAAGGTTCGTCCTTTGCTAATCTAGCATTGCTCTTTCTGATTATTGGTGGAATTACACAATTACGGAAGTGATTATAGGTTGTTCATGTGGCTGGAACAAAAGGAAAAGGTTCAACTTCTGCTTTTGTCTCCAACATCTTGCGAGCAGGAGGATATTCAGTTGGTTGTTATTCTAGGTAAATGTTGGGACTTTGGGTTTTAAGTATTTATTGAGTTATCTCTTGAGTTTGGGTCTTTCATAGTTACTAACATGAGCCTTTCGTCTTCTGTGTAGCCCACATATTCTGAGTATCAAAGAACGCATTTCCTGTAATGGACATCCCGTCTCTGCATCCACTCTTAATGATCTTTTCTATTCAATTAAACCGATCCTCGAGCAGTCTATCCAAGAGGAAAATGGTTCTTTGAGTCATTTTGAGGTTACTAACCAAGCTTCTCCAAAGATTCTACCTTTAACACAGTTTCCTTTTTCTTATATATATGATTTCTCTTTTGTCAGATTCTCACTGGGATAGCTTTTTCTTTGTTTGAGAATCAAAACGTCGACATTGCGGTTATGGAGGTTGGTGACTTTGCTCATCCTTTTACATTTGGCAACTTAAAGAAACTTGTTTTTTTTTTTTTTTATATATTGCCTGGAAGCTAGTCGTCTAAATGAAATGTACATAATTTTTGTAAATGCTCGGTTCTGTAATTGATTTGGTATCATCAGGCTGGGCTAGGAGGAGCTCGAGACGCTACGAATGTCATTGAAAGCTCGAATCTTGCTGCATCAGTCATAACAACGATAGGTGAGGAACATATGGCTGCTCTTGGAGGTTCCTTGGAAAGTATAGCAGAGGCCAAATCTGGAATTATCAAACACGGTCGTCCAGTTATGTGGTTTTTATGTATTTGCGTGTCTTCTCTCTTTTTTATTTTATTTTTTATAACCATTCGCTTATAAGCAGACTGATAGATTGAGTTCTCCACATGTTTTTATAAAACTTGCAGGTGGTTTTAGGTGGACCGTTTCTTCCTCATATCGAGGGCATTCTTCGTTCTAAAGCAGCGTCAATGTCTTCATCGGTTGTATTGGCATCTAATAGTGGATCTAGTTCATCAATCAAAGGCATCATCAACAAACACGGGCTCGGGCTTTGTCAGACCTGTGACATCGTAATACAAAATGACGAAGATGATAAACCAGTAAGTGACAAAGACTTTATATTCCTTTGTTTAAAGCAAGAAATTCATATGTGTATTCTTAATATATCAACAAATTGTGCATAATAAACGCAGAGTGTTGAGCTCGGTGATGTAAATCTACGCATGCTTGGACATCACCAGCTCCAAAATGCTGTTACTGCCACGTGTGCATCTCTCTGTCTTCGCGATCAAGGTGTCATACTCTATATTGTCTCATATGAAACTACAAAAAGAAGTAATTGTTTACATAATTCGTTGACTTCTTCATCGAATGACCAGGATGGGAGAGAGTTACAGATGAAGCTATTCGGATTGGTTTAGAGAAGACTCGTTTACTTGGGAGAAGTCAGTTTCTGACACCAAAGGAAGCAGAGGCTTTACAACTACCCGGAGCAACAGTGTTTCTTGATGGAGGTTTTGATCTCTCTTCCATTTATCTTGGCAATAAGCCTTAATTTCGAATCCCATTTGCAACTAGGTGCAAGTGTTTCTACTTTGCTTGGAACTATTGGTTTACAGTATTTAATCTTTGGTTTGCTTTACAGCTCATACCAAAGAATCTGCGCGAGCTCTAAAGGAGATGATAAAGAAGGATTTTGCAGAGAAAAGATTAGTGTTCGTGGTTGCAATGGCTAGCGACAAAGATCATGTCTCTTTTGCAAAAGAACTTCTCTCAGGTCTAAAACCAGAAGCAGTGGTTCTAACAGAAGCTGACATTGGTGGATCTAAGGTTAGATCAACGGCGTGTTCGGTTTTGAAGGAATCATGGATAAAAGCTGCTGGTGAGTTAGGTTCAGGGTTTATGGAAGCTTCAGAAAACAAAACTGTGTTTGGTTCCTTAAAGCTTGCGCATAAGATTCTCACCAATGATACAACCGGTGACTCAGGAATGGTTATAGTTACCGGTTCACTTCACATTGTATCCTCAGTCTTAGCTTCTCTTCAACAATAGATTTCTTCTTTCTTCTTTTGTGAGTTACACTTATAAAATTCCCTGAGTTTCTTTGCGACACCAAAAGAATAAACAAAGACATCCTTTGGTTCTTGTCTTCTTCATGACTTTTAAATGAAGAACATTGAAGGTTAGGCTGGACAAAAACTCTGAACCGACCTGCAATGAATTGAAGTAACTCGAACCAAACCGGACATTATCTAAACCCAAATGTGAATAAATAGGAAAGTAAGGGACGAGAAAGAAGTATAATGTAAGTTTTAATTTTGTCCTACATCGATTGCGTAGAGAGAGGGGTGGTAACGAGTGGGCCTATAAAACAAGAGGAAGTGCGTTACATTGAAAACATGATCCTTCAGGTTTAAAGGGAAATGAGAATTGGGTCTAATCTCGCATATTTAGGCTGCAAATGGTGGTGAGTGGGAGGAATAACAAAAAAGTAGACAAAAAATGAGAGGAATTGAGAAACGTGAGAGTAATAGAGATGCAGTGGAACAATTGTAAAACACCTCTTAACTCTGCTTCAAAGTCAATGTCTTCAAGATTGTTCATGCGAATGAAATTATGAAGTCCCATCGCAGCAAATATAACACGTCTTTGTACTGCAATGTTATACATGGAAAAAAATTTTCTTCCAAACACCGAATGTTCGTTCGATAACTGAACGAAGGGATGCATGCCACCTATTAAACATTTCTTTGCTATTCTTTGGCAGCTCACCATTAAAAAAATCTTGTAGATGATTTTGGGTGCCAACATTACCTTCTTTTCTATACAGAGCTAAATATCCACGTCTGTTGGCGTATCCAGAATCCACAAGGTAATATTTATCTTCCGGAGGCGTAGGAAACATAGGATCATCACGAATAGCTGTGGACAACACACATGCGTCATGAGCTGATCCTGCCATTCCAACAAAACAATACATGAAAAGCATGTCTATGTCACACATGGCCAAGACATTAATGATGGAATATCCTTTTCGATTGATGAATAGAATGGATTCTGGTCCTGGAGTCGCCATAACAGGGACATGTGTTCCATCTAATGCTCCCATAAATCCACTGAAATAAGGTGAATATCGTGTATCTCCTTCAAAACGCTTTGACATAGCTTCAAATTCTTGCGTTGTTCTTGGCCTTATATAATCCACAGCAATTCTTTCTATTGCTCCAAGTACTTCATGAAATTTCCGACATATTGTCTTGCGATTTACTATTGCATCATGGTTAGGTTTCGAGTAAACAAAAGAAGAGAGATCGGGGTAAAAGCCCCAAGTACTCATAATTTTATCATGGAAGCATAATTTTTAGTATATCTTGCGATTGACTATTGCATCATGGTTAGGTTTCTTGGTTATAAGAAAAACTAAGCATATAGAAATATGTTTTTTCTTAGGTTGCTAATGCTTAGTATTAGCACCTTTTGGTTTAGCATAAGCTTTCTCCTCTTTGTTTTTTTTTGTTTTGGATCAAATTTGGAGTTGTGAATAAATTTCGTATGTACAGATTTCCATTTTGGGAAATATATTTAATTTTTTCAAAATAAAAAAGAGGCTAGTTTTCAAAACTAAGTCAAGGAATTACCTTCCGGTTTAAAAGAGTATGCTCTAAAGCCTAAACTATTTGGGACCAAGAAAAAATATATTCTTAATTTGTTGAATTGTGAGATTTCCAGGTTGATTGAGGAGTGTTGGCATCTGGAAGTCCGTAATAGTCCGACATTCTATGATACTATTATTTGACTCGACAAAAATAGTAGCTATATAATGAAAGAAGACGTGAGAGAATTGATCTACAAAGAGGTACATTGTCTCATAATACTGATTTAATAGCTGATCTATGGGCAATGGATCTCTTTTTTTTCTATTAACACGTATCCCTTAGCTAATTTTCGTTATTACCAAACTTGAATATGAAACAAATGCAGTCCCACATTTTCGTTATTACCAAATTTGGACTAAGCTCCTTATTTATGTTGCTATGTTACGTGACGAAAAATGTTGTGGAAGCGCCCACATCCATCTGAAGAGGAGCTTAATCCAATAAAGTCCCACATTTTCGTTATTACCAAACTTGAATATGAAACAAATGCAGTCCCACATTTGCATTATTACCAAATTTGGACTAAGCTCCTCCTCATTTATGTGGCTATGGTACGTGATGAAAGCTGTTGTGGAAGCTCCCACATCCATCTGAAGAGGAGCTTAATCCAATAAAGTCCCACATTTTCGTTATTACCAAACTTGAATATGAAACAAATGCAGTCCCACATTTGCATTATTACTAAATTTGGACTAAGCTCCTCCTCATTTATGTGGCTATGGTACGTGACGAAAGCTGTTGTGGAAGCTCCCACATCCATCTGAAGAGGAGCTTAATCCAAATTTTATATTTCCTCACCTAATGCAAGATTTTATGATAACCCATTATTGCTTTTGTTTCTGTTTTTGTGATTCACTCTTTTTTTTTTGTCCACATAAGATGCCATTATGTATTACATGAACTTCTGGTTTAGTCATGTATGAATCCATAGCTAGCAAGGACTATAACACCGGTCAGTCGGTCACGACTATCATAACTCTCAAAAGCTTCGATTGTTTCAACATGTGGGAATTTTACAAGGAACTTTTGGTTTCTTTACGTTTCTTGGTGAAAATGCATCTATAGTGGGTACGATTATTGACGACTAATCAGGTCATTAATGACCAGACTTTACGACTACATAAGTGTAGTCGTAATTTTAAGACAAGTTTACGACTACTTTACGAGTAAAAACTGATTGGTCGTAAGTTCGATGTAAATTTATTACTAAATCTTTTAGTCGTAAAGTAGTCGTAAAGTTACCTCTCAAGTACGACTAATTTTTCCCGTAGTCGTACATTAGATGTAAATGTACGACTACTTTACTTCCCCGATTAACATCTTATTAACGACTAATTTACGTGTAAATATTACATCTAATTTACGACTCACATTTACTTTAGTCGTACAGTAGTCATAAATTGACGACTAATTTACATCTGGGGACATAGCATCCAATTAACGACTATTTTACGAGCAAAATAGATGTAATTTGGTTGTTAAGTTATGCTAAAACGTAAATTGGTTGTAAAATTGTTACAAACCAAATCGAAATTTCATTATAAATATGATATTCTCCTTCATTATTAAGATGCAACAAAAAAAAAACAGAAAGAGGAAAAAAAATGTCTAGAAATATTTATGAGGTTCAAAGTTGGATGTATGCACATAAAGATGCAAGAGGAAGAGTAACTGACGAATTTCTGAACAGAGCGGAGATATTCATGTACCAGGCGGGACAGACGCCTCTCACAAAGGAAACGGGTAAAATGTTCTGTCCGTGTCATAAATGCAATAATACGAAGTTTGCTGCTAGTGCAACTGTTTGGAAACATATAGTAAATAGAGGATTTACTCCACATTACTATATTTGGTTTAACCACGGAGAGGGTGATCATAGGAATGAAGCTAGTAGTAGTAATCAGGTTGAAAATGTTCATAACAGCAGAGATGTACCACATTTTGCTTCTGAAAGTGTCATTCAAGAAGATCATATGGTAGATCATGATAGGATGCATGATATGGTTAATGATGCATTTCGCGAAACATCAGTAATGGAGGAGGTCGAAAATATAGAGGAGCCTAACTTGGATGTAAAAAGATTTTATGAAATGCTAGCAGCAGCAAATGAACCAATTTATAAATGTTGTAGAGAGGGTCTTTCTAAGTTATCATTGGCTGCTAGGATGATGAATATCAAAACTGATCATAACTTACCTGAAGTTTGTATGGATGCATGGGCTGAGTTGTTTAAAGAGTATTTGCCTGAAGATAACTTGTGTGCTGAGTCTTATTACGAGATTCAGAAACTTGTTAATGGTCTTAGCCTACCCTCGGAGATGATCGATGTATGCGAAGACAACTGTATGATATACTGGGGAAAGAATGCAGAATTGTTAGAGTGTCAATTTTGCAAGAAGCCACGATATAAACCGCGAGGACGTGGGCGGAATAGGGTGTCGTACCAGCGGATGTGGTACTTACCTATTAAGGATAGATTGAAGAGATTATATCAATCTGAGAAGGCGGCATCATCGATGAGATGGCATGCGGAACATGATCAGAAGGAAGGAGAGATCAATCATCCCTCTGATGCAAAAGCGTGCAAACACTTGAATAAGGTGTACCCTGATTTTGCAAGCAACCCTCGCAATGTTTATCTTGGGCTTTGTACATATGGCTTTAGTCCGTTTGGGATGTCTGGAAGACAGTACTCGCTTTGGCCAGTGTTCTTGACGCCATACAATCTTCCACCAGAGATGTGTATGGAAAAGGAATTGCTTTTCATGAGTATATTGATACCTGGTCCAAAGCATCCGAAGAGGTCCTTGGATATTTTTTTACAGCCTTTGATAGAAGAATTGAAAGAATTATGGTCAACTGGCGTGCAGACATATGATTGTTCAACAAGAACAAACTTTACAATGCGAGCAGTTCTTTTGTGGACCATTAGTGACTTTCCTGCGTACGGGATGTTGTCGGGTTGGACAACGCATGGGAGGCTGTCTTGTCCTTATTGTATGGGAAGCACAGACGCATTTCAGCTGAAGAATGGGAGGAAGACGTCCTGATTTGATTGTCATCGGAGATTTCTTCTCATTAACCATCCGTACCGAAGGAACAAGAAATTGTTTCGGTCAAAAAGGGTTGTACGAGACACCGCTCCACCGTATTTATCTGGAGAGGAAATCGAGCAAGATATTGATCACTATGGTTGTGAAGCGACAGTCACCAAAGGGGGTAATTGGCATACTCCTGCAAATATGCCTGATGGTTATGGGACACAACATAATTGGCACAAGAAGAGTATATTTTGGGAACTTCCATATTGGAAAGATCTACTTCTGCGCCACAATCTTGATGTCATGCATATAGAGAAGAACTTCTTTGACAACATCATCCATACTTTGCTAAACGTCCCCGGAAAGACAAAAGATAACATGAAGTCAAGGTTGGATCTGCCTGAAATTATGTTCTAGGATTGAGCTGCATATTAAAAACGATGGAAAAATCTCGGTTCCCATTTTCAGATTGTCAGCAGAAGCAAAAACGGCATTGTTGAAGTGGGTGGCATCAGATGTGAAGTTTTCTGATGGATATGTTTCAAATCTATCAAGATTTGTTGATAATCAGGGACAAAAGTTTTCAGGGATGAAGAGTCATGACTGTCATGTTTTCATGCAACGACTTCTTCCATTTGCATTAGCGGAGTTGCTGCCAAAAAATGTTCACGAAGCACTTGCAGGTAACTTAAATATATAATTAAAGTTATAATTATATATTTCTTCTGGTTTGGAAAGGACTTATAATTCATTGTAAATTATTGGTAGGCATTGGAGCTTTTTTCAGAAATCTTAGCGCACGCACCTTAACTGTAGATGTCATCAGGCAGCTTGATGAGAATATCCCGATCTTGATGTGCAATTTGGAGAAAATTTTTCCTCCGTCCTTTTTTGACATCATGGAACATCTAGTTATCCACCTTCAGCATGAGGCATTGCTTCGTGGACCAGTTCATAATGGATGGATGTATCCTTACGAGCGAGCTATGAAATATTTGAAAGGGAAAGCAAAAAATTTGGCAAGGGTTGACGGTTCAATAGTTGCTGGAGAATGAGGAAACATCTCACTTCACTTCCTACTACTTTGGTTCACAAGTCCGGACACGAAAAAGGACTACTAGCAGATACGATGACGGTGGTGTTGTGCTGACATATGTTGATAAGGATGTTCCAGACATATTCTGTGAGGTTGGACGTCTAGGTGGAAAACTGAAAGAAGTTTGGTGGTCGAGTTCAGAAGACGCTCACAGTGCCCACACATATATACTCCTTCAATGCGAGGAGCTTGAATTATTTGAAAGGTAATTAAATTTTTTTTTGCTGTTGATTAATTAGTTTTACCACACATGTACTTCAATTATCATTAATTTATTTTAAAACAGCGACTTTCTTGCCCAAGTCCAAGAAGCTATACCAGGAATATCAACTAATGATCTCAACAAAAGGAAAGACCAACACTTCGTGAAATGGTTAAAAACTAAGGTATTACATTGCAATATATATACGTCTGTACATATATATTTGACGTTTCAGGTTGATTGTGATGATCCATTTTATGTACATATATATATATATATATATATATATATATATATATATATATTGACGTTTCAGGTTGATTGTGATGATCCATTTTATCCTCAGTGGTTTCACGAATTGATACAAGGTCCGATCGGGAAGGTCACCACAGCATCTATGTATTTCACACGGGGATACACTTTTCATACTTATGAATATGGTAGTCAGCGAGCAACAATGAACTATGGAGTATGTGTGAAAGGAGAAACTGATTTCTATGGAATCATACGAGAGATCCTCGAAGTGGAGTTCCCTGGCGCAGTGAAGCTGAAATGTGTTCTCTTCAAATGTGACTGGTTTGACCCCACAGTCAATAAAGGTGTTCGGTATAGCAAGTTTGGTGTTGTTGATATAAATGCTACACGGAGGTACAACAAATTTGAACCCTACATATTGGCTTCCCAAGCAGACCAAATTTGTTATATTCCATATCCGAGGATCAGACAATCAGGAATTTCTTGGTTAGCCGCTATAAAAATTACACCTCGGGGCCGATCACTGACAGATGAAAAACCACCTTTACAAGAAGATGCAGCTGTAACTGAAGTAGAAGTACCCGAACAAGCTTTAGATGATATCTTACTTGTTGATCTGCATAATCCCGGATATGAAGAACTTCTAGACGATGCAGCGGACGAAGCCAACGAAGATGAATTTGAAGAAAATGATGAAGTGGATGATGTTTCTGAAGACGAGTGATCGAGTTCCATTATTATGTTAAAGTTTCTTGTTTTATAATATCATTAAACTCTTTGTATTGAAAAAAACTTTGTATTTTGAAGTTTTATGTTATAAAGTTTCTTGTTTTATATTATCATAAAACTTTTTCTATTGGAAAAGAAAATTTGTATTTTGATGTTTTATGTTATAAAGTTTCTTGTTAGCTATATAGGTTTGGGGAATTTGGGGTATGGGTTTTGGGGTTTGGGGTTTTGTGATTTCGGAATTGGGCACATTACAAATTAGTCGTAATTACGACTCACGTACGACTAAGTCGATCCTAATTAGTCGTAAAGTACGACTACTGTATGACTCTATTTACAAGTTAGCCCCTTATTGGTCGTAAAATACGACTACGGTACCACCAAGAAAAGGGTAGTCCCTACTTGGTCGTCCAGTTTTCTATAAAAACTACCATCGATCCCACACTCTACCATTGTAGAAAACAACAAGTAAGAAAAAAAGAGAAGTAAGATCTGGAACGACAAAGGGGAGGAGACACAGTGAGACCTGCGAGTGTTTACGTTTAAACGTCCGCAGGTCTCGCTTTGTCTCTTCCCCCTTGTGATTCCAGTATCTTTTCTTCTCTTTTTTTTCCATAATTTATATAAATAGTCCCTAATTGGTAGTAAATAATTTAGTCCCAATTTGGTCGTAAAAGGCACCTAGTCCCTAATTGGTCGTAAAGGTTAGTCCCTAATTTGTAATAACAACTGCTTTACGACTATTAGTCCCTCATTAGTCGTAAAGGCGGAGTCCTTAATTAGTCGTAAATGTGATTGGTCGTACTTTCGTCGTACATTTACCACCAGTTTACGACTATTAGTCACTAATTGGTCATACATTTACGACTAATGTACGACACAAAGGGATTTCTATATAAGGAGAGCGGAGCGAAGCCATTTGGTTGTTCATTGCCCTCTCTCTAACAACCAGATAGCCTCCTCTCTCTCTAGGTAATTTTTTTCCGTTTTAGATTTAATTAGGTGGTTAATTAGGTAATTAGATTAGGAATTTGGAATTAGTTTAGGTTTGGAATTAGTTTAGGTTCAGAATTAGTTTAGGATAATAAAGTGGAAGATTTAGTTAGATAATATGAATTATATGAACTATATGAATTATAACCATTTACATTTTTTTTCCAGATTGCCAATATATTGTTATGGCGAGCGGTAGAAAGAGACTTCAAAACCGTCACCCCGAACATCTTACGGGGAGACTTTTCTCGGTCAGTCGTCTGATCCATCAACTTCTACCTCAGGGACATCATCCAGCCCACACAATGTCCCTGATAGCCAAAACCCCAGCGTTCCGTATGTCCCTCAGCCTGCTGATCATGTAGCGCCATACTTTCCACAGTATGACGCTGATCATGCATACTTTTCGTTTGATGAGCAGTCGTCTCCACATCAGGCTACACAGCAGCCTCGACAGCAGCCTCCACATCAGGCTCAACAGCAGGCTCCACCGCAGCCTCCATAGCAGGCTCCACTGCAGGCTCCACCGCAGCCTCCACAGCAGCCTCCTGCAGCTCTTCATCCAGATTTGATGGTGCCGGCGAGTGCACGGTATGCAAGATATACCGTCGAAGACATTCTCCTGATGCCGGGTCGAGAAGGTTTACCAATTCTCGATCCAGATCTACCAACCGGCACGACTTGGTAATTTAATTTTATATTATTTAAATAAAATTTATAATTTAAATTTCCAAATATAATTAAATAATTACTTATATTTATTGATCTAATTAAATAATTGTTCAAATTTTGTTGGTTTACTTGCGACAATAGAATTGGACAGAGCATTGGGGATATCATCAGGTCAAACTTCCGAGAAGTGCATCCCAATTGGTCTCTTACACCGCCCCATGTTCGCAAAAATTGGTTCAAGTGCTTTGCGGTTAGTTTATAATCTTAATTTTTTTTATAAAAACATTTAAATTTGATTAATTAATATTTTTATGTTTTTTTGTAGCAAAAATGGAATTGGTCAGGCGCTATTACCGAGACGGTGAAGGCAGAGTTCAACCATAAGGCGCTGCTTCGCCTCAAGAACATTGTTGGCGACTAGAAGGAAAAGTGGAGGGTTATAGGAGATGACGCAAAAGAAACCTACCTCGACAATGATGTTTGGAATGGCCTGAAGGAATATTGAAAACATGCAAAGGTAGAAAAAAGGTCTCTCACTTGCTCCAAGGCCCGCCTGACCCGTGATTCTGAAGGCAATCTCCCAATACCTCATACTTCAGGACAGACTCCACACGCCAAAAGGGCACTGCAAATTGTAAGTTTTTGATATTATTCAATTTTTATTACATTTCTATAATAATATTGAAATATTTATAAAAATTAAGCCCTACCTAGTTTAATTCATTTTTTACTTTTTTGCTATCTATAGGCTGCCAAAGAAGGAGCACCACCATCTTTAGCCCGACTTTATAAGGAGACCCATCAGCATTCCGATGGCACCTTCTCCCATCCTCGAGCAGAGCAGATCTACAACGATGTAGAGAATCGGATTCAGGAAATCCAGACCCAGCTCACGCAAGAAAATCCGGATGGTGCACCGGTCTAACTTTCGACCATTGAACAAGACAAAATATTTGAGCAGGTAAAATATTCAAGATTTTTAATGTTTCTTTATATTTTTAATTTTACATATATATGAATATATGTAAATATAGTACTAATTAATACTCAAATCCAATCGAAGGTTGCTCCGAGGAAAAGAGGACGTATAGTTGGGATCGGGAGTGTCAACGATGTCCCCAGAGCGAGAGCTGAACACGCTGCTAGAAGGGCAGAAGAGTCCTCTATCCGGAGGGAGTTGGAAGCTGCGAACGTAGTCACAGCCGAGCACAACGACAAATTTAAGGCGATGGCAAATATGATGGATATGATTCTAGAATCAACTCCAAACGTGAACCCAGCAGTTGCGGCTACGTGGTAGACTATGCGTCCAAACTTTATCCCCAACCCTACTCGGGAAGAACAGGAGGAATTGGAGCGGCGTGCGGATGAGAGGAGTGCCGAGATGTTCAACGATATAAACCTAAATGCTTAGGTTTTTTGGTTTTTATTATTTTGTATTTTGAATATTTTTATATATATTATATTTTTTTTTTGTCAACAACATAAAACTATAGCAAACTAAGTATCAAAATCTATCCATCGTGGAGCAACTGAGTCGATGTAAACCAGCTCAGAAGAATAACTCCGTGCACTTCTCGCCAACTTGTCTGCTTTTCCATTTTTCGCCCGGGGGATAAGCTTTATCTGGAAATCTACCAGCCGCTCTTTCCAGAATTGAAATTCCTCGAGATGAATTGAGAATGCTGGCCACTCTGCTGGAGAAGACACTATCTTTACCAGATCAGCACAATCAGTCGCAAAAATAAGCGGGTTGCATTGAAGTGAATGCATACATTCCATTGCCCAAATCAAAGCTTCAAATTCTGCATGTAGCGATGAGAGACTACGACGTATATTACGAATTCCCATCATTTGGTCCCGATGACCATCTTTGTTATAAAACCATCCCTGTCCTGAATAAATATCGGTTGCTTTCCAGGCGCCATCCAAAAAACACCACCAAAACCCAGGCAGTTATATATATTATATATATGGATGATTAGTTTTTCTTTTTATAAAATATCTAATTTTAAATTTTTAAAATAATTTTCAAATTTTTTTTTAAAAATCAAATTTTTAATTATATATAAAAAATTTTTCGTAATATATATATTTAACGTAATTTGGTCGTAATATTACGACTAATGAACATCTGCGTTCGATGTAAGTTAGTCGTCAATTTACGACTAATTAACGTCTACTGTCGATGTACATTAGTCGTAAACTTACGACTACTTTACTACGCATTTAATGCCGAGCCTTTACCTCGCTTTTACGACTAATATGTTTACGTCCTGTTTACGACCCCACTAGTTAGTCGTAACATTACCTCGCTTTTACGACTAATTCATTTACGTCTAGTTTACGATGCTTTTGTTAGTCGTAACTTTACGACTTGTTTACGACTATCTTTTTTACGACTGATTTACGACTAAACACAGTAGTCGTAACTTTACGACCAATTTGCGACTATATGAGGATTACGACTAGCTGTTAATGACCAATCGCAATTAGTAGTAAGTTGGTCGTAAAGCATGTTTTACGACTAACTTGCTACCAATTCTGTAGTCGCTAATTACCTGTTTTCTTGTGTTTGGGCCACTTATGTCTCGAGTAGAATGTTTATGAGCCTAACACTGGTTATGTTTGTGGCACTTACAGGGAACAAATCTTGAATTTGCCAACGCAGTGAAGCCAATCTACATGTCATTCGAGGTAAAATATGCTAGTGATTGTAAGCTGAAAACCGTTTTTAGGATTTGACTGGTAGAGTTGTAAACCCGGGGAATTTTATAGAGATTGTGATAAAGGGCTATGGAAATCAAATTATTATTTTATTTTCTTCGGACGAGACTCCTATGTGGTTTATTGCTATCATCTGTTTGAGGTAATGGAGAACGTTTGGAGAGATTGTGATACTGACATATGGAATGTTTTTGTTAGTGATGATTTGGTTCTCAGACGTTCAGATGTTAGCTGTATGATGTGACGATACAAGAAAGACGATCTAATTAACTCAAATTGGTCAAATCTCTTCAACATAATGGTCTCTAAGGTCTTTTTACTGCTCCAACTCAGTCTTCCGCGTACCTTGGAATCGACGTTGGTTTGATCTCTCAACATCCTTGTGCAACAGTTCCAGGTAATGCAAAGGAACTTATAAACTAGGTTAAGATGCTTAATTATATTTAAATCACCATAATCACTACGAAACAAGTCGTAAAATGAGCAAAAGCAACTAAACAAGATAACTAATGCTTGATGATGATTACGAAAGATATGTAATAGGAAAGGATATACATGAATAAGGGATATGTCCTTATCTTGTTAGATTTAACATTAACTCTTTCCTAAGTTAGAATTATCTATTACTTGGAGGTCAAGCAAATAGCTACCTATATAATGTAACCGAATTCTTTGAGATGAATAACACAAATCATTCAGAGCAATCTCTAGTTTAACATGGTATCAGAGCCTCCCTTTGGCCTGTGCTAAGTTTGCTCTCGAAAAAAAAAAAAAAAACAAAACCCTAGCCTCTCATAAACGATCATGGCAGGCGAGGATGACAAAAAGGAACCGAAGTTGATATCACCTTACACGATTCAACATGGTGAACATAGTGGTCAAGTTCTGACCTCTGTGCTCTTGAACGGAGAGAACTATGAGCGATGGTTGAAGCTCATGATGAATGCTCTTCGGTCAAAATGAAAACTAGGTTTCATAAATGGAACTTTAGTTCGACCTGAAGAAGGAAGCGATGATGCAGAACGGTGGGATATGGTGAACTCCTTGATCATCGGCTGGATCATGGCTAGTATTGATGAAAAGTTGCGTGCATCAATCTCAATTCCCGACGATGTCTCTGAGATGTGGGCTAGCATTAAAACGCAGTTCTCAATCAGCGACGGAACTCGGGAACATCAACTTCATGATGACGTGCGGAAGTGCAAGCAGGAGGGACAAACCATAGAGGAATACTACGGCAAGTTGAAGATGTTGTGGGATGATCTCGCTAATCTCGACAAGGGTTTCTCGTGCTGCTACAACAAAACGAGTTGTGCTTCAATGGTGAAGTACAAAAAGAAACAGGATGCAATTCGTATCCATCAATGTTTGATGGGTCTCGATAGTCGCACATTCGGAACCACACGTTCGAATCAGCTCGCGCGTCTCTCCGATCTCAACCTTGATCAGGTTTACTCACAGATTGTTCAAGAAGAAAGGCATCATAATGTGACCAAAGAAGCGGAGTTACCTAGCACCGCACTTGGTCTCTCTGTTTCCGCCTCCAAACAATCGCTCATGTGCACTCACTGTGGACGTGTTGGTCATGAAAAATCACAATGTTTCAAGATTGTTGGATACCCGGAGTGGTGGCCTGACCAGCCAGCCGCGAACAAAGGATCCAGCAGTGGAACAGGTCGCGGTAAAAACTCAACCCGCGGCAGAGGAAAAGGACGCGGTTCACAACAAACAGCTAATCAAACCTCGACGACTTCTGCTGGCATTCCGTCCTTGACTCCGGCACAATGGAACTCGTTGGCCGGATTTCTGGAAAGTAAGAAGGATACTTCCGGTGAAAAACTCTCCGGTAAGCCTGATAAACTAATTATTTTCGGAACTCATAGTCGTTATGACTTGATTATCGATTCCGGAGCCAGCCATCATATGACGGGTGATATCACGCTACTCAGTGATCTTAAGTCCATCTCGGCGTCCCCAATTAAACTTCCAAATGGTGGTCTTACTTGGGCTACACGCAGTGGCACTTTAAACCTTGGTGGAAAGATGGTTCTCCATGATGTGCTCTACGCACCAGATCTTCATATCACTCTTATCTCAGTTTCTCAATTACTTGATGATGATATTGCTAGCTCTGTGATTTTTACAAAACGGTTTTGTTTGATTCAGGACCACACTTCGAAGACTTTGATTGGTGCGGGTGAAGCACGTGACAGGGTTTATCATCTGACTGGTTCGGTTCTTCCTCAAGCAAGTCGAATTGGCAAGATGGACACTTGTGATCTGTGGCATCGACGGATGGGACATCCTTCTTCAAAAGTTCTTACGTTTTTAGCTGGTTTTGGTGATTTCTCAAGTGGTGTTAGTATGTTAGACGAAAGTTGTGATATTTGTTCCCATGCAAAACAAACTCGTGTTTCTTTTACTGAAAGTTCTAATAAAGCCGACGATGCATTTAATCTGATTCACTGTGACGTTTGGGGACCATATCATACTAAATCAACTTGTGGTTCAACTTATTTTCTCACGATAGTGGACGATTTCTCGCGTGCAGTATGGACTCATCTTGTGCGTGAAAAATCTGCGGTTGCCACAATTATCAAGAACTTCATCACTTGGGTTGAACGCCAATTCGGAAAGCAAGTTCTCACGGTTCGCACAGATAATGGCACTGAATTCTTGCCGTTGCGGTCATACTTTGCGGAACACGGCATCTCTCATCACACATCATGTGTTTACACTCCACAGCAAATGGTAGGGTAGAACGGAAGCATCGTCATATACTTAATGTCGCAAGAGCTTTGATGTTCCAAGCTCATCTTCCTATTCGCTTTTGGGGCGAAAGCATACAAGCTGCGTGCTTCCTTATCAATTGCACACCGTCTGCCCTCCTTCAAGGAAAGTCGCCTTTTGAATTATTATATCACCGACCTCCTGATTATGCAGATATTCGCACTTTTGGATGTCTATGTTACGCCACGTGCACACCCAAAGCCAGTGATAAGTTTGCCCAACGTAGTTCTCGTTGCATTTTTCTTGGCTATCCTTTTGGAAAGAAGGGATGGATTGTGTTTGATCTAAAAACCAAAAAGTTGTTTGTCTCCAGAGATGTTCAGTTTTATGAAAATATCTTTCCATTTGAGGTCTCTCATCCACCTTCACCAGTTGAAAGAGTTGGTAATGATGACGTCTTCTTATCATCTGTTTCTGATACGCCTAGCGACGTGGAGGATGATATTCAGGGGGAGACACAAAACCCGGCAGTGGATACTGTTCAGGGGGAGACACAAATTCCGGTAGTGGATACTGTTCAAGAGGAGCCACAAACTCCGCCACTAGATGTTGCTGTTCCGGTTCCATCACCGGCACCATCACCAGTTCCTTCCGCCATTGTTACCACACCTGCTTCACCGGAAAATGTGCCTCCACCAGACGAACTTCTGGGTCGTGGTCATAGGATCAAAATTCCTTCAACTCGACTTGAACCGTACGTCACTAATACGGCTATTCTCGATGATAAACCCTCTCACACCACTGCTTCACCCGCTGCTCCGACTGAATCAAAGTCTTCAAGTAAGTGTCTCTATCCTATGTCCAATTTTGTGACTCTTGACCGATTCTCTGTTTCGCATAAAGCTTTTCTCGCAGCACTTGATGCTTATACAGAGCCAAAATCATATAAAGAAGCAATGCGCCATGAGCATTGGCGTAATTCTTCTAAAGATGAGATCACAGCTTTGGAGGATAAACATACGTGGGATGTGGTTGATTTGCCTAAGGGTAAACATGCTATCGCTAGCAAATGGGTGTTTAAGGTGAAACTGAAGTCCGACGGCAACATCGAACGCCATAAATCTCGTCTTGTTGTTTGTGGAAATCAACAGCGAGAAGGTTCAGACTATGATGAAACATTCGCCCCAGTGGTTAAGATGACTACTGTTCACGTTTTTCTTAAAGTCGCAGCCTCAAAAGATTGGGAACTCTGTCAGATGGACGTTCATAACGCTTTCCTCCACGGAGATCTCAAAGAAGAAGTATACATGAAGCTTCCGCGTGGTTATACTGCGTCTGATCCAAACAAAGTTTGTCGGTTGCGCAAATCCTTGTACGGCCTCAAGCAAGCTCCTCGCTGTTGGTTCACCAAACTCTCTGATTCTCTCCTGAAGTTTGGTTTTATTCAGAATAAAAAGGATTATTCTCTGTTCTCTTATCATCGTGGTTCATCCTGTGTGTATGTTCTCGTCTATGTGGACGATTTAATCATCAGAGGAAACGACTCTGCTCTTTTGAGCAAGTTTAAAGCTTACCTCAGCGACTGTTTTCACATGAAGGATCTTGGTCCTCTAAAGTATTTTCTCGGCCTGGAGATTTCTCGCAATAAGGATGGAATTTATGTTTGCCAAAGGAAGTACGCATTAGATATCGTCAATGAATGCGGACTCACTGGATGCAAACCGTACGACACCCCGCTAGAACAGAACCATAATCTTGCAAAAGATAAAGGTCCCCTGTTCGACAATCCTACTCGCTATCGACGTTTGGTGGGTCGTTTTGTTTACTTATCCATTACACGGCCTGATCTGAGCTACGTCGTTCATCTTCTCGCTCAGTTTCTAGCTCAACCAAGAGAACGGCATTGGGCAGCTGCGGTCCGTGTGGTTAAATACCTGAAAGGAACGCTTGGACAAGGAATCTTCCTAAGTTCTCATAATGATCTTCACGTCAATGCCTATTGTGATGCTGATTACTCTGCATGCCCCCTCACACGTCGCTCTCTTACCGGCTACATTGTAATGCTCGGTGACTCCCCTGTTTCGTGGAAGACTAAAAAGCAGAAGACAGTCTCTCGTTCCAGTGCGGAGTCGGAATACAGGGCGATGTCATACACCTACTCCGAGATACAATGGCTTATGGAACTGCTTCCTGTTTTTGATATCAAACACTCTGAACCGGTCTCCTTCTTCTGCGACAATCAATCTGCAATCAAGATTCTCAAGAACCCGGTTTACCATGAACGCACGAAGCATATCGAAAATGATTGTCACATTATTCGTGATGCCTTCGTTGCTGGTGATCTTGCTCCAGTTTTTGTCCGCATAAAGGAACAATTGGCGGACCTGTTAACCAAAGCATTGGGGAGAGTTCCATTTCAGTATCTGCTTGGCAAGATGGGAGTTCGGGACATTCACTCGCCATCTTGAGGGGGAGTAATAGGAAAGGATATACATGAATAAGGGATATGTCCTTATCTTGTTAGATTTAACATTAACTCTTTCCTAAGTTAGAATTATCTATTACTTGGAGGTCAAGCAAATAGCTACCTATATAATGTAACCGAATTCTTTGAGATGAATAACACAAATCATTCAGAGCAATCTCTAGTTTAACAATATGGCATTGAACAAGGACTTTTAAGCTAGAGTACAAGTCCATGGGGTTTAAGAATGATTTAGGGCCCAACATGAAGCTTAACCTAGTGGAATTTGGTCTTAATCAAACTTTCATGGTCAAGATTAATTACTGTCCCGGCAAAAAATCACTTGAAGTTTATCTTCACATACATGTGCTGCCACAAAATCTTAAACTGTTAAAGTATTTTGGTTTTACGATTACTGACATTAATAAATTGAATTTTATCACCAAGTCTAATTGTGAATCATAACGATCGTTATCACTTTGTAAATAGCGCAAAGGACGTTTCTTCTTTCTTTTTTTTTAATTTTATTTTTGGGTATGCAACTACTGTTTAAGATGCAGGTATGTGATAAGATCAAAGAATGATCTATCAATTCAACAATACAAAAACATAAAAAGATAGAAATCTTGTATTAATTCTAAGTAAAACCAATACAAGTTTTGAGAGCTTGAGGTCTCTCTGCACACTTCTCACAAGAGAATTTTACTATGATTCAAGATGATCCTTACTACTTCTCTTCTACCATATTTATAAACACTCACACGCAGAAACCATTCATGCGTCTTCTCTACGGCATTAGCTCACGTGTATGCTGAAGATATGCCCATCATGTTCTGTATCCAGGCCCAAGGCCCATACATGCTCTGTCCCGAAATTCTTGTGCCTATCAGTATGGAGAGAATAAAGGAATCATGGGCATGACCACAGCGACATAAATCATGCAACTTTTTTACATATAAAAGTGGGAGAGAATATGTTTTTTTAAGTTGAAAACATATACTAATAAATAGATGTTTTAAGGATAACAGAGAGAGAGGAGAACTACTAAGCTACCCACCCGATCCAAGAAAAAGATAAACATAACATAAAATTATCAAATACGAGTTAAATAAAAGTAAGACTGATAATGGGATTTCTCCTTCAGACTTGCACTGTGATCTCAATCCCTGATCCTGTCCGTGGAGGGAACCTCAAAATGTATTGACTTCTGCTACTAAGTCAAGTCAGACGGATAGACAGTGAGCATCCAAGGAAAACTGGTCTGCTCAAAAAAGAGTTGGCTTGTTAACTTTTTGTTTCTTTGGCTCTGGTAGCATAGACCAATCAAACTGGTCTCCTGACACAAGAGTTGACTTGTCAGGCTCTGGTTCCTTAGGTGGTGGATGAGAGAACATATCAAACATTCCAGATTTTTTTGTCACACGGGTAGACACTGACCAACTAAATCCAAGAGCTGACTTGTCAACCTTTTGCTCTGGCATTCCACGCATAAGTGGTGCATCTGAAGGGTAGTAGAATGTGCTTCTGTTGATCGGCGGCACATAAACAGGACAACGATCAAATAGATGAGATCCTGGTGTAAGCTGGTCCAACATATTTGAAAGGAAGATCGTGCAAGTCAACGGCGCATCCTTTACCTCATTCTCCACGTGAGCAAAATAGTCAACACCACACAGAAAGGCATGCAAATCAAGCAGAGCAGTCACTTGTCGCTCCTCCAGCTTCTCCAATTGAAGACGGCTTAAAAAAGCATCAACAAGGGGCTCTGTGGAAGCATTTTTATTGACATCAAACAGATCAACAGGCTCCAATACTCGTTCATACGCATCAGCAATCCGATTATAAACTCTGAAATTCCAATCACTTGGCTCCATAAACTTAAACTGAGGTTTCATACCCACTTTCTTCCACAGATCCCAATAAAAATACATCCCATAACGCGCCACAAACATAGCTGTCAGCTTCATAATACCAAGCTTCTCGAGTATGGCCCATCCATGAAATAATTGACAAGAGTCATCAAGATCGGATTGTGCATCCCCTACACACTCACCTTGACTCTGAGATCCCAGTGGAATCTGCACACGCGTATCAGGCTGCATTTCTGTCACCCGGTTGATCATCATTGAAAGGCGTTCAGGTTGTGGCATGTAAGAAGAATAGTGACCATCACCCGTGTAAGCAAAATAGTCAACACCACCCATAAAAGCATGCAAATCAAGCATAGCCGTAGCCGTCGGCATTCCCTTGTCGAACTTGTCCAACTGAACACGGTGGAGAAAAAAATCAACAACTGTCGCTAGACAAGCATCACTCTCCTTCATCTTGAATACTCTGACATAAGCAGCAAGAAATTTGCAGTAAAGATTGGACCAGCTATTAGATGGCAACAAGAACCCAAACAGAGGGTTCCCTTTACCCACTCTTTTCAGCAAAAGACTCTCAAAAGAATTCCCATACCGCATACCAAACTGCGCTGTAAGCTTCATAATGCCAAGCTCCTTGAGTGTTATTCCCCTTGCAGGGAATCTAAATAACTGGTCTCCTCGAAAATCACTCCGACGCACAAGCTTCAAAGGATGACCATTTAAAGTACGATCTTGATCCCCACTTCGAGCAGGGTATTCAATAAACTGAGATCCCAGTGGCCGAGGCCAGTTCATCATCGTTGAAAGGCGTTCAGGTGGTGGCAGGATACCATCAAAGCGGTCCATGTAAGCGAAATAGTCAAAACCACGCAAAAAACCTTGTATATCAATCACAGCAGTCTCCACTCCTTCCTCCAGCTTCTCCAACTGAAGAAGGCCTAAAAAGAACTCAAGAAGGGTCGCCGGAAAATCATCACCATCCTCCTCATAAGGCTTTCCGGAATACTTTACTACTCTGCTATACCCACCAACGTGCCTAATGAACAAATAGTACCTGCTTTCAGTTTCCTTGGAAAACAACTCTTTCTCCTTCAAATCCGGACGAAAATACAGAAACTCAAACCGAGGATTCGTAACCACTCTCCTCATCAAAGCCCGACGAAAACACGGCTCATACCGTACAGCGAACAGCGCTGTGAGCTTAAAAATACAATGCTCCACCAGAGATAGCCCGCTTGAAGGTGGATTGGTCAGAGCACCGTGTTGAGTTGTAAGCTGAGATCTCAACGGAGACTGAAGCTGCTCCATAATCAATGAAAAGCGCTTAGGTTCTGGCATGTTAGCAGAATAGTCGGCAAAGTCCATGTGAGCAAGAGAGTCAACACCAGAGACAAAAGCATGCAAATCAATCATATCCGTCTCCGTCTCCACTCCCTCCTCCAAATTCTCCAATGGAGGGAAGCGTAGAAAAGCATCAAATACGGAATCATAAGAACCGAGACCATAGTAAGAGTAAGGCCTTATTACTCGTTCATACGCAGCTTGAAGCCAATCAAATAACGCTGAGGCTAACATACGGGTACGAAATACTTTCAAACGGCACAAAAAATCAGTCCCATACCGAGCCGTTAACAGCGCTCCTAGCTTCATAAGAAGAAGCTCCTTGACTGGGACCCCTGAGGGCGATAGAGATTTAAGATCCCAAGCAGAGGGAGCATTAGGTTGAGGTCCATCTTTATTCTGAGCCGACATTTTTTTTTCTAAAACATGAAAAATCAGATTCTCCGCCAAAATTATTGAAAAATCAATTCGGAAAAACTAGGAATATAAGGAACACTGTGAATCTAACTATGATAGAAAGAGATCTAGGGCTTCCAAGAGAGATAAGAAACACCTTACCTTAGCCGAGAAGGAACCGCCGTGACGTGGAGAACAAGCGGTGAACGAACGACTTTGGAGATACGAAAAAAAAAATCCTCTTGCGTGAAGAGCGTTCCGCTCAAACCTGTTACGACAATTCGGCGCTCCAATTCATACCATCTGATCCCTCTCTTGTTTCAAATTTAACTTGTTTATTTTTTTTAACAAATTTTTTTAAGAATTTTTTTTTTTTAATTTTCCTTTTTTAAATTCCATTTTCTGATAAAAATGTATTTAAAAGATTAAAAATTGTATTTTTAAGTTTGTATTAACTGGTTATATCACCTTTTTCCTGACTTTTCACTCTCTTCCTTTTTTTTTTTTCCTTTCCGAGACGTTTGGCCGCCAAATAGCTCTCACATTCACCTTGTCAAGTTTCTCCTGCGCGTAATTACGTTACTACACCATGATTTATGGCTCTTGCCTTTGACATGTTTGGTGGAGCATTTTCTGTGTCTGCCAATCTACGCTGGAGGTAGTCACATCCCTTCTCTTCTCCTCTCATCTCTATAATATGCTTTGTTACTCATCCTCATATAGGTTCTAAGGAAAGTAATGGACGTCTTAGACCGATCTATGTGGCGGTACGTCTTAAGGGCCTTACAACTATGCCTTTGAGTTTATTAAACTTGCTCTTCTCCTTAGCTAATATTGTTTTCTCAAATATCAAATTCCCGGTTTGTGATCCCGTAAGTTGGTTCTTACTGGATGACACTCTTTTCGCCAAGGTCTAAAATTTAAAGTCATTTACCACTCAGTGGATGACACTCTGATATGAGGCATTTTCACCTCATTCTAACCATTGTTTTCAAGTCATTTTCGAGTCTTTTTAGTCTTTATCGAGTCGTTTCAGGTCATTAGGAGGCTTTGGACGAAATTTGGAGTGATTAGGGTCTTTGAAGCATAAAAGAATCATATCGGAAGAAAAGAAGGTGAACCTGTGAAGAATTACCAATTTCACTTCGGAGCACTTGCTTCCGATTTTCGAGCACGGCCGGAGTAAAAAAAGGGAGGTCGTTTTGACCTAACCGTAATCACGAAAAATAAGGGAGCAGTCGTCTAGAAGACTCTATTATATATACTCAGTTTTAGGTTTTTCTATGATCTTTCATATTATCCTATCTTTTATTTTCTACTTTCTAGCTTTAGTTTTCAAGACCTCTAAGGAGCTTTGTATTATTTTTGGGAGAAGAATCTCTGCAACATCTGGAGAAGATTTCTGAACCCTATTCTTTTATTTAATATCGATGCTTTATTTTTATTCAATCTTTTTGTTTTCTTCTTCTTTAATTATGTCTGAGTAGATCTCTTAGTTAGGTTAGGGTTTTCAAAGGAATTCATGAGCTAAGGGATTAAACACAAATAAGCTAATAAATCGATGTCTTCACCTTGTTGTTCTTAACGCTTAAATCGAATTGATCACTTGATTTTATGATATTAGGTTTAACTTGGACAGAGAGAGTTGCTAGGTTGCTAGAAGAAACTTTGGTGAGCAATTTATTCATTACCTGCGAGAGTAGATGTATTGGAGAATTGTGAACAAATCAAACCTATCCTTAATGCATGTCTGCGATTTCTAAAACCAACGAGAGTTAGTATTTTAGGTTGTTAGATAAAGTTATTGATGCCACGAGAGTGGACTGATATTATCTTTATGTTTGAGTTCTAGACTTGTGCTGAATTGTGCATGAATAGTTGTTTGATCCGTTGTTCTGAATTGCCTACGATTTGCCTTGACCTAACGCTTGCTTTATTATTTGTTTACAACCGATTTATTTTCATTACTTGCTAGTCACGATTTCAACCAACTCATATTGAATCTCTTAGCTCTTAATTTAGCTTATTAAATCATAGTGTAATACTTGGTCTTCGTGGGATCGACCCCTAAGTACTACTACGATTTGCTGTGCACTTGCAGTAGGAAAATAGGGTTTAAAACTCGTGTATCAAGTTCTTGGCGCCGTTGCCGGGGACCAAATTCTTTACCTTTGGTTTACGGCTAAATTTCTAGACTATGAACCATATTAAACTCGTTTTCCTTCTTTTTCTTTTCTTTGTGTTTTAGGTGCATGACCAGGAGCACAAGGAGCAAGAACACCGAGGAACTTGTCAGCTTCACAAACGAGGAGTTAGCAAGGAAAGAACGAGAGAACAGCCAGAGACGCAACACACCTGTTCCGGATCCAGAAACATCTGATATCGCCTCCACAGAGATAGGCGACCAAACCGACATGGCAGCTCAGCTGCAAACCCTTCAGGCAGCCATGGAGCAGCTGCGTTTGCAGCTAGAGCGGCAGCTTGTGCAACGACCGGCGTTCGGAGACAAAGATGCAGCACATGCTTACTATGAAAACCGAGCCACAATCATCCCTTCGACCATTCAAAGGCAAGATTATGAAATCAAGCCTCAGATGATTGCACTCGTGAAGCAGCACCTCTTTCACGGCTTGCCTGCTGAAATTTCGATGGATCACATCGAGAACTTCAAAGAGATCTGTAGCACAA
The DNA here is from genome assembly GCA_010577795.1 of Isatis tinctoria. NCBI lineage: Eukaryota > Viridiplantae > Streptophyta > Magnoliopsida > Brassicales > Brassicaceae > Isatis > Isatis tinctoria. The sequence continues at coordinate 15,178,208 of CM021247.1, read as the reverse complement.
CCGGCTCCAATGGTGTGCCTCCAGATTTCTTGAAGTGCAAGCTTTTCCCCTTCTCTCTTGTGGAAAAAGCATCACGGTGGTTAAAGTCTTTACCACCAGGCTCTCTACCGACTTGGGCTGATGCGAGATCAGCTTTCTTGGACAAGTTTTACACTAAGTCTAAGACCACAGCCTTGAGGAATAAGATATCCTCATTCGAGCAATACTCCGGCGAGTATTTTAACGAAGCATGGGAGAGATTCAAGGAGTACAACCGCGAGTGCCCTCACCATGGGTTTAGTGACGAGCAGCTGCTCAGCACCTTCTATGACGGAGTAGACTGAGACTACATAAACGCCCTTAAGAAGGAGCTCTACAGCTGATAGTAATGGAGATTTCTACACCAAGTCACAAGAAGGAGCTCTACAGCTGACCGAGAACTTAGCCGCAAGTTACAGCAACAATAGTCTGGAGTACGATAAGAAGAAGGTCAATAGCGTGGAGTCCAAGCAGATTGCGGAGCTCACAGCCAAGGTTAACCTTCTCCTGAATGGAAACCAAAAGTCGGTCCACTTTGTGGATAAGAATGGAGAAGCACCCCTCGCTCAAGTCTATGAGGAAGAAACCGGTGATGATCGGATGGAGGTCAATTATGTGAACGGACAAGGTTTCGGACAGAACCACAGTGTCAACAACCAAGGTTTCAACACTCATCCGAACCTGTCCTATAGGAGCACCAATGTGGAGAACCCGCAAGATCAGGTTTATCCTAAGCAAGGAAATCAGCCACAGATGGGTTTTCAGAACTACTCCAACAACTACCAGAACCGGCCATTCGTTCCAATTCAGAATCGGTTCCTAGCAGGGATTCAACAAAGACAGCCTTTCGCAAATTCACAGCCTCAGCCGTTCTAAAATCCGCAGCCTCCTTCTTCAGCAACCGGCTCTCAAGACGAGCTGAAGGACATGATGCAACAACTACTGGCGGGACAGCAAAAAGCCGCGGCTGAGATCAACTCCAAGGTTGACACAATGTATGTCGACCTTAATGGGAAGTATGAGGCTGTGTGGACTCACATGAAGCAGCTCGATATTCAGATTGCACAAACCGCTGAATCAATTAAGAGGACACCAGGGACTCATGCAGAGGTGAACTACGTGAATGGAGGCTATGTGGAGCATCAGAGCTTTCAAGCTCAGGCGTCTAACTCTAAAGATGAGCTGAAGTCTCTTATGCACTTGGTTTTACTCAACCAACAGAAATCTGCTAATGAGATCAATGTTAAGGTGGACAACATGTACAATGATCTCCATAGTAAGTTTGAGGCTGTGTGGACTCACATGAAGCAGCTTGACACTCAGATTGCGCAGACTACCGAATCGATTAGGGGGGCACAAGGAATTCTTCCTGGGAAGGTTGAAAAACCTAAGGCAGAATTCGTCAATGTCATCGAATTGCGCAGTGGAAAGACACTACACGCATTTGCAGCTTCGTCTCCAAAATCGGCAAAAGAAAAAGAGGCGACCAGCGAGCACTTGCTCAGTGGAAATCAAGGCGTCCGTGAAAATGGTGGTGCAAACGACCGTACAGCACGCTCTGGAACATCAACCTCACCCTTTGATATTCTCGAAGACAACACAACAGAGCACCTCCACAGATCCGCAGAGCACGTGCTCGGCCAGGCTACACAGGCCACTTCCACCCCGAAATCCGCATTGATTCCAGAGAGGGTGTACACTCCTAAGGTGCCTTATCCACCATTGAGGGTATTGCCTAAAGTTGAAGATCCTGGAAAGTTCTTGGTCCCATGCTCCATTGCTGGAGTTGAATTTAAAGAAGCCTTTTGTGATTCTGGGTCTAGTGTTAATCTCATGTCAAAGGCTATTGCAGAGAGGTTGAAAATTTCGGAGGTAAAGCCTAGTCATATGACTCTTCGATTTGCAAACAACTCCTCAACAACATCGTCTGGCAGTATTCACGATCTACCTGTCCGAATTGGGGATTGCCTAGTTCCAACTGAAAATGTTGAGATGCGAGAAGGTTATGGCATGCCCTTACTTCTTGGAAGACCATTCATGGCTACAATGGGTGCAGTCATCGATATGCTGAATAAGCGAGTTTGCTTTTCCAAGATTGACAAGAAGGTCTTCTACAAAGTCGTTCCCATAGGAATCACCACACGCGCCTCTTGCATCTCTGCAGTGGATAACGAGGAAGCACATTGTAACACCCCCGAACCGGACTAGACAGGACCGGCCGCCCAACAATCAAACAAGAACATGAGCGACCAACCCTCCAGCCTAACCAACCCAGAGATACCACAGTACGGGGTTAAGTATCGAGTCAGCTCATTCCAGGACTTAGTCCGAAAACAGAACCATCCCAATACCTAACTCCGTCGGCCTAAGGCTTTGCAACCCGTACTTCGGTCTCTAGTTGTGAACAAGTTCGGACAAACCATACATATCAGCGGAAGACTCAAATATAAAGTGCAAGGAAGTTTAAACCAAAACATACTGCATTTCATTCATAACTTAAGTTTTCCAAGTCTTAACATCACATGAAATTCAAGAAAACCGAATACACAAATACGTTTGTCCGTGGATTTGAAAACATCATAGTCTAGTACAACATAAGATACGTGCATCAGCCTAAAAACTCCTGGACTTACTAAACACCACTGGAACACCTGGACAAGCGCATCAATCCTAAACAAAGCCATGCTACCAAGCTAAGGGATCCTGAAAGGGGGAAACAGGGGAAAAGGGTGAGCAATCATAAGATTACTCAGTGAGTTTCAGGACTCACAAAGGAGATTCAAAACAAGCGATAAACGAAATAACCGAACAAGCAATCAATCAATATAGCCGAAGCAACTGAAAAGTAAATAGCTGAAGCAAGAAAACACGTTAGTAGGTTGAGTGCACCAGCACTCCTCTGATGCCTCTGCATCTTTCTGAAACCGCATTCTCACAACGCATAATCACAACACGCGTGGGCACTGAGAATCTCAAAGCATGGTGGATCCCCCGTGAACACCCTGCACTTGACTATCACAAAGACCATCAAGCCGGAACATCACAACTCAATCATACACTTGGCTTGCGGCCAACGTGCAGATTTACGGTCCAGTTCTGCCCTTCCTCTTCCGGAACACCGTCTCCGTACCCCGTCGGGTACACTCGGCCAATTAGGCTGCAACCCCGTCTCTCTGAGTCTTCCCCACCTCTCAGTCCATCGATGCCGTGGAGGAACCTACCTCTCGGTCCTTCGATGCCGTAGGTTGGGGATCACGCACATACCGCCACTGAACCGTATGCCCCGGTTCCGCTGCAGTCCGAAGACTACCCGTCAACGGACTGACACCACACCACAACATCTCAACACAAACTTCAAACCACACTCATCACATCTCCACCACATCACAGACACTATAACTCACAACCAATCCACCATCACTCAAACTCCACAGTCTCATGGCTCTCACTAGCCGGATTCAATACATTCCTCTGTGGTGCTACCTGCATAAAACGTTAGCCTTTCACCACAGAGGTCACCTGCATCACAAACACCACACAAGCATACAACCAATCCACGCACATGCAACAAGCAATCAAAATCCCTTTGAAAGTGCTTCTTTTCATAAATTCCGATTTAAAACTCTTTAATAAATCACTTCTTCCACTTGAAACTCCTTTCTTAGACTACTAACCCAATGCGAAGCTAGACATTCTAATTTAAACTCAATGATTCCCCTATACAACTCAAAGCTATTCCCGCAAGTCCCTTCTCTTACATTCTATCATGCAACTCTTACTCCATATCTAAATGCAACTCTTAATCCAAGTCTAACAGTTCTAGCAAAGTCTAAAATTACTAAGCATGCAACCTATGGTGATTTCTTATAACCTATCACACTTTCATTTATTTTCCAATAATTAACAATACTAACAATTCTACAAATTACTACACATACAACCTAATAGTATTTAGAATACCTTAACTAATTCAAACTATATCCAAATTCAAATATATCAATTTAATCTTGCCTAACATGCTTTCTAATCGAAAATACTAAATTAACACACTGCTAATTACTGGCTAAATTTACTTATTCATACAAGATCTTAAACTCTACTCAATTTTCTAGCCTTTAAAATTCAAATAAAATTCTCTTAATACTCATACTAACCGATTATTAAAGAGGAACTTACTCAAATAATTTCTAAAATACTAACTCTTAAATCATATGCACAAATCTACACAATCTCTAGCTTAATCACCTTTCTACCATGCAAAAGAAATATCTATCAATTCAATTTTCTACTTCCTCATGCATGCATGCAACTCACTAGACTTAAGACTCACTTATCAACTACATGCATGAACATAAACACTACTACCATCTTTCTCCTTCTCAAACACTTACATGCAATGAACTCATGCAACTATCCTTACTCTAAACCCAAGAGTTTCAAGTTTAGAAAACCAAGATTTATTTTTATTTTTAGAAAACAAAGACAACTTTCTCAATTTAAAACTTGAAATCAATTCTCGAGAAGAAAAAGAACTTTGAAAATCATCTGAAATAACTCTGGAGATTATTTACTAAATCATTTTCAAGCAATACTTAACATGCAACAACTTTACTCAACAATCAAGCAAGAAATCAATTTTTGAAAGCAGAAGAACCATGAAAAATTCTAACCCAGTCTTGCCTACAACACCATGCATGAACATAATGATGCAGAACAAGAGTGGAGAAGGGCTACCACACACTGAAACCCACCTTGGAAAAATCGGCAAAGAGAGAAGAGGAAGAAAGCAACAAGATTCACACAAGCACCAACAAGACACCTCCATTAGCCCACGCCTATCTCTCTTACTATCACTACTCTCACTCTAAAAACACAGAGAAACTCTTTGATCTAAACTTTGGCAAAAGATTGAGTGGAGAGGAGAGTTCTTGGTATATATAGGAAGAGAGAAGAGGAGAGTGAAGGCTTGAATTAGTGGAGAGAGTTAATCTGTTCTTGACACATAACCCTGGAGTTGAGCCGATTAAACTCAAAGTGTCACTAATTTCGTCCATCCCACCTCCACATGTCCTCTTCATGCACAATTCTTCAATTAAACCATTTTTTCTTCTAATTTCTCCCACATAATCATTTTCCCAACTGACTTCTGCTCTATAAAACCTTTTCAGACATTTCTTGTATTTCTGTTTAGTCATCAAATGTAGAAATATCATGCATCTATATCTGATGATTCCATTATCCAAAAATTGCTCCGCCTTTTTCTGATGCTTCTTAGGTATGTCCTTTATAATCCCTCAAATTTTCATAATTTTTGGATAACCAGAGCTTTCCTTTTGGAATTATTTTCCTCCATGTACTTCTCTTCGTACCCTCTTGGAAATAATTTTATAACTTATGCATCCGATGTCCAAATACTGACCTTCCACGTCCCAAAGCTTTCTTTTGGTGTCTAGTGTCTTGAGAATTGTTGGACCAAATTAAATTTAAGCAATGGGCTTAAGCAATTTGGTGTGTGTGTGAAAAGAAATTATTAAGTGTGGGCTTAAGTGATAAGTGTCGCACTTAATTAAGGGAAGGGGAATTTTGTCCCACATTGGTTAGAGGAGGAAAATTCCTTATGTTTATATAAGGTCTCACTCTTTTGTTAGTTCAAAGAGCTCACACTATGGAGTGTGAGAGAGAGGTTGGAAACCCACACGCGCGCGCTCGCTCGGCTCGGCTTGGGTTTGGGTTTGGGAATAGGCCCTTCAGGGCCAAACGCGCAGATTTATTTTTGGGGAAAATTCGTATGAATTTTTTGGTTCAATTAAACGAACCAATTTTGAGATCGATCGTTCCGGATGCGAAATGAGATCGATCGGTCTACATTTAGAACGATCGTTCCATAAACGTTCTAGATGACTTGGACGTGTGCCTTAAAAGTCATCGCCATCCACCCAAAAATTTCCTTACCAAAAGTCATCGCCATCCACTCTTTATATCCACGTCTCATCTCTCTCATTTCGTATTAACGAAAACGAAAAGAAAAGAGAAAGAAACCAAAAAGGAAAAACAAGTTTTCCTCTCTCAAAAATCGAATCACACACAAATCGAATCAACGATCTCTCATATGGTAAGTCTTGAGAGTATATCGTAGTTTTTGAGTTCGTAGATTCCGTTTTGAGTGTAGCAAAACGGTCTCAAACCAGTTGTATCCTGGGACTCGAGAATCGCAACAGAAACCGTCTCACATACGGGCGATTCATTTGAGTTAAGGAAAGAGATATCATATCTCGCCTCTGCGTTTTTTCCTTATACTCGTTTTCAAATCGTTTCAAAACTTTTCTATAAATCGTTTTATATCAACAACATTTTGATCCAAATAACTCTGTCTCAAAAAGATTTGGATTCGGTTTTCTCAATCGGTTTTGGTGGTTTACAGTCTTAACTCAAATGAATCCGCTTCTAGCCTATAGCTAAAATCGGATTGGGAAATGTTTTGGGTTTTTCATGACGAATTTCAACCGAACGATCGTTCTGCTTTTAGATCGATCGTTCTCCTTGAAAAACCGAACGCTCGTTCTGTTTTTAGATCGATCGTTCTCCATGAAAAAACGAACGCTCGTTCTGTTTTTAGATCGATCGTTCTCTTTATAAAACGATTTCTAAACGTTTTATTTCAAACGTTTTTCGGGATTTGTGAATCGCTTAAATGCTTTTCCGCGAATCGTGTATTAAAACGATACAAAACTGTTTTTTAAATAGAGGGTAAACGTTTCTGCGAAAAAGTTTGCAAAACGCTTTCACCGTTTTAAACGTTTATGCGAACGCTTTCAAGTGAGGTTGCAAAAACGGTTTAACCGCTTCAAACGTTTCTGCGAAAAAGGTTTGCAAAACGCTTTGACCGTTTCATCAAACGTTTATGCGAATCGGTTTGCAGAACGCTTTGACCGTTTAAGAGAAAATGTTTATGCGAGAATGTTTTGCAAAACATTCTTCTGATGAAAAGTATTAGAAACGCTTTCACCGTTTTTAAAACGTTTTCTGCAAAAGCTTTATGATGAAAATTTGCAAAACGTTTTTTACAAACGCCTTTGGTTTATTCGAGATAAATCAATTTTGAACTTGTGTGTTCAATTATCCATGTACTGATACTCGTTTTTTACTTGTGATCAGATGGAAAATCCGATGGACATTGATTTTGACACACCAAACGTGGCTGGTGCTGGTGCTGCTGCTGCAACACAAACTGGGAACCAGAGTGGTGACACTACTGAGGAGACGGCAAGAAGAGCTTTGTTCAACTCTGGCCTTCCTCCGTTTACAACCCCCACTGAAGTCAACAATGAAATTCCGTCTGCAGTCACTCGGGGACTCATGCCGGAAAAGTTTGACGGAAAGGGCTTCAAGATTTGGCAACAAAAAATGCTATTCGCCCTAACCAACTTGAAGTTTGACAAGTACCTGACTGAGGACAAACCATCCGTCCCGGATGGAAACACTGATGTCCGCACACTTGCAAGCGTTGAATCATGGATCCATGGTGACTTCCTATGCAGAGGATGGATCTTGGGTCGTCTTGCTGAAAAGCTGTATGGTGTTTACAGTCAGGCTAAATCCTCTAAGGCACTCTGGATGTCCTTGGAGAAGCAGTACCGAACTGAAGATGCTGGTTGTCAGAAATTTGCAACTGCGAAGTTTCTAGACTTCAAAATGGTGGATTCCAAACCAATCATGGAACAAGTGGAGGCACTTCAATTGATATGCTATGAGATAGCTGAGGAAGGAATGTCTCTCTGTGAGATCTTCAAAACCAATGCCTTCATTGAGAAGTTACCTCCGAGCTGGGTGGACTTCAAGACCTACCTCAAACACAAGAGGAAGGCAATGACTCTGGAAGACCTCATCACAAGGTTGCGAATGGAGGACAGAAACCGCATCCAGAACAACCCTCAGTTTCGCGAGCACAACGCGAATGTGGCTACCCACAAGGGAAAAGGCAAGGCCAAGGGTAACGAGAAATCTTCTCTGAAACCATCATCCTCAACGAACTTCAAGAAAACTGGAGAGAAGAAGTTCAAAGGCAAATGCCACAACTGCAACAAAGTCGGTCATAAGGCAGATGTTTGTCGCAGTAAGCCCAAGAATAATGGGAATGGGAAAGATCAAGCCAACTTGACTCAAGATGACCTTTGTGCTGTAGTCTCAGAGGTCAACATGGTTGAAGATAACCAGAAGGAGTGGTGGTATGACACGGGTGCAACGACCCACATCTGCACTGATAAGGAAATGTTCAGCTCCTATCAGAAATCCAGGTCTCAGGAGCAGCTATTCATGGGAAACTCTGCGTTTTCCCAAATTGTTGGTCGTGGAAAGGTTGTGCTCAAGATGACCTCAGGAAAAGAAGTCACTCTCCAGAATGTCAAGCATGTTCCTGACATGAGGAAGAATCTGATCTCCGGTACTCTCATGAGCAAGGCCGGATTTGGAGCTCACCTTGAGGCTGATAAGCTCGTGCTCAAGAAGTTCGGGGTGTTTGTAGGCAGGGGATACGTGAAGAATGGACTTGTCAAAATGTGTGTTACGGCAGTCCTTCGTGGCGACAATATTGCAAATGTTGTTGTTACTGATGTTTCGAATGTTGCTTCTACTTCCACTGTTGTAGCATCTGATGCAAATGTTGTAGCATCTGATGCAAATGTTCCAATTAATAATGGAAATAACCCCGTTGCCTATTTGCTTGAGTCTTTTAATATTTGGCATGAACGATTAGGTCATGTGAATTATAAGTCTATACAGAGGTTAATGAACTTGAACCTAATTCCGAAATGCAAGACAAGCAAAGAGAAATGTGAAGTTTGTGTCCAAGCTAAACTCACTAAAACTCCATCACCCAAAGTTGAGAGAACAACCGAACCTTTGGGCTTAATACACACAGACTTGTGCGATTTAAAATTCGTACAATCCCGAGGTGGAAAGAAATATTTTGTGACATTTATAGATGATCACACAAAATACTGTTATGTATATCTGCTACAAAGCAAAGATGAAACTTTGGAAAAGTTCAAAGAATACAAAACAGAAGTTGAAAACCAACTCAACAGAACTATAAAAATAGTTCGCAGTGATAGAGGAGGTGAATATGATGGACGTTTTAATTCCTTCTGTCAAGAGCAAGGGATTATTCATCAGACAACTGCCCCATATTCACCTGAGTCGAATGGAGTTGCAGAACGCAAAAACCGAACTCTAAAAGAAATGATGAATGCAATGTTGCAGGAATCTGGGTTACCCCAGAACATGTGGGGGGAAGCTTTGCTTACAACAAACTACATCCTCAACAAAATACCGCACAAGGTCACGGGAAAGACTCCTTACGAACTTTGGAAAGGTAACGCACCATCATACAAATACTTGAAAGTGTGGGGGTGCCTAGCAAAGGTCGCAGTACCACCTCCCAAGAAGGTCACGATCGGACCAAAAACCGTGGACTGTATTTTCATCGGATATGCACACAACAGCAGTGCTTATCGGTTTCTGGTACATAAGTCAGAAGTACCAGATATTCATGTCAATACAATAATGGAGTCAAGAAATGCATCGTTTTTCGAAAATGTTTTCCCATGCAAGGATAAACAATCTCAAAAGAGAACTTTCGACCAAACACAAGCAAGCACTTCCGCAAATAAAGCAAGCACTTCTGGAACTGCTGAAAACCTAGAAGATCAACCTAGACGAAGCAAACGAGCTCGCAAGGAAAAATCTTATGGGGATGATTTCTTAATGGTTCTTCTTTTAGAAAACGAACCAAGAACATATGCTGAAGCAATGTCTACACCAGATGCACCTTTTTGGAAGGAGGCTGTCAATAGCGAGATTGACTCAATTAAACAAACCCATACATATTACATCACCGACTTACCTGAAGGGTTTAAAGCACTCGGATGTAAATGGATTTTCAAGACAAAGTTGAAAGTTGATGGATCGATTGATAAGTACAAGGCCAGGCTTGTGGTGCAAGGATTCCGACAAAAAGAAGGATTGGATTTCTTTGACACCTACTCTCCAGTGACGAGAATAACTTCGATAAGAATGCTACTTGGAATAGCAGCTTTAAGAAACCTAGAGATTCATCAAATGGACGTCAAAACTGCTTTTCTAAATGGAGAGTTAGAAGAGGAGATTTATATGAAACAACCCGAGGGGTTTGTCATACCTGGACAAGAACACAAAGTTTGCCGACTTGTGAAATCATTGTACGGACTTAAACAAGCTCCAAAACAATGGCACGAAAAATTTGACAGTGTGATGATGTCAAATGGATTCAGCATTAACGAATGTGATAAGTGCCTCTATATCAAAAATACCAACCACGGGTATGTTTTGTTATGTCTATATGTCGATGATATGCTCATTCTTGGAAGTAACAACGACATTATCAATCAAACTAAAAACATGCTGAAAAGCAAGTTTGATATGAAAGACATGGGTCTTGCGGATGTAATCTTAGGAATTAAAATCCTCAGAAACTCTGAAGGATACATCCTGACTCAATCTCATTATGCTGAAAAGATACTTGAGAGATTCAAGGCATATTCAACGGGTACAGCAAAAACCCCTGTAGACGCTCTTCTTCACTTGACGAAAAACAAGGGTGAATCAGTGTCACAGCTGGAGTATGCTAGAGTGATTGGAAGTCTGATGTACTTAACTAATTGCACTCGACCTGATTTGGCGCACGCGGTCAATGTACTGAGTCGTTATACAAGTAATCCAGGACATACACATTGGAAAGCTATAACAAGAGTGTTGAACTACCTCCGTTATACCAAAGAGTATGGTCTGCACTATGGTAGAGAACCAGCAGTTCTAGAAGGATACAGTGACGCCAACTGGATCTCTGACTCAAAGAACTCAAAATCCACAAGTGGATACGTCTTTATGCTAGCAGGTGCAGCAATCTCCTGGAGATCTGGTAAACAAACTCTATTAGCTCGATCAACGATGGAATCTGAGTTTATAGCGCTTGATAAAGCCGGAGAGGAAGCAGAATGGCTTCGAAATTGGATGGAAGACATTCCAATGATGGAGAAACCAGTGTCAGCAATACGTGTACACTGTGATAACCAAGCGGCTATCGCGCGGGCACTGAATAATCTCTATAATGGAAAATCTCGTCATATCAGAAGGCGACATAAGACCATTAGACATTTGATCTCAACTGGTGTGATCACCATGGATTATGTAAAATCAGCCGACAACCTTTCGGATCCGTTTACAAAAGGTTTGACTCGAGATCAAGTGTTAAAATCATCAAGAGGAATGGGTTTAAAGCCTGTGAATTAAGATGACGTTTGGTGGAAACCCTACTTACGTGACTGGAGATCCCAAGATCTAAGTTCAAGGGGACAACTAAATCAAACTGATTCTGCTCAAAGCACTGTGAGACTTATGTCTCTACCCAGCTCCTAAGATGATACAACAGTGCTACCTGTATGTGATAAGGATAAGCAATGGCTTTTAATGATTTCATAGCTATGTAAGATATGTGGAGTATGACAGGATACTTCTTAAAATACATGCTAAACGCAGATCACCTAGTGAGTGTGAAATAAGGCCGTTTCTAGGAGAATGAAAGTTAGGCTATATTCTCCAAGTTCACTCATGAATAACCAGGAAAGTTCAAGGCCAAAATGAACCCAATAGAGAACTTAGTTCTACGAGAAATGAAGCTGGGTTATAGCTGTTGTCTCGGTTTACATCAAAATCTGGGTGGTTCAAGACATCATGTTCACCTCCCGGCCAAGTAAACCCGACAGATATTAACAATGAGTGGTTCAAGGCTGAAAAATGCTACTTACTCAGACACAGTTAATTTTGTTTATACTCTCGAAAAGTCAGTCTGTCTAGTCTATTATGAGTCTAATCAGATGTCCGTCGAGTCTGCATAATCGAGTCTGCATAAGTTTAGAGTCATTTCTATTCATGTGGGGGATTGTTGGACCAAATTAAATTTAAGCAATGGGCTTAAGCAATTTGGTGTGTGTGTGAAAAGAAATTATTAAGTGTGGGCTTAAGTGATAAGTGTTGCACTTAATTAAGGGAAGGGGAATTTTGTCCCACATTGGTTAGAGGAGGAAAATTCCTTATGTTTATATAAGGTCTCACTCTTTTGTTAGTTCAAAGAGCTCACACTATGGAGTGTGAGAGAGAGGTTGGAAACCCACACGCGCGCGCTCGCTCGGCTCGGCTTGGGTTCGGGTTTGGGTTTGGGTTTGGGAATAGGCCCTTCAGGGCCAAACGCGCGGATTTATTTTTGGGGAAAATTCGTATGAATTTTTTGGTTCAATTAAACGAACCAATCGATCGATCCCGCGAGCACCTGCTTTCTGCTTTCTGCTTCAGTATCGGGGTATTACACACATGCTCCGATCCCGCGAGCACCTGCTCCACCACCCGGAAGGTTTAGGGAGAAGACAAAGACGCAAGAGAATGTACAGTGCAAAAGGTCCTCGAATGACTTTGATCTCTCAAGGATATGATGGAAAATCGGTTGACTACAAGGTGAAGTGCAAAGGTCATCCTAAACTTTTCTCTAGAATTAGAGCTATTCTTCCATCAGAGTTGAAAGAGAAGGGTATTGGTGTTGTGAATGGAATGCTGAGTAAGGTTCTGAACATGAGGATGTCTGATTGTGGAGTTTGTTTTGGAGCAAGCTCTCAATCCCAACCTGATTGATACATGGCACCAAAGTTAAGCTAATTACTTAAACCAAGCGCTTGGTGGGAGGCAACCCACTGGTAAGTGTCTCTAACTTTTATTTTTCTTTTGCTACTAATTTTTGGTTTTGGTTTTCTTTGTTTCACCATATTCAAAAAAAAAAAAAAACGAGCGAGCACCCCCAATCTATTTCAGAACATCTGCTCCGCCCGGATGCTCCACGAAAAAAAAAGAAAAAAAAGGGTGCACGTCTTCAGGTAAATTTTCTTGTTCCTACACAATTGTAAAATCCATTATTTATTTTTCATTTCTCATCATTTCTCTTGATTTATTCTCACACCGGGACGGTGTGAAGTAAGTCTAGGGGAGGGTGTTGGTACTAATTCTGTTTTCTTTATTTCGTTTTGTTGAGTCAGTCTATTTTATTGAGTCAAATTTTACTTGGGAATTATGATCTTTCTTTGGAATAAACTGTTTTAGCTACCACTTTAGTGACCATTCTTACAGCCATTGACAGTGGATTCTACCAAAAGGAAATTCCAAAGGTAAATTGAACTTCCATTATCCCCATACTGTTTGAGTGTTTAGATGATCCAGAACTGGCCTAGATATAATGAACTTAAATTTTCTCATCTTGGGGCTTGGTATACTGTGGATCGGATTCCTTGCTTAGGTCTGACAAGATTAGTCTGTGATTATGGTTTCCCTCTCTCTTCCCTTCATTGTCTCTAAAAAAAAAGAGAATGAAAAAGAGATATAGCTTTGAAAAGAAGTTGAATCATTGGATACTGGTCTAACACAAAAAAAAAGAGAACAATCAGTAGATAAATAAAATAAAATGATACCCTAGTAGGAAAAAATCGACTGATTGGAAGTGAGAAAAGAGGAAGAAAGGAAACTAGAAGCCGACTGTCCATAAATTCGGTACTTAGGTGAGTAAGAGTCCATGTGTCCTTTGATCGGTAGTCCCTCGATGAGACTGCACATAAAACTTAATAAGGTCAGCAATGGGGATTTTGGATTACTCTTATGTGTTGTGGTTTGGAATCTGGATGGTTAATAAGTCTGCGGAAAATTACTAGACGTGTTAACTTAAGTTGGTACTGTTTGATGTGGCTTACTCGAGTGCTGGTTGATTCAGGGTTCTAAAGGATAAGTGAGTTCCCATGTTTTCAAACCTTTCTTCTCGGTTTAAGCTTTAGTTTATTTGAGGACAAACAAAGGTCTAAAGTGTGGGGGAATTGATATGAGGCATTTTCACCTCATTCTAACCATTGTTTTCAAGTCATTTTCGAGTCTTTTTAGTCTTTATCGAGTCGTTTCAGGTCATTAGGAGGCTTTGGAAGAAGTTTGGAGTGATTAGGGTCTTTGGAGCATAAAAGAATCATATTGGAAGAAAAGAAGGCGAATCTGTGAAGAATTACCAATTTCACTTCGGAGCACCTGCTCCCGATTTTCGAGCACCTGCTCGCACGGCCGGAGTAAAAAAAGGTAGGTGGTTTTGACCTAACCTTAATCACGAAAAATAAGGGAGCAGCCGCCTAGAAGACTCTATTATATATACTCCCCTTAGTTTTAGGTTTTTCTATGATCTTTCAGATTATCCTATCTTTTATTTTCTACTTTCTAGATTTAGGTTTCAAGACCTCTAAGGAGTTTTGTATTATTTTTGGCAGAAGAATCTTTGCAACATCTGTAGAAGATTTATGAACCCTATTCTTTTATTTTAATATCGATGCTTTATTTTTTATTCAATCTCTTTGTTTTCTTCTTCTTTAATTATGTTTGAGTAGATCTCTTAGTTATGTTAGGGTTTTCAAAGGAATTCATGAGCTAAGGGATTAAACACAATTAAGCTAATAAATCGATGTCTTCACCCTTGTTGTTCTTAATGCTTAAATCGAATTGATCACTTGATTTATGATATTAGGTTTAACTTAGACAGCGAGAGTTGTTAGGTTGCTAGAAGAAACTTTGGTGAGCAATTTATTCATTACCTGCGAGAGTAGATGTATTGGAGAATTGTGAACAAATCATCTGCGATTTCTAAAACCAACGAGAGTTAGGATTTTAGGTTGTTAAATAAAGTTATTGATGCCACGAGAGTGGATTGATATTATCTTTATGTTTGTGTTCTAGACTTGTGCTGAATTGTGCCTGAATAGTTGTTTGATCTGTTGCTCTGAATTGCCTGCGATTTGCCTTGACCTAACGCTTACTTTATTATTTGTTTACAACCGATTTGTTTTCATTACTTGCTAGTCATGATTTCAACCAACTCATATTGAATCTCTTAGCTCTTAATTTAGCTTATTAAATCATAGTGTAATACTTGGTCTTCATGGGATCGACCCCTAAGTACTACTACGATTTGCTGTGCACAGGTTTAAAACTCGTGTACCACACTCTTTCCAACAAGGTCTAAAATTTACCTACATCTTCTGTAAGGTTATCTTAATATTTTTGTCTCCTTAACTCTGAGATCCTTAACAGCAAGTTTGAAGCGACTCTAATGACCTGCTTGCTTTTTGATCCGGTGGTTTTTCCTGTCCCTTTTTAAGCGCATATTTGGATATTCCATTCTCACCTATTCAACATCTTCTGTGGATAAGGAAATATATTTAGAAATGTATATTTTTGCTGAGTCCTGACAAAATGATTTTTTTTGCAATGTTTAGGTAAGGATAGCATCTGCGTCAGCTCTTGCCACGATGATGAATGGGCAGAGTACAAGGAATCCACTAAGCATGGATCGTTCATGCCCCTCTCAAACTCCCTTGGTCTAATATTAATGCAACTCCACACAGGAACATTAATTTTTTCTCCCTTTTTCTTCTGGCTTGGCTATTAGTTATTCCTTGTTTGACTAAGATATTTATTCCTTTGATATGGGTGTAGGCATTCTACATTTGATTCACCGTGGTAGATTGTTGGTTCAGCTTTTCAAGATCCTTTTGCTACTGATATCAAGCACACCGTACGTTAATTTCTTCTGTCTTGCCGGCTCTTCATGGCTAATAATATTCGTTTTATTGTAAAAGTATTGTATCCTTATAGTAGCATTTGATATCTGTCATAGAAAAAACCTTAGTGGCTTTTGGTTAAGGTTTATCTTTGACTAAGTGCAAGAGCTCGAGCTTCATGAATATGTGCGTAGACCCAGCTCCCGTTTAGCTGATGCTTTGATTTTCATGTGTTCTTTAATGTTTGCTATCATCTTACTATTATTATTTGAGGAGCAGTTTTAAGAGAATACTTAAAAAATGTCTTATAATTACAAGTAGTGTCATTAATCCTTTTTATAAAAACATGTTTGGTAACATGTATAAGTTTGGGTAAAAGAGAAAATAATTATACTTAAATTAAACCGATTTCAAACCATGTATTACCAATATAACCAGTTTCTTTAATCAAATCCGATATCATGTTTATTGTCCACCTATATTTTCGGAAACAATATATTAAAATCGGCCATTATTAGAAAAAAATAAAGAATTCATGTGTAAGATCTTAACCATTCGTTTAAACTAATTATAATCATATCCGTTGAATTAAAACGACTAAATTATTGTGTTAATTTAAAATTATTAAAAAATAAATGCAATATTAGAATCAGTAGAATTTAGGAAAGAGATTCTGGATTTGTAGTATAGTAATATTCGAATTTAATATATTAAGTTATATGAATATTTTTAAAAATCCTACAAACCCAAAAACCTAATCACCTACCCTCTATAAATTAATTAGCTCCACTCATATGCCTTTCCTCATTTTAATTTCGCCAACATCAACTTTTTAAGAGCCTGACTAGGAATAGAAAGGGAGGACATGTTGGTTCGAGGACCCCTTGGTCACAGGCGTTCCAAATTGTCATATATTTTCTTTTGTTTTTAAGATGTATAGCTTTATTTTTCGATATTCCGTGTTCATATATCATAGAGATAGTGTTCATATAATATATATCTCTCCAAATGACTTTTGTCAATGGATTGACGCTCTATAGCAATACCAGTCAAGGATTCCTCAACATGGTTTTATGTGATGCAAAAGTAATTTATAACTCAACTTTTGTTAATAAGGATTCCTAAACTATTTGCATACACTAATTTTTGATGCTTTGTTTTTTTCGGGTTGATCACGATGATTACATCGTCTATAGTAAATGTTTTGTAATCCATTTTTTTTCTACGCACACAAAAATTTTTTTTTTTCGTTCTTCATTTTTGTTTTTGTTTTTTTTTTCAATATGGCTATTTGATCGACGAAGATCTTTCTGTGGGTTGCCATCATTACTTCATTAGTCAGGAAATGATTTGTCCGATATAAAAATGAGTCAAATATGAGAATCTGATGAGAGATGCCATTGTAACAGATCTATGGAGATGCGATTGAAAAGATGAACGGATATGAGACCGATGGTTTTTTAGTTTTTTTTTTGTATTTTGCAATTAAGAATTAACCTCAATAATATTTGTTCATATTACCGATTTATTTCATATTTATAATTTTCTTTTTTTTGCATTCCTTCTTATTTTTGTATTATATTTTTAATCTATTTAATTGCTAAAAAAAATCACTTGGTTTACGTACCCAATATTTTCGGAAATATTACTTTTAAAATGGATTTATCATTTAAGGATAGAATTTTTTTTTACTCTTTTGTTAACAATAATTTTCATCTTTTTTTTTTGGTGAATTATGAACAGGTCATTTTTTCACATGTATCAATCCCACAATTTTTGGAGGGACTTTTTAGTTTTTTCTAATTCACCTTTTAATTTTATGGAAATTATTTACACCACATATGAGCAGTATTATTAGTAATTGATAATTTCCTAATTTGAATTCTTAACATATTAGAAATTAAAAATCTTCCAAATATATTTACTTAACATCCTCTTAAATCCCTTAATTTAATCATTTTGTTTAATTCATAAATTCCCTATAATCATGTTCAGAATCTTACTTTCCTAATATATTTTACACAAAATATTAACTAAAATTTTAATTTATTTCACAAAAATTGAAATCATTTTCAAATAAATTTTAATTAAGTCATGAGTCCTAAATTTATTCACAAAATCCCATATAATCATATTATTATAATGCGTTTTGTTCTTTTTTTACCATCGTCTCATAATTAAATAATTAAATACAGTTACTAGATTTTAGGAATGAAAATTAAGGAATATCTTTTAACAGTTTTCGGATTTGGAGATATTCCCTATATTTTAGGGTTGACTATTTTTTTTTTTTCAAATCCTGGCCTGTCAATTAGATTTTCAAAATAAAAAATGAAAATTTTAAAATCAATAATTTTAAAATCAATATTATGGAAATAATTAAATATAATCACTATATTTTAGTAATGCAAATATTAACTAAACTACATTTACATCTCAAATTAATCAGAATACAATTAATTATTTGAATCGAAGCCCAAATTAATAGACGATTCTAATAATCACAAAAATATTTATTTACGAAATTTGTGGACGATTCTAAGAATCCCATATTAAAGATTTCGGCATTAAATATCTTATTCCCTAAATCTCTCATTTTGAATCTAACATAATAAATGTAATTTCCTATATCTATAACGTTTTAACGAATATGTAATATCTAATAGACGTTTTAATTTCAATAACATTGCATCTTCTTTTTATGCTCATTTTTTTTCATATTTGTTTAAGAGTTTTTTTTTATCCACCAAGAATATATTGACTGGATATTATTTCTATTTTTATTATTCATTTTTGGTGATGGTTTTATTTTAAAATTTTCTCCACCAGATCCTTTAAGATCTTTTACATCTTCTCATAAAATGATTTTTTTTTATTTTCTTTTGTCCATCCGGATGAAGAAAATCTCGAAGGTTTCTTTGTTTTTATCTTCTCATTTGTTTTCCCTTATGTTTTGTAGTGTTTCGTCTTCGTTTGTGTTTTTACAAGATAACCATATTGATGGTATTCGTGATTGTGTATGTGTTGAATTCAACTGGTTTATTAGCTGATAATCTTAACTTTGGTAGTTAATTAATAATAATTTTTAGAATAATACAAAACCAAAACTCGATAAAATTTGAATTCCTTTTTTATATACAGTCCCCTCAAACTTATTTTTTTGAAAATCCTTAAATTTTTATTTTACTTACTTTTTTTATTTTTAATTCTAATCCAACCGTACCCAGATATGGTATTTTCCTTCATTAAGTTAATTGGAAAAAATCCGGGCCTTGCAACAGCTGGGGGAGTGTTAAGGGCAGAGGAAATTGGTGTAGCGGTTTTGCGCTGAACATAGGCAGGTGCTCGGCTCCACTGGCAGAACTGTGGGGAGCTTACTATGGTCTATGTATTGCGTGGGAGAAGAGGGTCGAGCGAGTTGTGTTGGAAGTGGATTCAGAGATTATAGTGGGGTTCTTGACGACAGGGGTCGCAGACTCGCATCCTTTGTCTTTCCTGGTACGATTGTGCCATGACTTTATCTCTAGGAACTGATTAGTTCGTATTAAACATGTGTATAGGGAAGGGAATGCTCTTGCTGATGGCTTAGCAATTTTTGCATTCTCGCTACCATTAGGAATTCATATTTTTGATTCTGTTCCTTTAATTGTTGCGGATACTTTTAAGGATGATTTTTCTGGGGTCACTCGGACCAGGAATGTTCGTTTGTAGTTTGTGATTTTAATGAAATAAGATTGCTGGGGTCTTTTCCCCGGTCACTCATCAAAAAAAAAAGTTAATTGGAAAAAATGAGGAGAGGCATATGAGTGGAGCTAATTAATTTATTTTTAATGGATTTTATTTGTTTTGGGTTTATTTTTTGGTTAAAGTTAAACATATATCAAGTTAATTGGAAAAAAATGAAAATATGATTTTAACTATTTTCATATTTAAAAATAGTTATCCAACTATACATAATTTTTTGTATTATATTTTATACAAAAATTCTAAAACTTTTAAACTGGAAAAACATATAATCAACAAATAGAAAAATATTTATAACTTTTAATCTACTAAACCAACACATAATATAATTCACACATAATATAATTCTCCAAACACCAATCAACACAACATATAATCTCACATAATACAATTCTTTTAACACCAACAAAAATTTAAATCATATAACTAACACCTACAGATAGTATATTAGCCACACAAAAAACTTGCCTATTCAATTTACATAATAATCAACTATATAACAAATAATTTTTTATTTATTATTATTATTGAATATAAAAATTTTTACTCCGCACGTAAAATCCTAGTTTTCAGTTATTAACATAACCTCGACCCCCAATACGTAACCCACACCAATGAAAGGCTCCATTGACTCATTAACATTGACTCATTATCTCTTTATAATTAACAAACACACGAATATGTAATTATAACAATAAATTCATACATATATATAATACTAGATTAGGGTGTAAAAACATATTTTAGATCTAAAATTGATAATCCGCATAACATATTTATTTTATATTTTATATTAAAATTTGAGTTAAATTATTTAAAGCTATATTTTGTAACTCGCACTTGAGATTTCGAGAAACATGTAGAAATAATTTTTTAAAATAAAAAAATACTATATTACTTAGCAAATATTTCAATGAATTAAATATAGAAAATTTTCAAATTTGTAAACCTTGAAAATGGAAATAGTTTTATGTTATTTGTTCATATATAATCATACACAATAATATTGTTAATATTATTAATTATTTTCAAGGAAAAAAATAATAATTTATACCTCTTCGTAAATGCGATCCTTTTAAAGCGTGGATAATACGACGGGAACTCCGTCGGGAGACTCCTGAGTCAGCTGGGTCTGGCGGTCCTCCACCCGAGCAACCACGTCGTTGTAGATTTGCTCGAACAGAGGATCTATAAAAACTCCAGCGTTGTTCTTGTAAGTCTCCTTGTAAAGGTCCTGAAGAGATGGGAGGACTCCGCCATTTTTTTTGGCCTAAAAATATATAAAGAAATTTTATTTTATTTCATAATTAAAAATATAAAAAATACGAAAAAATGGAAATTAAATAATTACCATGGCAAGACGGACCCCAGCATGACCTTTTTGACCCGTTGTGTGGATCATCGGCAAGTTGCCATTCTCATCTCTCGTCATACGGGAAGCGGAGCACTTTTTGGACTTTCTGATGTACTCGGGATCTTCCCAAAACCTGATGAAGGCATCCCAAACAACCCTTGTGAGCTCCTCGGACTTCCCTTTCTCATACCCCTTAACCCACCAGTCATCCTTCCAGTTGGAGACCGTATCAAGCAATCGCTCCTTCGCCTTTGCCATGAACTCTTTCCTGACCCTCTCAGTGATCCCGACGGGCCAATTCCATTTTTGCTGGAAAAAAATAGACAATTAATAAATAAGTATAAATAAATTAAAATGATTTAAAAAAATAAAAGCTTACAATGTAAAAGTAACTTACTGCAAAACATTTGAACCACGTCCTCTTGACGTGGTCTGGAGTTTTCTTCCAGCTAGAATATGGGCCGGGGAAATAGCTCTTCATTGTGTCGGTAACGCTCCGAGCGACATAAGGATCAATATTAAACCTGAAAAAAAAATTATAAGTGTAAATTTTTTAGAATTTAATATATAATGTTATTAGAAAATAGTATTTATTGAAAATATATAGTACTTACCAGAAAATATTTGGTCCAGAATCAATATTTTTTCCTGGGTCTAAAACTGGTAACCCTCCTCTTCCTGGCTGAGTGAGAAGGTCCTCGACGGTGTATCGAGCATAAGGAGCAGATGCTGGGACCTGTAAATCAAGATGAGGTGCGGCCTCAACTTCAGGAGCTGGCTCCTCGCCAGGAACATGATCTTCTTGCGGAGGCAATGGACCCACAGGTGGGGGAACAGCAAAATGAGGAACTGATGGTGCCCTCTGAGAACCCTGAGAGTCAGGGACTGTATCCGAACTCGAACCGGGAGCTGAAGAAGATGAAGCTATATGACTGCCCGGCTCACCAAAAAGATCTCTGTAATGCGTGTAAGCTTGTTTTTCCTAACCATCTGGAATATTAACAAGTATAATGAGATTTATAATTATCTAAAGTAATTCCATCAATCTAGCTACAATTATCTAAACTAACCACCTAAACTTTATTTCTCTAAACTAACCACCTAAACTAATTACTTAAAAAAAATAGAAAATTTACCTTTGCTTTGGAGAGGAAGTTGAGAGGAAATGAGGAAGTTATACGAAATGAGGAGATGTCGCGGTTTTGATTATATAGAGAATTAAGTTTCCTCGTAAACTCGATGTAACTTTACGAGGAATTTTCCAGTCCCGCGTATTTTTCCTCGTAAAGCCCACGTAATGTTACGAGGAAATAACTAGGCCCATTACTTAACCAGGAAGTTACGATGAAACTCTTTACGAGGAATTAACCAGTCGCGTGTTTTCCTGAAACGACGATTTTACGAGGAAACCTTTACGACGAAATAACCAGTCCCGCATTTTCACTTTACGAGAATTTTACGACGAACCCAAATAAACATAAAAAAAATCCAAATTTAAAAAAACAAATTAACATAATCTCTACATTACCATATGTAATTTATGGAAGAAAAAAAAAGAAAAAAAAGATACTGGAATCACAAGTGGAAAGATACAAAGTGAAATTTATGTATGTTTAAATCTGTCTTTTTCCATTTGTGATTCCAAATCTTTCTTCTCTTTCTTTTTCACTTAATTAGATCTTCTACAATTTGAGAGTTGTGAGAGTTTGGGGGTTAGTATTTATAGGAAAACTTTCGAGGATTTTACGAGGGAGAGCTTTACGACGAATTAACCAGCCCCGCTTTTTCCCTTTACGTCATCTTTACGAGGAAATATTTTACGACCAATTAACCAGCCCCGCGTTTTCATGATACGACAATTTTACGAGGAAATAGAAATTTTACGAGGAATTAACGTGGAAACATCATGAATCCTTAAACCACAAAACCCCAATCCGTAAGTGCTTGCTTCTAAACCCCTAACTTCATATCCCCTTACCTCCTACAACCAATCTTCTAACCCATAAACCCCTAAACCCCGTCTTTAACCCCTAAACCCAATATAAATCGTGAAATTAAAAGATAACATGTTTAAAACTTCTTTTCATAAACTTCTTTTAAAACATCATCATTAAGATACATCATTCGAATCATCACTACTAACATTATCGCTTTCATTGAACTCGTCCTCATCAGCTTCGTCTGTTGTATCTTCGGGTAGATCTTCATATTCTCTATTATGCGGATCAATGAGAAGGATGTCATCAGTTTGTTGTTCGGGCTCATCAACTTCATTGATGTGTTCTTCCTGCAAAGGTGGAGCGTCTTCACCGATTATTCGTCCACGGGGTGTAACTTTGATAACAGCTAGCCAATTTATTCCTGACTCTCTCACCCGAGGATATGGAATGAAGCTAACTTGGTCTGCTTACGAAGCTAATATGAAAGGCTCGAATTTGTTGTACATACGTCCAGAGTTGACGGCAACAACACCAAATTTGTTAAACCGAACACCTCGGTTGAAAACTGGGTCGAACCATTCGCATTTGAAGAGGACGCATTTTAGCTTCAATAACCCGAGAAATTCCACTTCAATAATCTCCTGCAATATCCCATAGAAATATGTTTCGCCTTTCACACAAATTCCATAATTCCTTGTCGCCCGCTTGCTGCCATAGTCGTATGTATGAAATGTATAGCCTCGTGTAAAATACATTGGTGATGTGGCCACCTTTGCAGTCGAACCTTGCAGGAGTTCATGAAACCATGGGGGATAGGTTGGATCATAATAATCAACCTACAAAGGTACTGCAATGTCAAAATTTATATCTTCATATCAATAATATTAAATGGTCACGTTAGGATATAAGTTTTTACCTGACTCATCAACCACTTAATGATGTTGATCTTTCCTTTTGTCTACCTCAACTGTGGATATCCCTGGTAATGCTTCTTCGCCTTGAGTAACGAATAGGCTGCAAAATTAACCTTTTGTGTTAATCAATATATAAATAGAAACATTTTCATATTAATTAGTTTCAAATAGATGTTAATTACCTTTCATAATATCGGATTAATGGATCCTCACAATTGAGTAGAATAAGGTCAAGAATAGAAACTCCCGTTGCATGCACAAATCCGGTGGTAAGTTGTATGGCGTTAGAATGACTGGCCACAATGAGTACTGTCTCCCAGACATTCCAAATGGACTAAATCCATCTGTGCATAACCCAAGATATACCTTCCGACTATTAGCGAAATCAGGATGTACTGAATTAAAATGTCTCCAAGCTTTTGCATCTGATGGATGCGTGATCTCGCCATCCGTGAGAGTATGTTCGGCATGCCATCTCATCCCTCCAGCAGTCCTCTCAGATTGGTACAATCTTTTCAATCTGTCTGTAATTGGTAGGTACCACATCCTTTGGTACGGTATCCTATTACGGCCTCGTCCTTGCGGTTTGAATCGTGGCTTCTTGCAGAATCGACATTCTTCTAACTTCTCATCATCTCCCTAGTAGATCATGCAATTGTCAATGCAAACATCTATCATCTCTGAAGGCAGCCCAAGACTATAAACCAATTTTTGAATCTCATAATAAGATTCAGCTGCCACATTGTCTTCTGGCAAAATCTCATTAATTAACTCTGTCCATGCATCCGTCCAATTTTCAGCTAGATTGAAATCGGTTTTAATATTCATCATCCTAGCTGCTACCAACAATTTAGAGACACCTTCTCTACAACCATTGTATAATGGTTGATTCGCAGCAGCTAGCATTTCATAAAACTTCTTAGCATCTACGTTAGGTTCTTCAACTTCATCAGCTACTAATGCATCAGTTACCATATCATGAACCCTATCATGATCCACCATCTGCTCCTCCTGATGGTAACGATTCTCATTATGCAAATGATCATGATCTACCACCGGTTCATCCCGAAAATTGTTATTGCTACTACTACCAGGTTCATGATTCCCATAAACTTCTCCATGTTGAAACCATATATAGTAATTTGGCGTGAAACCTCTATTTAGTAAATGCTTCCACACAGTTTCTCGATTGCCTAATTTTGTATTGTTGCATTTCCGACAAGGACAGAACAACTTACCGCTTTCTAGCGTGAGCGGTGTGGAATCTGCTTGATGGATAAACGTCTCTAGCTCATCTAGAAATTCTCTCGTCACTCTCCCCGTCTCAGCATCTCTATGGCTATACATCCAACTACGTAACTCGTAAACACTCTTATCATTGGACATTTTTTTCACGTTTTTGATTTCTTTTTTTTTGGTGTGTTACATTTGAAAGGCAAGTGCCATATATATAGAACTATTTTGCTACGAATTTACTAGGAAATATAAGTAGGTGTAACTACCAAAAACACGTTTTTCACCAACTAAAGTGAAAGTACTTGTAATTAACTCGGTAATAAATTTCCACTTAAAATCGTAGCAAAGTTTACGAGAAACTTATGACGAAAATTACACGGCACACGTAAAGAACTCGGTAAATCAGTTTCTTGTAAAATCGAAGCAAATTTTATGAGGAATTTATGAGGAATGTGTTTTCATCGTAAAAGACACGTTAACTAACTACCCTTTTACGAGGAAAAACGTTACTTTACGACGAATTTACGTGGAATATGCTTTTCCATATGTAAAGTCCTCGTAAACTCCATGTTATTTAACGAGGAATTATTTTCCTCGTTAGCTTTCGTCGCTATGCACGTGTTTTCTTGTAGTGAAAGGCTTTATAAATCTCTTATAAGTTTTTATAAAATTATTTATAAAGGTTTATGAATTTTTTATAAATATTTATAAATCTTCTATAGAGTCTTTATAAATATTTTGTAAATATTTTATAAATCTTGAGCTAAATGATTCTGTCTTCCTATACTTGTTTATAAATCGTTTATAAATGTTTTATAAATATTTTATAAGTGTTTATAAAATTATTCATAAACGTCTATAATTTTTTATAAAGGCTTTACACATTTTTTATAAGTGTTTATAAAATTATTTATAAAGGTTTATAAATTTGTTGCTGGAGTCTTTGTGATTAAGGTTTGCTAATCTCGTCACTGTTGACTGTCTTTAGTTTTTTTTTTTTTTTATGTTAGCTACTATCAATTTGTATTCATGGGTTCAAATTTTGCTTCTAAAATCTTGTTATCCTCTTGTTTTGATTGATTCATTCTCATCCTTTAAAGTCGGCGTTGCAATGCTTTAGCAATATGCCTAAGATAGCAATCTTGTGTTTATATTACAGAGAAACCTACTACACTTGTCATCTGTACATGTTGTTCGCTAATATTTAGCATTTCTTTTTTTCCCAGAAAAATGTTTAACCTTGTGTGGTGATATTTTTTAGGAAGAGATGAGCGATTATAGAAGCTTCGGCAGCAACTATCACCCATCAAGTCAATCTAGAAAGATTTATATTTGAGTTATGGCCCACTCACAACCAAAGAGAACACCTGGGCCAGAAAGGGGTGGTGGAGATGCTATTGCTAGAGCTGGAAAGTTGAAATCAGCCACAGTGGCTGATTTACAGGCGAACAAGAAGGTTAAAAGGTGATTTAGCTGCCAAACAGAGGAGTTCAGCTATGGGCACATAAACTTTGACCTCACCTTGGAGATTTTCTTATCATAAAATTTGACCTCACCTTGCCAAACAGAGGAGTTCAGCTATGGTCTTTGTAAGCAAACCTCTAATTTGTCAGGTAGCAAAGGATTAAACAAGGGACTAAGTGGAGCACATCAGGCTTCAACTCGTGACTTATTTCAAAACCTTCCCATCTCTCTCCTCAGCACAGTGATGATGAGCTGAACGGTGACGGAAACGATAAAGAGATGGATAAGAGTCCATAGAGGGTGAAAGAAACTCCATCTGCAGTCGTGCAGCAAAAGGTTGTGTCACAGAGAGAGGAGATGGATAAACCAGAGAAGGATAAAAACAAAAAGGAATCGCCAGAGGAGAAGGAAGAGAGAGAGAGAGAAAATGATGGGGAGAATAAGATCGGCAGAGAAGAAGATCGTGAGCGGAGAAGAAGATCGGCAGAAAAAAAAAGTAGTAATATGTTTAAATTCATTAAGGGTAATGAAGTAATTTTACGACCCCAAAATTAATCCGTTGGTATTTTTGAAAAAGTGTATCTTCAAAGTAGTAGTTCTAACAATTTCTCTTCTATGTTTTCCTTTTCGCTTCATAATTGAATTTTTTTTCTATAATTCTGCTTTTTCTTCAGATTTTGTTTCCTGAAATATGATATTAATTTTTTTCTCTATTTGACACTTGTTAAAATAACTCAACTATTACTTTTTTTTCCTTTTGCTGATTCTTTTTATTTAAGAGAAACTAATTATTAGACATTAATAAAAATAATAATTAGTAACTATTTTCAACCGGAAATCTTTGAAATTCGGGTACAGTTTATAAAAAACAGATTATAATTTTTCCTAATTTATTAAAAAGAAAATTCTTTCTTTATTGACAAACTGATTATATATATTCTTTTATTTAATTAGAAAACTAAAATTATTACATGTGAAAATTTGATTGACTCACACAACATATTTTATGATCTTGTAAATGATGAAAAAGCTAAGTTCTTTATATAGACATCATAAATATTTGCAAGCTTTTTAAAAAGTAATATTTTTTTCTTAATTTTTCTTTTTTCTTGATTGTATACCTTTTTTGTTTAAGGACTTAAAATCATTTTATTTTTAATAAAATACTAATAAATCTATTTCTTTAGTTATCTTTAAAATTAAATGAATAATGAATTTTTTTTTTTGGGTGAAAAATGAATAATGAATATTTTTGTATAGTTTCCTTTTTTAATTTAGAGATTTATTTATGCTATATCCTTTAATTTTTTAAAAAATTAATCGTGTAATAAGTATTTTTCTATGTTTTTCTTTTTTCTTAAGAATTGAAATTCTTTTTTTCTATAATTTCCTTTTTGATTCAGATTTTTTTTCTAAAATATAGTATTAATATTTTCTTCTATTTAACACATGTCAAAATTCTAAAACAATAAAATGCCACATGGCTCTTGTTAATTACTAACTTTGAAAACTCTACTTTATATAATAAGATACTTATAACAATAATTACATTATTATATTTGTTTTGTTTGTTTCCCATCATCTTTCTTTTTGTTTCCCTTTTAATAATAAGGAATATATACATCACTTGGATCTTAAACAATAAAGGCCCAGTGGAGGAAAAAAGAAGAATAAAATATATAAAAACCAAGAGAATCAGATACGAACATAATTGTTTTTGGGCCTAATGGGCTTTCATTTCCTTTTTCTCATGTGCTTTATAATCCACACTTCGTCCTCTCCACACCTTCATCCCATTACATTACACACCAACGTTGATTTTTCTCCTCTCTCTCACAAATCCTTGAAGCAAAAAAAAAAAGAATGGCCGATCAGCTCACCGATGATCAGATCTCCGAGTTTAAGGAAGCTTTCAGCCTATTCGACAAGGACGGCGATGGTTCGATTCTCTCAGATCTTTCGTTTTCATTGTATTTTTTTCCTTCTGATGCTTTTCGTTCTTCGTTTCTTTATAATGCATCGATTTGGCTTCTCGATTGTTTCGTAATCCATGGTCGTAATTGGATCTATCTCGATGATGTTTTCTCAATCGAAACAGACTTTTTAGTTTTGTCGTAACCATTTTAGACATAATCTCTCACTAATCTGTGTTTTGTCTACAAAATTCAAACTACGTCGTTTTATTCAATTGAAGTTAACAGTCTAATATTGAAGATTCGGTGTTGGAAAAATTGATCTACAGGTTGCATCACGACAAAAGAGCTTGGGACAGTGATGAGGTCGTTAGGACAGAACCCAACAGAAGCAGAGCTTCAAGACATGATCAACGAAGTAGATGCTGATGGAAACGGAACCATTGATTTTCCCGAGTTTCTGAACCTGATGGCTCGTAAGATGAAAGACACAGATTCTGAGGAAGAACTCAAAGAAGCTTTCAGGGTTTTCGACAAGGACCAGAACGGTTTCATCTCAGCTGCTGAGTTGAGACATGTCATGACCAATTTAGGGGAGAAGTTAACTGATGAAGAAGTCGATGAGATGATCAAAGAAGCTGATGTTGATGGAGATGGTCAGATCAATTATGAAGAGTTTGTCAAAGTTATGATGGCAAAGTGAGGAAAAACAATTTCTCAATCTCTCTCTCTCTCCTTTCTTTTCTTTAAAGAAAAAAAAAATCTATTTGCTGTTTTTCATTGAGAATTTGAACAAGTCTTGATTTTGTTTTTCCTTCCGTATTTGACTGTTCATCATCATCATCATCATCATCATCATCATCATCATCATACATTCGTTTCTTTCTTCTATTGTTTGTTCGTCTTTTGTCATTTTTTTTCTCCAATAATTTTATGTTTATGAAGTAAACAATTTATGACTCGGACTTGTTTATTTGTTTGGGAAAGATTCAAAAAAATGTGTTTTCGTTGTGAACTACGAGTGTAATAGTCATGTGAAAAGGAAGAAAAACTCTCTCTTGATATTGGATTTAGGTTCATGGGGACTGTGGAAAAAGATTTATATATCTCGATGTGTGCTTAAACTAAAAATTAATGTTGTAATTTCTAGAAAAAATGTTGAAAAGCAGATATTTTATTCTTTGCAGGGATAAATTTCTAATTTTAAAAGTTCAGGTTATTGGAATATTTATATAGTTTCTTTATTTCAGAATCAAAACATACACTTTCCATTTCTGAAAACAGAAATATTATATGCTCCCTCTATTTTTTTATTTTTATATAAAAAATTAAAAATTCTCTTAAGAAAATAAACTTTTTAGATTTCTATATCCTTTTTATTAATTATTAATGATATATTGTATATTTCAAAACTTATTGATTTAAACTTATTGAAAATTTGTTAATCATACAAAGTAATGTATTTATAATTTAAACTAATGTGTTTGATTAATATGTGTAAAAACACAAAAACAAATCTACTATTTTAGAATAATGGAGTAATATGTTGGGATTGGTCAATTTTTTTTGGAGAAAATTGTTGGAATTAGTTCAAATGCATATTCGTTTCTTATCATACGGTATTTTAAAAAAAAAACATTAAATGTTATACATATTGAAAAACTGTAAATCAAACATTTTAAATTATTACAACCAGAGAAATAAAATTCAAGAAATTCGGAAAAGGGTGAAAAGCAAAACAGACAGACATAAAGTAGCTTATACTGATTCTGAGTTGTAAGTCAAAGAGAAAACGTCAATAGTTTAAAGTAAGGCTAGATATGTTTAGGGGAATAAAATCATTAATATGGATGGTAAGCATAGAAAGCCAGATAGATGTAATGAGAAATTTCCTAACCTTTAGCTATGATTGAACCTCTTTTAAAACCATTATTCGCTTCTTTTTCAGTCGAATCTTGATTTAGTTAGTTACTAATTAGTTTGTTTGTTTTTTCTATTTAAAATGTGTGTGGGGACTTTAGGAGAAGACGGAAGAGGAGTATGACGGCTAAACCTAGTAGCAGTACTGAATACAAAGAAGAGAAACGTCGCCGGAAAAGTCATTGCCGTATTCTCTAAATTTCGGGATTTCTAGTTCATTCGCTTTTTTTTTATATGTTTGTGTGTAGAAATAAGAGATTTGCACCTCAACCCAATAAAAGAGATTCTTAATATCATATTTGTATGAGAACATGTTATAGTTATACTGATTTCAATTTTCAAATGTCATGCTTCTTTAGACGAAAATAAAGAAAGATATGGGAAACTGTGAAAATGGTTATGGAAATAGAGAGAACGAGTATAATGGAATTTAGAGAACAGATAATAGAATACTTCGTAAACAAATCCGCTATATATTATTTTAGAATTTAGAGAACAGATAATAGAACCTTGCATTCAAGTGTTATTTACATGCATGTCATGTTGAGGTGTCAACACCACCACGATCATTCTCAAGCCAAATTTAAAAAGGAGACATCATTTACTAGATTATTTACCGAAAATACCATTGATATTAATTTGATGAAAGCATTGTTTATAAGAATCAATTATATTTAATTCAACATTAATAAAGATATTTGCATCAAATTAATTGTTTTCTTAAACTCTTTACTTTCTCTCATTTTCTGGTTGAGCAAAATTTTATATAAATAAATAAATTACCACATCACACATATATAAACACATTCTTTTTTTTTTAACACAACTCATAATTTGAATTTTTAAAATCCAAATATCAATTAATAAAACGATGAAAAATATAAATATTTCTTCAAAGTCCCACATTGGAAATGAAGATGTGTGATGATCTAAAATACTATTATAAAAAGAACCAAAATGATCAGAAACCATGAGAGTAGAAATGTTGATTTCATAAGCATCCAATTTTAGGAGAAAATTTGTTAGTTTAATATTTTTTAAAATGAAACCATATAATTAAACCAAATTAATTTTATATTATAATAAATATTTCAACTTGAAAAATTTGAAAATATTTATATCAAGATATTATTATTTTTAAATAGTTTAACTTGGTTAAAAAAGTTAAATTATTTAAAAAAATATTTTTCAAATTCAAATTGACAGATTAAAAATATATGTGTCACATTGATTTAATTAAAGGGTCCCATTATTGTTCTTCTAATTTTACTGATGGGATATTAATTAATATATCTATGTCATTAGAAAATATAAGGAAATTATACTATCACATTCCATTTTTATAAAAATCAGTTGTCAAAATGATTTAATTAAGAGACTAATTCTTTACTGATTGAATATCAATTGAAAAGTTAATTCTGAACAACATATAGTAAAGTTTCTAAAAAAATCCATGCAATCAAATTTTTTATTGTATTCTGATTGTATATTATTAATATATAAATAATAAACTATAAAAATTAATAAATTATTTGTTCTATTTTCAGAATATGGCATTATATACGTAAATTTTTTACAGTAATAAAAATATTTTAAATTTAAATATTTCTATATTATATTTTTTAAATAAGGATAATAAATTATTTTTTATATTTCACTCCGCGCATAGCATAGGTTATTACCTAGTATGTATATCATTTAAGCTGATTTGTAGATAATTTTAATATTTATTGAGATAAAAAAGTCGATATAAATATATAAATGATAGAATAGGAGGAAGAAGAAAACATAGATTTATAATTTTATCCATAGCGAGTCACAAAGAAAAAAGAACTGACTATAGTTAATTTTAGATGACAGAATAAATGATGGGAGACATAATTTAACTTGCAGATTCAACTTAAGCAAAGAATACAATCCCTTTAACTTGGTTGGTGAAGATCAATTAAGCCAAACTTTTCTTGAAGATTGCACATTTTTCAGTATGCTGCTTTGGTGAAGATGTCTAAAAGTTAAGAGTTGATTAGAATTTTCTGTATAAGTTGAAGATTTGATTTTAAGTTTCACTTTCTTTTTTCATGAAGATAAAGTTAGATGTAATATGAATAACTATTTGATTGTCGCAATGCATAATGATATATAGGTTATAGAGTCTTGATCCCGTGCTCCAAAAGATGCCTTAATCCATATGAGTTTGTTAGTTCTTTTCGCCATGGTTCGGTATTCTACTTATACGCTTGACCTTGGAACCACATTCTCTGTCTTGCTCTTTCAAGCGAAAAAGTCCCCAACAACAAATTTTTTGTAAACAGGTTAATATCATCAATATAAATAATAACAACAATAAAACTTGTTTTCTCTGTATTGGAGTGAATAATCAGAATCTTTTAAATCTACGACCAAGGAGAGGCTTACTCAGCTTCTGATACTAAAAAGGTGGAGGTTGCTTTAGGCCTTAAATAGCTTTTCTCAACTTGAAAACTTTGCATGTTTCAACTTCAATATCAAAAGGTGATAGAACAGCTTGAAAGAACACATTCTTGACATCCATATGCTATAAATTCAAAAAAAACGTTAGTGGCAAGAGAAAGAACAACACATATCACATGGAGTTTTTGCAAATTGAGTAAATGTCTCTTTATAGTTTTTTCTGTAAGCTTTAGTAATTAAATCCTTTAGCAACCAAATGAGTTTTTTGTCTCTCTGTTTTAACATTGCTGAGAAAGCTGTAGGTCCCAAAAAACCAAATGTGATCTTGTCGGAAGGCGATTAGGCTGAGAAACCAACATGTTGAATGAATGCTTGGGAGTCACACATTTGAACCATATAGAAGAAGCCCACAGCTTTTTTCACACTTTTGATCTCAGCAAATCCCAAAATTTACCGAGGAGAATACTTTACATCTTTTATCACCAATAAACCTCATCTAGCAGTCTTCCAATTTATTTAGATGGGTGAGCAGTATTATTGAAGTGAGGTAAACCTAAAGGATTAGGGCCTCATCCGCAGTGCCGGCTCAAGTATGAGGGCAAGCAGTGCGACCGCCTGGAACCCACAATATTAAGAGTCCAACTTTTAAACAAAAAATGTAGTTTAAAAAATAATAATCTACATATTTAATTAAATTTTATATATATTTTATAACTAAATATGTATATAAAAAACTCATATAAAATAGTCAAAATATGTTATGTCATAAAAAAAATTGAAACCCAATTTTTTTATAGATAATCATTAATAAATCTTAAAAGCAAAATTTGTCCAAGAGCCCCATAAAACTTTGAGCCGGCGCTGCTCATTCGATATGAAGAAGTCAAATGCCAACCCAACTCACTTCACGTCTGCACGACCATAGGAACTCTAGTCTCTTTGAACCATGTGGTTCTATGGATTTAATTGAGAGACCAAAAGGATTCCATGCACACACCTCCTCAAAAGAGGGTAGTTTCTTAATTAATATTACTAGTAGATCTACGAACCCCGGGCACGCGCATGTTGGTTTTCCGTTGGTTTTTAGTTTATTTTCTTTGTATTATGTTCAGTTACAAAAATAATACGCATTCCTGAATATTTTACTATTTATTTGTTCTATAATTTTAAGAATTACTATATCGTTTTAGTTTTTTTTTTTCGACACCAAGTATAATATTTGCGTTAACCTAAGCGGAGGGGGGGGGTGAGTATTTTATTACCAAAATCTCTCATTAAACCTTAAATTTGCGGTGAATGAAGAAAAAACTAAAGCAAATAATTAAAAAAATCTGTTTATGGTTTATAGGAAAGGAAGACATTGCAAACATTTGATTCCTTCTTTTTGTCTTTGGCTTGGCGTTTGTGTTTTGGTTCAATTGTGGTACATGTGAGAAGTTTGTAATGTATTAGTAAGGTTGTTGAGTTAATTTTTTTTCCCAATTGAATAAATTTTTACCTTCTTTAGTGTTCTTGTACCCATTTGTTAGGCATCATTCCAGGTATGAAGTTTACATTCTTTAGTTCCTTATTTTATTCGTAATCTGTATGTGAGGATTTATAGGTAAGAAGGATTATTTAAATTTTGTATTAAATTAAATATTTTATGGACTTACATACTTACTTTCAGCCGAATGCAGTCTTTGGAAGGCTTCTTTGTAAACAATATTTGTGACGTACTATTTTCCATGGTGTGTTTTCGTAGTGTCTAGCATTTGAAGGCTCTTTGGTGTGGTCACTCTTGAGAGTGCGACATATAGTTTCCCGTGGCTGAAAACCAGTTTAGGAAGATATAAAGCCACCTTTTGGAGAGTTAGTCCCTGACTCTTGTTAATGGTCATGGCGTAGGATAGACGCACCGGAAACTGTCGTCTCTTGATGGTGAACGTGTGTTGTATATCTTTAGGGGACAAAATTATCCTTAAAATCAATACCTTTGTTCTTTTCTCACCATTTGTGAGCATCTCTGCTTCGATAACTTTATTGCTCATGTGGCTCACAATTAGTCTTGTCCCGTTGCAAAGACCTTTTTGGATTAAGGTTTCGTATGAGCATTATGGGAACGCCAACTTTTAGGCATAATCAGTGTGTTGGAATACCTGGGAACTCCAAAGAATTCAAATACTCCAATGGGTAAGACTGGATTTTGTCTTCTTGTGCTTCATCTTCACCTACAGTATCTCCGATGAAAGACTCTTGTTGTATCCCTGGTAACTTAGACAGTATGTGACTGTTTATCTCGTCGACTGTCTCGTTTGTCGGTGTTAATATAGAGGCCTCTGTAAGTATCTCCCTTTTTTCAAATGTTTGTTTAAGGTCAGGATAAATTGATGCACATAATACCTCCAATGGATTTTTATCATCAGGAGCATGGAAGACTCATCTATTTCAATTTAGTCCTCCTTTTGATATCCTGCCTTTTTGTTTGTTCTTTTAGGAGCATCACCGTCTCCAACTATGAGAATACATTTTGCAAACTCTTTTTCATCAGGGTCTATCCTCATGTTTTTGGATAACTTACATTTGACACATGTTCGTCTTGTCCAAATATTGTCGTTTGCTCTCCTTCTAAGTGCACTGGGAGTTTTATCACTGCTGGGCTGTGGTGGTGAATATCAAATGCGAAGATTATCCACATCGATTCACACGCTGATAAGTACCGATAGTCTAAAAAATCTGTAATTTCGTTTATTCTTTCACTCCGTTTCTCATCTTTGTTGCTGGTAGGGTCTGTGGAACTTCCTTTTTGTATAATTGTTGTTGTCCTGTCTACACCTTTTGTGATGTATTTAAAGAGATACTTGATAGCACTGGACTTGCTGCACCATTCTACATTGATATGTGCCTTGTATTTTTTTAATATTTCCACATTGTGAGGAACGACATACCGGTTATTCAGCTTTGTGTTCCCTTTTGTTACGAATCTTCCACCGTCACTTCTCTTGTAAAGAATGAAACCTTTATCATCTACTTTACTTGAAGGCACAAACTTCTTGGGGTAGTTTTTGGAGCATTCTCCTTTCTCCATGCAAGGCGAAGTCGACCGATCTTGACCGCACAGTCCACGAGTCATGTGTTGTTGGACAAGGTGGTATCCTTCTAGGTTGATACTTTTGTCAGGTATTTCAGCTGAAATTATTTTGTCGATTTCTTCTGTAGTTGGCATCGTATTCCCCTCTTTCAGCCATAACAAGATAAGGGCATGTGAAAGCCCTCTTTTTAGAATTCTATTGTGTATACCACTGTGTGGTCATAGTAAAATATATGAAGTTAATATTTATGTCAATTTTATACGTTAATATTATATTTTAAATTGTGATACCTGCTATTGGTTTGGAGAAGAATTTCCCTTTGCTCAAATCTTGGAGCAGCTCATCTAGTTTGATTTTGAACACTCGGCATTCGAGGTCAGGTCTATCGTTAGGAAGGTCGTCACCGTATGTTTTCAAGTGGTGCGTAATTTCTTCCCACTTCGGATTACATGCCATCGTGATAAACATGTCTGGGTTTCCAAGCAAACGACAAATGGCCATCGCGTCGTGGTACTTTTCCACCATGTACCTTGGACTTTTTGTGTAGCTTGCTGGAAAAATTGTCCTCTGGCCTATGTACTTTGCGTCCGTGTCCCCCTGTGTTACTGCATCTTTTACGTTGTTGTAAAGATCAGCTCTCAATTTCTTTTGGCTGTTTCTGTACCATCTTAGACGTTCCTGCACTATTGAGGTGTAAGCATCGACAAAAAATTGA
Organism: Isatis tinctoria; assembly: GCA_010577795.1. Lineage (NCBI taxonomy): Eukaryota > Viridiplantae > Streptophyta > Magnoliopsida > Brassicales > Brassicaceae > Isatis > Isatis tinctoria. Next base: position 15,141,827 of record CM021247.1, on the reverse strand, counting down.
TGAAGCAGACGTTTCGATCGAAGTATCGTCATCCCATCAGTCAAGCGTGTTTGGATTTGGTAAGCATAAAACTCACATTTTGTGACAAAGCTTCGTTGTCTTTTTTTTTCCATCTCTGTCTAATGTGGGTATGCCTTCGTGGTATCTAATGTCACCTTATGGAAATAAGAGTGGGTATTGCAAAGACATGAACAATGAGTTTAATTCGCTTATCTGTTGCAGCCATTTTGACTTGTGGTTGACTATGACATCTCTTTCTCATGTAGTATTCTCAAAATCTCCCACTACTAATCCTGCTATTTCATCGGCCGTTGGTGTGTCTTACTGCCTACCTCTTTTCTTTTGTCCGATCAAACGAATACTGAATTCTTCAGCGTTCCTTTCTTCCTATATATCTCTTGCTTTCCTAAATGCTTTGGCCAGAATGTTATGTGTGTCAACCATATTCATCAACTCATTGATGATGTTCTCATCTATATCACCTTCTTTGGTTTGTTGGGTTACTGCCAAGAGTCTGTTCTTTTCTCATTTTGGGTATCGAAGATATACAACTGTAAATATCTTAGAGGTTCTCCACGTTCTGGGAGTAATGAACCTATCCTATGACAGTTCTTCCAATGGATTCTGTATGTGAAGGGGCCTCCTCCTTTATACTTGACTCTGTGATCTAACTTCGCACCCATCGACATGAAAACAAATAAGGAGTTGAGGAGGCGGATCTAGTGTAGGTAGTTGTTGGATTCAGTTAGGAATTTGTTTAATATTTCAGGCGGCTGTTTTTCTTCGGGAAGTTTTACCCAGCCCTGTTGACAACATAGACTGAATAAAGGGTTGTTGTTTCTCCCATCCTTGGCTTTGATCTCTTCTTTAAACATTAATGCTTCACAGCAAGGACAGATTAACAATTCTATGTTTCCTTCTCCTTAACCTTCGTCCTTTTTTTCTTTTTTCTTTCAAGTAAACCTGTTTTTAAAAATTTGTTAGAAGATAAGTTAGAAACGCTAATTTTTATTAATTAGACAATGGTAGCAATTCAATGTCGGGAAAAAAATGTAGATAGGAGGAGAGTTTTGTAATATTTCAGTAACATATTCTCTTACTATTCAATTGTAGAATAAGTGTATGATGCGTTGTGTAATGTTCCAAATAATAAAATGGCATTCTCGAATCATTTATGTGGTCTACTTACATATCTACATTAGAACATATGAACTTTTTTGTAAAGTATATATTGTACCTTTTTATATATGATATATTTATAAGAGAAAATATGTGAATTTTATTTGCGATGCTGACCATAAAATATTGAATAAAAAATGTAGGATAAAATGCTTGTTATATTGAACTGAAATAAGTGATCTTCAATGTAAGATGCTTACGAACACTTTTCACCGCAAATTTGGGTCATTATAAAGCTATTTTGTATAAATGGTTTGGCCCAAAATGCCCCTTTTGCTGCCTCTTCGTACGCTATTAGCCTAGAAGCGTGTTTGGTTTCATCATTTGCAATAGGAAAATATCCTCTTTTTACCCGGCCTCCTTTAGACCTGATGTTTGAAATTTCAGGTTATGTCTCAAACTTGTTTGAGATTTTTAAATTTTTTTCCCTGGTTACTTCTTCTTCAAAGGAGCAGGACTTAGAGATCTAGATTTCAACCCGCCGCCAGAGCTTTGTTTTGAGTAAGTATTTCATAGGCAAGGACATCGTAGCTTGATTGCGTCTGATTCCGTTATCTCTTCGGTTATTGTTTATATCGTAATTACCATAATTTCGCCGACATCTATGCATTCGCATAACTCTTTCAATGACGATAACTCATTTTGTTTTTGTTTTTTGTTTTCTTTATTATGTTTTCGTAATCTCTAATTTGTGGTTGAAAGGATGTTTGGTTTTTTCGGGGAAAATGCTTTGTCCTTGAAAGAGAAATGAAATATTAGTGGTGCTACTCCCGGGAGTAGATAGTTAGGAATAAATTCATTTCTTATGATCGTAGTCAGCCAAAGTTTGTGAATGTTCTTACTCCCGGGAGTAGATAGTTAGGAATAAATTCATTTCTTATGATCGTAGTCAGCCAAAGTTTGTGAATGTTCCTACTGAACAATTTTCTGTGTGATGTATCTTATGTGTAGCATATGTAATTTCACTTCATTGGCTGAAATGCTAGTGTAGGGTGTGTGTATGTTTCTTGAAAGCATAATTTAAGTTAAAATTGTGTGTTACCTCTGTTGTCGCTGATTTTTCTTTTCCCTTCCCTTGTCCGCCTCTTCTCTCATGCTTGTTTTTCTAGATCTACATTTGGGAAATTATAGTGAATTAAGTTTTTCGTTTCAAATTCTTGATTCAGTTGTTTGATAGTGTTTTCCACTTGTTAGGAGAGTTAACTGGGGGGTAGATTGAATTGTTGAAGATGAGCTCTGCCTTAGATTGGTTTCATTACCATAGTTTCTTAGTGAACGCGACTCCTTACCTCTGCATTTCCCTGTTTAATGTTGTTTTGTATCTTATATTCCACAGTTAACAATTACTGTGTTGACTTTAAAATACATAAACATTTTCTCACCGTAAGTTGGCCTCCATTTCCATTTCAATCCTACTATCTTGGTACGAATTTTTCTCGCTTGTTTCTGAGTAGTTGTTCATAAAAAAAACAAATAGCGTGTACTTAGAAATTGAAGACTGAGGTCATGGTAAACATGGACCGTAATTGTTGCCTTATACTTTGGATGATTTCTCGATTCTCTCCCACTCGAAGCTCTGATTTTTCACTTCCTGCAGGTTTTTAGGTTCCAATTAGTTGTATGACAATATGATGAATCCAACACTCTCTACACACAACATGTTATTTTATTGTTTTAAATGTATAAATAACACTTGCCTTGTGTTAAGTGTCTTCTCTTCTCCGTTTTGTGGAGTTTTCGTCATCTGTCTCCTTCCCTTTCTCTTCTTGATGTTCTCACTGGACACAACTGATATTCTCATATGTTTACAACTTTTCACTTTTTCAGTGCTTTTGTGTTTCTTTTGTGTTTTCTTTCTTGTATGATGTATCAGCCCCGGTAACAATGACGTTCCCTCCGTTATATGTAATGATAAGCTGTAATTACAGATTTTTTAAATGTAGATTCGGTGAAGCATACATAAAAATTTAATTTTGACGGTTCTCATAATTCTATCCCCTTATTATTGGTAATATGTTCTTAACGTTTTATCTTGTCGGTATCGACCCAATACCATGTTAAGAGATAGTTAGATTTTTTGAAAAACGATCCACTTTTTGGTTGGGCCTTTAGTCCGTATATTTTCTAATGGTTGTATCCCTTTATTATACATATTTTAAAATTCGTTTCTCAGTTACTGGCGGTGATCACCTGTATAGGAATTTGAATTCACCCGGCTCTTTCTTTGTTACTGTTTGCATGAATTCATTGTCTCTTTTGATGTTTAGGGAATCCCAAAAACGAAGTAGGCGGCAAACAACTTCCTCTCAAGAGCGGCCGAGATGCAGATCCTCAAACGTTACATGGGTGGAATCGTTGGGAACAGCTATGAAGTCCAAACCGGCCATTCTGAAATAAGAAAGCTTCTTGGTTTGATCGGAAAGCACGAGTAATAATGAGACGTAAGAGAAGTTTGGTAAGTGATTGATTTTTTTGGGGTAAATTTATAGGCGATTTTGTGGAACGTGAAAGGAATTCTATGGGTTGGGTAATTAAGTGAAAATTAAGTTGAATGAAAGAGGGAAGATGAAGAATTGTGGAGCTTAGTGGTGTGTAGAGTTGAATGAAAGAGGGAACATGAAGAATCCCGGTGGTTAGTGGTGTCTATGGCGGCGGAAGATGCAGATAATGGTAGTATGATTGTTAGGTTTTGAGGTTGGGGAGGAAGATGATTAAATTTTGTGGCGCTTTTTGTTGATAGGTCCAAAAAACAATCGTTACATGTAACCTGAAAATTCATCTGTGAAAAATGGTTAACGACGACGTTTTGTAGAAAAGAGGAAATAGGATACGAAATCATGGACACATGGCAGGTATGTGTTGCACACTGAGGAAAGAGTTCACTAATTATATTAAAGATTTTTTTAAGCATTATTTGTTAGAATCATTGTACTTTTTTTTTACGACTGTCGGGATGATCCATACACAACATTAATTATTAGAATCTCGAGCATGCATAACATGGTTGAACTCATTCACTTATGTCTCATACGCGAGCCAATCAACAAAGGAGAATTTCACGTGCGTCCTCTAAAGTTCTGGCATGCATATAATTGCACATACTAGTGCTTTCAAATATAAGTGTAGTGGTGAAGATCAGGGAAGAGTTTGCTTTTGAGTTTAAAATATGATTGTAAGAGTTTAGATTCACAGATAACGATTCAATCGAATAACCCGTAAAAGATATTTTCTTCGGATTCGAAGAATTTTCTCTTTTCTCTCGAGAGCGTCAGATTAAGTAAAAGTTGTTATGGACCTAACAAAACCGCTTCCATCAGAGTTAAAGTTTGAGAGAGAGGATGGTCAAATTATCGTGTTGTCGGTAACCTACCCTTGACTCCTTCCCTTATGTCCGTCCTGCAGTGAATTTGGACACAAAGTAAACTTCTGCCCCTCATGCTCAGCACCAGCGGGGAAACCCACTACCGATGCATGTTCTTTTAGGAAAGGAAAATAAGTCCAGACAGAACCAAAATCGGTATGGGTCCTGGTTGCAGACTCCCGTCGCCCAGTCACCTCTTTTCATGTTCAAGGCACAAGTTCTTTTTACGGTGGTTCCTTCCGCTTTTTTCGCAGGTTCTCCCCACTTGGATCTAATGTCTGGGGTTTTCGAGCCCTCCACTGAGAATAATAAATTCCAGGATGTTGGTAGCTCTTCATCGTGTCAAAATGCTCCGCTTCTGCAAAAGACGTGGTTTCAATCATTCCACCATCTGATAAAGGCCTGTTCACTCCATGTAGTAAAGTGGTCATGCCAGCAGCCCGGTTGCAGGTTTCTACCCCCCCCCCTTCCTTTTGATCACATGTAACCCCTTCGATTCATTACCTTTGGAAGAGTCCGCGATTGTGCGTGTGGCAAAACCCCCTACGATCTTATCTTGAGATCCTCGCAAATCGTTTCCTCCTCCACGGGCCATTATAAAGAAAAGAAAAGTCTCTCTCCAGACCTCCCCATTGTGGTGTCCACATTCGAGGGAAATGCATCACAATTTTTAGTCTGTATATATGTCGGACACCTTTTTGGAATGTGTGGGGACCTAATGATTCTTCAAAGCATCACCCACTTCGTCGGTGGCTCTCTTCTAAATCAGTAACCTTCGGAGCGCTTTTAGAAACACATGTTAAGGAAGCAAGCAAGAACCATATTTTTCATCAATTGTTAACAATTGGTCCCTTCTTTCAAATTACCAACACTCAGAGTTATGAAATATTTGTATCCTGTTCAAAGAACCTACAAAAGCGAGAATCTTTTTCTCGGACCTCAATCGATTACTTGTGAATCATCCTTTAGGATGGTATGGATTTTATCTACACGGCTGTCTATGCAGTTAATGATGAAGTAGGACATATGGATTTATGGAATTCTCTACGAGACACTCACGCAGCTTTTGGACTTTCACACAGACCATGGCTCGTAAATGGGGATTTCGACGAGATTTTATGGCCTATGGAGACCTCAAACCCCAAGATTGTTAGAACTATTCGTGACATGTGAGAGTTTGCGAATTGCTTAATAGATGTGTGCATTTTTGATCTCCCATTCAACGGCCCAAAGTTCACCTGGACGAATAAGAGGACTGTGGATCCCCTTGGTAAGAAACTGGACCGCTGCTTGGTAAACGGTTGCTGGTGTGATATCTTTCCTGTCAGCCACTGTACTTTTGAAGCTCCAGAATTCTCTGATCACGCCCTAGGCCATATAAATCTTCGTACAAACCCCTAACGTATTGTTCTCACCACTTTAAATTCTATAATCTCTTATTTTTCTCAGGTGTGGAGAAACCTCACTTGCATGCTCAGCATTACAGATCCTCCTGGTGCTTGGCCTCCTGTTCTTACATGGTTGTCTTGGCCTGGGCAGAACCGTTTCATGCGGCTTATCTTTCTCCAATGCTGGCAGGGAGCCTCTTTGAGCTGTGGCTAGAACGAAACAAAAGATTTCATGACAATACTTCCCTCCCACCAGATCGTCTTGTGTGTCTAATCATATCAGCGACCAAGATCAAATGCACTTCTCTGCAATAATTGGGTTCTACAAAAGGACCTATCCTTCTGAGCTTATGAAATACCACAATTCGTTATCTCTCCCTCTCTCTCTTCTTGTATCATTTCTTTTTCTCTTCTCTTCTAAACATTACATATGGTGTATCTCAGTTCTTTCTTATTTCATTGTAATCTTTTAATTTTTTTAATTATCAATTAATGAAGATCTTTTAAAAAAATAGAAAAAATTTGTAGTGGTGATAGGATAATATATAGATTTCAAAACCTCTAAGAACTCCTAAATTTCATGAAAAGATATCTGATTTTATTTTTGTTCAGAGTAGGGCTGGGCGTTCGGATAACCCGAATCCGTTCGGTACGGGTAATTCGGGTTTTCGGTTTTAGGCTTAGAAGTACCATTCGGTTATTACGAAAATTTGGGTCAGGTTCGGTTCAGGTTATGCCGGGTTCGGATCGGTTCGGTGTGTAAACTAAAACCCAAAACTCATACGGATTCGGTTCGGGTTTGGTTCGGATTCAGTTACTTTACAAAATAACATAATATTTTTCAAATAAGATCACAGTTATAAAGAAAGATGAATATTATTGAAAATACCAAAACGATAATTCTTAAAACCAAAACAAGAAGTAAACTCATTCAAAAGCCAAACTAATGACAAATCCATAGTGAAATTGAAAACTTATATCATCTCTCTCTTTATTCCTTGCAAAACACGAACCTTCGTCTTATTCCTTTCCCAACATCTCAAATTCAAACGTTACATGGGTGGAATCGTTGGGAACAGCTATGAAGCCCAAACCGGCCATTCTGAAATAAGAAAGCTTCTTGGTGTGATCGGAAAGCACGAGTAATAATGAGACGTAAGAGAAGTTTAGTAAGTGATTGATTTTTTTTGGGGTAAATTTATAGGCGATTTTGTGGAACGTGAAAGGAATTCTATGGGTTGGGTAATTAAGTGAAAATTAAGTTGAATGAAAGAGGGAAGATGAAGAATTGTGGAGCTTAGGGTGTGTAGAATTGAATGAAAGAGGGAACATGAAGAATCACGGCGGTTAGTGGTGTCTATGACGGCGGAAGATGCAGATAATGGTCGTATGATTGTTAGGTTTTAAGGTTGGGGAGGAAGATGATTAAATTTTGTGGCGCTTTTTGTTGATAGGCCCAAAAAACAATCGTTACATGTAACCTGAAAATTCATCTGTGCAAAATGGTTAACGACGACGTTTTGTAGAAAAGAGGAAATAGGATACGAAATCATGGACACATGGCAGGTATGTGTTGCACACTGAGGAAAGAGTTCACTAATTATATTAAAGATTTTTTTGAGCATTATTTGTTAGAATCATTGTACTTTTTTTTGACGACTGTCGGGATGATTGATACACAACACTAATTATTAGAATCTCGAGCATGCATAACATGGTTGAACTCATTCACTTATGTCTCATACGCGAGCCAATCAACAAAGGAGAATTTCACGTGCGTCCTCTAAAGTTCAGGCATGCATATAATTGCACATACTAGTGCTTTCAAATATAAGTGTAGTGGTGAAGATCAGGGAAGAGTTTGCTTTTGTGTTTAAAATATGATTGTAAGAGTTTAGATTCACAGATAACGATTCAATCGAATAACCCGTAAAAGATATTTTCTTCGGATTCGAAGAATTTTCTCTTTTCTCTCGAGAGCGTCAGATTATGTAAAAGTTGTTATGGACCTAACAAAACCGCTTCCATCAGAGTTAAAGTTTGAGAAAGAGGATGGTCAAATTATCGTGTTGTCGGTAACCTACCCTTGACTCCTTCCCTTATGTCCGTCCTGCAGTGAATTTGGACACAAAGTAAACTTCTGCCCCTCATACTCAGCACCAGCGGGGAAACCCACTACCGATGCATGTTCTGCTAGGAAAGGAAAATAAGTCCAGACAGAACCTAAATCGGTATGGGTCCTGGTTGCAGACTCCCCCCGCCCAGTCACCTCTTTTCATGTTCAAGGCACAAGTTCTTTTTACGGTGGTTCCTTCCGCTTTTTTCGCAGGTTCTCCCCACTTGGATCTAATGTTTGGGGTTTTCGAGCCCTCCACTGAGAATAATAAATTCCAGGAGGTTGGTAGCTCTTCATCGTGTCAAAATGCTCCGCTTCTGCAAAAGACGTGGTTTCAATCATTCCACCATCTGATAAAGGCCTGTTCACTCCATGTAGTAAAGTGGTCATGCCAGCAGCCCGGTTGCAGGTTTCTACCCCCCCTTCCTTTTGATCACATGTAACCCCTTCGATTCATTACCTTTGGAAGAGTCCGCGATTGTGCGTGTGGCAAAACCCCCTACGATCTTATCTTGAGATCCTCGCAAATCGTTTCCTCCTCCACGGGCCATTATAAAGAAAAGAAAAGTCTCTCTCCAGACCTCCCCATTGTGGTGTCCACATTCGAGGGAAATGCATCACAATTTTTAGTCTGTATATATGTCGGACACCTTTTTGGAATGTGTGGGGACCTAATGATTCTTCAAAGCATCACCCACTTCGTCGGTGGCTCTCTTCTAGATCAGTAACCTTCGGAGCGCTTTTAGAAACACATGTTAAGGAAGCAAGCAAGAACCATATTTTTCATCAATTGTTAACAATTGGTCCCTTCTTTCAAATTACCAACACTCAGAGTTATGAAATATTTGTATCCTGTTCAAAGAACCTACAAAAGCGAGAATCTTTTTCTCGGACCTCAATCGATTACTTGTGAATCATCCTTTAGGATGGTATGGATTTTATCTACACGGCTGTCTATGCAGTTAATGATGAAGCAGAACATATGGATTTATGGAATTCTCTACGAGACACTCACGCAGCTTTTGGACTTTCACACAGACCATGGCTCGTAAATGGGGATTTCGACGAGATTTTATGGCCTATGGAGACATCAAACCCCAAGATTGTTAGAACTATTCGTGACATGTGAGAGTTTGCGAATTGCTTAATAGATGTGTGCATTTTTGATCTCCCATTCAACGGCCCCAAGTTCACCTGGACGAATAAGAGGACTGTGGATCCCCTTGGTAAGAAACTGGACCGCTGCTTGGTAAACGGTTGCTGGTGTGATATCTTTCCTGTCAGCCACTGTACTTTTGAAGCTCCAAAATTCTCTGATCACGCCCTAGGCCATATAAATCTTCGTACAAACCCCTAACGTATTGTTCTCACCACTTTAAATTCTATAATCTCTTATTTTTCTCAGGTGTGGAGAAACCTCACTTGCATGCTCAGCATTACAGATCCTCCTGGTGCTTGGCCTCCTGTTCTTACATGGTTGTCTTGGCCTGGGCAGAACCGTTTCATGCGGCTTATCTTTCTCCAATGCTGGCAGGGAGCCTCTTTGAGCTGTGGCTAGAACGAAACAAAAGATTTCATGACAATACTTCCCTCCCACCAGATCGTCTTGTGTGTCTAATCATATCAGCGACCAAGATCAAATGCACTTCTCTGCAATAATTGAGTTCTACAAAAGGACCTATCCTTCCGAGCTTATGAAATACCACAATTCGTTATCTCTCCCTCTCTCTCTTCTTGTATCATTTCTTTTTCTCTTCTCTTCTAAACATTACATATGGTGTATCTCAGTTCTTTCTTATTTCATTGTAATCTTTTAATTTTTTAATTATCAATTAATGAAGATCTTTTAAAAAAAATTGAAAAAATTTGTAGTGGTGATAGGATAATATATAGATTTTAAAACCTCTAAGAACTCCTAAATTTCATGAAAAGATATCTGATTTTATTTTTGTTCAGAGTAGGGCTGGGCGTTCGGATAACCCGAATCCGTTCGGTACAGGTAATTCGGGTTTTCGGTTTTAGGCTTAGAAGTACCATTCAGTTATTACGAAAATTTGGGTCAGGTTCGGTTCAGGTTATGCCAGGTTCGGATCGGTTCGGGGTGTAAACTAAAACCCAAAACTCATACGGATTCGGTTCGGGTTTGGTTCGGATTCAGTTACTTTACAAAATAACATAATATTTTTCAAATAAGATCACAGTTATAAAGAAAGATGAATATTATTGAAAATACCAAAACGATAATTCTTAAAACCAAAACAAGAAGTAAACTCATTCAAAAGCCAAACTAAAGACAAATCCACAGTGAAATTGAAAACTTATATCATCTCTCTTTATTCCTTGCAAAACACGAACCTTCGTCTTATTCCTTTCCCATCATCTCAAATTATAAAATGAAAAAAAAAGTGACAAAGTTAATATACCAATATATTTCAACACATTTTAAGCTGTTATTGAAACAATGTTAGAAAATTTATTTTTCTGTAACTTGTCAAGCATCTCAACTTCATCAAGCCATTGTTGATTGGTTACCACTTTGGAGAAAAGATCTACGAGTCCCGTACGTAAAACACATTTATTCATTAACTTATTAAATTCGGTTAACCTTTTGGGGATCGGTTCGGTTCGGATAAACCCGAAACCCACTGGATCTGGCTTATAAATACCATTCGGTTATTTCACTATAACTCATACTCATATCGAACCGGCTTGTTCGGGTCGGGATCGGGTTCAGATTTCAGGTTCGAAAAATATGCCCAGTCCTAGTTCAGAGCCATTTATAAAGCATTTAATTCGTGTTCGAAGAAACATGAATCAATCAAACTCAATGATGGATCAACTTTATATGTCCTCTTTTCTTGTTCCGTCGTCCTTTGTGGATCTAAATCATTATGAACTTTTCAAATGAACTAAATCATCTAGGGAACGGAACTGGAAATAAACTTTTCAAATTTCTATAATTAATTGTTTCCTCTTGAAGAATCCATTGCATATTATAAACGGATGCTTTTTGAGAATTTTCTTCCGATGGAAGTAATTCTTTCCTTTCTCTATAATTTGTTTTATTCCATGAATTATTAATAGAAAAAGCTCCAACAAGGGGCCAAAATAGAATCCTTCTCGAGTAAACAAAATGGAAAATTTCTTCTGAAGGACCAGATCTTCCATCAAATTTTGGTGAATGATTAAAAGGATTAATTAATAAAAATAGAATATGACTTCAAGGAAAAAAAACAAAGGCAAAATAGAGGTGTGTGAACAAAGCTCATGAATATACAATGAACGTAACTGAAGTTTTAGGTTCATGCAAATATATAACTCAGCTAATTATCATGCTCCTTCTCTATACATAGATACATAAACAAAACTAACCAAACAACCACAACAATAAAAATGGGGAGAAAAAATTTATGGTCAATCTTTATGTATGTAATAGTAATGATGATGATGAACATAATTGAAGTAGAATCAAGTCTTCACAGAGTAGGCGGCGGAAAATACAACTGGAATCCCGACGTTAACTTTTCCGATTGGGCCAACCACCAACGCTTCTACTCCGGCGACTGGCTCTGTTCGTAAATAACATAATTCTTCATTTTTCCACTTTCTAACCTTTTTTTTTTTTTTTTTGAACAAATCCACTTTCTAACCTTTTATTTTTCTTTCAACAGCTAAAAGAAAAAGCTAAAAAGGTTAAATTGAAAATAGGTCAAATATTTCTAACTTAAGAAAATATAGACACCATTTTCAGATTTAAATTTTTAAGGATTGGTGTTTTAGATTTAATTCTATTAAATTTTAAAAATATGAGTCAATTTCTGATTTTACTATACAATACTTCCACATTATTTTCTTCAATTATTAACTTTTATTTTTTTTGGTTTTAAAAGAATGGGAGAGAGAGAAAAAAAACAATTTTTAATTTAAAAAGTAGAGAAAATATTTGAAAATTAAAATAATATATCATTTTCAGATTTAAATTTTAGTTTGTGGATTTAGAATTGAGCCATTTTTTTCCAGAGTATTGAATATCAGATTTTAAGTTTGGTTGAAATACAAAAAAAACTTTGGTCTACTATGTTAACTTTAGATATGAATTATGGTCAATTTTAATCTTATCTCTCATCTAAAATTGGCAGTTTTTGGGTTCGATCGGACCCATCACAACATCCTCCAAGTGAACAAGAGTAGCTACGAGCAATGCATCGACAGTGATTACATATTCAACGTGACACGTGGAGGAAGAGATGTATTTCAACTTGTTCAACCAAAGCCTTATTACTTCATTTGCGGTAGAGGTTATTGCCTCAAAGGAATGAAGCTTGCCGTTAACGTCCTTCCTCAACCGCCGCCGTCTTCAACGCCAACCGTCCCCATCACTCCCGCCTCGACCGCACCATCTCTCACAAACGCTTTCACCACTGTGGCTACGGCGGCCATTCTCATGGCTTTCACCTTTAAATCTTTATACTTTGACTAGGCCATGTGACTATGTTAATCTCGGATTTGGTGTGAACTATTGAAACATGAAGGGTCACTTCCCTGCTTTCAGTTTTCTTTGTATCGCTGATACTCCACTTTTGGTATTTGGTTCAATAAAATATAGACGATATTAAAAAGAAAACTTATTCTAGGAAAATATTGCCAATGAGATGTTAAACTTGTACACAAAACTGAATAACTATAATTGAGCATGCTGTAAAATATAATAAATAAACAGAAATTGTTTAACCATCATAGTTTCAATTAATTTTTTAAAATTATTTTAAATTATTAACCATTGCAAAGTACATATTATACATAAAGGAATACTAAAGTTTCACAAATTTTTTCTCAAATTTTTAAACGGGAAAATATATTCAATAAAAGATGTATTAAGAATGTATATTGCTAATATTGATTCAAATACGAAAGTCTAGCCTGTGATGGTTGTGTTGAGGGAACCGAGAAACACTGCCATTGCAAGAAAGAGGCATGAGGTTTGAAATAACCAATAGTAACTTTTGTTTTAATTATTATAAGTTGTAAGGACATGACATGTCTGTGTATGGTTATCTTCAAGTTTGTTCTGCTTCCAAATAAAACACCAAGCGCAAAGCTTACCACTGCTTGCCCACAAGTGAATTGTAAGCTCATGTTGTTCGCGCTTCAATTTCGTAGCGAATATATGCTGGGCAATGTTTTTTTTTTTCTTTATATAATGATCCTATCTTTGTTGGAAAAAATCACATTTATTGAGTTGAAAAGAAAAAACGATCCATTTTCTTTATATATTGATCCTATGTGCATTCCAGAGGCGGACTTGGTTTTTAAGGGTTTTCTAATATTAAATTTAATGAAAATAATAGTTTTATGATTCTTAATATACAGAAACGTTTCCTATATAAGGATGTAGAAGAAACGATTTCAAACAACACGTGTCATCACCACAATTATTTGTTTACAGTAGAACAAAAGAAAAAAAAAAGGTTCTCTCTCTCTTCGAGACAAGAGCTGAGATGCTCATTTTTGAGAAAGTTTAATCTGCATCACTCCCCTCTAATCTCCACTACTCTCGTCGAGGGTAAATGACAAATAAGCCATTAATGAAACTCTTTCTCTGTTAGAGTCTCCTCTCGTCGTCCTCTCTCCCTCATCTCCTCTTCCTCTTGAATTTACGGTGAATTTAATTGTAAAATCGAAATTTGATAAATGAAATCAATAAAATCGAAAATGGTTAAATATATTTTCGTAAAAAAGAAAAACGGAAAAAACGGAAAAGAAAAGAAAAACAAACGCGAGAGCTCGCCTCCGACGTCGAGGTTCAATCGGCGACGCCGGACAGCCTTACCTACTCCACCTGCATTCTCCCTCCCCGTAGACCTCCGGTCGTCCCTGTCGCACCGCGGAGGTTGAAGGTTAGTTCTCTTAGCTCATGTCGTTTCCGGGAGCTGGGTTTTTTATCGATTGAAAATTCCGCGAATTGGAGATTTGAGTTCACACCGGTTAGTAATCAATATTTGTGGGTTAGAAATGACTGTATGTTGGATCAAATGCAATGTAGGGGGCTGAATCTTAGTGAAATCATTGTTTTTGAAATCTCAAATCCGACTGAATCTGGGTATAAGTAGGAAAAACTTGTAACAATGTGAAATGATGTAAATCTTGTAAAACTACGGTATAACTTTGAATAAAAACTGTATCGAATGAGTAGTTTGGTATTGGTTTGGCAGGGTACAATGAGCAACAACGTGGTCATATTTTATAAATGCGAAGGTGTTTGCAATGGTATAGTGTTGAAGACACCAGTCGAAGAGATTAGTAAGTCGATGGTAGAAGGTAGGCTATACAAGAAGCTTGGGTTAGAGGAAAGTAAAGTGAAATTGCGATTTAGCTACACTGTTAGATTGGCTGGATGTGAGGAAATGTGTTATATTTGTGATGATGAGGATATGTTGGTTTATCTAGCGAATGTTGACAGTGAGAATCGCAGAAGTCTTTTGATAGTGGATGTGATGAGTACACCGGAACCGCCAGAGCAACAGTCGAAAGCGGGTATAAGCTCTTCTGGTAAGAACTATGAAAGCGCAGAAATAGGACCCAATGCGATTGTGGTGCATGTTGGCAATGTAGAAGGAAATGAAGAAGAAGAAGAGGAGGAGGAGGATGAGGATTATGATTATGGTGATTCTGATGATTCTGATGATTCTGATTCTGATGATGATGATTCTGATGATGAATGTGATGGTAACGGTGGGGATAGTTCTGATATGCATGATTATTACATTGAGGAAGCACCTGTTGTTGAATCTAGTCAGAGCATAGAACCATGGGAAGATGGTTTGGATTTGATTGTTGGTCAAGAGTTTCGATGTAAGAAAGATGTCGCAAACCTGGTTCATAGAGGCGCATTTGCGAACTCATTTGGTTATGTTATAAAAAACTCTGATACCAAAATATGGGTGGCAAAATGTGGTGAAAAAACTTGTACTTGGCATGTACGAGCAACAAAGTTCATGAACTCGGATTATTTCTCAATTAGGAGGTACAATAAGATGCACACATGCAACCGCGCTAGTCAGGTTGAAGAAGGGAGGAAGAAGAGGAAGGCATCGGTTCATCTTGTTGCATCTATTGTGAATGAGGAATATATCGGGAGACTAGAGGATCCAACTCCTAGAGAGATCATGGATCTTGTGAAGCGCAGAGTTGGTATAGATATATCATACTCGACGGCCTTGAGAGGGAAAAATCAAGCAATTAGTAATAAGCGTGGTAGCCCCGAAGAAAACTATGCGATGCTGTATCGATATTTGTACGTGTTAGAGGAGGTGAATCATGGTACCAGAACAGCAGTGGAAGTGGATAGTGCGGGAAAATTCAAGTACTTATTCATAGCGTTGGGAGCTTGCATTGATGGGTTTAAGTTCATGAGGAAAGTTGTGATAGTGGACGCTACATTTCTGAAGGCCGGATTTGGAGGTGTACTTATTTTCGCCGCAGCTCAAGATCCAAACCGTCACATTTATCCCATAGCATTCGGTGTACTGGACGGGGAGAATAATGATAGTTGGGAATGGTTTTTTGAGAAGCTGAAAACCGTTGTGGAGGAGTCTTCGGAGTTGGTATTTGTGAGCGACAGAAATGTAAGCCTCATCAATGCCGTAGCTAACGTCTATCCGCAAGCTCATCATGGGTTTTGCTTATGGCATTTGAGTCAGAACGTGAAAAAATATGGTCCTAGCACATGCAGAGATGTTGTCGCCCAAAAATTCATGGAGTGCGGTTGGGCTCACACGGTGGCGGAGTTCAATGGGCTGTACTCGGCGTTCAGGGAGATGTTTCCAAATGCGGCGAAGTATGCGGATGAGACCACCGTGCCAGAAAAATGGGCAAGATGTGCTTCTCCGGTTGCCAGATACAACCTCGACACTAGTAACTCAGTGGAGTCCCTAAACAAAACTTTTAAGGATGCCAGAAAATATTCCTTAATACCCATGCTCGATGCGATAGTTCGAAAGTTTTCTGATTGGTTTAACGAGCATAGGAACGAGTCCGTGTCAGGAACCTCGGCGAACCAACTTGTTCCCTTGGTTGAGAACTTCTTGCACGACAATTGGCCTGTTGCGAAGAGACTAAAGGTGAGGGAGGTAAACCGTTTTGACCTTGAGTACGAAGTTGAGTCAACAGACCGAAAGCTTTACTTGGTGAGCTTGGCATCCAAAACCTGCACTTGCCGGTTCTTCGATATTCATAAGTATCCTTGTCTCCACGCAATTTCCGCTTTCATCTGCTTTAAAGATCAAGGAAGGCGTGATATCTCCATAGAGCTTCATGAGTTGTGTTCAAAATACTATTTGGCGGATATGTGGACATTGGCCTATACCAGGTCGCTATATGTAGTGCCTGATATGTCTGCATGGGTTGTCCCAGATTACATCATGGAGAAGCAGATAATACCACCGGATCGCGTGTTATCGAAGGGTCGCCGCAAAGATAAACGATTTCCATCAAGTGGAGAAAGACGTCGCAAGAAAAGGACACAGAACAAAGCGAAGCGTGGAAGAACACTACCATGGTTACTATATGGAGACAACTATGCATGATGTATTTGTTATGTTATTTGAAACTCAAATTTATGTTTTGTTTTTGGTACGATTTCTTTGATCGAATTGTCTGTTTGATTTTTTTTTTTTGTTACAATTGTGACAATGGCGTGGACATGTATTTGGGCTTCGTCTAGGTCCAAATTTTTCGGTTTTGATTTTAAAATATGAGATGGGGTGGAGACAAATTTAGGCAAATTTATGATATTATAAGTAATTTTGTTCTTATAATAAAAACTGGCAATACTTCCACAGCTAATATAAAATTTTGGTTTTCTCACTAAAATACTTACAGAGCTTGTATAAAATTCGATAGTTGAATACAAGTTAATATCGAAATTGTAAAAATAAATTAAAAAAAAATCTAAATTAAAAATATAGAATCGAATTTGAAAAAAAAAAAATCTAAAATTTAAATATAGAATCGACATTATAATGAAATTCTAACTTTTGAAAATATAGCAAACTCAATAGTTGGTGAAATCTACTACATTTGACTAACTCTCCCTTATACTTTTACAAACACTTGTTGATGGAGAACGACTTAGTGAAGTGAAAGTACACAAATTTATAAATTCGAACTTCTCATTGCATATAACTATGATAATGAAACTAAAGATGCATATTGGTAAGTTGTAAAACTAGTAATCACAACTTCTCGTAGGTGTTATACTAACGTAATGCATAACCAATTTTTGTTACATTATGTATAACTCACAACTTCGTATAACTATTTGTTTTTTTGGGCGGGAGATTGAAAATTTTGGGCGCCATTTCCAAACTTTTGCTCAATGTTGACCGCCATTTTTGTCGGATGTGAACCTCTCTCTCCTCGAAAAACATACACTTTCGAGATAAACTCTTCATTTTATCTCGAAATATTTTCTTTATCTCTCTCTCCTCTCTTTCTCTCTCTCTCTTTCTCTCTCTCTCTCCTCTCTCTCTCTCGACACCTTCTTCAGATCAAAATGGCTTACAACGACTACAGAGACAATTTCCAGACGGACCCATACGAGGACGACAAGCAGACGAGGAGATTTATGAACATGCTCGAACGTGTCCAACGCGCTGAATTTGGGATTCCCAAAAAATGCCCATGCGGTGGAGATATCTGGGCTGAATCATCTCCAACTGCAAAGGCTGAGCTTGATTTCAATACCTTGCCTGGCTTGCGATACTTCACCTGCCGCAATTATAAGGTAAAAGTACAGATTTTGTGGCAAAATTATGTGGCAAAATTATGAGTTTTGGGCAAATTATCATGTAGGATGATGGACTGCACGTTCGGCACTCATGGGTTTATGCTATCGAACAAGAAATTGGCCGGCTAGAGGAGACTATTGATAGTATGAAAGAAGAGATTCACAAGAATAAGGACGAGATTGCGAAGCTGAGGGATGTGGTGGAAGGATTGACAGGAAAGCGAGTGGTGTAAGGCGTAAGGATCTGAGAGATTACCGTTTCGTTCTATCTATCTATCTATGTATTAATCTTTGTTGTAATGTGTTGTTGTTGTTGTTGTTGACGAACTTGTAATACTTTGTGGTAAAACTATTATGTTTGTTGTCCAAGAAATTCCAAGAACTCCGTAAAACTCATCGTTTCAATCTACAAGAATTTGCAAAACTTTGTAAAACTGGTAAAACTATTATGTTAAATTCAAACAATTTCTGAAATTTTTGGGCGCCATGTTTGAATTTTTGGGCTCCATGTTTGAACCTTTTCGAGACATTTGAAGTTTGTAAAAACCCTTTTGGAGACATTTCAAGTTTGTAAAATTCAAGCCATTTCTGAAATTTTTGGGGATTTAGAAAAAAAATTTGGGCGCCAATTCTGAAATTTTTGGGCGCCATTTCCCCAAATTTTCGGAGATAATATCTTCTCATCGGTTTTGTGAACCATTTCCCCACTTATTCTAATCGGTTTCAGTTTCTCTCTCTCTCTCTCTCCCTCTCTCCCTCTCTCGAGACTCGATCTCCTCCCTCTCTCCCTCTCTCTCTCTCTCTCGAGACTCGATCTCCTCCCTCTCTTCTTCAGATCGAAATGTCTGATGATGGGTATCCCTACGACGACGGTCCAGACGAAGAGGAGGCCAAGAGAAATTACGACAGCCTGTTCCACGTCGCCGACGCCAAGTATGGGATTCCCAAAAAATGCCCATGTGGAGGAGATATCCAGTGTGAAGTATCTCAAAAATCTTCCCACGATTTGGATACCGAACCAGGCATTAGGTTCTTCAGCTGCACAGATTTTAAGGTTATTATTGAGATCTACCTTTTTAGATTAAGTCTTTCCTGATAATGGATGTTTTTCTAATCAATTGTAGGATTATTAATTGTAGGACGATGGACTCCACTTCCGTCACCCTTGGGTTTTTGCTGTGCAAGAAGAGATTGAAAAGCTTCACCTAGAGATTGCGGATCTGAAACGACAACTGGCCAAGGTGAGAGGTCTCATGAGAGCTCTCGTAGCTACAAGAGGAAGTTCGAGTTCAGGGACCTAAGAAGTTTGTATGGATTAGGGATGCATTAATCCATGTTTGGTTATTTTGTATAATTTGGTTAAACTATTATTGTTCTCTTTGCCGTTTTACTTCGGAAAACAATATGCGAAAAACTATCTTTAAAAACTTGGAAAACTACCATTGTTATCTTTCGCGTATTATTCCGGAAAACAATGTGCTAAAAACTATCTTCTCAATCTTGAAAAACTAGCTTTGTTATCTTTCGCGTATTACTTTGGAAAACAATGTGCACAAAAATCTCGTTCAGTGCCAATATCCAAAAAAACACATAGCCAATATCCAAAAACACACATACCCAGTATACAAAAACAACAAACCAGAATATCCAAAAACAAGAAACACAAGAAAAAGGATAAATTGTGCAAGAGGGCAACATAAAACGGGTCTCACACGTTCTTCATAAAACCTTCTAGTGCCTCCATCCTTTTCTCCAATTTGTCTTGCTTATCCACCACTTCTCGCATCAAATCGCCCAAATCCTTCACCGCATCCACCAATTGCCCCAACTCAGATTTCGCCGACTTCCGTTTTCTCTTGCCTATTACCGGCTTCGACACAGCAGTCTCAATTACTCGCCCTTCCAAATCTTCCACCATCATCTCCTCGAACACAACGTGTCTACCTTCCTTAAGGGTCTTCATCCAGCTTTCAACAATCGGATCGTGCACGTCAGGGTTCTCATCTTCCTCCACTATCGCATCCAACAAATCATCCTCATCTCCTTCTGTCAGCAGCAAACTCTGAATGCTCTGTCAATAAAAAACAATGCAGAATTAAATCATATACCATAAAATAAGTACGCAGTTACTAATATTATGACCACTTACATCAGTTTTATCAAGCGCCCCATATATGACATCAAGAGGATACCCTTTCATGCCGCCACTTTTCCAGTTGAACTGGCACATCCTAGGACACTCAGAACAGGCATCTGGATTAGCTACTCGGAACTTTTCTTTCAGCTCTGGAACGGCCTCAGTCGCTAAAATCTAAACAAGACACAGACATTTCTAGTTAGGTTCCGGTATTTACCAAGCATTGCATAATAGATGAAAATAAATTCAATTACCTCCAAAGGGACACAAAACCCGGGGAACGGCCAGTCACCATCAACCACTCCCTTGAAACGCGACATAGTGGCCTTGATTGATTCTAAAACCATATCATAAGAGAACCTTCCCCATGGAAATCTCCTAACTAAGGTAAGATCGTCCACATATCTAAGAAAGATATCGTGAACAGCAGTAGCTCCATCCTTCCCTTGTCTAGCAGGGCTGTACACAATGCTGCATAGAAAATACAGCACCATCATCTTCAGCCTCTCTCCCTTTGTATCACCTTCCATTTCCCCAAGTTTTTTCTCCACTCTTTCCATCGTTACACGCCCTTCTGGAAATTGCCTGTTCACGTAGTCCAAGCTCCCTCTTTGCCTCCAATTCAGTGGGTAGTTCGCGCAGTCCAGTCCAGATAACAACGCGTGCTCCCTTAACCCATATCTGATTGGAACGCCATTTAACACAAACCAAACTTCTTTTTTCTTCTCAATTTTTGCCGTACGAAGAAGAAGCATCCACATCGTTTGCACCATGTGATTGCCTTTCCTTGGCAAGTGAAAAAAATGGCAGAACTGCTCATTCTTTTCCCACCAGGAACTCTCCTGTCTTGTGAGCTTCATCTTATCAAATTTTTCCAAAAACCTCCTGATGAAACATCTGGTCGAAAGCTTGATAGTCTTACCGTACTCAGTATTCTTGAAGTACATACCTAGAGGTCTAAGAGGTGTTGTCTCAACACCTAAACCCTGCAACACATAGTCCACCAAACAACAATACTTCAACAAGTATTCCCAATATTACTTATCAATATCAACACAACCTACGACTTTTCCAAGTTTTCCAACACATTCTACGGGTTTTCCAGGTTTTCCAACACATCGTACGGGTTTCAACATAATTTTACCAAGTTTCACTATTTCTTCCTACTCTTACCTCTTCACGGCTCGCGGATCCTCCGTCTCCGATTCTCTCACCAACAGTCTCCTGTCGAGAAAGGCCTCCATCCCCATCCCCATGCGCAGCCTCATTCTCTTCAGCTTCACTCTCTTCCCAATTAGCAACATTCGCCTCATCAACCTCATTCTGTTCACTATTTTCTTCGTCTGACTCCACATTCGCCTCTCCATTCGCCTCCTCCTCTTCGGATGCGTCGGTGTCCTCTTTCTGGTTCTCTCCATCTCCATCTTCTTCTTCTTCAGTCTCTCCTTTCCCGGACGACTCTCCATCTTCTTCTGAATCTTTGGTGCCTGGATTTTCTACATCCTCAGTCGGATTCGTGACCACCGGCGAGTGCTCCGTGTCAACCGTCTCCTCCGCCGTTTCGCCTTCCTTCTCGTCGACGCCGGAAGACGGATTCGGAATCTCCTCCGAGTTCTCCGTCTCCGCCTTCTCCTCCGACTTTTCGTCTTCTTTAAGCTCCTCGCCGGACGACTTCGCCTTCTTAGCTTCCACCCCAATCGGCGACTCCTGATTTTTCCTCTTCCTCGGGTTAGGGTTCTTCTTCGGCGGGTTCTTCTTCTTAGGGTTAGGGTTTTTCTTCGGGACTGGCTTCTTCTTCGGCTTAGCAGTAGGCTTCTTTATGGGCTTCGGGTTATTCTTCTTCGCCACTGGATTCTTCTCCCCCGCATCCTTCTCACCACACGATTCCGTCGAAGAATCCGTCTTCGAACGCCGCGTATCAACCATTCCGCCGCAACAGCACAAAGACACAACAACGAGATTGGGTTGAGATCGAGTTCGACACAACTCGTTTTCGACAGTGAGAGAAGAGAGGAGTGACGAGAAGACAGAAAGGAGGGAGACGAGGAGACAAAAATAAATTCTGGAGTCAGTTTTTTTATTTGTCTCTCGTTTCGAATTTCAACTTTTGTTTAAAAATAATTTTCAGTTTTCTTTTATTTTTTTTCTCTTAAATCGGATCTACTCCGGGTCAAACCTTCTCGGATTCGGGTATGCCCGGGTACGTTCGTAATAAACGCTTTTATGTTCCGGTCAATTCGTCAAATCACGTAACATTTGTTAAAAAAAAATTATAAAAGAAAATCAAGATATAACGAGAGTGTTTCAGATTGACTTTCTCCGAAAAGGAGTATCTGAGCCATTTTCTCTCTCTCTTCTCTCCAGTTTGAATCGATGTCGAAGACAGAAGGATGAATCAACTCTCAAATCAATTAACTCTGAATCTATTACTCCCAAATCAACCGTACATCAACTCTGGCCGCCCATGAATCTTGGATCCTTCGCGAAGGTACACTCATCTTCCTCCTTTAATGGCGTAGATTTTTTTCTTTGTGGGCTTTGTGTTAGTTGATTAGAGACCGAATGGTGATTTATGTGTTTCTTTGTTCCTCTTTCTGATAACCATTAGCATTAGCATGACTATGAGGTTTCGTAATGTGATCCCTGACATGGAGTATTTCCGTATTTCGTTTCTTACCGTTTTGCAGATTGAATCATTCTATACTTTTTGCTACTGTAGATGCCGAGGAGATAACCGGTGCTCACCCTGCTGAAGTACAGAGCTTTGGTAGGTGTTCACTTCTCAGTGATTGATTTCTCTCTGAACATGGTCTCCATATTCTTTACCTTGTCCATTTTTTTCAGCTCCATGCGCTTGCAGCTGATGAGACAGACACGAAGCTTGTGCAACTATATGCATATGAGAATTATAGAAAACCGGGAATTATAGTAAACTTCAAATCTTTGTCCATTCGAGTTGCGTAGTTAATTAATAGAATTTTGGAATTGATTGCAGTCGTCGGCAGAAACCCGTCCCTCGATTCAGCTTATGAACAGCTGGAACAATCATCTTGAAGTAACGGGTGCAGCGGTGGAGCCGGGTTTTGCAGATTTTCTGTCATCTGTCAGAGATGAAGAGAAGCACGGAGTGTTTCTGAAAAGGTGAGGGAAGCATCGATAAGAGCATATGGTATATATGTATATTTGGTTCTGCAGTAATGTGTAAGCAAACTCTCTGCAGGAACAAGGAGAAACTCACCGGTTTGGGGACGATTGTTGCAATGGAAGGATTGAATGTTATTAACGAGATCGAAGTTAAGATGGCTTGCGGCACTTCCAAGGTACAACATATAATGAATTTCTGTGTGCTGGGAAAGACTTGCCGTCTGAAATTCGCAAATGAAGGAAACTTACTTTTCCCTAATGATTCAACTGCTGTAGGTGAAATATATAGCAAACACATCAGATTTTCACACCATCAACTAAGTACTGGAAGGCCGTTAAACACAGTAAAGAAGTGTTTGTTTAACATACAAGCCAACAATTAGTTTCATATTTGGTTGAGATAATTACCCTACAGCATACATTTTCAACTCTTTGTTTCAAGAAAACACACCTATGTGTATAAGGTGACTTTCTCTACACAAATCGAGATTTTTCACCCCTTTTTACCCCTACCCGAACGACACCCTTTCAACTTTACGAAAGAGAGAGAGAGAGGGAGAGAGAGAGAGAGGGAGGGAGAGAGAGAGAGAGAAGGGTAGGTTTTGGATCTGAAGAATCTGTCGAAGAAGAAGAAGAAGAAGCTTTCAAGGGTGGTTAAGAGAGAGATGAAGATCGTTGAGAGAGAGAGAGATTGAGAGAGAGAGAGAGCGAGAGAGATGAAGATCGTGGAGAGGGAGATTGAGAGAGAGAGAGAGAGAGCGAGAGAAACAAAAGAAATTCGAAAGCTGGAGAGATCGTGTAGTAACCTCGAAGAATCCGTCGGATTCGTCAAGGAAGGCGAAGAAGAAGAAGAAGTTTCAAGGGTGGTCAGATCCGTACAATACTAATGAACTTGATGGACAACCACATCCTACCTGCTGCACATCGAACTTGATGGACACCCAGGTTATGGCGTATGAAGCTGTGGATGGAAACGAGGATCATGGTCGAACAGTGTCTATTGACTGAAAAGCTTTATCCTTCTCACTTTCACGTTCACATTCTCCATCCACGCATCAACCAGGTCCTACTGCGTACATCCACGCATCAATATACATCCACACATCAATGTACGTCCATGGATGTACGTCCATACCGTACATCCACACCAAATCACCTCGTCCATCCATGTTCCTAAGACAATGTTCGTCCATGCTCATTGCATCCAGGTTCCATGATCTGAAATACATTTAATATGTGTTCCGATTTGTGGACGTCCATGTTCATATCATCTTCCTCGTTTCACTTTCCTCCCAGAATCTGAAATACAGATCTGTAAAACAGATCTTCTTCGTTTCATTTTCTTCCCAAAATCTGAGAGAGAGTGAGACAGAGATCGGAGAGAGAGCGAGAGATCGGAGAGTGAGAGAGAGAGAGAGAGAGAGAGAGAGTGAGTGAGAGTGAGAGAGAGAGAGAGAGAGATCTGAGAGTGAGAGAGAGAGAGTGAGAGAGAGAGAGAGCCATAGAGCGATCGGAAAGAGAGCGATTAGAGAGAGAGAGATTTTGGTGTGAAGAGTGAGGGGCTTTTTTCGTCATTTCAACCACAAAAAGTCCCTCAAGCACATAAGATCAGTTATTTTGCAACAAAACTCTTCAAAGTCCCTTTTTTGGCTAAGCTCTCTATTTGGTTTACTTAAGAAATTAAACTCTACAACAATTTTTTTTTTAGAATCTCTCCTAAAATTCTTCAATGGAGGTCATAAAACAAGTTTTCTTATTCTAGGGTTCTTAACATAAAATTAATATTAAACATCTAATAAGAACCTCAAATCAAGTTTTGGAATGCACATGCTCTAAGAGCAACTCCATCAGTGAGATACTATCTAAGTATCTGACTATTAAATAATATTATTTCTAATATAAATTAAGTTTTGAGATTGGTGAGATACCTATGTAGATTTGTTTAGTCCATTGGTTAGATATTCACTAAGTATCTCTAATATAATTGATTTTTTTGTGTACTCATTTTTAAAAGAACTCTGATCTTTTGACAAGCATGTATTCGATTCCTTGCACAAGAAAACAGAAAATTCTGTGTTAAAGATTTCTTTACTTATCTTTTCAGTTTTCACAAATAGATATACGATTCTTTGCACAAGAAGACAAACAAATTTGTTAATTTGTTTTTACGTATATCTCTTTTCACAAACAGAACGAAATTGATTTGATATTTGCTTGTGCAGAGATTTATATTCGTTTTACAAATGATTTGAACTTTGACTTTCCCAAATGTTAACTCTCTTCTCCATTGTCGGAAACTCTGTTTTTTTCCTATATGATATTAACAAACGATAATCTTAAGATTACACCATCTCATCAATGAGCTTGTTTTTTAAAGCTTCTTCTTTTTCTGAAAGTTGTTCTGTTTTCCCAAGAAGACTTTTAAGGAGTTCCATCTTTGATAGTTTTTTTCTCCCAGCCATGTCTTTCTCTTTTAACGCCAACAATTTCTCCAGTTTTGATCGAGAATTGGCCTCTCTTTCTTCACTAGTTGTTTTAGTAACAACCTTCTTACCTTTGCGCTTTGATGCCTTCACACCAATAGGACGCTCCATAGCTTGCTCCTCCACATGACTTTCTGTATTAGAGCTTGAAGAATATGCACCACCTTCATCCAATTGTTGTTTTCTCTGTTTTGATCGTGGAGGAAACCGTTTGAATTTCTCGTTGAATCCTTCTAAATTTGTTCTTCCATCTCCTTGCCTCTTTTTTTTTTTTTTTGATAACTCCAGCTCGTCACTGAAGGAATTTGAAGAAAAAAAAAGTGGTGAGAAAAGCAGAGAAGTGGGAGAGAAGAAAAATTCAAACCAATGAGAAGAAGACAGGTGTCGGTTCTGAAGAGTCCTAAAGAGTTCTCGTACCAGAAGCGGTTCTGACACATTATCATAAAAAAGCTATTTTTCCATTTTCTTTTATTTTTTTAAATCCCAGATACCCATCTACATACCACCAATGGTGGTGCTCTAAGCTCTTCAAGTACTTAAAAAAGCTTTAAAGGGAACCACTTTGAAAAGAAGAATAAAAAAGTGAAAATGAGTTATAGAGTTCTTATCTTCCTTATTAGAAATTAACCCATATGTTTCATCAAACAGAAACTTAGAATCAAGAAACGAAATTCGAGTATCTCCTAAGCCGATGACTAAGACTTTCAAGAGGAGGATTATTACAATTGCTTAACTATTAAAACAGAAAAAGGTCAACTCCAGTTTATTTTGGCGCCTTTGTTGAGTTGTTCAGCTTCTTTGAGCTTGCGACCATGAGCAAAGGCCAATAGTGGAGGCACTGCATTACCAATCTGCCTATGCTTGTGTATTATGTTCCCTTCGAACTCATAGCTATCCGGAAACCCCTGGCACAATTTTCATAATACCAAATCAAGTTTCTGTTGCTACAAGACTTTGTCTTAAAACAGAAGAATACGTTCTTTTTATTGATATATATTATTACCTGAGATCGGGCGCATTCACGGACAGTGAGAATCCTGTCTTGGTCAGGATGGAAGCACATTCCAACTTTACCCATGGGCTGAGGATCAGTGATTTAGGTTGAAAAGTTGCCTTCCCAATCTAATCTCCCAAAGAGTCCCTTCCACTGGTTGTGGCGCTTTGACGTGTTTGGTAGACACCATGGAATCAAATCAACCACTTGCCCATTTGATAACGTCACCTGTAATATAGAGTAAACAAATAAGTTGTGATCTTTTATTCTAAGATAATAGTTTAGTGAGATGAATAAGAAGACTCTCTGACCTTTTCGTCTGGGAGGTCACGCCAATCAGAACCTGGCCTCTTTGGGATTTTCTTACATCTAATGAGATTTAGTTCGTTCATCTCTTTGCAGATGTGATCAGTGAGAACGATCTTGTTTCCTCTTATCTCCTTTTGGAACCACGAGATTGGTTGAACTTCATACTGCAAGGACACAAGAATTTTCAAATGTTTGTTGTGTATGTGCATCGTTTATTCTCCAGATGTGTTGACCACACATACCTCTTTGTTCGTCTTGGACTCTCCGTTCTGTACTGGTGGAAGATCACCAATTGTGTCTCTTACAGTGATCGGACGGAAAGGCGCGCCATGCTGAGTACTGCGAACAGCAGCATAGTGTACACCTTTGGATAGTGAGATTTTCAACTCCGGAACACCGAAGATGGATTCCTTCAGCTCCTTTGAGTAAACCTTAACCTTTATAAATTATCCTTATGAGATTTTATAAACCTTTATAAATTATTGGTACTGTCACACTTATATGGTGTGCTTTCAACTCCTTCAGCTCCTTTGAGTAACTCTTGAAGCTGCGCTATTAGGTCAGATGACCTCCCATGTCTCAGTACGATCGAACCAGAGACACCTTGAACATGATACAGAACCAAGTATCAAGTTATACGAATCATAAAAGCAAAAAGAAGGAGTATCGACTTATGCAGCAAGCATTGTAAGTTGAACTTAAGATAAGCCAATAAAAAAGTTGCTTATCTGTAATACGGACTTTGAAATAGAGTACAAAGAGCAGCATCCGACTTACTACAGACCAATTAAATTACAAAGACAACATATGCACATTACACAATTTGCCATAACATTAGATAGTTAGCTTCCTGGTACGAATTCTTGACGCAAATCAATTGAACACGAATTCATTCCTAACAAGAAAGAAGAAATCTAAAGCTCCATCAAAACCACCTCTACAATTGACGCTGTGAACAAAACATAGTTCAATAGCAAAGCAGAGATTTTGAACCATTCTTGCATAATGATCCATCAAATTATATAAAACTTTATAAAACTTTGTATATGATCCATCGATTGAACACGAATTCATTCCTAACAAGATAGAAGAAATCTAAAGCTCCATCAAAACCACCTCTACAATTGACGCTGTGAACAAAAAACATAGTTCAATAGCAAAGCAGAGATTTTGAACCATTGTTGCATAATGAGACTAGATACGGAATCGCATTAACGAGAGAGAGAGAGCCAAATCGAAATCCTCAACTTCGTCTTCTTTCTCTTCAACTTCTGCGATAATCCATCAAAATCCAAAATCAAAAACCGAAAAAACAGATCGAACAAGAAAATCAATTGGAATATGAAACTTGAATCATCAAAACAGTAACTAACCATGAGCAAATAGGATCGAAGCAAACGGATCCGGCGAGGCGAGATTCCGGCGAAGTGGTTGCCGGTGAGATGAAGTCGGCGAAGCATAGTAGCCAACACCTCGTATGTCCCTATATGATGCAGACAAATCTCTCATGTCCCCGTTCTAAAATTTATTTTTGTTAACATTATTTTTAATACGAAACTAAAGCAAAAGACAGAAAAGCCAAGACAAATTAAAAGAATCACAATTTTACCAAACATAAACCAAGATTAAACCGAGTCATCGTTTCTAAATCCCTAATTTGTCAATTTGGGGGAAAAACTCAACTTTCTCTCCTTTCTTTCTCACGCGACTCACGCGACTCTTCACTCTCTTATCTCTAAATCATAATCGATTCCTCTCAATTCCTTCTCTAAGTGGAAACAAGAAGAAATTGCCGACCTCGCCGTCTCAACAATGGTGGAAACAAAAAGAGGAGCTAAACGGAATGAGATTCCGAAGGAATCGCCGACCTCGCCGAGCGGTAGGAAGAAATCGTAGGTGAGTAGGAAGCCATTGGTTGATTGGTGCCATTTCCATTGTTTTGTGCGAAGGAAAACTATATAGAATTGGAGAATATTAGGTAAAAATTTGAATTATTTGTTGAGTAACACTAGGAATATTTGGTAAAACTAGTCGCGATAGTCTTTTGTAAAACTAGAAAAAGTTGGGAAAACTGGGTAGTACTGGGGAAAACTATTGGGAATTGTGATGTACTACTGGTATAACTGATGTAGAACTCAATGTTTCTTGCAGGATAATGAGGGAACCATGGCAGCTGGAATGTACTTCTTACCAACGGAGTACAAAAAGCAAATCAAGCTGGGGACAAGGTGTTTCATATATGAAGTTCTTAAGGGAGTGAAGACAAACTTTTTTGTGGTTGAAGTTTGAAACTTTATGGAAAACTCTGAACTTTGGCCGTTTTTGGGAACTTGTTTATTTGTTCTTTTTTTGATGTTTTCACATTTTGGTTTAGAACTGGTTGAACTTGTTGTGGTAATTCTTCTTATTCTAGTTTGAACTATGTTGTGCAATGCTAGAATAGAAAAGACAAAGACAATTAAACACAACATAAATCTTACCAAACACAAGTATAAACAATAACATAAAATGGATAAGTCTTAAGAAACACATAAACTGATACAACTCTTGACAAACAATTATTTATATCATCCGAGAACAAGTTTTAGGAAAGGAAGATTGCGAAGAGAATTTAATTTAGTTAATCATATCCACATGTGGCTTCATCTTCTTCGTCTCCCTCTTGTTCATTTTCTCCTCATATGGATCCATGATGGAAGGGATAGTAGAGATCGTGAAGAAAGAAAAAAGTGAGAGAGAAATGGGAGAAACAGCAAGAGAGTAATGAGGAAATGAGAGAAATGAGAGAATTGAGAGAGATAAATGAGAAAATGAGAGAAAATGTAAGAAATTGAGAGAGAGAATGAGAAAATAAGAGAAAATGAGAGAGGAAAATGGAGAGAGAAATGGAGAATGAGAAATGACAAAATGATTTCGAGAGAGAAAAGAAGAGAGTAAATTTTCTCCAAAAAATTATGTGAAAATTCCCTCCAAAATTTCCCTCCAAAAATCCTTCTTAGTAATACTTAAGATAGTAGTAGTACGAAACTTCTTCACAGTTCTACTTTTGGTGTTTTTCAATTTATTTAGTATTACTTAACCTTCAAATATGTTTTAGTAGTTTTACAGTTACGTTTAGTGATTTAACATGTAAGACTGATTGTTTTATGGAAAAATATGTTTGAAATCATAATTTCGTTAACTTTTCCTTACTAAGTTGGTTGTCACCAACAAAGTGTTCATGAAAGTATAAGGAAGTATATTGGAGAAATGTTGGGCTTGTGTAACAAAAATCAAATGTAAAAATCAAAAATCATATATTTGTTATAATTATATGTAAATACAATAAAATCGAATTTGTTTTTTTAGTTTTACCGTTGATTTTTTTTTTTAGAAGGAATACTAATTTAATTTGAAAATCACCCAAAATTAGCTTTTCCTAGTGTTACCTTAATGAAAACTTTGTTATTTTTGTTTTACTGATGATATAATTGTTTAGGCAGATAATTTGGATTGTTCAACGTAGTAACATGTTCGCACTCAAGATGGGGATAAATCAAATATATTACACATAGTTATACTTAGTTTTACACAGTAGTCCAAATCATACAAGTTTTACAACACAAAAGATGGCAATAAATCAAATACGTTCGCACTCAAACATGGCGACAAATCAAATATATTTGACACATTTATACTTAGTTTTACGCAGGAGTCCTAATCATACAAGTTTTACAACACAAAAGATGGCAATAAATTCATTCACCGCTACTCCCTCTCCCAAATAACAACCAATAAAAACCTTTATAGGCTTGCCTTTTATGCAGTGTTCTGATGTAATCCGGTACATTCCATTCAGACCTATCCGGCACTACATAAATCATCTTGTAGTAAGCCAATGCCCATAGCTCCGTCAAGTAATATTTTGTGCACAGGTCATGTAGTTTTAACTGGATATCACGACCACGACCCTGACCGGCTCCAGTTTAACCTTACTTTCATCTAACCCAAGCTTCTTATACATCATAGCTTCTATCACTGATAAAGTTATCTCCTCCACTGATGTCTTCAAAATTACACTACACATACGACATTGACATTTAAAATATATGGTCATGTGCGTAGTCATTGTATCCTGCCAAAACAATGCAAAAAACTCAATAAATTATCCATAGTTATCCATAGTTATCCACAGTTATACCGTTACACATTTTCAGTAATACCAGTGTTACTAGTTATACTACATTTATCAGTTCTACTAGTTCTACCTAGTTATACCCAAAATCAATGGTTTCCACTGCAAATGTACTGCCAATTCGATCCATTCAACTACTGAAATTCATTTTTTTACCAATTAA
Organism: Isatis tinctoria; assembly: GCA_010577795.1. Taxonomy (NCBI): domain Eukaryota; kingdom Viridiplantae; phylum Streptophyta; class Magnoliopsida; order Brassicales; family Brassicaceae; genus Isatis; species Isatis tinctoria. The sequence goes on along the minus strand of CM021247.1, from coordinate 15,110,592 downwards.
GATTACTAATTGACCCAGAAACATGGGTAATACAACAATGTGCGTACCAAATTCATCAAATCTCAATTGAATCTGAATTTGAAAGCCATAAACCTAATTGAGAACCTAATTTCTACTAAATACAGCTGGAGGAAACAGAAGAATGCAGCACCTGTTTTCAACTATCTGCGATGGAATGCGGCAGCGGAGGTGACTGGAAGTGAATGCGACGGCGAGTGAGTGAGTCGGGGAGAACGAGTGCGAGGGGAGGACGGCGAGCTCGAGATTTTCAGATTTTTTTTTTCATTTTCTGTTTTTTCCAATTAAACCAATAAAACAAATCTGGGTATTTTCGGAATTTCCAATCTGTTTAATGAAATAGGGATATAGGAGATAAAATGGGGATATAAGAGATTTTAATTTGGTTTTTGAGGATATACGAGACGTTGGCTCTGAGATAGATCGAGGAAGTAAAAGAAAATAATGTTTAATTGTTAGGGTTACTTTCGTCATTTTCACATAAGAAGAAGTGTAAAGATGAAAATGTTCTCCCTGCAAGTGTAAAACTGAAAAAGTGTATCAAAGAAAGTGCATTTTTGAAAATTTCTCTTTCAAATTTCAATGTAAAATTTAATGATTTTTAATGATTTATAACCATTTGTATTATGCAGAATATTATACTATTGGTTGAATACGTGTTTAAGTGTATAGATAATGCTGTTTTTGTTTTGAAAATCTAACAAATTAAATATTTTCTTAATATGTGTACATCCTTCTAAAACGACAACTAATCAAAACCAGAGAGATTATTATTTCTTATAAAATACTAAAAATACAATAAAAATGTAGTCAGTAAACTTAAAAAATATTGCTTTGATTGTGTCTTTAAAAACTGAAAAAGTCAATAACTTAAAAAAAAGTTCGGTAAAAAAAAAATATGGAGCTTGAATGTTTGTAGCTTTTTAAAAAATGGTTTTTGGCTTTTGATTTCAAAAACTAATTTTTTAGCCATTCATGTTTTTCAGAAAAATGATTCCCTAAATTATAAGGAAACTAGTTTTTGTTTGTTTTTATCATTTACAAAACAAAATCCGAAAACTAACTTTTGTGGGTTTTTCAGTTTTGTTACGGGCTCTGATTTTTCTTTTTGACTGATTTTTAGTTTTTCAGTATTTTGACCTTTTCAATGTTTTTAAGACAATAAAGCAACAACTACTTGACTATGCTTATTAGTTAAAAAATTATTTGCTTTCTCAATTAAAAAGTCAAAAATCTATAAATATATTTATAAATACTTCCTCTATTCTTTTCCTTTTAAGATAATTTTTTAAAATAAATATATGTGTCCTTTAATAGTAAATTTCTATTTTTTATTATTTTAATAAGAAATAGTCTATTTGTTTTAGCAAAATTTTATTTTTTATTTTATCATTTTAATTGATTAAACAAAATTAATATTTCAAATATAATCAAAAACCAAAAAAACTAAATGAATTACCATTCAAGTTTCTTAAAAACTAAAATCTACAAAATCAAAAACCAGAAATTGAAAACCAAAATCTAAAAAATAAAAAACCAAAAGCCAAAAACCAAAAACTAAAATCTAAAAACTAATCAAACATTCAGGGCTCAAATCCCGTAAAGTGTCAAAAACCCAGAAAACATGGTTTTGATTTTTGTTTGTAAAATGCTAAAAACCATAAAAATACTAGTTTCCCTAAAATGTAGGAAATCTCTTCATTAAAAAACATGAATGGATAAAAAAGTAGTTTTTGGAAAAACAAAAACCAAAAACCATTCTGAAAACTACAAACATTCAAGGCCTAACTGAATCTCGAAAATACACACCTCTTTTGCTAGGGTTTTTCTCAAGATAATTCTCTTACATGTATTCATTTATCTCATTTATCTATCCATTCCTCAAATTAGCTAGACTCAAAAAATCTGATTAACGCAATTATAGACCCAAAAGAAAAAGGAGAAAGTAGTTCGGGTATAATAGTATGGCCAGACAGGGAGTTGAAAATTATAAACCTCGGAATAAGCCCAAATGACTTGTATATATGTACGTAGCTAGGGTTTCCACTTTCCCGCGTCGGCAGCGCAGTCGTGGGGAAGGGGAAGACGTGGGGAGTGAATGGGTTCTTGTCCGGTAGAGCAGGAGGGTGTTTCAAGAAGGAGATGTATCACTTTGGTATATGTAAATCGTGAAATTCACGGTCAAATCTCACAGGTGGTAGATGCAGCTATTGTATTTACCGTCTCAAGCAAGATAAATTTTGTCGGTTTGTGAAATCACGTCTTGGCTCTGTTATTCAGGTTAGACAAATCTACTTTCTAAAATTTCTGTCATCTAATATTCATTTATTTACTTCTTAATTACTAAGAGCTTAAATTATATATGATTATAGCTGAATAAGCCGATTGTTACTACATCCATGTCTCAGTCGCCATCAAGGTTTTTATTTTTATTTTTTATTATTCTCTCTGCTGCTTGATTGTTGTTGTTGCTCACAGACGAATGTTTTTCACCTGACTCAGCATAGCTAAGCAGCTCCCATCAATTTCAAAGAAGCGAAAGCGCGAAGCTTTAGATAAGAAGAAGAAGAAGAAGAAGAAGAAGAATCTCAGACGCAAAGCCAAAGCCGAATCTACCAAGTCATCCTCTCAAATGTTTCCAACGTTTAGTAACTCAAGTTTGAGATGAGTCGGGGGTGGTTAGCGCGTCAGTCTCATAGGTAATCTGAAGGTCGAGAGTTAGAGCCTCTCTCACCCCACTATTTATTTTGAAAACCAAAAAAATCTTGATCTTGCCTTTCTATGTTATATGTGTTATTTTGATAAACCTTTGTCAAGTTTAATAATTTGCCCGGTGTGTTTGTGTCTTTGCTTGTTAAAGAGGGTCGTTTGATATTCTTTTTTACAACTATTTTCTCAGAAAACCAAAAATACTTAAAAATGACACAGCTTATACCGTGGAATGCTATAGCTCTCAGTAGCCCACTCGGCTGTATTTCTCTTGGGATATTATCCAAAAAGACGGATCACTGAATTCTCTATTCAAAGTTAATATCTTAAACGGATATTAGATTACGAGATAGACTAAGCCAACAACGGGTACAACCAAAGTAAATCTTAATTGATTGTCAAAGAAGAAAACAACTCACAGGTCCCCATAAATCACAGTATGCATTCTATAGGCCTAATTGAAATGACCGGTGAGCGGTGACTTCCATTTTGTATTAAATCTCCCCGTCAAGAGGTTGGAACAATGGAAATTTCTGCTGTATATCAAACAAAAATTCCCAAGTTACTTTTGCCATAGCACAATTCTTCCATTTCACCAAGACTTACTGCACACCCTTTGACGTTTCACCATCTTCCAGGTAATTAGCTTGAGACCACTGGACCTTCCCCTATACAGAGCTTCAACTGTGATAAGTGAAAAGCCTGATGGATCCTTCATGAAGATGGCAACTCAAGCTTGTATGCTACTGCACCAACCTTGTCTAACACTTTGTAAGGCCCAAAGTATTTAGGAGCTAACTTCTGGTTTGTTCTTAGCACCACAGTACCCTACCTATACGGTTGTAGTTTCACAACCACCATATCATCGATGTTAAAACTTCTCTCAGAGCGTCTACGGTTTGCCACTTGGGTCATCCTATGCAGTAGGTGAAATTTGAGAATGAGAATCATGTTCTTACGCTCCTCCAGCATTCGAGCTACTGTTTCTACTTTAGATTCACCAGGCAAATACGGCAAATGAATTGGTGGAGGCTTACCATAAACTGCTTCATACCAAGTGTGCTGAGATGAGGAGTGAAAACTCGTGTTATACCAAAATTCTGCCAAAGAAAGCCATTTGCTCCAATCATTTGGTTTATCATTGCACATACACCTCAGGTAAGTCTCGAGGCAACGACTCACCACTTCAGTTTGTCCATCACTCTGAGGATGGTATGGGGTCTAGAATAGTTGAGTGCCACTCCCTGCAGTCCAAACAACTCTGGCCAGCAATCACTGATACAAAATGTATCTCTATCACTTACAATGGTGTTTGGAAGGCCATGCAACTTGAAAATATTATCAAGGAAGGCCTGGGCAACTGTTAATGTAGAGTAAGGGTGAGATAAGGCGATAAAGTGAGGCGCCTTGCTTAATCTGTCAACAACCACAATATGACAGATTTTCCAAAGGATTTTGATAGTCCATCGATAAAGTTTATAGAAATGTCTGACCAAACCGTTTTTGGAATAGGGAGAGGTTGCAATAACCCAGAGGAGGCAGAGTTATCGTACTTGCAAGTTTGACAAATAACAGAACTCCTGATGAAGCTTTGGATGTCTTTAGCCATGCCCTTCCAATAAAACAAACTTTTAATGTGTTGTCTGGTGGCTTTGCTACTGGAATAACCCCCACCACTTGAGCTGTTTAACCACTCCATAATCAACTTTCGGATTGCTTGGTCATTTGAAACCACAATCTAATTCTTCTTTAAGATTCCCTAAGACCATACAAACAAAGAGTGAGAAGCAGGTTTTTGTTTAAGGGAGTCAATGAGGGTTTGCATATGCTTATATGAGGTGTAAGCATCTTGAATCTTCTTCATAAGGTCACATTCCATGACATTTAATGGCCATGTGAAGTACTTCATGTAATACCACCAAAACCGATTGAGAAAACCGAATCCAAATCTTTTTGAGACAGACTTATTTGGATCAAAACGTTCTTGATATAAAACGATTTATAAGAAATGTTTTGAAACGATCTGAAAACGAGTATAAGGAAAAAACGCAGAGGCGAGATATGATATCTCTTTCCTTAACTCAAATGAATCGCCCGCATGTGAGACGGTTTCTGTTGCGATTCTCGAGTCCCAGGATACAACTGGTTTGAGACCGTTTTGCTACACTGAAAACGGAATCTACGAACTCAAAACTACGATATACTCTCGAGACTTACCATATGAGAGATCGTTGGCCAGAACTGTGTGTGATTCGATTTTTTTTTAGAGAGGAAAACTTGTTTTTGGTTTCTTTCTCTTTTTCCGTCGATGAAAAATGAGAGAGAGATAGGAAGTAGATATAAAGAGTGGAGGTTGATCAATCAGTCAACAAAACACGGTAAGTGGGTGGAAGACTTTTTGGTAAGGAAATTTTTGGGTGGATGGCGATGACTTTGTAGGCACACGTCCAAGTCATGTAGAAACCCAAGAACGATCGTTCTGAAAGATATGGATCGTTCTCGTTTCGTATATGGAACGATCGTTCTAAAAGTAGACCGATCGATTGACTCGTTTAATTGAATCAAAAAATTCGTATGAATTTTCCCCAAAAAATAAATCCGCGCGTTTGGCCCTGAAGGGCCTATTCCCAAACCCAAACCCAAACCCAAACCCAAACCCAAACCCAAACCCAAACCCAAACCCAAACCCAAACCCAAACCCAAACCCAAACCGAGCCGAGCGAGCGTGCGTGTGGGTTTCCAACCTCTCTCTCACACTCCATAGTGTGAGCTCTTTGAACTAACAAAAGAGTGAGACCTTATATAAACATAAGGAATTTTCCTCCTCTAACCAATGTGGGACAAAATTCCCCTTCCCTTAATTAAGTGCAACACTTATCACTTAAGCCCACTTAATAATTTCTTTTCACACACACACCAAATTGCTTAAGCCCATTGCTTAAATTAATTTGGTCCAACAATCCCCCACATGAATAGAAATGACTCTAAACATATGCAGACTCGATTATGCAGACTCGACGGACATCTGACTAGACTCATACTAGACTAGAGAGACTGACTTTTCGAGAGTATAAACGAAATTAACTGTGTTTGAGTAAGTAGCATTTTTCAGCCTTGAACCACTCATTGTTAATATCTGTCGGGTTTACTTGGCCGGGAGGTGAACATGATGTCTTGAACCACCCAGATTTTGATGTAAACCGAGACAACAGCTATAACCCAGCTTCATTTCTCGTAGAACTAAGTTCTCTATTGGGTTCATTTTGGCCTTGAACTTTCCTGGTTATTCATGAGTGAACTTGGAGAATATAGCCTAACTTTCATTCTCCTAGAAACGACCTTATTTCACACTCACTAGGTGATCTGCGTTTAGCATGTATTTTAAGAAGTATCATGTCATACTTCACATATCTTACATAGCTATGAAATCATTAAAAGTCATTGCTTATTATTATCACATACAGGTAGCACTGTTGTATCATCTTAGGAGCTGGGTAGAGACATAAGTCTCACAGTGCTTTGAGCAGAATCAGTTTGATTTAGTTGTCCCCTTGAACTTAGATCTTGGGATCTCCAGTCACGTAAGTAGGGTTTCCACCAAACGTCATCTTAATTCACAGGCTTTAAACCCATTCCTCTTGATGATTTTAACACTTGATCTCGAGTCAAACCTTTTGTAAACGGATCCGAAAGGTTGTCGGCTGACTTTACATAATCAATGGTGATCACACCAGTTGAGATCAAATGTCTAATGGTCTTATGTCGCCTTCTGATATGACGAGATTTTCCATTATAGAGATTATTCAGTGCCCGCGCGATAGCCGCTTGGTTATCACAGTGTACACGTATTGCTGACACTGGTTTCTCCATCATTGGAATGTCTTCCATCCAATTTCGAAGCCATTCTGCTTCCTCTCCGGCTCTATCAAGCGCTATAAACTCAGATTCCATCGTTGATCGAGCTAATAGAGTTTGTTTACCAGATCTCCAGGAGATTGCTGCACCTGCTAGCATAAAGACGTATCCACTTATGGATTTTGAGTTCTTTGAGTCAGAGATCCAGTTGGCGTCACTGTATCCTTCTAGAACTGCTGGTTCTCTACCATAGTGCAGACCATACTCTTTGGTATAACGGAGGTAGTTCAACATTCTTGTTATAGCTTTCCAATGTGTATGTCATGGATTACTTGTATAACGACTCAGTACATTGACCGCGTACGCCAAATCAGGTCGAGTGCAATTAGTTAAGTACATCAGACTTCCAATCACTCTAGCATACTCCAGCTGTGACACTGATTCACCCTTGTTTTTCGTCAAGTGAAGAAGAGCGTCTACAGGAGTTTTTGCTGTACCCGTTGAATATGCCTTGAATCTCTCAAGTATCTTTTCAGCATAATGAGATTGAGTCAGGATGTATCCTTCAGAGTTTCTGAGGATTTTAATTCCCAAGATTACATCCGCAAGACCCATGTCTTTCATATCAAACTTGCTTTTCAGCATGTTTTTAGTTTGATTGATAATGTCGTTGTTACTTCCAAGAATGAGCATATCATCGACATATAGACATAATAAAACATACCCGTGGTTGGTATTTTTGATATAGAGGCACTTATCACATTCGTTAATGCTGAATCCATTTGACATCATCACACTGTCAAATTTTTCGTGCCATTGTTTTAGAGCTTGTTTAAGTCCGTACAATGATTTCACAAGTCGGCAAACTTTGTGTTCTTGTCCAGGTATGACAAACCCCTCGGGTTGTTTCATATAAATCTCCTCTTCTAACTCTCCATTTAGAAAAGCAGTTTTGACGTCCATTTGATGAATCTCTAGGTTTCTTAAAGCTGCTATTCCAAGTAGCATTCTTATCGAAGTTATTCTCGTCACTGGAGAATAGGTGTCAAAGAAATCCAATCCTTCTTTTTGTCGGAATCCTTGCACCACAAGCCTGGCCTTGTACTTATCAATCGATCCATCACCTTTCAACTTTGTCTTGAAAATCCATTTACATCCGAGTGCTTTAAACCCTTCAGGTAAGTCGGTGATGTAATATGTATGGGTTTGTTTAATTGAGTCAATCTCGCTATTGACAGCCTCCTTCCAAAAAGGTGCATCTGGTGTAGACATTGCTTCAGCATATGTTCTTGGTTCGTTTTCTAAAAGAAGAACCATTAAGAAATCATCCCCATAAGATTTTTCCTTGCGAGCTCGTTTGCTTCGTCTAGGTTGATCTTCTAGGTTTTCAGCAGTTCCAGAAGTACTTGCTTCATTTGCGGAAGTGCTTGCTTGTGTTTGGTCGAAAGTTCTCTTTTGAGATTGTTTATCCTTGCATGGGAAAACATTTTCGAAAAACGATGCATTTCTTGACTCCATTATTGTATTGACATGAATATCTGGTATTTCTGACTTATGTACCAGAAACCGATAAGCACTGCTGTTGTGTGCATATCCGATGAAAATACAGTCCACGGTTTTTGGTCCGATCGTGACCTTCTTGGGAGGTGGTACTGCGACCTTTGCTAGGCACCCCCACACTTTCAAATATTTGTATGATGGTGTGTTACCTTTCCAAAGTTCGTAAGGAGTCTTTCCCGTGACCTTGTGCGGTATTTTGTTGAGGATGTAGTTTGTTGTAAGCAAAGCTTCCCCCCACATGTTCTGGGGTAACCCAGATTCCTGCAACATTGCATTCATCATTTCTTTTAGAGTTCGGTTTTTGCGTTCTGCAACTCCATTCGACTCTGGTGAATATGGGGCAGTTGTCTGATGAATAATCCCTTGCTCTTGACAGAAGGCATTAAAACGTCCATCATATTCACCTCCTCTATCACTGCGAACTATTTTGATAGTTCTGTTTGGTTTTCAACTTCTGTTTTGTATTCTTTGAACTTTTCCAAAGTTTCATCTTTGCTGTGTAGCAGATATACATAACAGTATTTTGTGTGATCATCTATAAATGTCATAAAATATTTCTTTCCACCTCGGGATTGTACGAATTTTAAATCGCACAAGTCTGTGTGTATTAAGCCCAAAGGTTCAGTTGTTCTCTCAACTTTGGGTGATGGAGTTTTAGTGAGTTTAGCTTGGACACAAACTTCACATTTCTCTTTGCTTGTCTTGCATTTCGGAATTAGGTTCAAGTTCATTAACCTCTGTATAGACTTATAATTCACATGACCTAATCGTTCATGCCAAATATTAAAAGACTCAAGCAAATAGGCAACGGGGTTATTTCCATTATTAATTGGAACATTTACAACATTTGCATCAGATGCTACAACAGTGGAAGTAGAAGCAACATTAGAAACATCAGGAACAACAACATTTGCAACATTGTCGCCACGAAGGACTGCCGTAACACACATCTTGACAAGTCCATTCTTCACGTATCCCCTGCCTACAAACACCTCGAACTTCTTGAGCACGAGCTTGTCAGCCTCAAGGTGAGCTCCAAATCCGGCCTTACTCATGAGAGTACCGGAGATCAGATTCTTCCTCATGTCAGGAACATGCTTGACATTCTGGAGAGTGACTTCTTTTCCTGAGGTCATCTTGAGCACAACCTTTCCATGACCAACAATCTGGGAAAACGCAGAGTTTCCCATGAATAGCTGCTCCTGAGACCTAGATTTCTGATAGGAGCTGAACATTTCCTTATCAGTGCAGATGTGGGTCGTTGCACCTGTGTCATACCACCACTCCTTCTGGTTATCTTCAACCATGTTGACCTCCGAGACTACATCACAAAGGTCATCTTGAGTCAAGTTGGCTTGATCTTTCCCATTCCCATTATTCTTGGGCTTACTGCGACAAACATCTGCCTTATGACCGACTTTGTTGCAATTGTGGCATTTGCCTTTGAACTTCTTCTCTCCATTTTTCTTGAAGTTCGTTGAGGATGATGGTTTCACAGATGATTTCTCGTTACCCTTGGCCTTGCCTTTTCCCTTGTGGGTAGCCACATTCGCGTTGTGCTCGCGAAACTGAGGGTTGTTCTGGATGCGGTTTATGTCCTCCATTCGCAACCTTGTGATGAGGTCTTCCAGAGTCATTGCCTTCCTCTTGTGTTTGAGGTAGGTCTTGAAGTCCACCCAGCTCGGAGGTAACTTCTCAATGAAGGCATTGGTTTTGAAGATCTCACAGAGAGACATTCCTTCCTCAGCTATCTCATAGCAGATCATTTGAAGTGCCTCCACTTGTTCCATGATCGGTTTGGAATCCACCATTTTGAAGTCCAGAAACTTCGCAGTTGCAAACTTCTGACAACCAGCATCTTCAGTTCGGTACTGCTTCTCCAGGGACATCCAGAGTGCCTTAGAGGATTTGGCCTGACTGTAAACACCATACAGCTTTTCAGCAAGACGACCCAAGATCCATCCTCTGCATAGGAAGTCACCATGGATCCATGATTCAACGCTTGCAAGTGTGCGGACATCAGTGTTTCCATCCGGGATGGTTGGTTTGTCCTCAGTCAGGTACTTGTCAAACTTCAAGTTGGTCAGGGCGAATAGCATTTTTTGTTGCCAATTCTTGAAGCCCTTTCCGTCAAACTTTTCCGGCATGAGTCCCTGAGTGACTGCAGACGGAATTTCATTGTTGACTTCAGTGGGGTTGTAACCGGAGGAAGGCCAGAGTTGAACAAAGCTCTTCTTGCCGTCTCTTCAGTAGTGTCACCACCCGGGTTCACAATTTGTGTTGCAGCAGCAGCAGCAGCACTCACCAGCCACGTTTGGTGTTACAAAATCAATGTCCATCGGATTTTCCATCTGATCACAAGTAAAAACGAGTATCAGTACATGGATAATTGAACACACAAGTTCAAAATTGATTTATCTCGAATAAACCAAAAGCGTTTGTAAAAAACGTTTTGCAAACTTTCATCATAAAGCTTTTGCAGAAAACGTTTTTTTTTTTAAAACGGTGAAAGAGTTTATAATACTTTTCATCAGAAGAATGTTTTGCAAAACATTTTCGCATAAACATTTTCTTTTAAACGGTCAAAGCGTTTTGCAAACCTATTCGCATAAACGTTTGATGAAACGGTCAAAGCGTTTTGCAAACTTTTTCGCAGAAACGTTTGAAGCGGTTAACCGTTTTGAAAACTCACTTAAAAGCGTTCGCATAAACGTTTAAAACGGTGAAAGCGTTTTGCAAACTTTTTCGCAGAAACGTTTACCCTCTATTTAAAAACGGTTTTGTATCGTTTCAATACACGATTCGCGGAAAAGCGTTTAAGCGATTCGCAAATCCCAAAAAACGTTTGAAATAAAACGTTTAGAAATCGTTTTATGAAGAGAACGATCGATCTAAAAACAGAACGATCATTCGGTTTTTCAAAGAGAACGATCGATCTAAAAACAGAACGATCGTTCGGTTGAAATTCGTCATGAAAAACCCAAAAAAATTTCACAATCCGATTTTAGCTATAGGCTAGAAGCGGATTCATTTGAGTTAAGACTGTAATACCACCAAAACCGATTGAGAAAACCGAATCCAAATCTTTTTGAGACAGACTTATTTGGATCAAAACGTTCTTGATATAAAACGATTTATAAGAAATGTTTTGAAACGATCTGAAAACGAGTATAAGGAAAAAACGCAGAGGCTAGATATGATATCTCTTTCCTTAACTCAAATGAATCGCCCGCATGTGAGACGGTTTCTTTTGCGATTCTCGAGTCCCAGGATACAACTGGTTTGAGACCGTTTTGCTACACTCAAAATGGAATCTACGAACTCAAAACTACGATATACTCTCGAGACTTACCATATGAGAGATCGTTGGTCAGAACTGTGTGTGATTCGATTTTTTTTTAGAGAGGAAAACTTGTTTTTGGTTTCTTTCTCTTTTTCCGTCGATGAAAAATGAGAGAGAGATAGGAAGTAGATATAAAGAGTGGAGGTTGATCAATCAGTCCACAAAACACGGTAAGTGGAAGACTTTTTGGTAAGGAAATTTTTGGGTGGATGGCGATGACTTTGTAGGCACACGTCCAAGTCATCTAGAAACCCAAGAATCTTATGGATTCAGAGCAAACCAAGTTCTGTAAAAGGACTCGCTAGAAAAGAGAGTTCCGTGAGTGAAGTTTGATACAATATCTTATATATAATGAGCCAAGTTCTTTTCTCATATTGTACCTCTTGCTGCCATCTGTCTTTTTTGTGCAATCACATAGATGTGTAGAGTAGAATTCGAATTCAGTATCTGTAAGGAAGATAAAACACACTAAACAACATATTATAGATTTTAGAGAAACGAAAAACAATATATCATAAAATCTTATGTATAATTAGCCAACTTCTCTCCCTCTCAAGCCTCTACATCAGCAACCAAATGTAAAATTTGACATCTGTCAACTTTAAAAAAAAACTAAATAAATATATAAATTCAATTTTTTAAAAACTTTATTATTCATTAAAATCCATTAATATTTTATAATGAATGTAAATATAATTAATATGATTTAATTAGTGCTACCAATTGAATTGTTAGAAATAAATTACAATAAGACAAACACATAGTTTATTTTAAAACAAAAAAACTGATCAAAATTACATTTAAAGTAAAAAAATAAACATATTATTAAATGAAAGTTATTATCAACAAATGCAATAAGTAAAAGATAGTATTATATAAATAAAATAAATGACACAACCAAATAAAAGAAATGAATTTTTTTACTAATTTAAAAAAGTATAAATATAATAATAGAGGATAACAAATAACTTTATATAATAGATAATTATATAAAATAAAAACAATGAATTATTATTATAAATAAGACATATTATACTTAAAAATCAATAGAAAATATCCATAAGCTATTTTTTTCTTTAGAAAAGGAGTAAATAAACTTTTTTACTAAAAATATCAGAACCGGATCTCGGAAATAAAAAAAAATGACTTCCGTCTGTACCCATTTCTAGAATAATACCTACCTTAATATTTAAGATATAAAATAAATATTTACAGAATAACTAAAAATGAGTAATAAAATACATTTGTTTCAAAAAAATGCAAGCACTTGAAAAGAAGATTAATCTAAAGCATCAACAAGTATTTTTTAAAAAAATTCATAAAATTATACAATGTGATTATTCCAAAGAAAAAAAAGTAACTTAAAAAATAAACGGATCAGAACTATATTAAAAGTGAAAAAAAAACTTATTAGATGAAAAATATTACCCACATAAACAATGAAAAAAAACAGTTATATAAAAAATTATATGAAACAAATAAAATTACTAAACTACTTTATTTCACTAAACAAAAAATATAAACTTTTAATTAATAATAAGCCTAACAAAATTATAAATAGACCAATTGAAGACAAATTCTTCAAAATATATTTAAAAAACAAGAGACAAGACTGGAATTATATAAAGAGTAAAAAGGATGAAAATAAGTAATCACCAAAATAAATAAAATAATGTGACTTATTATAACTAATAATTAACAATAACAAAAAATTAAAATTAAAATAGTTAAAAAAATCAAAAATTCAAATACACTCTCTCATGTACCAATCATTGCCATTTTCTTAAATCACATAAACATAAACAAATTCTTTTAATTTTTTTAATATCACGATTGGCTATTCAAAAATATTATGTTCAATGGGGGTATTTAGGTAGATTACATATATAAGATATGTTAATTCTTAAAATATGCATAAAACAACAAATAAATATTAAAATATTCTTGATTGCGTAATTTTATTAAACAATGTATAATACAGAAAAAAATATATAACCAACTCCACTCTGCGCATGCGCGGGATTAGCAGCTCTACTAGTTCAAGGAACCTAGAAACTATTTTCATCATCATGATTTCAAGATCTTGAATAGTTACAGTCAAGAGTCACTTACGTTAATTTGTATTTTCAGATACGCAAAGACTATTATGGCCAGTAGAGGCAGATGTGTAGTCTCCATGCACCTAACAAGAAAGGGAACAAAACAAAGTTAAGATTCAACTGTTTTCATGGTCTGAACACCAAGACCGATGAGGACAATAATGCGGTCCAAATTACCTCCATGAGTTCGCCGAGGTCAAACTTGGGAGCCTTGAGGATCTTGACTTTACGGATGAACACGTTCTGCAATGGGTAAATTCCATGTGTCGCCCTCTCAATCTCTCTTCCAATAGCCTCAGGATGAACTTGGCCACAAGCTCCTTGAGGTCACAAGATGAAGCCTCCTTCACCATAATTTCCCTCATCTTTCTGCGGATCTACCATCATCCAAAAACCCACAGATGAACATGTCAATCTCAGTGAATCCTAAACAACTACTGTTTACACACATAACATGTTATTTACCTGGCGGATTTGGCTGGACTGAGCATAGCAAGTACGCTTAACTTGGTTAGCACGCCTCTTGGTGAAAGCGATGCAGAACAACCTCAAGGTGTAGCTGTCTGTGGTCTTCACATCGACATGAGCTTCAATCAATGTCTGCCACTTCTTCACCAACGACCTTAGCTTGTCGGTTGTGAGATCCATACCCTGAAAGAATGAACAAAGCAGAACATTGTTTAATCATTTGCAAAAACGCAAAATTTCCATAGTTTTAAGTAAAAAAGGTTTTTGAACATACCCAGAATTGGGTCAACACATTCCTGCCCTGAGCATCTTCAGCTCTGAGACGGATCTTCCTGTAAGCGTTTTCTTCCTTGTCTTGGAGATCAGCAAGTGAAACCTCAAACACTCTGTGTTTCAAACCCTCAGAGGCAATCTGTTCAAAAGGAACAATCTGAAATTACAAACAGACTTTCCTACCACACAATGCAATTCCTTCTACTCCAAGAATGAAAGAAACCAACTCAAAAGAGAAATCATTTCTCTACACCAACAAAGCATTATAGTAATAGAGATAGACATTACCTTGGTACCCTGAGTTCTTGAAACAAGTGTCTTCCCGACATTTTTGACGGTGAAGGAAGCAAGGGCCTTCACGTCATACCAGTCCTTCTTGGAGAAAGGATCAACATTGCATCATCGATTTTCAACAACAAAAAGCACGACTTTTTTCTCAATTCATAGAGACTGAATATCCAAAGTCTAGAAATTTAGAATATGTGACATACGCCTTCTACTTTCCTCCTTTACGACCCTTGGAGATCCTCTTGTTCTTCCTATAAACTCCAACAAAACCGTAGATCAGAATGAGAAATTCAGACACGTGAAGAAGAAGACGAAACGGCTTCAACAACTCTAATGCCACTGGCTTACGACTTAGATATATATATAGGGTTTTTGTAGGGCCCAGATTTTATTTTCCCTCCCTTTCTTTTTTTCTTTTGCGGTTTGTTAAAACATTTATCATAGTCATGTAACTGTTGCAAACTCAAATACGGAAGTCTAGCCTGTGATGGGCGCATGTTGATGGAACCGAGAAACACTGCCATTGCGAGAACGAGGGCATCAGGTTTTGAAATAACCAATTGTAACTTTTGTTTTCATTCTTCAACAAATGATGTAAGCTCATTTGCCTTCGGGTAAAATGCACAGGCCTAGTTTTGTTTGAGTTTATAAGTTTTGTTAATGCAGAAAGAGCTATTTAAAAACAAGAGGATGACTTTCTAAAGCGCACACACTATGATCTCTAAAGCTTTAGAAAGTCATCCTCTAAGATCTACAATAAGTCCATATCGAAACATCCATTGATAGAGTTAAAGGGGCAAAAGCATATTTCAAGCCCCAAAGGCAACAAGGCTGGCGAAAATAGTCACAAAAGAACATACCAAGCCTTTTTAGTTTCGTTGCCTTAACCGCTTAAAACCGAGAAAGATCCTAAGATGAAAGTTTTGGGAAGCAGATAACTACATAATTACCGAGAGCCAAGTTGGGACAAAACAGACTGCTGCACATTAGAGATGATGCTTCTCCTACCTAACAGAAGAACATGGAATCGGCAACGTTGTCTTTGAGTTTAGGGAGCTGAGCAACTGAGATTGGTCCTGGAGCTGTCACGCCACCATGGCTTGAGGATGTCTCAGACTGATCTTCGAACTTCATGAACGTTCCTAGCTGAGCAGCTGCCAAGTGAGCATAGCAGATCGGTGCAACTGCAAAAGCACATAAAAGTCAGTTATTATCAGAACAATGGAGGCTTTCATAATCAACGCAGTAGAGAAAAGAAAATGGTAATTACCAACAGAAATGGCAGTGGTGCTTCTTTGGTACCTGCAAATTGGAACATAGAAATAAGTCAGATCATTTCAGTATCCAAACACAATCAAAGCCATCAAAGATAAGCAATAAAGGTTGAGACTACATACACGTAAGAGAGGGAATGGACGAGTTCTTGAAGTTCATCAGGTGAGAAACCAATCTCATCATACAAGACA
The DNA here is from genome assembly GCA_010577795.1 of Isatis tinctoria. NCBI lineage: Eukaryota > Viridiplantae > Streptophyta > Magnoliopsida > Brassicales > Brassicaceae > Isatis > Isatis tinctoria. The sequence continues at coordinate 15,094,513 of CM021247.1, read as the reverse complement.
TGGTAATGTGTTGGACGAGTTGTTCCCTAATTCAATACACAAAGGTGTTAAAACGCTTGAAGAAACAATACACCAGTATCAATCAATAAATGTAGCTTTTAAAAGTTGATCATGATACTTACAATCATTCCAGCGTGCGCACAGAGGTAGAAATCATTGTTCTTCGGGTGACAGATCTTGTTATCGATGATTGTCCCTGCAGAAACACAACATGAGATCATGCATGTATGCAAGTTATAGAAAAAGGTTCTGAAAAAGATTAATCAATCACCTGGGGGAACGTTATCAGGAGAGTTCGTTTGGAAAAACTTGGTGTGGTGATTCTTTTGAGCCACCAACAAAAGGAATTTTGGGTTCCAATTCGCATCTAGAAACTTGCAAGCCTGAAGAAAGAGAGATGCAAGAAAATTACTAACAAAGTAGCAAAAAAAACAAAAAAAGATACTATAAGAAACTGCTTCTATCGTTTCAATTACCTCAATGATCTGTTCGAGTTCAATGTTCAGAACCTGGTTGAACTGAGATTCACTAACACCATCCCTATAAGCATTAAGACATTTGAACAATCGATAAGAGTAGAATAAGAGAATGGGAAAAATGGAGAAGAACCAAAAGCTCCTATGTAACACAGTAATTACCTGAAGATTATGATGTGCTCTGGCTTTCTCTTACCCGAGCTGGCGAAGAAATCTACCAGTGACTCTCTGCAATCAACAAACGAAGTTGCATAAATATCTAAGACTCCGCAGAAAAAGAAAAAAAAAGAAGTTAGTATAATCACTTGATAATGCCATCGTCATCAGTTCCATTTTTCTTGAAAAGGGATTCGATCATCTCAGCCTTCGAAGGCTGGGTGCGAACAGATGCTCTGTATTTGGAGATAAGAGGCCACTGCCTAGAACTCACCACCTAAGTAAGACATAAACAAGACAACTAAATATCAGTATCAAAAAAGTGCAGCTGATGCAAAAGCAACCAATATGTTAAAAGAGTACAGAGTAATATATTACAGCAGCAATGGAGGGAACATCAGACTGTCCAGGAGATCCATGTGAAACATCCATCCCAAGGATGATGGTTGGAACCTTGGAAATGACTGTGAAGGCAGGTGTGCGCTCAACACTTAACATTGAGTTCAGGCCTCCAAGCTGTAGTGTATATGCATCAGAGATTGCACACAAGAGGCAAATGAACCATTGGTTTAAAAGAGAAAGAAAGACACCTTTGCGTTGATCTTCAGAAGACAGTTCGTAAGATACTGATCATTAGGTTGCCTCTGTGGAGCCATGCATTGAGTAACAATGCCGTATTCGGTTAGGTTTTTCTTCTTCCACGGCCCTGAGGAGGAATTCAAAGTTTTAGTTAAGGGAATACTTTGCTATATGCAACAATAACATCTGAAGGACTGGAGTTAAGAGATATCTAACCATAAATGTCGCAGTTCTTCCTTTCGGGGAGTAGACATAGAATGAACTGTGGAGCACCTGGGAGTCTAGACTGGATTTCTTCAAACATCTTCTCCACACGAATAAGTGCAGGAGCTCGGCGAAATTGATGACCCTCCTCAAACACTTGAAAAGGAGTGGCAATTTCCTGTGACAAAATGCAGACAGAATCAGTTATTACAATGTTGATGATCACAAACAATTCCTCAAGAACACACCAAAAAGAAAAATTGTCGAGCTTACAATTCCTTTCATTCCACCAATTCGGATTAGATCATCAACCAGTTGACGTACATTACAGCGAGCAGAGAAATTTGCCACAACCCATTTTTCAATCTTGGTTGGCTCAACAAATTGCTGCACAACAAAAGGAATCAGACTACCTGAATATGAAAGTAGATACAAAGAAAGGCAGAGAGAAACAGCACCTTGTTGTTGAAATTCCAGCGACCATTTCGCGGAAACAGTTCATCTCCGCGTCCCATTTTCAGCTGTCAGACGAAGAAAACAAGAGGAAGTTAAACTGTATGCAATAAGACAATTTATCAAGTCAAAACCAAGCAACTGCACCATACCTTAGGAGCTGGCAAAACACGACCCTCCACCTGAGTAAAGCTGGAGCTGATAGAAATGCCACAGGAACGCAGGAGAGGTTCGGTGTCATAGTTGCTCTTCTTCAGAGCCTGAAAACATTAAACCAAAGATATATAAACTCCGGGTCTCTGACTAGCAAAACAGAACAATTATGAGACAGTCAGGATACTTTACATTGGACAGAACATTCATCCTCTCTTGGGGCTTCTGTCTAGATTTCTCGACAAGGGCGGATCTTTGGAAGGTGTTCAGCGCTTTTGTGTACCTCTGAAGGGGAATCAAGGTGCAGAGCTGTAAAAGTTCCACCAAATAACAGACATTAGCATGAATTCCAAAAACAAATTAATACCCTGAGAACGTCAATGGGTAAAATAGGCAAACCTCAAGAGGAATATAGGTGGGTCGCTTTGGCTTCCCAACATTGATGCACGGCAACTCCGCAGAATACTGCAATTCCATGTTCCGTTCTCTGCGGAAGTATTCACATATCGTTATTTCTTCAGTTTTAGGCTCTCCATTTTCATCCTTCGGTGCGTTCCTTGGCCTAAATTCAAACCTAGACAAGGTAACAAGCAAAATCAGAGAATTACCCAACTTTGATAGGGATCACAATGTCAGCAAACTAAAACAGAAACAAATGCATCTCAATACAGAGTGATATTGAGTGAGTGGCATCTTACGTCTGTTTATTGCAGGGCATGTCACTCATGCCAGTGATCCTGTACTCCTGGTTTGAGGGGCTGACTTTAATCCTCAGGTTTTTGAGCGTCCTTTTCGCCTGTTGAAAACATCATGTTAAAACGTTTAGAGCTAAAACAAAAGGTGAGGAACCTGCTAGACCATGACATAGCCACATAACATATAATAAGTAGATCACCTTAGACCAGTCGACAGTAAACGGATCCTTTGCACCTTGGTTAGCAATAATAAAATCAACAAGCGGACCAGGCTTGATTATCATTGTGGTTGTAACATCTGGCATAAGAAGAAATAAAAGAAAAACCATTAGACACTAAGTCATTGCTGCAACAGAAAGGAAACAAACACCAACATCAAGAACAGGTGAAATTACGTACCCATGTTAAGGGACATTCCACCCTGCGTTGTCCGGAAACTCGAATGGATTCCTCTACATCCCAAGATGTTACCACCAACTGGTTCACAGTTATTCGGGTCATTGTGGAAAAAAGACTGTCTCACAAGCAGGCAGCCTCTGCAGTTTTTATATAGTTATTAGAAAGACAAAACAAAGATATCAAAGCATCAAAAAGAACATTTACTTATCACTTACTGTCTAGCAGCGTGTTGACGTAAGATGATATCCAAAACCCTTATGGCCTCCTGTGAGTTCTCGGATTCCTGGCCACGCATAGCATTAGCAAGAGCTTGTAGAGGAATTTTGGCCGCATAGCTGATCTCGACTCTAAAGCTTTTGGAACGGTTAGGCCGACGCAGTCTTTTCCTATCACCATCACTTGACTCTTCGTTCCCATTGGGGCTTGCATTTCCATTAGTCCTGCTCATTAAATTCTCAGTCAAAACCAGAACTAAATTACTCAAATGAAGGACAATGTGATAACTTTTACCTAGATGAAGATACTTCTTCAAGAATTACAGAAAAGTCCATCTTGTTACTAGGCAAAGCTCCATAAGTAAACAGGGTCTTTTCTCCATCATAGGCAAACTGTTTGCCCTCTAGATCAGAATGGTAAGTCTCATGAACCTTATCGAGAACTTTTCTTCCAACACCTTTTTGTTCAACAGGACGCCCATCATCATAGAAGAGCGCCACCTGCTCACGAACACAAATAATCCAATTAGTTCAACATTAAAAACCGAGCAACATTCAAATAAACATAACAGGAGCAGAAACTTACACTGTAGTGATAGAAGTGTCCCTGAAGATTAGCCACATTGACTTTGAAATGATTAGTCAACAGTGGTATCTTCTGGCCCTTTGTTCCAAACCCACGGCGAGCCATCGGAACTTTCAAGTTCTTCTTCTCAGCAACCTCGGTTTCAACCTTCACTGGCTCAACATTGGGAGGTATGAATGGAGGCGGAGGAGGCAATGCATTAACCCCTTTGCCATTCCCATTTGTCGTTTCAAGTTCAGCTCCATTATCGTTAGTAGAATCCATGTCCTGAAAGAACAAACCACAAAATAAATCAACATCCAGGAAAAAAAAACCAACCAAAAATATGGCTACATTTTATCAAAGTTTCAACTTTTGTTCACAAAATCCCAGAGAGATGTCAAATATTTGGCTTTTGGGTTTCAACATTTGTATATATGAGCAAAAGCAAAATACTGTTGAAAAATGAGCTACATCTATCAAAGTTTCCAACTTTCAAACATAAGAACCCATATAGAAGTAAAATTTTTGACCGATACTAAAAAGAGCCCAACATTTTGACAAAGATAGACACATGCAAGTGTAGATAAACATGTATGACCTCAAAAAAATGCAGCTTTCGTCACATATTAGCATCATTCAATCACGCTTATAACATTTACAGCTTTGTTTCAAAAGAAAGCCTCAGAAAGATGAAATCTTTGAGCAAACATCAGCAAAATCTCACTTTAGTGAGTAAGAAGGCAAAAAAAAACAAACTTTAGAGAGATGACGCAACCAAAAATACACGTCTGACCCAAAAAGGTGTAAGCTTTCATCACATAGTAGCAATATACAGTCACGCTGAGAACATTTACAGCTTTGTCCAACAGAAAAACCCAGAAAATTTCAATTTATCAACAAAATTTCACACTGGGTAAGAAATCCACAAAATCAGAGATGTATGAGCAACCATCGAAGTAAAGAAACAAACTTTAGAGAATTAATCACAGATAATTACTGCATGCGAGACTAGCCAAGTCCTAAGGCTTTGAGGGGGCAAAAAAATCGATTTTTTGTCGTTTTTTATAAAATAAACTTCAAACAGTAAATTTTTTGAAAAAAAAAACACAGAAAAATGCACAAACGCAGTGATTAAAGAAGCTACATTTCTGAGAAACACTTATAGCATATTCAGCTAGAAAGCATAAACCCTACAGATATAAAAAAACAACCCCCAAAAGTCTAAAAAGAGAAAATATTTGCGAAACCCTAAAATCATACCTTTGATTGTACCGAAGAATCAAAGACGAAACCCTAAAAATCTCTCTTGTGATTTTTTGAGTATCTCTCTCTCTCTCGCTTGTTTTGCTTTTCTGCTCCGAGCTAAAGGGTAAAATGATCAGTTACAGTCGGATTATATATACAAATAAAGGATTATTTGCCCTACAGTTATGTTTATTTACGATGCGGTGCACCAAAAGTAAACCTACTCTTACAATCTTGACCGTTCATTAGATTGACTAATATATAGACTTCTCTAATCTATGATCTCTACCGTTCGTTAGAGTGACTTTATTTAGACACTTTTTTATCGGAAAGAGTTTTCGTGTTAAGAGGATTTTTTTTTATTCAGCTGTGAAACTGCTTTTACAGTCGTGACCGCTCGTTTGTTTGACTTTATTACTCGGACCTATAATCTTTACCGTTCGTTAACTGGCTTTGTTTATAGGTTTATTTTATGGATAAAGATAGTTTTTTTTTTAATTCAGCTTTTGTTAGAGCTGCTCTTACCATCTTGACCGTTCGTTAGAGTGACTTTGTTTACAGACGTTCCAAATCAGTACGATCTTGACCGTTCGTTAGTGTGAGACTTTTGTGTATAGACTTTATCCCGCTAGAATTATTTTGATTTTTTTTTAATTTATTGGTAGTGGTGGACAAACTGTCCGACGTGTTTGTACTCAGAATAAATTAAATGTGCGAATTAATCGACGCGTACACTTACATTAGTATGGATTTAACAACTGTTTTGCGAGATTATTTATATAGCAGATGTTACTATGATAAACGGACTAGTGTCATTCGTATCTTCTTAGCTCTGTGATTATTGTTAATGAGAACTCTAATTATTTTCTAAGCCCCAATCATCTCGTGTATGCATGGTGGATCCTTTCTGTAATCCATTTTAATTATTGACTGAATATATATTTATATACTGTGAGATTCTCAGCCGCAGTTTTAATATTTCTCAGAGGCTAATCCTAAAAATTGGTGAAAGGAGATTAGGTGGATCCATTCTCATCATGAAGATGCTTAATCAGTTATGAGCTTATTATTTTGGTTTTGACATTTCGAAATTGACATAGTAAGGAGGAGAAGGAGAATATCTATAAGTACCTCAGAGTTTAACCATATATAATAATAAATCTTTCGGTGTTGCCAAGCTAGCTAGATGACTAAAAACGGGTGTATCATACCAACACTAATGCAACGAATTCCATCAGAACTCTGTAATTAAGCATGTTTGGCTGAAAGTAGTACTAGGATGGGTGAATTCTTGGAAAGTCCTCGTGTTGCACATTTTTTTCTTTTTACCAATTCGAATACGTCCAAGGTGGTTGAGTCTCATAAGAGTTGCTACCAATTCTGAGTCATATTGGTACTCGAGATCTTTGCCATTTGAACAGAAAAAGAAAAGCTAGATGGCTAAAGAGAGACACTTGGACGTTATACACTTCATACTAAAAAGATACTTGCAACCTTATTTCACCTTTGATTGAGAGAAGAAAAGAAAGAAAGTGTGTGATTCTAATCTATACTATTAAAACACAAGTCAGGACTTTTGATCTAACATTTAATAATGTACGATATTAAATGTAATGTCATTGTCTTTTAGTTATTTTCAAATATTCATTAAAACTATTTTAGTCAAATTTTAGTCAAATGAAATATGACAATTAAGATTAAAATTTAAATCAAAATTAAATCAAAACCAAATCTCAGAATATCTTTTTAAATCAAAGTGAATCAAAACTTCCTTTTAAACATATTTTAATTTCCGATTTTATATTTTATGCAAGAATATCTTATACAAGAAAATTTGATTAGATATATATATAATTATGAAAGCGAATATTATAAAATTAAAACTCAAATTAATAGTAATTATTTTATTTACAAAATGAAGACTTTACTTTAATAAAAATTAATAAAATTAGAAATTAGATTGATATACTTACAATTTGATAAAAAATAAATATTAAAATTATTCAATATTTATATTATTCGATTATATAGTCAACGGGTTGGACATGCAAAGTTTTAGACCACTGTAAAATGAGTTATAAAAATAAAAACAAGCTAAAAATATCGTTTGCTAATGGATTATATTATATAGGAAATTACATGATACAAATATTGTAGAAAAAACAGTTAACATATCTAAAATATTTAAATATATAAATATATTATTTAAAATATATTAATATAAGAAAAAAATAAGCAAACTAAAATTTAAAATATAGAAATTATTTTTATTAAATTAACATTTTATCAAAAATATATTCTCGTGCTTTTTGAAGCGCGGGTCAAAATTAGGCCTGGGCAAAAAAACCAAACCCGAAAAACCGAACCGAACCCGAACCGAAAAAGTAGAATCGAACCCGAACCAAAATTCGTAAAATACCCGAACGGGTCCTAAATTTCAGTATCCGAAAACCCGAACCCGAACCCGACCCGAACCGGAAACCGAATGGGTACCCGAAATAACCGAAATACAATTATATACCTAAAATATTAATAATTTTTAGATTTGATATAGCTTATTTATCCTAAATTATAATTATAAATCCAAATATATGAATTACTTTTAGATAAAAATAACTAAAATATCAAAAATAAATAGAATATATGAAATTTTTAGTTATATTTGTCAAATTTAATTGATTTATATTTAAATTTAACTAATTTTTATTTTCTTCTTAAAAATGTTCGGGTACCCGACCCGAACCCGAATAGAACCGAACTGAACCCGAACCCGAACCGAAATTCTAAAATACCCGAATGGGTCCTAAATCTTCAAACCCGAAAACCCGAAACCCGAATGGACCCGACCCGAACCCGAACGGGTACCCGAACGCCCAGGCCTAGTCAAAATCTAGTAGAGTTTTATAGTTACATTTACATTAAGATCATATCATATATATATATATATTAAAAAAAGATTGAGATGATATATCTACTTTACGAAGATTTATCTTCTATACTACTAAGGGAGGATACATCTACCTAAACAAGGTTGTTTGGACCCTTGGACCAATTCATTAGGTATAAATTATGTTACTCATTATGCTTAAAATTTAAATCAAAAATAAATCAAAACTAAATCAGATGATATCTTTTTAAATCAAACAAAATGGAAACTTCTTTTTAAAAATATTGGATTTTAGATATTATAGAAAACAAATTATGCAACAAGATTTGACTATATATAAATAATTTTAATATTAGATTTCGTAATATATAGATATATTTAGTAAATTTAATATATATCTTTAGTTTAGAAATGAATATTTGATACATAACATATTAAACTAATGGATTAAATTATTTTACTTTTATAAATGTGAAACTGCATTCATTTCATATTAGAAATTAAATTGATATATTTTCAATTTAATAAAAACAAATATAAAAATTATTCAATATTTATATTATTCGATTATATAATTAACGGGTTCAGATTAATATTTGTTTCAGTTGAACGGGTTGAGATTATAACATAATCTGAAATAAATATCTCATATATTTCATTTTCTTCAAAATTTTTTAAAAAATAGTATTAATTGTGAAAATACTAAAATAAATATTCATCAATAAAATGAAAATGGAAATCCTATAATATATATATGATATATATTTCATAAGTATGGTTAAATTATTAAATCAAGTGGTAAATGTAAATAAAATAAATTAGCACACAAATTATTTAAATTTAGAATTAGATAAAAAATTTAGTTTAATAAATTTTAAATGTTATAAACTATTCAATATTTACGTTATTTGATAATCTGATGGACGGGTTGTGACTGATGTTTTTACGAAATAATTTTTATTGCACGGTTAATTATCAAACTTGGAAAGGTTGTAAAACACTATAAAAAGAATTAAAATAACGAAAAAATAGAATAGTTGTTCGCTAACGGGATAAAATATAGTAAATTATATGATACATCTATAATAGAAAAATTAGATTTTAGATATTATGAAAAACAAATTAGGCAACAAGATTGGACCATATATAAATAATTTTAATATTAGGTTTTGTAATATATAGATATATATAGATATATTTCGTAAATTTTAATATATATTTTTAGTTTAGAAATGAATATTTGATACATAACATATTAAACTAACTGATAAACTTATTTTACTTTTATAAATGTGAAACTGCATTCATTTCTTATTAGAAATTAGACTGATATATTTTCAGTTTAATAAAAGTAAATATTAAAAATTATTCAATATTAATATTATTCGATTATATAATTACCAGGTTCGGATTAATATTTGTTTTGAGTTGAACGGGTTGAGATTATAACATAATCTGAAATAAATATCTTTTATATCTTTCATTTTCTTCAATTTTTTCTAATAAAATACTATTAATTTTGAAAATACTAAAAAAAATATTCATCTATAAAACGAAAAAATGGAAATTATATAATATATATTATATATTTCATAAGTATTGTTAAATTATTAAATCAAGTGGTAAATGTAAATAAAATAACTTAGTACACAAATTAATTAAATTTAAAATTAGATAAAAACTTTTAGTTTAATAAATTTTAAATATTATAAATTATTCAATATTTACGTTATTTGATAATCTGACGGACGACTTGAGATTGATGTTTTTACGAAATTATTTTTATTGCACGGTTAATTATCAAACTTGCAAAGTCTTATACCACTATAAATTGAGTTAAAATAACGAAAAACAAAATAGAAATGTTGTTCGCTAACATGATAAAATATAGTAAATTATATGATACATCAATAGTAGAAAAAACTATTAACACATCTAAAAGTTTCAAATATATAAATATATTATTTTATATAAATAAAAATAAAAATTATTAAGCAAATTAAAAATTAAAAGTATAGATTTTCTTTCTACTAAATCCAAATTTTATTAAAAATAAATTCTCGCACTTAAAATGCGCAGAATAAAATCTATGATGAAAAATATATTTTAATTTAGTGGGCTTGTGATTTGGATTAATTAGAATGAAACAATTAATGGGTTACTTCGGCCCATATCTCTAAAAATAATCTGGTTTAGTTGTCTATAAGCCTAAATGGTTAGAAACAATTATATAACATCTACATATATTTATATAAGTGTAATGTTTTATATGTTGAATAATCTGTAAAAATGCTTTTCTAATAATTGATATATTTTTTTAAAAGAAAATTTACAAAAAAATTATGATTGGTATATTCCTTAAAATATGAAGATATTATTTTGAAATAAGAATAATGTTTTTAAAAATCCAATATCTTAACAAATATAAATATTATGCAAACATTTTCATAAGTTTTAGTATGTAATTATTAAATTTTCTATTATACAATTTACTTCCACACATCCTTTGATTAAATTTCCACTTATTTTTAATTATATTGATTCTTTATTTTTTTTGCTTTTATCTATTTCTTTTTGTTTACGATTACTTTCTTTCTCTAAATTTCTAATCAAGTCAGAAAAAGACTATTTTCTTCTAATAATTTTATAAATTATAATTATTTTTAAAAATTATAAATTCATAAATTGATGTATTTAAATCAAAATTAAAAAATCATCCTGTGCGTTCACAGTACGACAAAATAATTTATGAATTCACACCATAACTTTAAAGTATAGTTATAAATTTTTTATAAATTATAATTATATCAAAAAATATAAATAAAATAAATGTATGTTTTTAGTAGCAAAATTATTAATAATATCCCGCGCACCGACGCACGGGTCCAGGTCTAGTTTAAGGTTTAAGAGAGGTTTGGGTCACTAAAAAAGATTTTAACCAACCGAAATTGTTGATTTTTATTAGTTTATGGAGGTTGGGGTTTTCTTATGTAACTATCTTTTCAGATTTTTCAGATTTTTCTTACTTTTCTTTATTCTCATTTTCTTATTATAATGTTGATTGGATTTAGTTAGTTTCAAAAATTTATAAAAATATAAATCAGATATATTAAATAATTTTTTATTAATTAAATTGTAGTTTAGGAAAAAAATAAAAAGTAACGTGGAATATATAACTTATAAATATATAAATTGTTGAAATATGTGTGTTATAGTTTAACTTTATAATGTTACAATACTATGATTTTGTCCGCTCTACATGCAGGGTTAAGTTTCTTTAACTTGTGTTTACGCATAATAATAATTTTTTAAGAAAACAATAAAATTTATTTTAATAGAAACTGTATTATTAAAAGCAAATTTAAAATACGTGTTATTGGATTTTAAAATATTATGATAAAGAACATTTTGCTATCATTTTTACATTATTTCATTTCCATTTTCCATTTGATTGAAAAATTTAGATTAAATGATTTTCATATTTACTAAGTATTTATTTATCTATCTATTAATACAGTATTGTAGTTATTGCATTTAAATACAATATGTTTTGAAGATTTTTTTGTCTTCTAAAGGACGTCAACACAATAATAACACAAGTGTTTTTCCAGCTTGTGACATGTCAGCTGTGAGGCGCGTTCTGGGAATGCATGTCAATAAATGAAAAAACTTCCATAGCCAATAAAAACATTTCGTTTCAACACATCACTTCTTATGCTTTTTTCTATTTACACGTTATCGACATGTGAATGGTTTTTGTGATTGTTGTGTAACTAATATTTCTATCGGTGTTATAAATTTTAAGTAATTGAAACCAAATCTGGGAGCTTGAACTTTAACGATCTCGCTTTTGGGAACTATTTCCGAGGTAAAGAACCAGTGGGCATGGGACTTCGGTTAACTTTTCGGGTTCGGGTCGGGTGATTCGGTTTTTTAGTTTTTTTTGGGTTTCGACGAATAGAAACCGTTCGGGTTTTTTTCTAATTGTAATTCGGGTTCGGTTCGGTTTATTTGGGTTTCAGATTTCAATCAAACCCGATCGGGTTTTACTTCAAGTTCGGTTCAGGTTATTTCGGGTTTAGGTTCGGGTTTTTCGGGTTTTTTGAAAACCAAAGTAACCAATGTAATGAAAAACTGAAAACAGGGTATTTAGAGTTTGAATTCGTGTATTTTAAGTTCGGATTCGGTTTATTCGGGTTTCGGTTTTCGGTTTTAGATAAATAGAAACCGTTCGGATTTTTTAAGTTTAGTTTGGTTCGGGTTCGGTTCGGTTTATTCGGGTTTCGGATTTTCGGGTATGGATAAACTGTAACCGATCGGAGTTTTTAATATATTTTCTCGGGTTCGGGTTCGGGATCGGGTTTCCCGGGCGGGTTCGGGTTCAAGTTTCGGTATCGGATAAACGTCTCAGGCCTAAGCACAAGCCAACCAGGTCTTCAAACCCAACACCCGCGGTGTAGCGCGGTTCCTAACTAGTGTCTCTTAAAAAAACAAGTAAACACATATATATATATACTAGTACTTAGCAAGTGCGTTGCACGTGAATTAGAATTTGCAAGTAATATAAATATTTGTAAAAATAATTAAAAATATAAATATTATGTAAATCAATATAAATCATAATTTAAAATTTGAAAACACTTAAAAAAAATTATTACTATTGGTTTATACTGTTATAATTAGGATTCTTAAGTAATATTATTATTATCCGTATAAGTAGTTAAAAATTAAATATAGATTGAATTAATAAAAATTAATAATTTTAATTTTGAAAATTGGTGAAAAAGAAAAATTAATTAACATTTCTCATTCGGGAATATTAATATTGTTAAGTATTATTATTATCTGTAAAACTTATGTTTTAAAAAATAAATAATATATAATTAAGTTATAAATCATAATTTAAAAACTGAAAATGCTTAAAAATAAAAATTAGTTACCACTGGCTAAGTTGGTAATATTAGAATTTTTAAGTAATATTATTATCTGTATAAATATAAAATAATATAAAATATTATTTTTTACTCATTAAAAAAAATCAAAATTTGAACATGCTTATAAAGAAAAATTTATTAAAATTTGCTCATTTGGTAATGAGATATTAACATGTATCAATGCATAATTAAAATAAAATTTAAAAGAGATAGACCAAAATCTAAAAATTGAGAAGTTGAGTTTGAAATTGCATTGAATTAGAAATTTTGGTCAAAGAAAAATGTTAATAAATTATTCCTAACACAAAATCTGTATCTTTGGATTCTTCCTTATTTTGTCATAAATATTTTCCTAAAATTTGGTCTCTTTTTTGTCTCTTTTTATATATTTTTGTGATGTATATGTTTTCGTCTTTCTCCTATATAATCTGTATCATCGTAATTACCGTTTTGATCGCTAATACTGTTTACGACATTTATATGGTTGCTGATAATGATATTCAGTTTCCTCTTAAACTCAATGTAGAGTTCCGCACGATGCCACGATTGCGATTACATGATTTTTAGGAAATATGGCGATTTGTAGGATGGGCCAAAATAAAACAATGTTTTATACTTGTTGATTTACCCTTCATCGATCTATAAGTGCAAAATTGATTTCTCTTGTATCATCTTTTTTTTATTGTTTTAGCTAGTATTTCTCCCATACTATGTACGAGTTTTAAAATACTTATTTTAACTTAATATAAGATTAGAAATGTGATATGGTATATTCAGTAGATTTACATATTGTTTTAAATCTTTTTATTAAATTTATAGTCTAAAATTATAATTTATGACATTGTCATGTTTAATTAACTCATATTTATTTTGATAGTTTTATTTTTTAAGATTACAATCGGCAAATTTACCTTGCTTTTTATTAAAAAGAAAACAATTTTATCACATGTGCGAACCAATTTTGATTATATTTAAATAATGTTTATAAGAAATAAAAAAAATTATCAATTTAAAACAATATTTTTTCTCTATGTAGTTAACAAAAATGACAAAAATCAGATAAGATAAAAAAGAATGGACCTCAATCCTAAAATTGAAAAATTGACCTAGAAAAGCCCTAAAACAATAAGAATGTATCTTTTTTTTTTGTTAGCCATTTTGTAAATAGAATACATCATCACTCTCTTATTTTGTTCTACTTGCCATTTTGTAAATAGAATACATCGTCATCGTCGCCCTCTTGTTGATTGTTGTCTTGGTTAGTGGAAATACAGTGTGAAGAACACTAACCAAATGCGTATGCCTTAGCTTCGATAAAAATTCCATCTCCTGAGCCAAGCTCTGTGGCAAACTCTTCTGCTTCAGCTTGAGCATCTCACTGTCACTGCAATGCCTTCGGGACCAAAAAAGAACAACTGTAGGTTAAGCAAGTGTGTTGTGAAAACAAAAAAAATTAATAAATTTGATGTTATTCTTAGAAAAAACAGGACTTATGAAACAACATTGATGGTTTAAAGCTTTAACAATTGGAGGTTTTGGGTGGTCCAATGGCTGGATTGCCCTCCTCGGCAATAAAATGAGCCACATTATTTATCCCTCTATTTTCGGAATTTCTTTTTTCATTTTTGTAATAAACCAAAACGTTGGATAAGACGAGATTGCTCTTAATGAATTGTTGGAATCACACCAATTTGCCATTGGTCTTGGATGAAATTGAAATTGGTCCGAATTGGGTTCAAAGAAAATCAAAACCATCTAGACCGAAAGAAAAAACCATCCGATTTTATTTCAAAAGATTTTATTTCAAAATCGCTTAACTGTTCCGACAAAAACTCTCTAACTCCCCACTTTGACTCTTCCTCTTCCCGCGAGTCTCATCGGAATCCATTCTCGTCCTTCTCCCAAATCCAGGTCCGATTCTTTGATTAGCGTTTATCGGAAAAGTTCTTCCCCTTCCCTCTTCCCCCGAACCCAATCTGTTGAGGAATATGCCTCCCCGTACTCGATATTCACGGCGTCGTCTGTCTCCGCGTCTTCCAGTTGTTGGTGATGAAACGACTCCACCAGTGGATCGGAGTCCAGCCGACGTTGAAGAAGGTACGGCTAGAAGATCCCGTAGAGTTGAAGCCGCTCCTGTTGAAGCCAAAGATAGTGAGGAAACCCAATCGAATTCGGTTCCTTCGGTTCCAATAAATTCTGAGGAATCCGAAACAACTGTAAGTTTGAATTCATCCTTCACCTTTTTCATGCGTTGAGTGGATTGAGATTGATTGATTTAATTATTTTGTAATTATTTTATATAAAAAACTGAATTTTAGGGTTTTGGGTATCGATGTTGAGGTTGATTAGTTGGGTTAAGTGCGGCTTTTAGTTTAAACTTAGGTTTTGGGCATCGATTTCATCAGGTTTGGATTCTTGTGTTGGGAAGTGTAAAGTAACACTAACTTCACTGTGAGAGCCGAAACTCACACTGTCGAAATTTATTTATTTGCGGGGCTCCGAAAATTCTACTTAATAAGAACTAAATGGCAAAACTGTAAAAAGATGAGAAAGGAGATTTTATTAGAATATTTATCTCAAGTACAAGAATATCTGTGAATGTTTAATGTCTTAAATCACAAAAGCTCTTGCACTTTTTTTTGGTGTGTCTTGAAAGAGAGTACAAGGGTCTCTATATATACTAGAGAGTCTAAGGTCTCGAAGACCTAAGCAATGTGGGACGTTGTAAAAAATCCCTTCCCAGCCGCCAATAAAACCTGACGGGCCGCCGACCGTCCGCTCCTTTTCCGTTCAATTGGGCCCGCTTGTCTTGATTTGGCCCAGCTTGTCTTCTTCTCTTATTTGTTGGTTCACCAGGAGGATATCCTCTTCTTCCTCGGTAAGGTCTCTTCCTTCTTCGTCCGTTCGTTTCCGTCGCGAACAACTACTTACGTCGTAGCTTCCCTGTTGGTCACTGTCGAAACCGGTTGTTCGGTTCTTTGTCTTGTCGCACTCTTCCGTTGCAACGGTGGGGGTGCTGATCATAATCACGAGTCCGCCAGCATGATCCTTAGGTCGCCAATCGCCGATACATCTTCGATTAAGCCGGTCGTCCCGCTGTAGCTTGTTCTGGCCGCAGTTACGTCGGTTGGCATCCCAAACCTTACCGGCGCAGCGGTGGTAGTCCCGGCCGCGGTCATCGTGGTGCCGGTTGCTCCCGCCACGATCGCTCCAGCCATGGATGCTCCGGTCGCGGCCGCTCTCGTTCCGGCTGCTCCGGCACCGACCGCTCCGGATGCGGTTCCTCCGGTCCCCGTTCCACCGTCCGATCGGTTGTTGTTGCTGGTTGTTCTTCCTCCGGTCGCCATGGTATTTTCCTCTGCGTCTCTCATTCTTAAAGTAAAGAATATTTCTCGTCCGCACAGACGGCGCCAAACTGTGAGAGCCGAAACTCACACTGTCGAATACTTAATAAGAACTAAAGGGAAAAACTGTAAAAAGATGAGAAAGGAGATTTTATTAGAATATTTATATCAAGTAAAAGAATATCTGTGAATGCTTAATGTCTTAAATCACAAAAGCTCTTGTACTTTTTTTTGTGTGTCGTGAAAGAGAGTACAAGGGTCTCTATATATACTAGAGAGTTTAGGGTTTCGAAGACTGATCTAAGCAATGTGGGACGTTGTAAAAAATCCCTTCCCAGCCGCCAATAAAATCTAACGGGCCGCCGATCGTCCGCTCCTTTTCCGTCCAATTGGGCCCGCTTGTCTTGATTTGGCCCAGCTTGTCTTTTTTGTCTACTGGTCCGATTTTCTCTGGTTAAGGCCTTGACTCCGGTTTATTTTAAGTAAATTCCTCGATGTTTTTAGATGTTCGGAACAGCGTGAAGTCTCCTCGTGAATGGCAGCACGTTTCCCGAGTCGAGACCCTACAGTCGGAAAGACAGTTTGGGCCGGCCCGCGAAGGTGTGGTCCAGCTGAGTCTCTGTCGATGTTCTAGCCTGATGGACGTCTTTAGCCGGGAAAATATGCTTAGATTCATCTTGAGAAGCCTGTACAGAGTCTAGTTCATCTGCCGGGCTGAATGCCAGGAGCTCGACCCGCACAGGAGTTTGGTCCTATTTCGTAGGCTTGCTGCTCGGACATAGGTGTACGATCCTATTTTGTGGGCTTGCTGCTGGGACATAGGTCTCCGTTCGTTGCTCCGACCTTTTGTCTCATCAATCTCCGAAGAGGGGATTTTGACCCCAACAGTTAGCCCCCCAGCTCGTGGCCTTTGTATGCATAGGCGAGGAGCGTTTGACGAAATGTTTATCGGGATTGATGGACTAAAGGCCCTTGCTTCTGAAATGCATGTCATCTTGAGGGCAGGTTGCCAAAAATTGATCAGAGTAGATTTTTTCCTCCTCGGGCCCGATACTCATAGGCGGTTTTCCTTTTCTTGCCGTGTTTGAGAATTGGAAAAATCATTCCCTAGAGACTGAAAGTTTTCCTTTTTCGTGTTTAAAAAGGAATTGGAAAAAGTTACTTTTCCTAAAAGAGCTAGGAATTGGAAAAAATCATTTCTTTTTCCTTTTTCCTTTTTGCTGAGTTAGAAAGAAGAAAATTCTCAATCCTTGTTGAATCAGGATCCAGGTTGCATTGTTGTATATATAGGCGCCATCCCCTCTCCCTCTTCCTCACGATTTATGGCCTGCACCTTGTGATAGTTTTCTTAAGTCTGCTGCCATGGTTAGAATGTCTTTTCGTGAGAAGAAGGAGATGGAGAAAGGCAGGAAGAAAGCGAAGGAGGCAAACGGTCGGCCGGATTCCAAGCTTGGAAGCAAGTCGGCGGCTCGCTCATCCGCTCCAAAACCGGCGGAGAGCTTTCTAGCCGTTCCTCCGCCGGAATGGCCTGCTGGGAGGTCGAACTAGACGCCGGCCACGGTCACTCCGTTCAAGAAAGACGTCATCTTGGCGCGGAACGGTGTGAGACGTGCTCCTGAGTCTCGGGGAACCGTTTACACCGTCACTGGATCGGATGGTGCATTGCGACCGAGGAGAGTGATTAGGCCAGTCGAAGGTGGAGTGGAAAACCCTTCTTCGCCTGGGCCGTTCGTGGATTCTCGGCCAGGGCTTGCCTTTCCCGAGTCCTCTTGCAAAAACCGTCGCCAGGCGGCTAGGAATTTTTCGCAAACCGTGGATGGGAGTTTTAAGTTTCCCCCGTATAATGATCTTGACGACTCTGAGAAATATGAAGATATGGCCTTGTTTGGATCAAATGTTCAGCCTACCCACCACCTTCCTTAGCAGCCTCCAATGGTCCTACAATGTCTGCCATGATCCAGCTTCTATTTACTCCTTTAGCTAAATAACTTCATCTCCATTTACCTTATTGTTTCACCACATACGGCCAACCTGTCGATCGACACATAGTGCCTGTCGATCGACATGCTTCCTGGTTTATTGTTCTTTGTTTAACAGGTTCCACTACAAACTTTGATTTGGAACAAATGCTAAAGGAACGTTATTTGATGTTGACTGAGGTTCGAGAACATTTATTACGTGCTCAAGCGGTGATGAAGAATAATGCAGATAAGCACAGACGTGACTTGGAGTTCCAAGTGGGATCTATAGTCTATCTGAAGCTCAGACCTTACCGTCAACAATCGGTTAGCCGTCGTGTGAATCAGAAACTGGCAGCACGTTTTTATGGTCTATTTGAAGTACTTGAGCGAATCAGCAAGGTTGCTTATAGGCTGCGCTTACCAGCTGATTCACGCATTCACCCGGTTTTCATATCTCTCAGCTTAAACCGGTGATTGGTGTTGGGGTTCAGGTTATTTTTCTACCTGAATCTCTGTCTACGAATGATGAGCTGGTCGTGAGCCTCATGACCTGTTAGTGACTCACTATGATTCTTTCGGTCATTTGGAGACCTTATTCCAGTGGAAGAACTTGTCGAGTCATATGAGAACAGTTGGATGAGAATCATGGACTTGAAATGTCAGTTTCCTTCCTTTCCACTTGAGGACAAGCTGGTTCTTCGCGACCGGTGTATTGATAAGCCATGGAGGACTTACACGAGAAGGTAGAGGAAAGAGAATTCAAGTATTGGAAGCAAAGGAGAAGTTTGATTACTTGGGCCTTGTTTGTGTTTTGGGCCTTTTACTATTGG